>OX402577.1:27768139-28968139 GCA_948098905.1 Tiliacea aurago | reverse complement strand
AGTTTGCGAAGATCAAATTGAGCAGGTATAGTAAGTCATATCATTAATGTACTCAATCAAAATCTTGTAAAGCATTTTTAAAAGAGTAACGGTGGAGTTTCTTGCCCATTCTTCTCCATACGAAACTATCTTTTGGAAGAGGCAACTAGAATCAATTCTATCTTTTTGCAAATTTTGACGTTCAAAATTGCCTCTTATGTGCCTATTTGAAATAAATAATTTGACTTTGACTTTGAATATCTTGGTAAATCTATGAGGTAAAGAAGACTTTATTGCTTTTACTTATGTAGAAGTTTGCGAAGATCAAATTGAGCAGGTATAGTAAGCATAATATGACGCCTATAGGTAAAGAAAACTAGGTAACATGCATGCAGAATTTCTGAAAGAAATGATAAAGAGGGAATAAGAGTGCTTGTTCAGAAAACTAGGAATACGTAAACTATGGATGTTGAGAACCCCGTTCTCATTTAGAACGGGGTTCTCAACATCCATAATTTACGTAACCAATATGCAGGAACTCAGTAAAACTTTTTGAATAATGTTAACAAATCATACTTGTTTGAGTTTCATCCTTACATACTAAAAGTCCCCCGCCGCGTCTGTCTATCTGTCCATCTGGAGGCGATAAACTCAAAAACTACTGAACGGATTTTCAAACGATTTGCACCAAAATGGACGGAGTGATTCATGAGGAAGTTTTAGGTGTAAAATTCATTAAAGTTTTGTGTAAATTGGCTGAAATATGATGATTATTGATGAAGATGTCGGACAAAATCATGCCGACTGGGAGCTTTACTGGTGTGAGCCGCGTAAACCGTAACCGTAACCGTTTTTATCATTCAGAATTTGATAAAAAATTCATTGTTATTTCCAAAGCTATTTTGACCGGTATATTATGAATCCTTATCCAATAAAATATGTTATTAAACTTAGTCATTACTTAAATTAAAATTTAAATATGCCTTGACATCATTTAAATTAATACTTTCAAAGATATTACGCGTAACAAAATAATGATGGTTGATTGCTACAATAGAAAAAAACGGTTGAACGGAATTTAATGAAATTTGGCACACAGATACTTAGTTAATAACCTGGATTAACACATACTTAGGATAACCGGTCATCCGTAGGATAATTTCCGACCTCCACGCGGGCAAAGCCGCGGGCAAAGCCGCGGGCAAAGCCGCGGGCAAAGCCGCGGGCAAAAGCTAGTAATAATTATTTGTGAGTTTACGTAGTACATTATACCTCAATATGAGTTTAAACATTTCTGTGCGAAACTTTCATACGGCCACGATTTCATTGTGTCCAAAGACACAACGCATTTTACGACAACAACAGCATACAATAAGTAGGTATTATGAAAATAACGAAAAGTAGGCAAAATGCACTGAACATTCAGAATTTCAAGTAAAATAGAAACGGACGATAAATCAAAGTAGAACATACGCCAGTCGTGAATATATTTAGGGCACCTTGACATATTGAGCTGCTCTGTTTCGCTAATAGCAAGGTGCTGCTGCAATATTTATTACTGAAAAAACAAGAGCGGAAAGCAAGATTGGAACTAAAAACATTTCAGTTCCATTTGATTGAATTTCAGCAAAAATATCGATTTGAAAGTAAATATTTGCGGGGCCAGTTTCCGTTGAACAATTTGTGGTGTTTATTTTGTTAAAACTAATCGTTATAAGCATCATTATCATCGACAACCTGACTTCGCCCATTGCTGGCATACTCTCTCTGCTTTTAGCAACCTCAATGTTCCTGTGCATAAGGATCCGATAGTTAAATTGATAAAGATAATATTAAAAGAATGTCAATAAAGCTTTATATCTAAAAAAAATACTCGTTATAGTCTAAATTAGTTTTTAATAAAAAGAGAACACGGAGCGGAGGACAGGGTGTTGTGGCGCAGCCTGGGCAAGGCCTATAGGTTGAGTTGATTGTTTGTTGATAAAAAAGAAAAAAAAGAAAAGTTTCCCGGAAAATTTTCAAATTCGGGAGATACTGAAAATGTTTTTTTATGGGATTTTTTATATGAATTATTGAATTTTGGACAGGCCTACGTCTTTCGGGTCAGCTAGTATTAAATAGATTCGCCTTCCTCATTCCTAGGGGTTAACGTTTGATAACCTGCTGTAACACGTGATGTGTTATTTCAAACTTTGTCATAGCAAAATGACTTCAGTTGCATGTTGCAATGATATTAATTCTGAATACGAGTATCTACTCATTCCGCAACATGGCTCTATTTTTCTATAATCATCATCATCATAATTATCATTTCAGCCGAAAGTTGTCCACTGCTGGACATAGGCTTCCCCCAAACACCCCCACTTCGACCGGTTCTGTGCTTTTCTATAATGTCTCTCTTTACTGTCGTGATAGCCCATAATAGTGGTTAAGGCCTTCCTCTCATGCACGTGGTTGTGGGTTGAAATTCAGGCAAGTACCTACCAATGTGACTTTGTCAAATGTATAGGCATGTACTTTCTGAGTTTATCTTGGAGATTACTGACATCGGTGAAGGAAAACGTCGTGAGGAAACCTGGAGTTGTGGTTAAGGCGCTGACAAAAGGCAAATGATAAAAGTAGGCTTGTCTTACTAACATTATGGACTCATTTTCTGAACTAAAGAATTTGAATTTGAATTAAACAAAAAAAATGCCAAATTTATATAGTTTGTGGTAGCGGAAAAATATATGTTATTCTTGAACATATTTCTCAGAACTTGGTTTTTACCAAAACACGTTTAGAAAAAAAACTCGATACAAATGTTTAATTTATATCGAGTTTTTTTTCTTCTAAATGAACCCTTTACTTTGAGTTTCAATTCAAAATATCTGTTTAAATATCAAATTACGGTTGGTATTTGATTGATAACAGGAACGTCTTATTTGTATGCAGACACTTAAAACTTTTAATTTTCGATTACTCAAATAATTTTTGAGTAAATAGATAATTGCTTCATATTTTGCAATAAATTACAAGCGTTGTGTCAGCGCGCTTCTCTGTCTTTTGTATGAAGTCTGACAGTGACCGCGGTTTAGCTGTTGTCAGAGTCTTAATATAAGTCTGAAATCGCCAACCCATCTTGAGCAAGCGGGGTGATCAGCTCGTGCCTTCTGTGTATGAGAAGGGGACCTTTGCCCTGCAGTAGGACAGTAATAGGATGGTATTATAATATCTCTCTTGATTTCCATGACCTCAACTGATCATTTTCAATTACAGCTTTATATTCCACCATGGCTTTACTTTGAAATCAATTCCTATTTGTTATTTTTCCTTAATCTCTCTAGCATGCGGTACTATCCAACTGATATTTGAAAGTGTAATCAAAATGAATTGTGCAGGATTAGCGTAAGAATCGTAATGTCTATGAATAAATAGGGAAATGACTGTATTACATTTGCGCCTGTGCATTGATCTAACGACAAGCCATTATTCGCTTTATATAAATGTAGTAAAGTTTACAACCGTACTACTCCAATCGATGTACAAATAACAGTTGCGATTCAAGGCTTAGAAAAAAATATACTTAAAGAAAATTGTATTTTTTTGTCAAACGTCGACAGCCTGCCTTTGATTTGAGTCTTTCCGTCAGTATAACAATGATGTGGAACGAATTGTGATAGGTTTTGAGGTGACACTTTAAATATTTTATGCAAGAATTTCAATATTTGTGAAAATGGATTGTAAAACTGTGGTAAAACATTTGGCATTGTTGTTTGTCTAACGTAGTTATGTTGTCAAATATTTTATGTGTTTTACACACAATTGGGGGTAAATTAACTAAAGTTAACTTGGTAACAACAGAAAACTCTACATACCTACTCGAAAGCGAAATGAACAAAAAATGGAATTGAACATCCACGCTTTAAGTAAAAACCTATTTGCAAATTGAACTTTAACTGATCACACATTAATCTATGAAATAATAGTGGTGCATAGAGATCGAAATATTCTTCCATATTCAATGTTTATAGAAGCCAGAGACAACAAAACAACATGGAACAGAACACGAGATTCATAACAGTTGTCTTTTGCACAACACTATGCAATAATAAGCTTGCCTAGCAACAACATTATTTTGATAGGTTCTCTATTAAGATTGATTGATTCTTTAGATAGACTGATAAACTTGTAAACAGAAGATACTCGTATTATGGTCATAAATCATTAAATTTTACTTTTTCTGTACAGTAGGAACTATTGCCATACATTGTTTTGTTGTCAGTTACGTAGCTACGTGTGTATGCATCGCTAGAGATGCAACTCCCAAGATATAATTAGCTCCACTAATCCCTAAAAACATATGCAAAAATTGGGTCAAGGTCATCCCGCGCGGCTTTAGCACAGATCCTGCGCGCGCGCCGCTCGCACCGGCACCGTGCACACAGCGCGGCGCACCAGAAAAATATAACATTGCCGCGAAACTCATCCACCCACGCCGCACTAGAAATAAACCAGACGCGTTGCTGGTAACACTACACCCGTAACATTGAAACGAGAGGGAAAAATCACGATATTTTCGCCACAGGCCACAGCCGGTCTAATTATAAAGCGTCCAATGCTAATTGCGATGTTAAGTCGTACCTGAGCGCGAGGCGGTCGGTAAAGGTATCACGAGAACACAATCACAGTCACACACTTCACTCGGGCGAGTGGTCGAAGGTCGTACATGCGCTGGAGCGAGCGAGGTGGTCGCGTCCGCGTCTTCCAAGCGACTGCTCCTCTCCTGGCCCTGTACTCTCCGCCCGCTAAACATAGAACACCCGCACACACGATGATTTTTAGAGGATAACGCCATTTCACCGGTGACGTGGTGTGTTATCTACCGGGGAACACGGGACAGCTCTCGCCGCAAGGTCGACAAACAAACCTTGAAACATCCTTGATAAGAGAACTTCGTCTCGTGGGCGGTGTTAGCAGTGTCCCCTTTGTTATGAAAAGCATGCGAGCATATTGTACAGTCGCAGGTGAACAACAACAGTAGGTAGCAGACTCGCAAATTAATTATATTGACACGAATGAGATTGAGATGCCAAGTCGGAGTCTGTTTATAAACTGTGATACATATAAGTTAGCTACGTTTTGTTTTGGACAACTGTTACTGACCCTTTCTCTGTAATTAGATTGGTATTGGCTGAAAGATTACATACATAAACGCACGCCTTCTTCCCATGGGGGTAGGCAGAAACTACTGATTTCTTAAATATCACCAATAAGGTATATATGTCGTTCTTGAGCGGCAAAACGAAAAGAAAATGAATAAAAAGGAAAGGTTATTAGGAACATAATTTTTATTTCGTGCCCTATACATTGCGTGGGGGTCGGACATCCAGCGCAAAGTCATTTTAGAATACGCGTTCTGGAATATTCAAACCCGTGGGATAACAATTTCTGTATCATCTAAATAACTGAGTTACCGTCCATAGGATGAGCGTCACCAAAACGGACCGAGACAGATAATATAGGTGTTGTGACCTTTGTAATACCAGCCTATTAATGTCCCACTGAAGAGCAAAGCCCTCTGCTCACACAGAAAAGGCACGAACAGTGATCACCACGCCGACCCGACTGACTGCTGACCTTTATATTTATGGTTTGGATTAGTATTATGAAAATCGAATATCGTGCTACACTTACCGTCTATACTAAGTACCCAGACCGCTATTTTCGTACAAACGAGGTCATGTCGAAGCCTCGTTTCTCCGTCAGGTAACGATTCCGATGAGATCTGATAGCAGCTCTCCAGAGTACGGATGGAGGAGGTCTAGAACGCCTAACGCACCCGACTGATCAGACAAGCCATTTACACCAGAGAGTGTATAGAGTTCTGATTGTTCGGATTTCTATACATTTTGATGATATTTTCGAGGTTTTTTGCTTCATGGACAACTCTGATATGTAATGTCGGTTTGATCAGTTGGGTGCCTTAGGCGCTCTAGACCTCCGTGCGTACTCGGAAGAGCTGCTATCAGATCTCATCGGAATCGTTACCTGACGGAGAACCGAGGCTTCAAAATTACCTCGTTTGTATAAAAATGTTGCTCTGGGTACTTAGGCCCGTATTACAGAACGTCACTCAATACTCAAGCATTACTTAAAACTAGTTTCAACCAATCAAATGGCTTGAATCTAGTTTTAAGTAATGCTTGAGTATTGAGTAACATTCTGTAATACAGGCCTTAGTTTTGACGGAAAGTGTATGTTGCTCCATTCACTTGGGACTCAAAAATCTCTACAGCCAATAATTTTGTGAGCCGTGACTTTTCAATTACACTTCTACTGATAGCAGTACGATGATAATTATTCAGACTGGGTGGACAGATGTAGCTGTCTGTGTTCCTGATTACTACAGTTGTCGTCAACTCTAACACCCACGGAAAGCAGTGGATCCGTCTATTTGTAGTCGAGACAACTTTGCAATGCAGGCATTGAATTAGAAACTATGAATAATCACGAGCTTAAATAACATGTCTGCATTATTGATGGCTGGCTTCTGGAAGGTTTCAGTATTAAAGCTGCTGTAGTCTACTTTGGCTACATTTCAACGTTCAGCTAATTGAATTACCAAATAATGAAAAGTCAAATAATGGAATTGAAAGGAACCAAATAATGTACTCCAACTGTACATTTATTGTCATAAATGTCAGCACAACACCTTGTGATTAGTTATTGTTTAAAAGATCTGCCAGATGTGCAAAAGTGAGCTTGATGTGAGTTACCAATCAAACTCAAAGCATTTATTTAAATTAAACCATTTACAGGCAGATTTGAATTGTCAAGGAGCCAAGCCTAAGCTAGTTGCCCATTCCAAAGCGTAGTAGGTACCTATGGAGAAGAACGGGCAAGAAACTCCATGGACATGCAAATTATATATTCTGTAAAATCGTCACGTTCAGATTTTACAGAATAGCCCGGCAGATCATAAATGTAGTTCTGTAAGAAGAACTTACATGACTTGACTGTGTTGTTTCCTGAATGGAACCCATTCCATTCCCATCGGAAGATAGTCTTCTTGAATGACTGAATAAACAAAATCACAACTAACAAATTATATAATCTATCTGGATAGCTCATCAGCATATAGCATAAATAGAACACCTACGATATGAAATACTCCCAAAACCATATAGGCTGAAACTTTTAGTACAAACAAATAAGCAGATATTGACGTTTATTTTTATTTTTTATTGCTGATTGGTCCTGCTCTTTTCCCCGATCTCGCCTGATGGAAAGCGATGGACGGGATCTATGATGAAACGAGCGTGCCCAGAAGATGCCTGTTCACACTTGCTTTGAAGGCGTGTTATATGTGAGGAACACAGACGCTGGCGAGTTCCGCACTTTGGCAGTGCGCATAATAAATGTGGAGGAAAAGCGTTGAGTACGACTGGACGGGATATCGATCAAGTGCAGATGGTTGGTATGGCTGTGATACCTAGCTACTAACGTTTCGTCCCCTATAAGAATAGAATAGAATACTCTTTATTTTATACGCCATAAAAATTACAGGTATAAATGTTGAGCCTTTTTGCTCTGCGGTCCTGAACCAAGTCAAGTGCAGCAAGTTGATATATTGCTGAGCCATCCCATAAGTGGCTACATAACTCCATACATGAACGGATCTGTGCTTTGTACAAACTTAAAAGCTGACCAGATGTAAAGTATCACCTACCTTATTTAGGATGCCCAGCTTCTTGGCTGCACTCTGTGCTTTTGACTCGATGGTTGAGCCAAAGTTAAGATCAGACGTCAACTCCATGCCCAAAAGCTCTAGGCAGTTGGTAACTGGTAAACTCCGTCTCACGAAAGAAGTCTCGCAGACGTGGCGCTGCAGGCATTGCTAACTTGTATAATAATAATTAGTTCTACTTATTTCCGCAGGACTTCTTTCGCGAGACGGAGTTTACAGATGCACCTCGGAAAGTAGGAGATAACTGAAACTGGCTCCTTTTTACTAATACCAATTTCATCTCTGAAAACCTCTAATCGAATCTTGCATCATTTGTTTCTGGTGCTATTACTAACCGGGAATCATACGTCATCTGTAAACGATGACTATGGCTGGCATAAAAATCGCACAAAGGAATCATAGACACACGAGAATGAATACGGCTGTTACATTATTTCTGGGTTTGACTCAATCATGACGGGTATGAGTTGCGTAGGATTTTATATCGACGCTGCTTATTTTGACTAAATAGTCATAGGTGGGGCATTCGAAATGTTTCGTTTAGTAGTTATTAAATTGTGGTTAGTATTCATTGAAATATGAGGGGTCTATTAAATACAGAGTAATGGTATTGGAGACGATCGCCAACCCGCCTGCCAAGCGTGGCAATTATGGCAAACCCCCCCTTTGGGGGAGGCCTATGTCCAGCAGTGGACGTATTTCGGCTGAAATGATGATGACGAATGATGGTATTGGAGGAATATTTGTGACGTATTCGACACCCCCTCATATCCTGTTGATGTTAGAGTATTATTATTGGAAGAGTGTTTAAGTCTGCCCACCAATTGTAATATTTAGCTATAAATGGTTATAGAGAAATCTTTGACAATATCTGTAGTGGACATGGAAACTGAAACCTTCAGCGTTTCTTTAGAATTTTGCTTACATGGGTTCTCATCGAGATCCAGGGCAAACACTGGCTGGAATCACTGACAAAGCTAATAGATTCAGTAGGCAGTGGGTAGTTCCTCGAGGCCCGAGAGGTCACTGCGTCCAAATCAGCTAAAGAAGTGTCCATTTACTTCTAATTCCTTCATTTACATAATATAACCAAGTATGGATTCCAAATTCTATAAACACCAACATTATTATTATCCTGGCATTCAATCTGACATCGTATCTACTAATAGGTAGGTATTATTACAAATACAAAAACGAAATTATGTAAATGAAACACTAATTCCATCAAAAACAATTCGTAAATTCTATCCAACATTCTAATTACGACCAGAAAAATTCAAAGCGGGACATAGCTACGCTAACACAGTTCCACAGTTGGCATAAATCCACCGGGCTCTGTAAACAGTGCAGTTTACCTCACTGATTACGGACTTGGCAGCGGTCATGTCTGCTTTAACGAGTGTCGAAAATCGTATATTATTGTTTTAAACGGTACGGTTTTCATAGTTGTTGCGAATGCTCCTAAAAATTTATGACTTGCGGGTAATTTGTACGACGGATTGGGGGCATCGTGGCAATTTCAGATTGTTCAGTATTTCTGAGGTTGAAGAATGAGAAACAAATGGTGTGGTTGGGAAAAGAAGCAAAAGTTTGAGTTGGTTTTTATACTAAGTTGGTGCACCAATGGTGTTATTGGAGATCAATTTAGTTTCTAAAACATTGAAGACATATTTCGGAGGGGCGATTCTTGCAGTTTGTAGCGGGGTGTTACGCCCTGCTGTAAGCTGCAAGAAACGCTATTCCGAATTTGCGGCCTAATTCGTCCAGTGGAAATGTTATACAAACTCTAAACTAAACTTTAGACCAAATTATTATTTATTTCTTTCCTAACAAGGTCGTCGATTGAATGTTTAATACACTTAGAACAGTCAATAAAATAAACATTTACAATCGTAATGTCTGCAAGCACGATATTAATAAAATCATCGACATTAATGGATTGAACCTAGTTCAGGCAAATAAACAACTGTGCTCTATTTTAATTTTAAGATAACTACTGTATCAGAATGTGATACTTTTATAAATAAACGATTATTATTATATATATATGTCACATAAGCCTACATGGACACTTATAAGACGTCAGAAGCTAGGTGCACGGTTCCAATTGGTCGTTTCCTATGGAGAAGAGCCGGCAAGAAACTCCACTCCACACAATCACTCAGACTCACTTAGTTACTTAGAGATACTTATCATGTTTGGGCTTTTCTAAAACTTCCCAAACATAATAAGTACAAGTAACTATGCTTTTCCAAAGCTGCCTGATATTATTCAAAACACTAATTTTTAACACATCACTCTCCGTCTCCCCCAGTATTTAAAAGTGTTCATCAGGGTCAGTTTCTGGTATTTCATACACGTTTCCTCATATCCTATGTGTCACAATTTTTTTAAAAGAGTAACCGTGGAGTTTCTTGCCGGCTCTTCTCCATAGGAAACGACCAATTGCAACCGTGCACCTAGCTTCTGACGTTTCATAAGTGCCTACATGGGCACTTATGAAACGTCTTAAGTGAAACAAAAATATTTTTGATTTTGATTTTTATTGCTGTCGTAAATATTTCTATACTATCCTGAATTTGTGCTTATTCTTTAAAATTATGTATTTGTTGAAAGATTTAAGTAGTTTTCTATGAGGTGAGGATCTTGAGATTTGAGTTTGAAACGTAAGATTAAAAAAAAAAGTGGAAATGATGCAATGATGATTCATCATGATTAGATATCGATATCCGTCTCGTCCGTCTCGATGGACAAAAGTCACCACGAATTGGCATCCATAAATATAAAACGCAGACCAGGTAGACCACACAAAAGATGGAGCGACGATATTGCACAGGTAGCAGGCAGAACATGGAGCAGAATCGCCAGAGACAGGACAGCTTGGAAACGGCTGGAAGAGGCTTTTACCGCTATAGATTGCGGCCCTATACACCTTAGGTTTAAAAGACTATTTAATAGTTAATATAAATTTGTTTATTTACTAGGTCAAATAAGGTCATAGTGTTAAGGAAAAGTGTGTAAGGAATAATAAAGCAATTTTTTTTTATCTGTCTCGTCTGAGAAGTCTCGACAGTAATTTTGATTTCACCTGATAGGTACGGGTAAATATATTTTTTCATACAGTTTACTGCCAACCTTTCGAGTTCAAACAACACAAATATTGACAGTTTAAATACTTTGAAAGTTTTTAACAACATATTTTACGTTTCCGAAGTAGTTCGTTGAGTCTTGTCATTTCGCACCTCCACCGCTAAGAACGTAAACGTTTTTTTTTTGTTTTTCGCTTCTCGTTTCCATTTTCCACGATGGCCATTTACAACTGTTATTTTTGGTTATGACATGAGTACGAATGTGGAAGGCCATTAGAGAAAGAGAAGATATAGGAATAGAAATATTGAGGATTGTGTGAAAGATGATATGGCTAGAAAGGGGATTTTTTTTTTTTTTTTTTTTTTATTTAATAGAAGGTAGCTTCACAGCTGACAGTAAATATAACATTTAAATTGTTCAAACATTACGCCGATGAATAGGACTGTGAATGATGGCTGATACATTGTAGCAGATTCTTCTAATACCTTAATGAGAAATACCTATGCATATTTTATTGGTCCGGCAAACTGTTATGTTTTTTAATTCCATCACTAAAAATAATAAACTCAAACCGCCTTATTACAAAACAAGATTTATATTTTGACATGGCTTAAAGCATGGAGCCAGTTATTGTAATAAGAACGTAACAGTGATTGAAATACCGTTCTTTATACAAAACTGAAAACTTAGTTCGGTACTAAGTTGTCAGTTTTGTGTTTAGGAACTTTACCATAGTCGGAATAAAGTTCGAAATTCGATAATGGCTCCATGTTTTTAACCAGGGTCTGAAGATAAACCTTGTTTTGTAATAAGGGGGAAAGCATTTATTTCAATTAAACCATTTACTTTTGACTTGTCAAGGAGTCGGTCAGTCAGAAAGATGAAGTTAGTTACCCATTCCAAAGCATCGTAGATTATATTATCTGTGGTCGTAGGTTCCTATGGAGAAGAATGGGCAAGAAACTCCATGGACATGCAAACTCGGGGTGTGATAGACCATAGCAATAGGTTCAATGATGGTTTAAAATAGTATATCATTGCAATAACGACAATAAACACGCTTAAGATGAATAATAGACGAGCTAGGTGACCCTTTGGCCATTAGTGTTACCAACATTACAAAATATTCTTCGTAAATTGGTAATTAGTAATCGCTCCTATTTACCAAACTCCCGCATTTCACGCAGATCAGTCTGGAAACCTTATGCAACCGCAAAGCAGTCAGCTGATTTATTCCAACTATTTATCATTTTCCGAGCCAATGTCTTCTAATATTATCGTGTTTATAGGCGAAGTAGTGTGATTGCCCTCGATATGAGTGGACGAATTGACAGCACTCATACCGCGGCCCGACGTGGCATCCGAACTATTCTAGTTCTTGGCCGATTGCCTAACTCTCGAGCCTGCCGGCGCCCGGCTATCCTCACGCCGACAAACACTGGGGCTAACAGATCAATTGTTTAGGCGGAGTCGGAATTTAGATAATTTAGGAACTGATTCTTAAGCGGATAACGTTGGAGAGACGAAAATAGTTTGGTTTACTTTGTTGACACTGTTGCCACGTTGAATCGATATTTTGTATTGGTGAATTTGAATTGGTTAACGATAATACGTTCTGAATCAACCGAAATTTGATTAGATCGGTAGACATTCTGGTCAAACTCTCACCGCCCTCTAATGTAAGTTTTCCGAAATAACCCTGTTGTAAATCCAACATGGCGGCGATTTTCTGCGATGTTTCTAGAACCTGTAGATAGATGGCGCTGATTGTAGACATACGTAGTATCTTAAACGCAAGCGAGATGGCGCATAATTTGGCGTTTAGCTGGAAGTGTCACTAAGTAACCACAGATGTCGCAAGTAAAGTCGATAAGCTTGAACTTTTTTTTTTGTTACGAGCTACCAGCTGGTAGAGCACAACTACAGTATTAAAATTATCTGACCTGGAAGTACTTATTGACGACAGGGTCGGAGGCCAACAGATGCTGTGCTCGTGGCTCATCGCGGCAGTAGCAAACGTGCTTGTCGAATTCGCGCTCCATTCGTAACAGTGCTCGTCCGAGCATTTTCGGTTCGCCAGCGTAGTATTTGATGCCTTCGAGCAGGACCCTGGAAATACAATACCGAATTAGGATTGGTCTTTATGTTATTATTATCCCCGAGTAATAATGGGCGAGACCTTCTCCAAATCTGGATGTCATCAAAAAGACTCAACGATAGCACCAACAAGATTGACAGCAGCGTTTTTCTTTCTCTTACCTACATTATTATTGTAGTGGTGACCCGCATATTACAAACGCCAGCACATCGAGCTACTACAATCTGTCAAACTTCTTTAAAAGATTTGAACTTTATCGTTAAATTATAAGGTTCAAGGTTGATTGGGAAAATTTGACAGTTTCGGGTAGCTTGACCTACTGGCGTCTGTACATTCAACATTAAATTATAGTTAAGACTTTCGAGGAACCTTCGCACACATCTTAGGCCCATATTTAGTTGATCGCTTTCTTGACAAAAATCTCGTATTTTAATATAAAAGCGAAGTCGTTGAATATATAAACGTGTACTAACACGTTTATATATACAAGTTTTTTAATTTTATATGACAGTTGATACACAGTTTTCATAGAGGGAATTCATTTTTAATAGGGATTATTTGGGCACTTACGTATTATGAAACTCGCAGATCTGCCTAAAGTTGGAAAACAGCAGTTCTCGGTTGTCGAACACGGCCTTGGGTGTGGTCGCCTTGTCCGTCGGCTTCATGTACCGGGACACCACCTGCTGCATGTCGCGACCGAACTCCTCTTCTGTTTCCACCAGCTCGCGTACCACGGCTCTGGAGATGAAGACTTGAATTCAAATTCTTGAGGACTACAACTGTTTGTTCATAGTTTTAGGTACAGAACTCATCATAATACATAATCATCCTATAGTGTAAAAGAGTTGTAAAAAACCGGCCAAGTGCGAGTCAGACTTGAGCACGAAGGGTTCCGTACAATTATTATCTAAGGTAAATTGCGCTTTACGATTTATGACGTATTAAAAAAAAACTACTTACTAGATCTCGTTCAAACCAATTTTCGGTAGAAGTTTACATGGTAATGTACATCATATATATTTTTTAGTTTTATCATTCTCTTATTTTAGAAGTAACGGGGGGGGGGGACACACATTTTACCACTTTGGAAGTGTCTCTCGCGCAACCTATTTAGTTAAGAAAAATTATATTAGAAACCTCAATATCATTTTTGAAGACCTATCCATAGATACCCCACATGTATGGGTTTGATGAAAAAAAATTTAGTTTCAGTTCTAAGTATGGGAATCCCCCAAAATTTATTGTTTTTTTTCTATATTTGTGTGAAAATCTTAATGCGGTTCACAGAATACATCTACTTACCAAGTTTCTACAGTATAGTTCTTATATTTTAGGAAAAAAGTGGCTGTGACATACGGACGGACAGACAGACAGACAGACATGACGAATCTATAAGGGTTCCGTTTTTTCCATTTGGCTACGGAACGCTAAAAATAGCCATTCGCTACGCGGGTCCAGTGCGGCCGCGGCCTGGTAAGTAATCTTTGAAAATTTGGTTCTAGAACATGGTTTTTGCCATTTTAAGTGCTGGCCGCTTTACGAGAATGGGGTGATAGAGGTGGGTGGAGGTTATGATTTTTTTGATCTGGTAACATCTTTTTTCTGGCTTTCTGTGGGAGTGATTTCATGAAAAGGGACGGAAGTGTGTAACAGGAAGTGACAGCTTGAGCATGGAATAAGTAAGTACTTTTTAATAGCATGGAATTAGTGTACTCATGGAATTAGTAAGTACTGTATAGATTGTTCCTTCCGTTTGGTGCCGGACGTAAAGAATAGCACCATCCCATTTCTTCCCGTGGGTGTCGTAAAAGGCGACTAAGGGACTTACTAGAGAATGGGCAGCAGCGTTCTCTATGCATTTTTAAAACATTCTGCTATCGCCAACCCGCCTGTCAAGCGTGGCGATTATGGTAAATCCACCCCTTTTTCGGGGAGGCCTAAGTCCAGCAGTGGACGTCTTTCGGCTGAAGTGATGTGTGGTGATGTATAGATTGTAAGTAGAGGGAGTCAGATGTACCTAACCCGTAAGGGCGGTAAACACGGATCAAGAAATATGGAACAGTTCTTCTGTCGCTGCTCAGTTGCTCATTACCAAGGTGAGATGTCAGATATTACACATCAAAGGTTGATTAGATTTTTCCTTACTCTAAGTCAGAAAACCAACGTCAGACAGCATCTGTCTGGCATTAATGCTGAAATGAACCTTTTTGGCGCAGCCGTGAGCCCGTGAGGCACACATTATTTATTGTTGTTAAAACATTATTTTCACAGTTTTTTTTTGTTGTTTGTATTTTGTGTTTCACGAACTGTGTCAAAATAAGCTATATTATTTCTTTCATTCTTTCTATAAGCGACTACTGTAAGGCTCGCTCATTAAAAAAAAAAAAAAGTAAGTACGGAGCAAAATTGGGGCTGCTACTACTGGGCCACCACAGATGTCTCGAAAGTTTATAATAGTCAATTTGTAGTTATTTATTTATTTATAGGGGAACCAACAGCTATAACATAAGGATACCAATTGCATATGAAACACAGAGCCAATTACAGGTTCTCACGGGTAAAAAACAGAAAGAGAAGAAGAGGTAGTTCTCCATTTGAATGGCTCATAATCACTAACGATCATAACTCTTTGAGAATTAAGTTTTCGTGCGGAAACTGTAAATTACTAAATTACGTTATTTTACTAAATGTGTATAACTAAGATATTTGACGACGGGTTTAGTGTCTAAAACGACCAGAATTAACTTTATAAAAGTCGAAAAAGTCAAGAAAACTTTAGAAAATAGAATGGCAAATAATTCACGTAAATTATCTTCCCGTACATGCCCCACGTCAAATAACCAAAGCTTTCAAGATCAATAGACACGCATTTCGATTCGATCAGTACCTGACTTGCGATTATGACGTCATAGCGGAGGTTCAGATGATAAACATTATAATAAACTAGAGAGTGTTTTCCTAGCTCCTGAGTCAGCGGGGGAGCACGCGGTAAAGTTGCCAAGAGGTGAGAGCGTGGGAGCATCTATAATGGTGAATGGAGAGGTAACACGAGGATTGGAAGGTCATGATTTGCTGAATGTCAAGGTACGGAAGCTTTTTATCGACTATTCCTGTTTTCTTCCCTAAAGTCTTTAGGAAAACGGGCACAAACGGGATTAAAATGCAGAATCAACAACATAATCCATAAAGACTGCCGAGGTTCAAACCATCAGAAAATATTGCTTGGGACGTTAAAAATCTGAACTACTGATTGGTAATTAACTGTTTTACTTGCTTGCTATGGTGCTAGTTTATCATTTGTGACTTCGAGTTACAGCTATAGCTTTATGTATGTATACCTATTTATCATGTTATAACTAAGTGGTAAATGTAAAATTGTAAAATTGTAAAACTGGAAATAAAGATTTTTTATTATTTTTTATTTATTATGTAAGCGGGCACACCCATTATGCCTGGAAGCTTTTATTTAGGTACGTTCTGTTTACGTTTTTTAGTTTAATTTTTTTATTTCTGCTTGAGTATAGTTTTGGACGATATTTTTTTTTTGTTGGTATAGTGGCGTGTGCTAGCTAACATATGGCAAATAATTTAATTTAATGTTTTGTGTTGCGTAATGTAAATCATTTTACATACTATTATATAGAATCAAGTTTTTCTAACTGAACAGACAGCTGAGCTGCTGGGGAGTTCGTTGCACTACTTCTTCTTCCCAGCTCAAGCACTAGGAAATTGTGAACGGCGGGCGTTTTTGGGGGACTGTAATTTTGACGTTCGAAAAGTGCAGATTGTCAGTTTAATTTGAATAAATGACTTTTGATTTGATTTGACATGTAATCAAAACTGCATTCTTGCTGAGCTATAGGTACTTGCAAATAGAAAAGTATAACCTTATGCTACAAAATATTTGCATAAATAGACAGCCAACTTGTCACTACATTTACAACTACTCAACCAAAGACCGGTCCTAAATCCTGCCAAATCCACCTGGACAAGCTGTTGGCAGTTTTGACTAAACACCTAACAATATTGTTCTGGCATGATGCTTCGGTTAGACAAGTCGGAATAATTGGACGTGCTCTGATATATTGCTTGTTGCAGACGTGCATCTCCACAACGAGATATTAAATGATCTGTTTACTGCGCACTTGAGGGCTTTTGGGTTTAACAGTAGGTGCAGAAATGAATCGTAATAAAGCTGATGGATATTGAATTTTGGGAGAACAAAATTTACGAGCTTGTGTGGCATTAAGTATTGTGGACATAAATTAATGAACATAAAGTTGTCTGCCAATTTCAGGTAACTACATTAGAATAAAGAAGGTTAATATTATATCTAAAGGAATTTTGGTGAAGAAAGGGTTAAAGAAAATGAGAAGAAAGACTCGACCTATTGTATGTTTGCTACACTTGTGCCAAAACTATCAACTGATTTTATTTGACAATTTTACAGACCGTTTATGGGCCCGTTTACACGTATTACAACCACACCACAGCGCAGCGACAAATGTGGGCAAGCAGTAGTAGCGTGTGAATAGTGTCGCTGTAACTTCTTGCAGTTGCGTTGTGGTTGCTTTGTCCCTAGTAGTTGCGATGTGGTTACGTTGTGCTAATTGTTTGCAGATAGATCGACTCCCGCTCCTGTCGACGCAACGTTGTGGTTGCGTTGTGGCTGTGACGTCGCCTTGATGTGGTCGGGATCGCCCAAACGGTTGGTTTTGATGGCCAAATGTGGTCTGTGTGAATAGAGTATTCATTTTCATACAAATTAGCCCCATCCACGTGGTATCGTTGTGGTGTGGTTGTGGTACGTGTAATCAGGCCCTAACATTGGATCTTTCATAATATTTTATGAACACACAACAACTATAATTTCATGAACATGGAGAGCAAATCCAATTTACTTAGGAGTTATTACTCATTAAATAAACAGTGACAATTTGGCTCGGATTCGATAGATATTTATTGATTATATAGCTCAGGTACATTCGATGAACAAATACTATTAATTCGATAAAACTATGGGTCGGCAACAGTCCAAGATAATTAATAGAGAACGGTTACAGATGCAATGATTATGAAGAAACCAATGTCTCTTCGAAGTATGACATAAAATGGATACGTCCACAGGTAACTTTATAAAATGTACCTACTTTATTTCAAATCAGAATTTCCAATATTATTAACAATTTTAATGCTTCCAGAAAACAACAATAAAAAGATGTGATTATTCAAATGAATCAGACTGCCACTTTCAAATATTTAAAAAATAAAAATCATGAAAGCAAAACCAGTGAACCTACCGTGAATACAATCCAATAATGTCAATGTCAAACACAAAAGTCAAAACATCTAAATATGGAATCCATAAGACAAGGAAAATCCTTACATCTAAAAACAAAAGATGAGGGAAGCTTTCGAAGACAGTTTGTTGACACGGAAGGCAAGCACTCCTGCCAAATTATATTGCTGATGATAACTTAATGCACCGCGACCGTCCTGAATAACTTGGTCATACCCTCGGGTTACAGTCATATATTTGTTACGTTTGTTTATATTGACGACGTTTTGATTAGCGTCAGAATGTGTGGATAAGAATGAAGCATGCTAATGATGCGGATTACGATGTGTGGTTTCTTTTATGAGAGGTTCATTTTAATTAAGTTTTTGGTGTTGAAGAATATTTGTCTATATCGTTAACTAAGTCTTTCTTTTTAATCAAAGTTCATAAACAACCATAATAATCTGGTCGTTAAGGTTTATTTCGTAAGAACCATATAAAACATTGATATTTTGTTAAAGTTGCTTTAATTAATTTTGGAAATGTGACTTTTGGTCTCTTAACATCATCAAAGTAAAGTAAAAATTACCATCACCATTCAAAATCCACTTTCGACGATGAAAACCTACCCACCACATATTTCTAGGTACATCAACAGTGCCAATTTAACACCGAAATCCATCCAAAAACAATAAACATTTTGAACGGTATTACCAACAGGATTTGTCACAGTTTCAAGATCACTCAGAAAGTTTAACAAGCTTTTAATAGGGTCTTACTAGTTTCTCGCCAAGAATTAAGTCCGATTGTAAAGTGGATTAGGAGAAACACGTGCTTATGGAGAAAGTGGCACCTAAAATTATGAAACCGCAAAATTTTAAGAAGTGTGGACTACATATCTGTCCTATTCTCTCTACTCTATATGAAGTAGCAATTCAAAAAAAAACAGCCAAGTTCTTGTCAGACCACGCACAATGAAGGGTTCCGTAGTTGGGATGAAGTTATCCCAAAAAACTAACTTAGGATTGTAGTTGAAAAACATGTTCTCCCATACATCGATAAACGGCAAGGTCAACTTTCCAAATGCAAATGTAAGTTGGTCGACTATTAGTCGTTAATTTGTAAAGCCTACTTAGCTGTGATGGTTTTCATTAAAATTTCGTTACACAATAACTATTGCCATTATTTTTTCCACACATCCAAAAACAACCATTTAGTTGGCAGGGGGGGGGGGAGTTTAACAAAAATTTGCACTTTAAAGCTTAATATTACGTAAACTGCATTAAGTCTGTGTGGTGCCGGACGTAAAGAATAGCACCGCCCTATTTCTTCAAATTACAGCTTTCTAGTTCTAAGGGTATTTGAGCTAAGCCGGGGACAGACAGACAGACAGACGGACATGGCGAAACTATATGAGTTCCTTGTAGACTACGGAACCCTAAAAACGGGAGGGGAGGTAATAGGATTGACGTTCTGCATCACTCTTGTAACGAACAGGGATCAGGACTGCACTGGGGAGATAGAATAGTCTTTGTAAATGACATACTTGTAGCGGCATCAACATCGTCACATGCGAACTACGCGTCATGCTGACGTCACGCAAAATCCTGCATCGCGCAAGCAAAGTTTACCGCGCAACTAGAATATATACAACTTCCCGACATCAACCGTCGGGCAGTTGCCCACCAGACACAACACCCGTCTGGTCCGAGGATCCTCCCTTTTCTATAGACGATGAGTGAACTTTATACCCTGTTCCTCATACCTCTAAATACTAAATTATACGTCAACAATGGCCCTGTGATCTTTCCCACAGAAAATAGACAAGGAAGTCCAATTATTACACTTTTAACCTTTTCAATGATACAACATTCACGTTCTTGCTTATTTCTAGTCTGGCACAAAAATAGATAGCAACAATGTTACAGGTGTGAAATTCTTTAGTGATATTTGACAGCTAAATTATACAAACATGCTTTTTTCAAGTGCAAGGTTTTTGGGAACACCCGTGCCGTAAGAGCGACCTTTACGGTAACAATAGAAGAAAGGACAAGGCTGAATGTGAATCAAGGTTGTGTATAAGGAAGAAATTAAGCAGTATCTTTCACTGGTATCATCATTTGTATCCATAATGGAATAGAGACATCACATCACCAGCTATTTCCACAAGGCAAGGGTGCACTCAGGGCCGGCCTTAACCATTTAGGCGCCCCGGGCGATGTGATCATGTATTTGGCGCCCTTTTATATTTCACTAGCTTCTGCCCGCGACTTGGTGCGCGTGAAATTTCTTGTTCCCCCGACGCACTGCGTCGCATCGCATAGCCCGCCACCACTATTACTTCGTTTTCGCTTAGCGTTTTTTCTGAGTTATTTTCTGTTTGCTCGGCTCCTAAGGGTTGTAGCGT
The DNA here is from genome assembly GCA_948098905.1 of Tiliacea aurago. NCBI lineage: Eukaryota > Metazoa > Arthropoda > Insecta > Lepidoptera > Noctuidae > Tiliacea > Tiliacea aurago. The sequence continues at coordinate 28,947,555 of OX402577.1, read as the reverse complement.
GATGTTAATTTGCCTATAACCTTCCTCAAGAATTTGGGCTACCAAAAGCAAAAAAAAAATTAAAATCCGACTGGTAGTTCCAAAGATTACCCGCTCATCATCATTCATCATTCCAGCAGAAAGACGTCCACTGCTGGACATAGGCCTCCCCCAAAAGGGGGGGGGTTGCCATAATCGCCACGCTTGGCAGGCGGGTTGGCGATCGCAGTATGGTGTTAAAATGCATAGAGAACGCTGCTGCCTATCCTCTAGTAAATCCCTTAGCTCCGTGTGGTGCCGGACGCAAAGAATAGCATCATCCCATTTCTTTCCGTGGGTGTCGTATTACCCCCTACATACAAACAAACAAATTTTACTTCTATAATTAACAAAAACTTATTTTCAATTTTGTACCATATTTATTATTGAATTATTAGAAAACTACAAAGATGTAGATAAGTATTTTTATTATTATTAATTATACGAGAATACGACAAGACAAGCAACAAAATGGCAGGTCGTGGTGGATAAATGCTGAATACTCATTCATTCATATATTTTTTCATAAAAGTTAATAGGCTGAATTAAGTTTCTCGATAGAGATAAGGATTCAAATTAAGGGTCTCATAATCGCCGTTGACCTTGGCCATACAAATGCGTGTCGCGCTCACGCCCGCGCCGATTTCATAGGGAATATTTATTTTTTGTAACGAAAATATGAATATTTAAATAAAATCACAGATAGAATTATAGACAATAAAATAGTCTGCTCATACAAAACAAATCATGAAAATACCTTAAGTAGTTTGAAAGTAATATCGTTTTTTATGCTTTGGGTAGACATTACTTCCTGAATTTATTTCTTATAGTATTTTCCTATATTCACATAAAGAATTGATGTGTATGCGTTTTAGTTTAACACACATTTTTTTCATAACTTACTTGCGGAGGCGTAATTACAGATTTAAAAGTCATTAAACTCATATATCTGCGCCTTAAGTGGTTAGATTAAGCTGGCACGCGCAGCGCCCTGTATGCCCCGGCACCCCGGGTGACCACCCCGGTCGCCCTACCCAAAAGCCGGTGCTGGGTGCACTACTTGTGGACTTGTGGTATAGCCCATTGCCTTGGAAAAGTTAATTAGAGTAGGTAGTTGGTAATTACCTAAGACGTCGTAAAATAAAAATAAAATAATGTATCCCAAATGCTAAAGATCATAAACACAAAGATTAACAGTGACATACTGGTCAACGACCTAAGACCGTCGATAAAAATCTGTACACATTGACATGAAAGTCGACGATCCAATTTCTTACTCCGAGTAAAGTGGCAATAAAAACCTTGTGTGGATCTCCTTTCAGACAACCAGGTTCCCTTTGATGATGAACATGTTGAACCAATGTTTGATGTCATGCTTACGTCAATTGAGGATGTTTTTGGATTTTGAAATTCATGAAATTTTGTCATGATTTGAAATGTAAGCCGAGAGCTGAAAGGCTGAAAGGTTTCGTATTGGGCTAATTATGTTTGAAATTAGCTTTGAGTTTCAGGTAATCTGATCAAGTCGCTGATTATTAAATCTGCCATAAAATGTTATGTTAGATTTTCCAAGAAAATATAATTGTAACAAAATATTCCCTTGGAGACGATCATTACAAGGCTTATTCATTGCCAGGGCAATGAATAAGCCTTGTAATGATCGTCTATTATAAAGTAGGGTGGAAGTCCATATGAAAAGTTTCATTCGATTGATATATTGTCAGGTGTATTGTAGGGTGGAAGCATTGAGCTACATTGTTATCTACTCCTGCATTGCATTTTCATGAAAGTATCAAAAATCTGCACCTTTTATATAACAAAACAAAGTTGAGAACTTACTGTCGTCTTGCAGCCATGGAGGTCTGGTCCCTCTCTGCGGCCTGCTTTTCCTTCAGCACCTGCGCGGGCACGTAACCCTGGCGCGTGCGCAGCTCCCCTCCCTGCACGTCCTCTATCACGCGGACCAGCCATCTGGAAGCAGGGGAGGACACAGTGAGGGCTTGATAGAGAAATAAGGTCATATAGGAAAGGAGCACTGACAATTTAATACTAAGTAGTTGAAATTAAAGAGAAATTCAGGCTTTTCCGGGAAAGTAACTAGGCCTTTAGTTGTGTAAGTAATATGACATTTGTAAGAGCAGTGTCACTAGAAAAGGGGACCGTACAAGAGGGTTAAGAGTTAAGCCGTTTATGAGGTTACCTTTAACATGATGTAACTCCTTGAATGGGTTTTTGCTTGAAACCCAGTAAAAGGGTTACCCATATCGTATGGGTTTTTGATTAACCACTTAAAAAAAACCTATCGAAAACCCTTTCAATGGGTTCAGCGAAAATTAATGTTGTATGTTTTTTTTTTACTTAAATTCATGTTGACATTGTGCTTGCATGGAGGTCAAACAAGGGGGGTTAAAATGTATTTTTTTACCTAGGACGCACCGTTTTCGAGATATTTGAATTTCTATTTTTGATGTGCAACATCTATAGGTGCACGTAAAACCGATTGCTGGCGGGGCGACGCATGCCGCGTGGCGATCGGCTACTATACAGTCTATATGTAGTAGTGTGTAAATGTGTGTGTAGTGCGATGTTTCACATCTGCCAGTCGTCCCGTGACGGCTCAATTTTTATTTTTAATTAGTTTAAAAAAGACTTCTGACCATTATTGCATGTAAAATAGAGTTAATTTTAGCTTGGCTACTTACCGAGCGGCTTGTAAACCCCACACCGTATGGGCTTTTGATTAACTGCTTAGAAAAACCCAATCAAAACCCGGGTAACCAAATTTGAATGGCTTATAAATTAACCGTTCAAAAAGGTTACCCATATCGTATAGGTTTTTGATTAACTGCTTAGAAAAACCCTATCTAAAACCCTTTCAATGGGTAACCAAAATGGTCCCTGGTTGTAAGACGTCATAAATATAAATATGTGAATATTTGTTTGTGCGTCATCTGGGCCATAAGATGTTCACCCATATGAATATAAATTATATTTACCTAAGTCTAGCACAGGAAACCCACACGGAACAATAAATTGAAAACGAGATGTATTCTAAGAAGGGCGACATGGCGGCACCTGGAGCAACGGTTGACATTTAGGCACGAGTTAGTACTCTCTCCTTTTGAACTATTTATAACGTGGCATTTAAATAAATTTATGTAACATTCGGAAGCCGCATGTGCCTTCCTTATGTATCGTTTCAAAGAACGATAACCGTTACCTACATTAATTCGTCTGTCTTCTCAACTACATAATTATTATCCGTCCAATAGGTATGGCAATAGTAAATACATGGCTCAATAATACCTTTACATTTGATGACATTGTGTCTAAACACAAAGGTGATTCATTCAATGTTGCCATACAAAACGATCACCCACGTTTGAAACTTTGAAGCCAATATCTTTAGAAACGTAGCAATGATGATTTGTTATTCTTTTCATCTTTTCTACTACAGGGAAGACGACTGAAATAAATACAACACAATGAAATTCAAAGAATTGATGTACTAACTCTGCATTCTCTTTATTCTTAGAAAGTATTTTATATGTTCGCAACAACTTAGGCCTTTTTAAAATAAGAAGCGATTTCCATAATATAAATACACGTAGTAAACATGAAATTATAATACCCAAATTTAGATTAACTAAAACAAGCAAGTCATTTTTTATTAACAGTATCCGCTTTTATAACAAGTTGCAAAAGTCTGTTACTTAGCGATGGAAAATTCAAAACCGACATCAAACGTGTCCTTATCAAAAAAAGAATAATTATTATAAAATTAAAGTCTACGTTGAAGACAAGGAAGTTTGGCATTCATTCCTTCTGCACATGTGGCTTCCCTGGTACCTCATTAACGGCAAAGATATGTAAATGTCTATAACTGCTCCCAAATTACAATATTTATTTTAATTTAATTTTTTTTTTACGTCCTTGACATAATCTTTTTAATTTTAATTTAAACAAGGTTCTAAATTTTATTATTCTAATAATATGTTAATATCGTTTTATTGTAATGTTTTTTTAATGTGAGAACGTTGTAGGCTTAATAGGCTGTAGCTTTGTAAACCATTTTCTATTTTGTTAAGTACTTGGTACTTGATGACGGGCCTACACTGTCCTCCCATTCCTATTAAAACTGTAACTTGAAAACATTGTAAAAGCCCTATTTTTTTTAAAGAGTAACTGTGGAGTTTCTTGCCAGCTCTTCTCCATAGGAAGCGACCAATTGGAACCGTGCACCTAGCTTCTGACGTTTCATAAGTGCCCATGTAGGTTTATGTGAAATAAAATATTTTGATTTGAATGAAATCGGTGAGAATAAAATCATCAGCATGATAATAATTAGTTAAGTTCCGCCTGCCACCAGAAATTAGGTCTCAATTTCATAGTTATTTTCCTATCACGACGTTCTTTAGATCAATCTACCTACACACCCGTCAACCTAAATTATTGTGTCAAATATATTACAGAAGTATGAAGCCATCACATTATAAAAGAAAATTTAAGATAAAAATAAAGTAGAACTTTTTCCGGAAGCTTTTCTCTTGTCAATCTAATCTGACGATGACGTCACTCGAGCATTGGCCTGTGGTTCGTTAGCCCAGTCTAGATTCAAAGTCTTTGTCTAAAATCTGAATGTATACACGCTGACTTTGAAAACATGCGACAAAATTTAAGGGAGTGTTCTACCCATCAATATGATCAACTTTTACTATAGGACCAAATTAGAATTCGCAAAAAAAAAAAACTCGACCTTCCTATAAAGGTACATAACCGATTGGACCATTTTGTATAAGAAGGTCGATTTTTTTTTTGTGAATTTTAATGTGGTCCGATAGTAAAAGTTGTTCATACTGATGGGTAGAACACCCCCTTAAATTTTGTCGCATGTTTTCACAGTCAGCCTGTATAGCCTAAATTGTACCATGACACAGGGGTATTGAATGTTGTCTACCGGTTTGAGTGACAGTGATGAGACGGGTTATTCATTTACATCTACCTGAATGGTCGTTGACCTAAACTTAGGGTCACCCCCATTACCTGAGACTTAAAGATAACTGGCGAAATTTGGGTATAATTTAAGTACACTTTTGCCACCCTTCGGGGTTTACATGCCTGATGTTGTGACCAGACAAATAACGAGATCCCTTGCTGTGAACATGGACGGCTACGGCTAAAAATTAAGATAAGATATTGTCGAATCCAGGAAGCTTCGCAAACGGGTTGAAAATTGAAGATGCTGCCTATGGAAGCCAGAGGAAACTACACGGCATTTTTCTGGATTCAGACAAATTATCACAACTGTGTTGCAAATTGAGTTGACAGTCCCTTAGATAAATATAATAAAATACTACACTCAATGTTGAAACAGACAGACTGACAGGAATACCTCTTTCAACATCTTGCTATACGACACAAATATTACAAGAGAAAACTTCACGAATTCTACAGAAACAGTTTTCCTCTACATTTTTATTACATATTTACACATCTGTAAATCGTAAGTTTATTTTTACAAGTCATTCTTTATTCTGAAGAGATTAGGTATTGCGATAATCACTCGGAACATTTGTTACTTTTGTCTTGTTAATGATTGAACTCGATTCTTGAAAGAAATGGCGGTAATACGAAGTAGGTAACCTTATTCGAGGAAACGATTGCATGAATATGTCAACTGGATCATAACGGAGGAATCTGTGCCTCATTTGTTTCGAGTTTAAAAAAAAATATTTTAAGTGATATATTGTTTATTTCTCGGACGGTGTACTACAAGCAATGTTTAGGGGTTTTTAGAAAAAAATGGAATTTAGATTAGTTTATACTTTAATAAAAGAATAAATGTTTTTATAAGTAGGTGTTTATAATTTTGGTAAGTGTTATCAAGCAATAATTATTGAATTTGAATAAGTAATTAATAAAATTATTTTGATTATTTTATTTTGGCGTTATCTATGGTTTTACAGTTTAAACGAAGCTTCATCGTTAAACTCATTCCGCAATATTTAGGTTCATTAAAAACCAGTAAAACCTAAAACACTGTTGTGACTACCGAGATGAAATTTACGCCCGATCGTAAAAATTTAAACAAAACACTTCTCTGCAAGATAATACATCTTCCTACCTAGGTACACAGTATCAACTACATCCATAAAAAAAAACAATCCTAAAGTAACCGTCATGAGAAGCTATAAATACATAAAATTGCAAATTATACAACTATCAACTTTAAACTAAAGATATCTAAGTTGATTTATGAATGAAGAAATTATCGCTAAACGTCATAAAATAATTTTATTTGCAATGGAAACTGAACCATACGCAATTTCAGTTAAAGTTTTAAATACTACTTCATGATACGTTTCCCACTTTGCTGAATGCCTTTATCCAACACAGCAACATGTATCCATAGACATAAAGTATGTTGTAACTGTAGATACATATAAAATAGCGGATTCGATAATCCATCTGTGACAGATGTTACACATGGATTATCGAATCCGCTGTTTTATAACAGCTAGGTGTTTTACAAAACAGCTCCGTTATGTGAAACAACTGAACGAAGTATCGATTTTCCATAATTACTGAACTCTACGACGCAATGTTTTCGCTCGTGTCTGTGTGTCATAAAAACAATAATGGAGTCCGAAACAGAAATAAATAAAACTAGTAATATGAGTGAAAATTACTCTAACTCAAGTGAAAACAGTCATGAAACTCAGTCCTAAAAATACTAAATACTTACCCAAGTAACTGTGACCAACTTAAAAGTAGCGCTCGCTCGGCTCGCGCACCAAATTGGTCAGGGTGCTCACTCAGTGACTGAAGTGTGTGAAGTTATATATTCACTGCGACCGATTCGGCATTAGAAGCCACACCAAACGCTTATTGTGACTGCAATAAGCCATTCTGCATTACGTCTAAACGTGGGTAGCAGTTTTGTTAAACGAAATGCAATGCAAGAGCTGTTTTGTAAAACAGCGTATTCGACAATCCATCTGCGAGATATCCATAGACATAAAAGTATATTGTAACTTTATTATGCCCATCATATTCACGAATACTGAAGCATGTTTACTACGTAGAAAATGGACCTAACTACCATTATTTTTTTATACCAATAACTTAGAGCACAAAAGTAAAATTTCTAGGTGAGTCCAAATGTAAAGTTTCAAGTTTTTTAATTTTAAGGTGAAATAATACCCAAAGTAGAAGTTATTGTTTTTTATTTGTTGTTCGATCAATCTTCTTTGTAGCGGCCAGTTTATCGATGGTAAAAAATGTAAGTTACAGTCTCATTTCCTACAAAATGTATGGAAAAAGTTTTTTGCAATTTATGACTTTTCTAGTACTCAAACCTCAGTTGGCTCAATAGAGGTTTTTGATCCCAAGATACAAGATAGAATGGTTAAAAAAAAAGATTTGTGACAATTCCTCATTTTTTTCAAAATCTGTGAACGTTGATCAAAATTTCTCAAAAAGTTAAGGACAGTCTCTTAAGACCATTTTCCTGTAGATTCAACGGTTAAGGTAGCTGCCCTTACTACCCCATCTCAAAAATTCACCCGGTTTAAAAGGACATGACCAGTGGGACTATGGGCGCCTGCTTAGGTGTCAAAAACAATGTGCAGCAAATATTGTTTTACTTTTGCAATTGTTGTATTTCATAGTTTACAGATATAAAAGTTTTAGATGTGTAAAATATCAGGAAATTGAGAAAAATAAAGATAAGTTTTCAATAACTCTGCTTTTCGATATGAGATGGCGCTTGGCATTGTGGTTCTAAATCAATCTATCAAAATAATATAAATAAAAAATAAATAAATAAATCTTCATTTTACATAACTTTATATAAACCTACACTTATTATTAATTCGTTAAAACCGGTAAAATACAATATAATTATATCTTTGACTCAAATCAATTGAATTATCGATTCGTGAAATATATTCCTACCCCTTTGGTGTCAGGTGTCCGCCACTAATGTCAGATGCATTGTCCAAGAAATAACACTCCTTTTTTTCAGTGATTATTTAAAAAGTAATGGTGTTTAATCTTAGAATTACACACACGTGTCAATTAAAACCTAACCTAACCTCTATAGGTTAGGTTAGGTTTTAATTGACACGCCTATGCGTGTCAATAAATAAACTTAATTATAAACTAAACATACATAATGACTTATTCCTTGTCATTCAAATTCACTTGATCCAAAATAACTCGTTCTTAATTTATTGTTCCCATACTAAGTATGACTGAGTAGGTAACCGGGTAATTATGGATACAATGGAACGTCAAAATCAGGAAGTGCGTCAATGAGAAAAGCTGAGAGAAAAGCAGAAACAATTAACATATTATTGTTTTTTCAGATATTTTAACCTGTGCTTTAGTCGGAATAATAAAACCATGATAAATTATAATATTTATTATTAAATCTTATTATATAAACTGTAATCCTGCACATGTTCCCGAATTCGAGGGCAGGAACTGGTCATGTCCTTTACCAACGTAAACATCAAGGTCGTAACTATGAAATAAATCATTGCATCTTCCGAGGATAAAGGAAAGGGGCGACTTGTAACCGTGTTTGTTTCGGCAGGACTTGATCTAGAAGAGTATATCATGTTGAACTCTGGCGGACTGTCTAGGCACATTCATGCATCTATTAAATATTATTATGACTATCCACAGCATAGCATGGCCCAAAGTTATATAAACCTTCTTAACAATATTTTTCTACGAATTAGAATCCATTATCATACTTTCAAAGAAGTTAAACATAAAAGAGTTCATAATAAAGCAGAACTAATCTATTACGTTTGGAATTATTTCAGTTATCCACCAATTTATCTTAGCGGTGGAATATCGCCAAGTCGCTATATCATAATTTTTGTATGAATGTGTGCTTTAATGGGTCGTACATGTTTTGCAGAATAGATTTAGAATAAAATATGGGTAATTTAATGAAAATGTTAGTAATAATAGAGTAATAACAATGAATATTTCATCGTGATACCACTTGTTTCTTTGAACCTAGCTTAGGTTGGACTTATAACAACAATAAAAGAGGTGGCTAACGATCTATGTTAATCTTGAATCTCAAAATACATTATTAATTGCATTGTCATACAAAATGTATCTTACAATTGGCTTCGATTTCCTTTGGTATTAAAGTATAGCATTATCTATCTACTATAGTGCAGTAGGCCAGGCCACACGTCAGTGTTATCAAATCCAGTATAAGCTGACCTCTTGTTCTATTGAAACTCCGGACTACGCCGTGCCAGCTTAAGAGGCCGGCGATGGATGCGTAGTTCATACAAACGTAATACCAAAATAATTTGTAAATCAAACATATTCTTAAGGTAGTGTGTCTTTATTCCGATTGAAATACAGAATATCTAGGTTCCCAAATATATATTTTGAATGGACAGTGATTTAAAAAAGAGTTATGAGAAAAATAAGTTTTCTATAGAAATTTTAAATTCCTCATATCTAGTCTTTATAAAACTGTCCTTTCAAAATATATATTTGGGAACATAGATATTCTGTATTTCAATCGGAATAAAGACACATTACCATAAGAATATGTTTGATTTACAAATTATTATGGTATTACGTTTGTATGAACTACGCATCCATCGCCGGCCTCTTAAGACTAAAGTATTACCTACCATTGCGTTCGACTGCACATACGTACTCGTATCAAACAGATTATAAAACCATCTTCAAGGATTTTTTCTAAATCCTAGTAAAACATTATCCTGAAAGTCCAACGACCCATAGGCAATGACGTCACGGTGTAAGACGTTACAAGGCTGCTCAAACGCACCGGACGCAATGTTATGATACAGACTCTTACACAACTCTGCGCAGTCGGGTAATGGTAGTATTTCTGGCTCGCTATGACGTAACGTTAAAAGGTGCAGTAGTTATGATCTAAATACTATGACTGATGAAAGAACACCCTGCAAACACGCATAGTTAACTACGTTACTCTTATTCAACGTTGTATTTTTAGCAGACTGAAATATGGGTAGGTACTAAAGAAGAGATGTTAATAAAGTATATTTGTTCTGTACGCAAAATATACCTTTGGTCGTGGAGTTGCGGACACCAGCCCGTTATAATTATAATTATTAAAAATAGTTGTTCCTAATTACTGTTTAAAACAATACTTTCTAACACTGGCCTATTTTATATAAGTACCTGACTTCATTGATGCCATGCTGAACAGATAAGCCAGTCGGCAAAGTTGTTGTTGAGACTTACTGCTCAGTACCTACCCAGAGTGTTCCAGAGATCTGTTTGAATATCTGAAGAAGACTCAATAAATCGCCCTTGGTAAAAATTAGGATACAAATGAAGAAACATATTCTGGAAAAGAAAGTTTTTCAGGACACTGATTAATTTTTATATTCCAGAAGAGAAACATATTGGAGTAATGTTACTACTCACCCACTCGAGTGTAATGTGGAGCGACGCGAGTAAAGAGTCAACAAATGTTTAATGTGATGAAAGCACTAATGTGGCTGCCACGAGACCTAATTAGGTACAAGACTGCTGATCGGTATACTTGGATATAGGATGCTGTCTTCAATGAACTTTTCAACATCATTTCATGTGTATTTTTAACCGATTTCAAAAAAAGGAGGAGGTTCTCAATTCGATACTATTTTTTTAAATGTTTGTTAACTCAGTGGGCCTAAAATGGACGCCTAGCAGAATCATAATATGATCTGCGTACAATTCATACATCCCGCAATTCATCTGTTTGACAGCTGCTATTTGACATTAGACTTCATTAGAGCAATTAATAATTTGTGGACCATTTTACGAAACTCCATACAAACTGTCAAACAGATGAATTGCGGGATATGAATTGCACGCAGTTTCATATTATGATTCTGCCAAAGCGTCCATTTTAGGCCCCCTGAACTTCGTCATTTATGAACCGATTTTAATCATTCTTTTTTTCTTTCGTTTGAATGGGTATAGCCCTTTTTTTCTGGTGTGAAATTATCAAATAACTTTTCCCGCTCTGGGCGGAGCGGGAGGGCGTGTCAGACTTTTACTGACTAAAACCCACCCGTGTTCCTTCATTTGCCTGTGTGCCAGGGCCACGATATCCCTTTCGGACAAACTCGCAACCCTGGCAGGCATTGCTCCTAACTGTGGTCCTAACGGACCCCGTCAGTTGAATTTATGAACCGATTTTAATCATTATTTTTTTCTTTCGTTTGAAAGGGTATAGCCCTGAGGTGGTTCCATTATAAATTTCTTCAGATACGTAATTTTTGAGTTAGCGTCAATAATACGTATTTTTTCCACTTAGTGGATGTCGATGATGTTATACCCAAGTAGCATTGCAAGCTGTATGTAAGTTCGTTTTTATACTAGAAGCTATTATTCGGACTGTATAAAGGCTGTATAAGCGCTTATACAGTCGTTATAACAAAAAAAGGGGCCATAATATACTGCCTTTTGCGTTACTAGAGCTGTATAGTAGTAGCTGTAGAAGCAACAAAGAAGCTGTATTAGTGCTGTTCTTCGGTGTATAAAGAAACCATTACACTACAGATATTATCCTATAAGTATCTTGCAATGAAAAGTGTTCTAAACAGGTTTTTGAAGAGATTTACAAAATAATAAAAATTAAAGAATCTATTTTCGATAACACGTGTAATAGAAACGTACTGAATGGCGACATTATTATTTACATAATATTATTAGTATAAAAAACAATCTTGGACTTGGATATCTGATGGTGTGTTAATTGGTGAATTGAAAGGGCAGATTCAAAGGAGATTGACCGATCTGGACCAAATGCTGCCCAGGCATGGGAATACTTTCATTTGTTTCCTTACATGAATAGACATTAAGAAAAAAAAAATAAAAAAAAAAACATCCACGGGGTTATATGGTATCTAAAAACTTATCTTATGACTTTTTGGTGCTTTAACTCTTGATTTTTTTTTTAGCTTTTGCGTGAAATAATATTATTATCTTACTTATTCTACCTCCCAAGTCCAGTCCTGACCTCGCTAGTCTCGCTCGAAGCAAGTTTTTTTGTAAGCTCTATAGGAAAATGACAGCTTTGTATAGCGCTGTCTCGATTTTCAATTCATAGCGAGAGTTGAGAGAAATCATAAGTCTCGCTTGCTCATATTCAGATTTGGTATGTGTCTGTCTCTTTCGCGCACGGTAGGGTAATACGTCAAATGCTTGCAGGGTGTACAATTGCACAAATAATACTCGTCGGCGACTACCAAAAAGTTTGAAAGTGCAGTTACTTATTAATAATAGTTATTATGTTCCACCTGTCAGGAGCATTTAGAAGACAACACCTGGGATGATCTTTTTACGGCACCAAATCGTTGTTTTGCTTTTAGTCCCCAACAAGTTTTTGATATGTTAGAATTACTAAAAGAACCCACAAGTCAAATTATCGATTTTGAGAACCTTAATGCGCTGCATGATCAAGAATTGCATAATTGGACAGGCCGCACTCGAGATGAATTCGAAAGATTATTTAATCAAACTCCACTTTTAGCACAAATGTGTCAAAATCCACGAACCGCATTAGGTATAATACTTGCTAAAATGAGAACTGGAGAATCCAATGAACGACTCGCTACGTTTTTCAACATCTCTCGTCCAAACCTAGAACGAAGAATGAAAATAGCTAGGGAGTATCTGGATAGTGATTTTGTCCCTCGTTACTTGGGATTCGACCATATTTCTAGAGAGCAGATCGTTCATAGAAATCTAGCAGTTCCTAACGCATTGTTTTCAAATAATCAGGAAGCTGTTGTTATATGTGACGGTACCTATATGTATATACAAAAGAGTTCCAATTTCTAGTTTCAAAAAGACACGTAAAGGATGCACAAGTCCAGGAACCTACTAAAACCATTTTTGATAGTCACATGCGATGGACACATTATTGAAGTTTGTGGGCCCTATGCTGCGCTTACGAATGACGCAACCATTTTAAACAACCTTCTAGATGGGCCGGATAGAGTCATTCATTGGCTGTTACAGGCGGGTGATATTTTCATATTAGACAGAGGTTTTCGCGTCTTTAGAAAGCCACGGATATGTCGGCATCATGCCACAATCGCAGACCAGAAGAGGCTTACAACTTACCACACTCGGACGCCAATAAATCGCGGTTGTGCACCATTTGCCGGTGGCCTGTTGAGGTGGTAAATGGACGACTAAAACGGGATTTTAAGATTTTTCGTCAAGAATACTGTAATCTGGCCATGAGCCACTTTAATACAGATCTTCGGATCGCTGCAGCGATAACTAATGCCTTCCATGTTGATATTATGGACAATACCAATGCACGTGAAATCAATATAGCCAGAGAGCGGCTGAATGTTGCCAATCACTTAGCTGAGTATGTTAATGAAAGAAGGCTAAACCGGAACAGAGTTAACTTCGAAAATATTTCAGTGGGTAGGGATAATGTTGCTTCATTTCCCATGTTAACACCGGAGGAATTAACTCTCTTTACAGTAGTAACGTACCAAATCAAACTTGCGCCTAGCTATTACAGCGAGCATATACGCACCACGGACACATTTATTATTCAAAACTATAACGGTCGCCTTAACGACCTCTCCGATTTTTCGATGCCCACCAGCAATGTGCAACTAATTCGAGCGCACATAAAGAGCAGACATACGAGTACATCTTCAAAAGTGTATCATTGCTTTATTTTAATTGACGAGAACAATTATGGGCTCGATTCCGTTCAAAATTATTGCTGCTCATGTTTTACTGGGCGAAGGACGATCGGCAGTTGTGCCCACGTTGTTTGCTTAGTTTGGTTTTTGGGGTGGGCTAGGCACCAAGACGTTTTGAGGCGCCCTGCTTTATTTTTAGATTCAATAATTATAGACGACGATGAGGATGACGATTGATTAGGTATTTTAATGTTTACATGAGGCCGTATAGAGGATAATTTATTATGTTGTAAACCTATGTAACGAATAACAATTGATTGATTCAATGACTATCCTTAACTAAGTGTTGTTATAATAATATAATCCATTGTTTATAATATACCGTCTTTTATTTTAAAAATAAGCTGTTGATTATGATTTTTCGTCAATGTAAAACCTATACAATAGATATTTTTTTCTCAATACTCCTCGGATAGATTCTGAAGCGCTTTGGGTTACAGACTAGTATTAGTCTAAGGAACATTATGCACTATGATTCAATGTTGGGCAGCACTTGGTCCAACGTCCATACAAAAATGGTCAATCTCCTTTATTCGGCAACCCCCCCCCCCCCCAATGTTGGGGGAGGCCTATGTCCAGCAGTGGACGTCTTTCGGCTGAAATGACGCTGATCATGATGATACTACTGCCACGTTTTTTTCACATATCCAAAAACAACTATACAGGGTTACTGGTAACTCGACGTATATCCGGCAGGGGCTGATAAGGGGGCCAAAATGCAACAAATTGAACCCCCCATATGTATGGCCGAAATTCAATAGTTTTCGAGATATTAGAATTTTAAGGGTTTTTCGTCATTTACCCAAAATTTGACATTTCATTCCAAATTAAAATAAAACTACATATTTGAATGGGTGCCATTAAAAATGATGTTGTAGCTGGCACTTCAATTAAGCTATGGACATAATTAAAACTACTTAATTTAACAAAATAATGAAAATAATGAGCGATATAAGAATAATATCTTACCAATATTTTCATTTACCGCTTCAAAAATGTTGTCTCGTCACAAAAAATTCTATGACATTAATCGTACAAATAACAAAAACAACTTGCTTATTCTGTAAGCTTTCCAGAAAGCTATAAAAGTCAATTTTAAAATACATAATTCGTGCCAAGGCATGTGTTTGAATCGGCGCGGGGAGAGAAAGGTTCATTTCTATTTGTATGAAATAAAATGCATAAAAAAATGTACATCAAATTTTATTACAAATTTTACACATCTTGTTCAAAATGAGCCCCTCGATTACGAATGCAGGTTCGAATTCTCTTCCTAACTTCGGTTTTCGTCACTCTTGATGTGAACGTTGTTCTCATCTGTTGCGCCGCGTTTATTATTCGCTGTCGAAACGCTGACGCTGACCAGGAACATTTCCTAAGAAATATTTTGTGGACTGACGAGTCAAAGTTTGACCGGGATGGAATAACGAATTACCATAACTTACATTTTTGGGCACCTAAAGCAGGCAGGAATCCAAAAAAACTAAAAGAAACCGCGTCGCAAATGAGATTTTCCCTGAACGTATGGATGGGTGTCGTTGATAATTATTTGGTGGGCCCTCATTTCTTGCCCCAAAATTTGAACGGCGAAAATTACGAGGAGTTTTTGAGAAACAACCTAGATGATTTGTTGGCGGATGTTCCCGAAGAAATAAAAAACAACCTCATGTTTCAACATGATGGTTGCCCAGCACATTACCGGATTACTGTCCGACAGTGGCAAGACGAGAGATATCCAAACCGATGGATTGGGAGGGGAGGGCCAATTCCGTGGCCAGCACGAAGCCCTGATATCACACCACTTGATTTTTACGTTTGGGGTCATATGAAGGCATTAGTTTATGTGACCCCAATAAATTCAGTCGAAGAACTTCGACAGCGAATAATAAACGCGGCGCAACAGATGAGAACAACGTTCACATCAAGAGTGACGAAAACCGAAGTTAGGAAGAGAATTCGAACCTGCATTCGTAATCGAGGGGCTCATTTTGAACAAGTTGTGTAAAATTTGTAATAAAATTTGATGTACATTTTTTTATGCATTTTATTTCATACAAATACAAATGACCCTTTCTCTCCCCGCGCCGATTCAAACACATGCCTTGGCACGAATTATGTATTTTAAAATTGACTTTTATAGCTTTCTGGAAAGCTTACAGAATAAGCAAGTTGTTTTTGTTATTTGTACGATTAATGTCATAGAATTTTTTGTGACGAGACAACATTTTTGAAGCGTAAAATGAAAATATTGGTAAGATATTATTCTTATATCGCTCATTATTTTCATTATTTTGTTAAATTAAGTAGTTTTAATTATGTCCATAGCTTAATTGAAGTGCCAGCTACAACATCATTTTTAATGGTACCCATTCAAATATGTAGTTTTTTTTTAATTTGGAATGAAATGTCAAATTTTGGGTAAATATCGAAAAACCCTTAAAATTCTAATATCTCGAAAACTATTGAATTTCGGCCATACATATGGGGGGTTCAATTTGTTGCATTTTGGCCCCCTTATCAGCCCCTGACGGATATACGTCGAATTACCAGTAACCCTGTATAACAGCTGGCAAACACGACACTAACAAAAAAATTGCACTTTTCACACGGATCCCTGAATCGAAAAATGGTTTTTAAAAAACCCGACGATACCCCACAGAACGGGATAGACGAGACAAAAAATACAATCCCCACTTTACGTGCGTAGGTTTTTCGTCAAAATATTCACGCAACAGCAAAATAACCGAGCCGACATAAAGAAAAATACTAAATACGGTAAGTAAATATTTGTTTTTTTAAATAATAGATATGACGGCACAGTGATCATTATTCAAGCTGATAATCACGATAAGACTTTAGCTGTTGTAAAATATACCTTTAATTATAAGTACTTTAAATTTTGTTTTTATACATTCAAACAAATATGGCGACAATTAGCTAAACAGCCTGAACGGTATTTTGGAGAGCGTTATAGTCTGAGTAGCTGTACTAGGTAAGGTAAGTTATATTATACAGCTATTAGCTATCAGCTTTATAATATAATATTTTTATTACTTAGGCTGTATACCGGCTCTCTATACATAACTTATAATACTCATTAGAGTTACTTAATGTTTTTGCTACAGAACCCTTTTCGTTAGACTTCGATGGAATTGACGCTTGACTGTAGGTTGTCCGATTTGTAAATAATTCGCTATCTTTCTCAATAAATGATGGTTCACTATCATAACTGTTGTTTGGTTGGTAATTTGTAATATTCATATATTCCGTTTCAATCCTTCTCTTGGCTGCAATAGATATTTTATGTTTTTCCACATATTGCATTTGATCACAATTCATTCTAAAATTAATTCATGCAATTGATTGACTGTGTCAGTAATACAGACTAAAGCTGTACTATAACTGTCATATTTTTTTTTTGTTTAACAACACCATCATAGTCAGAAGTCATAAAACCACTGTTTATAAGAGTATTCAATTACGCCATAAAAATAAGTTTGAGAACGGAGTATGCATAAACCATTGTACAGAAACAAGTATCAAGTGATACTAAAATAACATTTAGAGCTGTAAAAGTTAATGATCACATGCAAAATACAGCCTGTATACAACTTTAACGATAAAACCAGATTGAAGTGTCACAGGGGCGACTAGAAACAATTCTATTTTTTTGTAAATATTGACGTTCAAAATGCCTTAAATGTGCCTATTTAAAATAAACAGTTTGACTTTGACTTTGACACAAAATACTTAACGTAGTTTGAATATTCTGTTTAAGCACCTTATGCTTACGCGGATCTTTTAATAAAGATTTTATACAGTTTGAGCTGTATAAATAACTCATAAATCACTCTTACAACATCGTTTTATCGATAACATCGATACGACTGGACAGCATGTATAAATGTCAAGTCCACTGACAACTGTCAGTACGTCAAGTCAACTGCGAACTGTCAACGGGGTTGACGTTAAGGGGGAGCACTCTATCAGACTATATCCGGTATGTTAAGCCGGGGCCTGAAAGGAATAACATAGTGAATCTCTCAATATTGTGCATACAAACGTACATTTTTTCAGTTGGAATGTTTGGAAGAACATGTTTTTCAACTACAATGTTAAGTTTGTTCTTGGGATAAAAAACATGGTAGATAACATGATACGGAACCCTCACCACGCTAGTTCCACTCGCACTTGTCCGGTTTTTTTTATCTAGGCTCAGACTCAATCCAGGCCATAGAATGCTTAAGTTAGCTTATCTTCTTAATTGGAACTGTTAAATTATTTGCGAAGAACTTAATTTTGTGATAAGTAATTATTATTAATGTTCCGTTTGGTGCCGGACGTAAAGAATAGCACCATCCCATTTCTTCCCGTGGGTGTCGTAAAAGGCGACTAAGGGACTTACTAGAGAATGGGCAGCAGCGTTCTCTATGCATTTTTTAAACCATTCTGCTATCGCCAACCCGCCTGCCAAGCGTGGCGATTATGGCAAATCCCCCCGTTTTTGGGAGAGGCCTATATCCAGCAGTGGACGTCTTTCGGCTGAAATGATGATGATGAACTATTATTCATAGATTGGCACATTTGCCCTACAAGATTTTTAAGTATAGTCGAGCTCGTAACTGCGCTATCACCCTAAAGTTGAATGTCACGTGCACGTCTTAAAAAGTGAAGATTTAATGTACCATAGTGGGAACTGTAAATGCGATAAAGAGTTACGACATCGACTATATTCTAACTATTAATAATTGTAGAAGCGAGCAGAAAGGGTTCTAAAATCGAGTACAATCTGTCTTCGGTTGTCAGTTGGTTCGTGATTGGTTCAGAAGTTGGAAGGTCTACCAGAGAAACCTTTAATTGGTCGATGGTTAATTAAGTAATTGGTTTAAACCCATTATGAGTAGCATTAAGTTTATAGCTATGCTAACCCGATAAAAAAAAAAAAATAGAATATTAATATTTCTTTTAAATTCTAGGCTAATTTATAGCAGCTTGTCATTTTAACGGAAACAACACTGAAAAAGATTCGTAATATCCCAAAAACACGGTATTTAATGCAAAATATTAGTATCGTCTGTTATTATTATTATCATAATAACTGTCATAATTCTTAATACTTATTCATAAAAAAATGGATAACTGGAAGTTACAGTTATAATAATTATTATCTCCATCAGGACTTTCACTGATAATCTTTCATAAATTCAACCAACATTACAATATCCGATATGGTCTAGTGGCTAGGATACCTGGCTCTCACCCAGGAGGCTCGGGTTCGATTCCCGGTATCGGAAGATTCTTTTTACACTTCTAAATTAAATCTCACCTACTTTCGCGTTGCTAAAATTAGGTTTAATTACTCTGTTACTAGGTTGAGTTTGACTTTTTTTGATAGCTATTTATTTTAGACGCGTGTTCTTTGACGCTTTAGCAACTTCAGAAGAGATATATTGATACGATTTTTGAAGTCTTTTTTTCATGAACTTGGATAATTATTAACCGATTTATAACAGACCTATTGAAACTGTTTACTATTGTTTTTATTCTGAATCACATACATACATACATAAACTCACGCCTTTTTCCCATGGGGGTAGGCAGAAACTATAGAACGCCACCTGCTACGCTCCTTATATACTCATTTTGCTTCGCATACGTTCATACATCTGGTCATACACGCACGCCGGTTGCGAGTACTACGCACTCAGGTGAAAGGTCAGCCTTTCTGAAGAACATCACCAATTTGGTCACTATTATGTCCTCCCAGGGCGTCCCCCCCAGCGTTTCCACTCACTTCTGCTTTATAAATACCTTTTGTTAGTCGCCTTTCACTTATCCTCTCCACATGACCAAACCATCTAAGCATTCTCTTTTCAACTTTTGTGACTACATCTTCTTTTAAACTGCACCGTTGCCTTATCACCTCATTTTTCAGCCTATCATTCATAGTCAAAAAATAAAACCCCTAAATCCTTTAAAGTTTATCCTTACAATTTATTTTATGTTTTTTTGGTGAAGTTCAGAAATATACAGTGTTGCCCCCGAGTCCGTTCACGTCAACCAAGCACGAAAACCTGGCCAGAAAATAAATCTATAAACATAGATTTATTTTCAGGCCAGGGTTTCGTATGGTTTAAAACCAAAATCACGTCAATCGGCTATTCTTGAGTTATAAGCATACTAACGGACAGATGCACAAAGACGATGAGTATTAGAATATGCAAGGATTATATCTCTGGTAAATAAGATTTTGCCAACTAAAACAAAAGCATCCATATATCACGGGGTTGTGAGAGAGTTTCGAAATCGTGTGAAGTGTGTAGACGCATCCCACTTTCGTTAATCCCTCAGGATAAAATATTATCCCAAATAATTCAAACTTGAAGGAAATAACGAGCACAAACTGAATGCAAACGAAAATTATTAGTGTATGCAAACAAGAGCTTTGTTTTATGGATTTTTTTTAGGCTGTTGAAGTCAATTTTGTAAATTTAATAAGTATTCAGTTTTTTTTTACTAGATATTCCTTTTTTTTTGGGACTGATGTGCAGGCGATTTTCATAAATACAACCTCCACAATTAAGATAATCTACCAAAAAAGTCGTTGTAGGAAAAAAGTTGTTAGATTAAAGACCGTTCCCACATTTTTTATTTCTATTAATATTAAGTATCAATCACACGTAATGTGTTTATGCACTGCTTCTAAATTGGCAAGAATCCGGAAATGTCCAAACTGTCATCCGTTTCCACTGGACATACAGATGTCTTGTCCACTTGTTTTTTATGACAACTTATGATGTCCACTAAATGTACCTTTATTTTGTAAAACTGTTTTCCGCTCGTGACATTTACGCCAATCATAAAATATTGCCCCATTTCTGGTTTTTCTCTCTTACCTACGAGGTTAAGGAAAATTTTGATCTTGGCTAAAGCCAGAATTTCAGCACTTAATTTATTCAGATTCAGGTTTACGATTAAACACGCATCATTTGCAAAGCTTGTTCGAACTGCTTTTTCAATAAATAATACTTAATAGCGTTCCAATAATTAAATCTTATGCACGTTGATTATCCAAAAAAAATTAACTTCGTCATGGACATTTTTTCAAAACAGTTTAGGATTGCGGAACTTGACCAGGGATCGGACATTCCCAAAAAACAAGTACCTAGATACATGCCAAAAAAAACACATAAAAAAATGTAAATCTGAAACTCTAATTAAACGCTCCCAATTATCCTAATGTTTAACACTATTCCGTTATAAATAACACAACACTTTTCGTTCCACATTCGTCATGCTCATCTCATTTGGGTTCATGGCACAGGGTTAGGAAAATAACCTCTAAACACGATCCCACGTAATGGTCATCAAAAGAAACTAGCAATAAATCTTTTCAAACGATAATTTATAATAAACTGAGACGGAAAACGTGTGCTAGTATGCTAAATTCTGGGTTATGTTGATCAAAATCAGTTTCAGTATGTTCACTTGCATTTATTGAGTGAATTAGATCTGGATTAATTTCATTTTTTTATTTTTTTTATTTGTGTGTGACATAGTTCGTTCACCACGATCTTTGTGATTGCCAGTCTTTTCCTAACCATCTTTTCTGCGTTGTTTTTTTATACATACTATTTATGACTTTCATCCTGCACTCTAATAGCATATCACCCTTTAATCACAATACTTGCTTCAGAGGTTTTAAAAATTTGTCTGCTCAACAACGTAAATAACGCAATTA
Source organism: Tiliacea aurago (assembly GCA_948098905.1). Lineage (NCBI taxonomy): Eukaryota > Metazoa > Arthropoda > Insecta > Lepidoptera > Noctuidae > Tiliacea > Tiliacea aurago. The sequence goes on along the minus strand of OX402577.1, from coordinate 28,926,042 downwards.
ATGAAGGTGAACTGTCAAAATCGATCATTTGTCATTATGTGTCCGGTCTAGGCTGCGTTCAGACGACACTCGCCCGCTACGCGCACGCCACGCGTCCGTCCCGCTCGCTTTGAAATTTGTTGTATATAATTTGAGTCTTATGACACATCAATAGATCTCAAATTGCATTTATCGAAGTCGACCCGTACACGCCATGCGCCTACCTCGCGCCCGCCCCGCGCTCACTCCGCACACGCGCTGCACACGTGCCGTATTGACTGTGATCAAGGGCGTTTTTTTTATTAATAATAATGGCGTGCGCGGATTTTGCAGGTGGCAAACGCGGGTGCAAGGCGGGCCCAACGCGTGTGCGGGGCGTGCGCGTGGTTGGCGCGGGTTATCTGAACACGGCCTAACTTACGGCCTACTCGCGATCATTTGCAGTTTGGCCATCAGATAAAGTTAGGTAGGTACCTACTTTTAAATGGCAATGCAAGATTTTGTAGGGGTACAAAATGTATTGTTTAAGTATACGAAAAAATAAACCGGTCTTTTATTTAAAAACATCTACAAACTACAGCAATCCATTCATGAACATGGCTTGCCCCAATTAGAAAGCGTTCGCGCTGTCCGAAATCACGCGAGTTCATGTGCTTTACTGCACGTTTTTATCTTTTCTAGCAGTTTAGCTTTTTGCTAACTCTTTAATTAGAACATATAGTAAGCACACTAAACTTATTTGGCTAGAACTTTAGTCTTGTAGGCGTTTGGCCGCTTGCCCTATTTTTTAAAAAAATACCGTGCTACCGTCTTTTGAGTTAATTTTTTTCTTTTTTATTGCACCTGAAACTTTTTTAAACCATAAAGAAGATTATCTATTATTTTAACTGCCAGTATACTGCACTATAACCTATATAACTAGTTTAGTTTTTTATCTTTTTATCACGGACGCTTCTGACGTATTGCATCGTTCTCACATGTTTAACTTCAATATGAATGATGTAACCAATATTTTGTATCAATATTTTAATTTAAAAGAGTGTCCGTGGAGTTTCTTGCCCGTTCTTCTCCATAGGAACCTACTATTTGGAATGGGCAACTAGCTTCATATTTGTAACTGACCGACTTCTTGACAATTCAAAAGTGCCTGTCAATGGTTTAATTGAAATAAATACTTTGAGTTTGAGTTTAGTAAAAGTTGGGTGATATGATGTGTTTGCAGTAATTGCAACGAAGTTCTTTAACGTGGCGTGGCTTGCGTGGAAAGGACTGGTAGAAATCGCCACGAAAGGAAAAAGCGTTATGCCCCTTCATGCAAATTTCTCTCTCTGCATCTTTTGTATATACTAGAAAGAGACGGAGAAAGAGAAGAGAAATTCTCTCGCTCTCTGCGAGAGAGAACGTGTGAATTTAATACGCGTTTTTAATACAGAGCCATCTAGTATAAGTTTTTAGAAGCTCTCTATGTTGTGACTTTATGAGACCTTCTAAAAACATATACTAGATGGCTCTGTATTAAAAACGCGTCTATGGGTGGGTAAAACAGTCTATGCAAGCTAAAAGAAACATCGAAAAAAAAGTCAGTTTCAAGATCTCTAGTTTCAGTCTCAAAAGATTTTGTTTTAATTCATACTTGAGAAGGAACTTCGGTCTTGAGGGTTCGACCGCACACGTTTTTATTTCTTAGCAAATAGCTGAATGTCCCTAAAATGCATAATGATTTCCACTATAGTTTTGGAAAATATGTAGCGACCGATTTTGAAAAGTTCAGTAACATAAGGTGTGCCACAAAGCTAAAGTATGTTGTGCAAAGACGAAGGATACAAAAAAACTTTCAAGTGTAAGTACCGGATTCGAATCTTGAACGTAAATAGGAAAAATAACTACCACGAGAAAGAAGAAAAAAGAAAATCAGGTACACATATTAAACCGCACACCATCAGAGCAACCAGATCAGAGTTGCCATTATTCTAACGCTCTTTTTTGAAATCGCATTAAATGTTAGTGCGATTTAGTAGCCACCGTGCTAATAGAGGATAGGTGGCTTTGTTCGCTAAAGTTATATTATTTCCCAATTCTTGCAGTGTGTCTTGTTCAAGACTCTGAATTTAACATAAAAAGAAAACCAAAAGAATCGTTTTGACTAGTTGAATCTATAAAAAAAATCAGAGCAAAGAGATACCAAGCAGTTGTAGGGGTAAATCCTGTATGCGGCACAGATGGAAACGTTAAAGAAGGTTTGATGAAATAACGAAGCAGCTATGATGCCAGTAAACCCATCTATCAATACGTAGGTAACCCACAAATCGAAAATATAACATCCGATGTAAATGAAAAAAAAAATCTAGTCGCTTTAAAATTCAAGACATATTTTTATAATCAAATTCACTCGCACTACCAAAACGCGTAAAACAAAAATCAAAACGAGAAATCAAACACAGATAGGAAGTCAAAACATAAGGAAATCACGACTGCATTTAACAACGAGTTATAAACAAAAGAAATAGGGCGAGACAGCACGCGATGGACTGCCAATTATAAACATGACATTCAAGATGTTGGAGCGTCCAAAGTTGAAATTAGGCCTTCTCCAGCGTTCCGAAATTAGACGCATAGGTGGACGGTAACTGGGGCAGACAATAAGAGAATAGTGAAATTGTATATTACAGAACGTTTGTCCGCGAGTGGGTGTGCTAGCCATTTTAATAACGCTAATAATGTACCGGGAATATTTTAAGAGCGGCGACCACGCCAATTTTTAAGACCAGTTTACGTGGACCTGTGCCTTCTCCTTTGAAGTTTTATAACAATGAAGTGTCAGTGGAGATTTCATACAAATTGGCAGGCCGCCTGAAAGTGGTGGCTGCTCACGTATCCGCGAAATGATTATGCAGTTACGAGTTTTTTTTTCTTGCGCAGGAGGACGTTGACCTGATATGAACTATCGAAATAACGAGATTATTTATGCAATACAAAAATGCAGTTCATGTTTCGTTTAGTTTAAAGATTTACGTTTATGATGCATTAGCTTATAAACGGAATGTGTATGTTGTTGTAACCGTTGTTTTTGTAGATCGAATAGTGCTCACAGTGGTTCAAGTAAGAGGTTATTGACTCGATACTAGCCATCTTCCGAGTAGAGCTGTGTGATGGCTTCATTTTATATTTATAGTTCTTACAGGGAAAAACCAATTCATTTATAGAAAATATCTTCCATCCAAAATTTTCCATCGCGTCTTATCCTTTTACAGGTCTTCCAAATTACGACTGTGGCAAACTGCAAGCAGCATGAACCGAATTGGGCAAATGGAACATTTAGTGGAAAGCAGACGTTGGCATGCAGCCAGATCATCACTATGATATAGACATTACTATAAAATGATGAGAAGTAGATACAGATAAAGCTTTCTTATTCACCTTGGTAGAGTAACATCGACGAGTATCGAGTTCGGCCTAAATATTACCTGAGTTTATATTGATGAGATCGCACGTAAACAGTTTATTCGTTTGCGATAAACAATAAAAACAAATAATGATGATAAACAAATTTTGTGTAATTATGAGCACGATTGTGTAAACATTTCGTCATTTTTAAGTAAAACAAAACGGCTAGTTTTATAAACCGTCCTAAAAATCTTGTGTCGGCCCTCTAAGTATCTACTCACTGAAATTGTCGGACTATTGAAAGGTGATATTTGTCACAATCATTGGTATGGCATGTTGATTGCATTTATGAAGGCTCGCCAACGCACCTGGCTAGCGCTATCACAAGACGACGGCCAGATTAACAAATTCCTATTTAGTGCTATCGATTTTTTTTAAAGTACCGGAATGACCTGATTTTTAAATCTTCAGATAACTTTTAGAATACACTAGAATAGAAAACTTTTATTGCAGAAAGAGTCCATATTAGTTAAAATGTTACCTAACATCTAGATATTAGTAGGTAGGTAAATGTAGGTACTGATACATGGATTATCAAACAATGAAATTTCGGCGCGGCTGCATCCACCTCCGCAACATCGTGGGATCCCACCGGTCTGCGAACACACTGAGTGTTTTAGTAATGGCAAAACCATCAATATTATTTCCCGCAAACTGAGGGCAAACAAGACATATTTTGGTCTAAAATAATTATGTCAAACTTGGTCAAAATGCTATATTTAGACTTTTCTGACTGTTGAAAAATCAGCCCTTGAACTTTTCACTAATCCAATAAAGAAAGAAAAACAGACAGATTGTCGATAGCTACGAACACTCGGTTCAAATCAAAAAGATGTAGCTAGGTACAAATATACCAAGAAAAGTATGGTAAGTAGGTGGTTACCGAACCCTGTATTGCTCAAATGGTATGTAAGTATATCAATCCTTTCCTCATTGAGATCCAGGCGTTCCAGCCATTACGCACGAGGCGACTGGCCGTCTGGTTTTTATCAATTAACATTATGCATTGTGGTGTGGGGAAAACACACGTCTGTGTCTTTATCTGTATGTGGTACTTTAACATCCAAACTCTCTACTGTATCTGTAATAAAAACAGATTCATCGATCATTAATATCAGCCTGTAAAAATCGATTACTGAAGCTACAACCAATACAGTACAAGAAGGAAAAATTACGTTAATCACTACATACATGAATCATAGTTTGATGTTGTAAGTAGACTAAAAGACGCTACTGTTATAACCAGCTGTCGCTTTAGTTAAAATTAAACAAATAAAACTAATTTCAATAGTAGGCCGCTACATAGTTTTTCAATTACGGTATTACAAGCAGATGGTGAACTATAAACTATAACATACACACGTAAATAGAACGCAATAGTAGTTACTACTTCTTAGAATTTAACACCACTACTTTGAATTCCCTCTAATATACAAGGTTATTATTAAAACGTCAATAACCTCTTAAGGGGTAATTCGACTCATCATTATGAACAACTTTTACTATGAGACCAAAACAGAAATCGCGAAAAAAAAATCAGCTGTTTCCTACATTTTAATGAATTATTCGAACATAAATGTAAGGAACAGCTGGTTTTTTTATTCGCGATTTCAGTTCGTCGTCAAAACGTCAATAACCTCTTAAGGGGTCATTGGACCCCTTAAGAGGTTATTGACGTTTTAAAAATAGTGTCCACGTTTGCCACTGTTTTATTTTGTAAAGCACTTCATGTCTGTTTTGATCGATAACTGAGTTGGTATGTACTAACATAACATAGTTTAGAATCTGAACCTATCTTCAGAAAGTTTTGTAACTGGTAGACAAATCAAGCTTTTTGATTCTGCTGCATAAAAAAGTGAAGTTTTTGCTCTGAATGTGCAGATGTTGGAAAATAATCCAAATTAATCAGATGAATGAACTTGAACAACCTACCTAGTCAGAGCCAATTTCCATTGACGTAGATAAACATCTAGGTAAGATTTGAGATTGACAGAAAAATAATTAGTTTACGTGACGGGATTAACAGAAGCAAACAAAAGTTCACGAGATTGAAATATGCCAATCCAGTTCAGCCTGGGATAGACGGACTAGTCGAAATAACCACAGCAGAAAAAAAGTTGTATAGACGCTAATTTCTTGGTAACTAAAGTTGACGTTGTAGCTTGCACTGATAGGACAGGTCTACTGAAATTTATGTGGTTCTTTCCTCAAAAGACCATTTCAGACACGGATCTACATGGCCCTCACATGATCTCACCAAGATTATGTCTGGACTTTAAAAGAGACTTTGACCCCTGAGTTTTTTTAGCCATTTCTTCTCAGGGGTAGTCGGATAGATGTTTCACTCACCGGGCACACAGCGAACTACGCGTTCAATATAATAACGCACTGAGAGTACTGCTGCGGGTGCCGTGGCGTTGTAGTGAGTCAGGGATGTTTGCGAACAAAAACATTGATGGTTTTGCCGCCATTATAAGAAAAAGATGTGCATCCCTGATGTCGCGTGTTCGCGGCAGCCCCAAAAGTATTCTCCGTGTGTTCACAGATCGATGGGATTCCCTGATGTTGCGGAGGTGGATGCAACTCCACGCTGAATTTTAATTTTTTTGTTAATCTTTGTCTGTACTAACACTAGATGCTATGTAAAATTGTTACTAACTCTAAGGACATTTGTCTGAAAATAAAAGGTCTATTCTATAGGAAATGTAGGCTAAATCTAGATTATTTTTTATATGACGTGTAAAAGTGATTTTAATATCCTATTTACAGAATAAACGATTTCATTTCATTTCATGACCCTTCTATTCTTGGAGAAATTGCAGAAGTTGAAGCTTCGCACGCAAAAAAGCAACTAGACGACAAGAACATTAATATTTAACAATCTGCAAAACTTGTTACCAATCAAATAAATGAGATCAAAGAGGGATTCTCAATTTTATATCTGAGTATTAGTTATTGGGGACAAACTATTAAAAACTGCATCGGGGATGGCCGGTCACACTCGGATCTTGACCGATATAACGGAGTGGTTACTCGTGTTCTCATAATTTTATGTCAAACAGTTTGGAGCGGAAACCATTACTAGGTTGTCAATGATGGCTAGACGCTGCTTAGCTATATAGAAATGAGTGGAGATGTGTGTTGGTATATTTTCTTTTACTTCTTTTATTTTTCTGATCATAATTGCTTAGATGGCAGTTCTACAAATGATGGAATAAAAGGAACCCTTCTTGCCCGATATCTGGCTTCAAAAGTCACCTGGGGCAATGAATATGTATCATTTCAGCCGAAAGACGTCCACTGCCCCAAAAAGGGGGGGATTTGCCATAATCGCCACGCTTGGCAGGCGGGTTGGCGATCGCAGTATGGTTGTAAGTCCCTTAGTCGCCTTTTAGGACACCCATGGGAAGAAATGGGATGGTGCTATTCTTTAACGTCCGGCACCAAACGGGAAAGAATAAGTATACAATATAATTATTAGCTTTCGTGAAAAAGGTCAGACAATGTATTGGTCATTATTCATCGTAGACGCTTTTTAAACTTTGAGACCAGAGCCTAAATTTAAAGTATAGGCAAGTGCGATACTTTTTAGGGTTCCGTACCAAAATGGTAAAAAGGAACCCTTATGGCGAGACTAAGTCTGTCTGTCTGTCACACCTGGATATCTCAAGAACTACTAAAGCTATCAACTTGAAATTTAGAATAGTTTTAGATGACGTTTGCCCAACTATTTCTAACTATTTAATTGTTTTACAAACAAGAAATAAATTTAAAAAATTATATCTTTTTTGCAAAAGGGACTGAAAGGGGCCTTAAAAATTTGAAGTAGGGTTACTAGGGCATGTGGGGTATCATATGAAAGAACGCTGTTTGCACATTCTCAAACATTTATTTTTTAGGCAGCATAGTTTCCGACTTTTGATGAAAAATGTAAAAAAAAATACCGTTCCCCCCTTATCTCCGAAGTTTGCATGGTTAAAAATCTGAAATTATTCTATGTGATAGAAGTTTATGTAAAGATTACAGGAAAAATAAAACGATGTCTCTTAAAATAAAACGCACTTTCGTCGTTCGTGAACGGGCGCCGTCAGTTGTGACTGGTCATCAAAGGATTACAAATAAGCCCTGGCAGATAGGATCTGCCAGGGCTTATTTGTAATCTTTTATATTTGTATTGTTTTTAAATAATTTATTTTTTTACATTGTTCTCACATATAGAAGCGACAAGAATAATGTACCCAGGATTTTGTAATATCTTGATTTAAAACTTGAATAGGAAAGAAACTCCAAGGACACCCTTCCTTGGAGTTTCTTTCCTATTCTTCTTCATAGAGATCTACGTTTTGGAATGGGCAAATAGCTTCAACTTTCTAACTAACTGACCGATTCTTTTATTTGACAATTCAAAAGTGCCTGTAATTGGTTTAATTGAAATAAATGCTTTGAGTTTGAGTTTGCACAGTTTTTCAGAAATCATCAACATCATATTATTATATACGCATGGAACCCCGGTGCGCGAGTCCGACTCGCTCTTGACCGGTTTTTTAACTTAGTTTCATAGTGTAAGAACATTGAGTAGAGCGTTGCAGTTCAATTAGCACACGCCACAAAACACACCACGTGCAAGATATAAAAATTAAAAGCTTACCTACTCCTCGATTATCTATCACACTTTTATCATTTATCTACCTGCAAGTTTTCCTTGATATGAATACAACCAACAAGTAACCACAGCCAGGTCTTTTTCATCAAGAAAAAATACCCAAGAGACATCGCGCGACTCCACTAAGCGTGTCATTTCGCGTATTTCGTAACAGCTAGTAATGAGGTCGCGTAGCTTTTAACCGCAACACTAATATACATCATTGTTATGTAATAGCCGGACTACATTATGTACTCAATTATATAGGTACCTACTGAAAAAACACGTCCAGCTGTTAACACGGTCACGCCATATGATTTGCTTTCGAGAGAATTTGGTTTGACAGCTCTATGGGCAGTTTCAGTGTTTTTTTTTTTGTTTTTTTGGGTGGGAAATTATCAAATAACTTCTCCCGCTCTGGGCAGAGCGGGAGGGCGTGTCAGACTCTTACTGACTAAAACCCACCCGTGTTCCTTCATTTGCCTGTGTGCCAGGGCCACGATATCCCTTTCGGACAAACTCGCAACCCTGGCAGGCATTGGTCCTGACGGACCCCGTCAGTTGGTGCTGACATCTCTTTGAGGCGCGCGTGGAACACAACGCGCCGTCGACCCGGGCCTGGTCCTTATCGGACGGCGAGCTACCCATCGCTCGCCGTCCGCAAGCCCGCAAGCAAGTTTCAGTGTGGTAGGTTAGGTAGTGTCGTTTTTAGGGTTCCGTACCCAAAGGGTAAAAGGGGAATTCTATTACTAAGGCTCCGCCGTCTGTCTGTCTGTCTGTCCGTCTGTCACCAGGCTGTATCTCATGAACCGTGATAGTTAGATGGTTGAAATTTTTACAGACGATGTATTTCTGTTGCCGCTATAACAACAAATACTAAAAAGCAGAATAAAATAAATATTTAAGGGGGCTCCCATACAACAAACGTGATTTTTTTGCAAAATTTTGCTCTATATTGATAACGGTAACAGGTAGACGCTTAAAATATTCACAGAATATTTAATTATATATTCACTTTGAAAATAAATAATTAAATTAAAATAAAACAAATATTTAAGGGAGGCTCCCATACAATAAACATGATTTTTTGCCATTTTTATAGATAATGGTACGGAAACCTTCGTGCGCGAGTCTGACTCGCACTTGGCCGGTTTTTTATTGTAATCGGAAAACATTGGAAAAAATAAAATAAGTTACAAATACCGTAACTTTAGCTGAACGGTATAAGTACCTACTTTGTACTTATTCCTGTAGCATAAATTGTTTTACCAGATGCCCTTTGAAATAAGTATTTCAAACTTGGATGTTCACAGTGGATTGTATTTGAGCCTAGTAAATAGTTGGTAAGTAGGTATAATCCAAGATTTGTGAAGAGTAGAAAGATTGTGACGTGAATGAATGCAAGTATAAACTACAGACCAGGGACCATTTTGGTTACCCATTGATAGGTTTTTCTAAGCGGTTAAACAAAAACCCATACGATAAGGGTAACCCTTATGAACGGCTTGAATTAAATTTTTCGATAAAAACTCATACGGTTTGGGTAACCCTTTTAAACGGCTTAATTTAAGCCATTCAAAATTACACACACCGTATGGGTTTTTCTAAAGTGGTAACCAAAATGGTAACCAAGATAGAATTGGTCATGCTACGCGTGCTGGGCGGATATCGAAATAACTTAATATTATGATTTTTTCATGTTACTGGGTTTCAAGTAGGTATAGAACCCATTGAAATGGGTAATCATGTAACCCTTTCACTGGGTTTCAAGTATAAAACCCATTCAATGGGTTATCATGTAGTAACCCTTTCAATGAGTTTCTAGTATAAAACCCTTTCAATGGGTTACATCATGATAAAGGTAACCCATTGAATGGGTTACTTACCCCTTCGAACGGCTTAACCCTTAACCGGGGTTGTACGGTCCCTGCTACAGACAAACAAACCTGATAATTATGAACTTGGATCTATCTTATTGCACATCTCGGATAACCTCACTAAGCTGCAGACAAACTTGTGAAAAAATTATCGATCTGCGTCCGAGGTGATCACTTTTTCTTTCTCAACCCTTCATTTTTGGAAAAGCCTACTTATTTTTGTGTTACCTAGGTAAACATACTTATACCATAGTTATTCTTACCTCCCTTCCTCGTCAGTCTTGGTGGTCACAGCCTTTTTCCTAGGATGGTTCTTCTTGGGTCGTACGGCTATCTTGTGCTTGGCGGCGCTGGCGTCCAAGAGTTCAGAAGCTAGAGCCTTGATGTCCAGGTCAGGATCCAGTCGAGGCTTCCTGAACGGGTAGGGATCAGGTTAATGGATGAAATGGTGGTTAGTTTACACGCAAGAGGGGATTTACGTAGAGAGAGAGAGATGGCGTTTGTAGAGAGTTTTTGTTTATGTCAGCTTATGAATTGTTTGGTGTATTTGTAAAAGTGTAGATTATTCATTCATTGTTGAAGCAATGTTTTCTCGTGTTACTTTGAAGCCGTTTCATGTTAATATCACTTGATGGTAAATGGTTACTTATCCGCTCTGTTTACTCCATGCATAGTTTGTATATTTTATAAATTCCATACTATAGAATATTACTTCCGCTTTTGCACATTAAAAACGGCTCCGATTTATACCTATTCTTAATTCTCCAATACGTTTCGACGCCTTCATGTTTGCTCACATTATCATCGTACCAAACTCAAATTCGTTACAAGATATTAGTGTCTTAGGATAACTCATGCGTGACTAATTCTAAAATAATTTTCCTCCTTTACTCTTAGCATTTATTATAACAACAATTATCTCCCACTGTTTACAAGAAGGATGACTAGGCTACATAAGTACGCTGTAATCAGAATGACCCATAGACATAGACATAAAATGCACCTACCGTGTGCATTTTATCAGCTGATTCACACACTCAACAAATAAGAAGAAAAATCTTTTCAAAACAGTCATTGTTGAGGAAAAATCCGATACGCATGCCAAATGAGTTTCAGGAAAATTCTTTACACTTATGTAGGTACCTTGGTCTGTGTATTTATTTATTTGCGGTAGTAAATTTAAACATACTTTAAAATGAATCAAAATAACTTTTCCTGGGCGATATATATGTACCACTGTACCTGTACAGTTCTCTATAGGTATCGTCCAGGAAAAGTCCTGATCTAGAAATCATTTAGGTATTGCTTTACCACGAGTTACCTAGATTGCTGAAGATTTATCGTACAGTTTGTAACATTTTGATGTTGCTCATACTCATACCTACTTAAAATATACTATAATTTAACTCCAAAATAGTTTTAGTTACTTCTAGGTAGGATACTGTTACATGCCGCTAACTTCAAAACCAGTATTTTAAACAATATTAACCTTTCTTACAAAAGTCTTATTGTGTAGTTAGGTAATTAACAAGTTAATGGTCCATCCAAAATAAGTTTAATAAACAATAGCTATACCGCCAATCGCCATGTTGGCGTAGCATTATTTTTTCCATGATTCTGCCGAATGTTTACACTTTGGCTTCACTATATTGAGGGCAAACACCAATAAAAATAAACGCGATCAGCACATCTAAACCGCATTTAAGAGCTGTCAGTGGCAATGGAATATTGACACTGATAGCTCTTGAACGAAGGAAGAAGTAAGAGGTAAACCCGGTAAACCAATTGAATTATAATATGCCAGTTTTTTGCTTGAAATATAAGAAGTTATTGTACTAGTTGTTGTAGTTATGCAACCTGTCAGGAAGCTGACATCGACATTTTCAATACTCACTAGTATTGAAAATGTCGATGATATTACGATGTTACGATATTTTAGTCAGTTGAAGAGAATCTTATCTAATAGCTTCTTCGAGCGTAAATAATATTTGTTTTGTGTTTTATAAAGTCTACTATCAATTTTCTTTGTTCATATGATCATAGACTATAAGTGGAAACTTGTAATTGGCCATATTCTTGTATAAACCATTACTCAATGTATCTGTTTAGCTGTAAGTTTTCTTAAAAATAAAGTAAATAAATAAATATTTTTTACCGAGGACATTGTCATGGTGGGTCGTACCAACATCCACAGATAGATAAGTACCTACTCATAAAGCATTGTGATTAACGGCACCCTTTTGACAAACAATACAGGAAATATTTTACAATAAATAATGCCCATCTCGTGACAGACAAGGTCGTGGCGTGTCGTTTCAAAGCTTAGTTAAAAGTAGAGTCTCCGTCATGAAGTGGTGGGACATTTCACTGTCAGGGTTCTGCTAGATCAGGTTGCATCATGTGACACTCACACTTTATCAAATTTCTTGGCAGAGGGAATTGCGCACTTTTTTGCATAGATACTTGATGTTTCCTAAAACAATTAATAATATCTGAAGAAAATAAAGGAAACTTTAACTAAGATAAGTATGTAGAATATACTTATACACCTGCTTATCATAGATATCACAAAGTTGTGGGAAATTCTTAAGCTGCTCGGTGTTGAATAAATATTCTGTTCTACTACAGTTTGCCTAAACTCGGATTTTTACTTTGCTAGACCAAAATGACAGCTGCGATCGACCTTTTTTAAAAATAACACTATAAATATGTAATATAACGGAGACAACACGACAACAGTGAAGGTCTTCCTGCAGAGAATGATTCAGTGGGCCTTGGTAAGAGTCACTCGGTAGGTAGTTTATTTACTACATATACTCCATTGGTTTAGGTAGTTAAATAAAGGTAAACAAATAATAAAAAGGGTTTTTATAGACGACACTTTCTTGTTTAAAAATACGTTGTAAATTATCTTTGATTTTTACGATAGCTTCCCCTTTTCTTACTGTATGTTAAATTTCATCATTTATTCTTAAACTACTCTTCGTAGATGTAATTGCTTAAGCACTATTTTTTAGTTAGATTTATAATAATAATATAATATTTTGTAATCTGCCTATTGTAAAGAGCCCAAAAAGACAGTTCTTTAAAAGTCAACGTAATAAAACGCTGCTAAATTTAAGAGTACAACTGTGACGTAGCATGACAACTGAAGTGACAGGTATTATGTTTAGTCGGTTACTTGACAGCTCTCTCGTCACGTGGTTTTTTTTGTTTACCTTTATTTAACTACCTAAACCAACGGAGTATAGGTTATTTTTACGTCGACATCAAATGTAATTTTCGTCTAGCAAATTAAAAATCAGAGTATACACATCAACATTGTTAGGGTTCCGTACCAAAATAGTAAAAAGGAACCCTTATGGTGAGACTAAGTCTGTCTGTCTGTCACGCCTGGATATATCAAGAACTACTTATGCTATCAACTTGAAATTTAGAATAGTTTTAGATAACGTTTGCCCTACTATTTTGCAAACAAGAAAGAAATGAAAAAAAATATACCTATATCTTTTTTGCAAAAGGGACTGAAAGGGGGTCTTAAAATTTTGGAGTGGGGCTACTAGGGCATGTGGGGTATCATATGAAAGAACGCTGTTCTCATTCATTTATTTTTTTAGGCAGCATAGTTTCAGACTTTTGATGAAAAATGTAAAAAAAATACCGTACCCCCCCCCCTTATCTCCAAAGTCAGACTGCATAGATAAAAATCTGAAATTATTCTATGTGATAGAAGTTTATGTAAAGATTACAGGAAAAACAAAACGATGTCATAGCACAGTTTTTCAGAAATCATCAACATCATATATACGTACGGAACCCTCGGTGCTTGAGTCCGACTCGCTCTTCACCGTTTTTTTTTTTCAAATGTAAATGCTCACTCTAGTTAATTCTCCATTGATGTAGTTATTAAGGGCGTAATGACATAGATCATCATCTCGTTTTGCCGGACGTTGATCTGTAGCTATTTAAAATGAACTATTTTAAGATCGTTGTGCTAAATGTCTTTAAATATGTCGTCAATCAAAAACATTGTCGAAAAATAAGTTGTATTGTGTCAAATTGTGATGTGAATTGTGACTAGGATTTATTCCCTCTACGAGCGATGTTGATTCGCGGCTAATTAAAAAAAAAAACATTTGGTCGACTGTTAACTCGTAGTCTGTCGTGATGGGCCAGTGGTTAAGGCCTCGCCTCTCCGCACGAATCAAATCAAATCAAAAATATTTTTATTTCACATAAGCCTACATGGGCACTTATGAAACGTCAGCAGCTAGGTGCACGGTTCCAATTGGTCGTTTCCTATGGAGAAGAGCCGGCAAGCAACTCCACGGTCACTCTTTAAATTATTTCACATAAGCCTACATGGGCACTTATGAAACGTCAGCAGCTAGGTGCACGGTTCCAATTGGTCGTTTCCTATGGAGAAGAGCCGGCAAGCAACTCCACGGTCACTCTTTAAATTATTTCACATAAGCCTACATGGGCACTTATGAAACGTCAGAAGCTAGGTGCACGGTTCCAATTGGTCGTTTCCTATGGAGAAGAGCCGGCAACAAACTCCACGGTCACTCTTAAAAAAAAAAAAAATTGGCCTTTACAATGTTTTCAAATTACAGTGTTAATAGGTATGAGAGGACAGCGTAGGCCCGTCAAAAGTACCAGGTACTTAACAAAATAGAAAATGGTCTACAGATCTACAGTCTAATAAGCCTACAACGTCCTCAAATTGAAAAAAAAAAACAATATAAAATATGATTAAAATAATAAAAGTTAGAACCTTGTTGAAATTTAAATTGTAGGTATAATAATGTCAAATAAGAAAAACATTATGTCAGTGAAGTTTGTAAAAAAAGATTAAATTAAATTAAAAAATAAGTTGGTAATTTGGGAGCTGATAATAGACATTTACATAGTTGTAGTTTCAAATCTGGGCAAATACTAATGTGACTTTTTCACCTCACATGTACTTTCTGAGTTTATCTTGGCAGTACTGACAGCGATCAAGGAAAATATCGTGAGGAAACCTGGAGGTATAGTTAATATAGCCTACTCCGAAGCGATAACCCGATATACCGGCCAAAAATTCGTCCGTTTCTTGACTTCCATAGTTTCATTATTTGACTTTGAATCCTTACCAGACTTAAAGTCGATTTTTAGGGTTCCGTACCCAAAGGGTAAAACGGGAACCCTATTACTAAGGCTCCACCGTCTGTCTGTTTGTCCGTCTGTCACCAGGCTGTATCTTATGAACCGTGATAATTAGACAGTTGAAATTTTCACAGATGATGTATTTCTGTTGCCGCTATAACAAGAAACTAAAAAATCTGAATAAAATAAATATTTATGGGGACATCCATACTATAAACGTGATTTTTTTGCTCTATATTGTTAACGGCAACAGGTAGACGCTTGAAATATTTACAGAATATTAAGTTATATATTCTCTTTAAAAATAAATAATTAAATTAATATAAAACAATTTTTTAAAGGGGGCTCCCATACAACAAACGTGATTTTTTTGCCATTTTTATAGATAATGGTACGGAACCCTTCGTGCGCGAGTCCGACTCGCACTTGGCCGTTTTTTTTCGTAAGCTGTAGTCAGCAATAGTCAGGAAACGACCGAACATTCGGCCGATACTTCGGAATTATCTTCGGAGTAGATCCCAAGTCTGAATCACCAACCGGCCTTGAACAAGCTTGGTGATCAATGCTCGTACATTCTCTGTATGAGAAAAAACCTTTGACACCTAACCTACCCTTTGACCTTTGACTGGGATAGTATTAGGCTGGTATTATAACTCGTAGATCACGTTTAGGCAGATGTATGAAACCTTGTATTAGCCGTAGAACCGATGACCGTTCGGGTAGACGTGTTCTTGAGTGGAGACCGCGAATCGGCAAACGTAAGTTAGGACGCCCTCAAACTAGGTAGAGCGACGATCTTCGCAGGCTGGCTGGTGGCAGCTGGATGAGAGTTACCGAGAATCGAGCTGAATGGCGTGCAATTGGAGAGGCCTATGTCCAGCAGTGGACTGCTATGGGGTGATGATGATGTTGATGAAACCTTGTTACGGTTTGGTGCGATGGCGATCGGTGACTTCAGGAAGTTTATGAGATGCTCTCTTTGTTTGATCCATTGCAGTAATACAAGCGTAATAAATACAGTTTTAAATACCCTCATCATTGAATGTAGGACCTATCATAAACAAGACTAGGTATGATTATAGACCAACCAACTGGGTCATGGGCTGTGGATTAACTACTACTTCAATTGATTGCTAAGTACCTATAACTCAATTGGTTTGAGAGTTTCATAGTTTGTATAGTCTTTCTTAAGCAAAAGTTTAACATCTTTCCTGGATCCAAAACGTTCGTTATACTTTAGCACGTGTTTAATAAAGACAGCTTTGCAGGCGTGTAAAAGGAGAGAAAAAACAACTTTTCCCTAACTAATTAGGCAAAAAATTGCGTTGACACCAATTTCATCATTAATCTTTTCAGTTTCTTAGTCATCATCTGCTGGCAAGTTTTCCTCCAGTTTCGGGTCAAAAGGTGGCTGACACATTTTCATTTTAATTTCGTCTTCACGCCAGCTCACACGTCAAACAGTGTAAGCAGTCATTTAAGGCACAGCGAACATCCCAAGTTGGCGTGTGCGGTTATTTCGGGCTGGCCCAGAAACGACGTGACGTCAATACGACACAGTTTGTAATGGGGTTAAGTCATAACTGTTGGTTCTGGACCACCTCCCCTTAATAAACTTGCACAATATAGTTATAATTGAGGTTGTTTTAGTTTCACTACATTGTTTAGTAGTTATTTCTAGTTAGGTTCTATCGTATCAGCAGTATACCATTTCTAAATAGAATAGTTCTGGGGCATAATCTTATTCTATCTGAATGAAAACAGGCTTTTGTGGGACAATAATGAACTGTTTTTTTTTTAATTGTCTTTGACATTATCTTGGGACCTTGGGTCCTGGTCCTTTAGAAGGCGTACGAGGGGCCGAAGCCAACTCGCACAGGCCTCTTAAAATGGGACGAAAGACCAACCGACGATTATCTCTGTATGTACTATGCAAGTGCACCCAAAGACGACCCCCGGTTGATGCAGGACTATTGCAGAAAATGAAACCAAAACATATTGGGCTATGGGTTTGGGTGGCTATAGTGGATTTGTTAGCTAAAACTATGGAGACTATGTTTCCTAACTGATCAATGTTATGTAATACACAGATAAAATGGCAGGGGGTGACTTGCACACTCTTCAATGGGTCTCCGGAAACTGTCGCTAGCACATAGTGACGTAGCGACAAGGGGACACTCCCTGAGGTGCTTGCGGAGTGTAGAGGTATTCCAATGCTATCAGGACAATCCCAGAAGTACGGTCAAAATCCCTACCAGCATCTTACTGGAATACTTTCTTCCTCCGAGCAGGTTTGCTTTTGCAAATCTCCACTCAAGCCGGCCAGTAAAGGCAAGAAAGAGATGGAAATTCTGTTCATCGTCAGTGTTCACTTAGTATGAAAAGAGCTATTAAATAAAACTTCGGCCGGTTAGTAGAGTATTAGTAGATATAATACTATTATCTTTTTGTTATATCCAATAGGTTCGTAGTCTTACACTATAAACCCTCCATAGTCCAGGAAATCGACCAGTTATTAACACCTAACGTAATAAAGACCATAACAGAGCATATTTAGATAGCGAAATCATTCCCTCCTTTGCGTCATCCTCATCAACCAGACCTAGCTTGTATGTTTGAAATTACAAAACCGAATCCTATAAATCAGTTGAGCTCGTAAATCAGAGTACTGTAGATACTCAATCATTAGGGAACCTTGTTCAGAGGAAGTTTACTAACGTCAGTAATCGAGGACATTTTGTTTGACTGATCCGGTTGGGTTAGGTTAGTTTCTCAATGGTCTACTGGCCTATCCACCTAATCTCCACGGACTAGAGAATCGTAGCGATAGGCACGCAGTGCCTTCAAATGATCGCCGCGATGATATCACCGTGTGGAGATTGATTCATAGTTTCTATTGAATTTGATGGCACGACGAGACTATCGCCACGATTTTATCGCCCGTGGAGATGGCGCCTAAGGAATATTGCTTTTCGCTTTAGGTGTTGATAGATAGATGGATCCGAAAATGAATTTTGTGATTGTATATTATATTATAGCCTTTTTGTAGTGCACCTTTTTTTCATGCACATTTTTCTTATTGAAAATAGAGGGGCAAAAGCAACGGAATAGCATCTCTAGAATCCGATCCAAAGGGTTCGCTCAGAAATGGGTAGTAACTATCTTCTTCTTGTCTGCGTATTATTTGATGAAGTAGGTAGCTAATGAAAGACAAAATAACCTAGTGATACCATACTAAGAATAGAGAATCTAATTCTTATGCAACCGTCTGTTGCCACAAATGAAATTGTACTAAAACGTTAATATTCGTAGCAATTAATTACCATGTAGACATTAAAGTACTAGACCGTCAGAAAGTCCATTACAGTGACGTGTTTAGAACACCAACTATTTGATATGGGACTATAAATGTAAGTGGCGTTGCCGACGTGTTACCTGGACGAGTGTGTTTGGCAGCCAGCCAGGACCTACTCTGCCTTAGTGCCTGCTTGTGGCTTTGTCTGGGGTTTTTCCAATATTTCTCTAATATTCTCTTAAATATTTGATATTTAAAGTTTATTACGAATACTGGAATTTCCAGATGTGAGAGTTCAAGAGTTCTGAGAAAGGAATGATAGTGTTTTTTATGAGTTCGAAACTTATTCGAAAAGATATAGATTCCTATAAATGTGAGACGTGCGTCTCTATATTAAAACTTAGGTGGAATAGATAGTGCTGATTGGATTTGCGTTTTATATAACAGAGTATGAAGGTATTCTTATAAATGAAGACAACATTAATTGATAAGGTTATTTTCAAAATGATATTATTCAGTACTAATTGACTCATTCCCACAGAAAATTCTATATTACTCAGAAAAGTCACCCTTATATCACAAGCGAGGAGGCACGACACGGCAATTAAACGTGTTTCTAAAACAACAAAGAATAATAATAAAATCATCTAAATTTACTAAACTTTATTTATACTCTATCACAAGTGCTCAGTATGTTACCCTTAAATAATAATATATGAAGGTGCTATAATTACAATAATTTACTATTCGATAAATTATGTAAATATACAAAATATTTTCCTTTAGTGTAACTTGATAATATCCAAGGACAAGGACCTTTACGACCTCATTCGACAAAATAAATGTTTAATATTACATTGGTTCATTTATTTAATATTCCACTCTTTGGTACTACTACCTACTATCGTAGATGATAGAGCAATAACCACAGCTATTTATTACAAGATATATTAGATTTGCCTAATTTATGTTAGATTTAAATAGGACAACCATTTACCATCAAGTGAGCTATATCATAAATTGAAATCATAAAATAAGTTCCTAGAATAACGTCCAATAAAATACCGTGACGTTTCGTCGTGTGCAATGTTGATGTAGCCCAAGCAGATTGACAAATATCATAACACATGAACTAAATAAGAGTGATATTGGAATTATATTTACATAATGAAATCGTACACTAGCCTACCTATTAGCAATTTATTTAAAAAGAAACTCCGAGGACTTTATTACTTTTATTACATACGTTTCTAAATGATACACAAATGTTCAAACATATAACATATGAATGTGTAAAGCCATGTCGGCGTAATGATACAAAAGTTATCACAATACAGTAATATGTCGATTACAACATAAATGATAAATACAACATAAATGACGATATGCAAGCGAAGATTATATACAATGCAAAATGAGTCCGATCTTCTGTCTTCAGAATCAGTGATAGTACATTTTGTAGGTCGGAACGCTAAACACATAGTCCATGTATGGACCTCTGGTTTTGAAGAAATGATTCTCGTAACAATATACGCGGCCTCTGTACCTGCATCAATAATGTTTTCTTTTATTACGTCATCAGCGGTGATTGTGATTGCAGTGGATGGTGATTGTTAAAATGTAATGAATGAGTTGGTTTTTTGTTGCGGCTTAGAATAATGATCATGATTTTGTTGGTGAAAATGTTAGAGACTAGGCAGCTAGAGTGCATACGTTTGGCTACAGGTAGACTTATTTTTCTCATATAGGATATGCAGTTTGCATAAGAAGCTTATTTAGCTTTCGATACAATAAAGTACTTTCTGAAATGAGCTTCTAAACTGTAACCCAAATGTCACGATGCAACAAGCTGTCCTTTCGATTAAATTCAGAAGTCGTTATTCAATGGCGTCAAAATGATAATGGAGATTAATGTGTACAAACGTGAGAAGAAAAAAAACAAACGTGTAAATTAAGATATATTATAGTGCGTTGCGCAAACGGCGGTGCAACGAACCCGCGGCTAAAATTATACAGTATCGAAGTCACAGGAGGAATGCTGGACGCATTGGAGCTATTAAAATGCATTCTTGACATTTATACTCCTTCCGCAACATTTATGCTCATTCCCACTGGCGAATATGATACTGCCACTTCGAGCTGTCAGCTCTGGATTGTTATGTTTTACATGTGCAGTTTAATTGTATCGTGTTACGGTTGTTACCGCAGTGAAAGTTAGCCACTGACAGTAGCTTATGACTTGGAGGAGTAACATGTGGTGTTACAAGTATTTATGGATCGGGAGTATGAAAAACATAATGTAGATCATCAAGCAACGAATAGTTTTGTGAGTTTTATTAAAAACAGGGAGCACGCTTAGAAAATAAATGACGATGGTATGATTATGGCAGTTATAAAGAAAAGGTTTACACAAGTTTAATCGATTATCACAGTGAGAAATTGTTGCTAATGCTTAATCGTCCAGGAGTTATTTAAAGTTGGATGACTGTTAAGAATGAGTTAGTGTGTGCAGAAACTATTTAACTAAATATTATTTTTGTAACCGATTTTAGAGCTGGGGTAACGGTCGGTTTCACATCGCTCGTATGTCCGTACAGTTTATTTACAAAATACTTCAATGAGGGCACAGTTGTGCAAAGCTCATGCCAATAATAAATATGTACTCACTTTGATCCGAGGGCTGACTTGGTGTCAAGAATTTCTACAATGTCACCAGCTTTTAGAGAAACTTCATCATCGGCAACAGCTGAATAGTCAGCTGATGCAACCACAACATCTTCTACCTGTAACAAAAGAAAATAAACATTTAAATACATTCTTAAAATAACCATTATGTGTCGAGAGTTGTTGAAAATATTACCTTAGGCGGACTCCTACTACAACTAGATCTAGATCTAGAACTGGACATTGATCGAGAAGGGTATCGTTTGTAACTTGGTGTCGTTTCTAAGCTATTCATTCGACTTCTAGTATTCTCTCTGTCTAATAAAACGCCGCTATATCTTCGCGACCAGCCACCTAGTCTAGTGATCTTCTGATTATTACTAATGTTGCAGTATCCGGTGAATGACTGCAAGTCCTCGTCATCATCGTCAACGACTGGACAGCTGTACATAGAGAAACGATGGGCGGTAGGCTGACTTAGGTTTAAAGCTGAAAATACGTGCATGGGTTCAAAGTGTCGGATGCCATTTTCATCAAGAACAGTGTATGCAACTTCGCCAGTCAATACGGCGCGACTAGCTTCGCGAGGCACAACTGCTTGCAAACCTTTCTTCATAATCAATAAAGCGCCTTTATGTTTTCTTCTTTGGAACAAAAAGTCTTCCATGGCAAGGCTATTTTCTGGGTCAAGCAAGTTCAATGGAACGTCTTCAGAAGTCATCAAAGGAGTTTCTTCAGGCACAATCATTAACGCAGCACTTTCTCTTACTAAATCCCTTAGTTTAGGATCTGTGCGAGCCAGTGCTGGATCAGTCTCCAGTTTGCGTAACGCGGAATGCAAGCCCGGTGTCTTATCAGCTAGTTTCCGCATGACAGTCAGTCTCTTTAGAATATTTAAGCTTGTGGGGTCAGACGCTATTTTAGACATGCTGTCTTCGTCGTTTACGACTGACATCAAATTAGCGGCAACATCTCTCATTCCGAGTATTCTAGCGAGTCCGACGGACTGTATAATTAACTCCTTTAGGTTTTGTTTATCTTTGTCTTGGAACAGTACTTCCAATTCCTTGGTACTCGCCTCTTGCACTGCACATACTATAGCTTTCTGTAGAGTTTTAGTGACTTCGCGGTCTGTTTTGACGAATGAAATAGATTCTGAAATGCGGCCCAGCACATGTTGAAGTAGGCCAGAGTCAATCTTAGAAATATTTTTAAATGCTGGGCCTAACACTTCATTTTCACTACTCAAGTAGTCTCCGAATTTCTCAATAATATCATCTTCAGTAAAGGAATGTTTGCGCAAAGCGCTGTTCACAGCAATTCTGATCAATTCAACTTTTGGCTGAGAGGAGTTAGCAAGAATTTCTTCACGAAGAATTTCTTTATCTTCTTCTTTTTGAAGAATGTTAAACATAGCAGATACGAGATCTTCATCGATGGTCTTCCCTAAGATGGTATCAATAGACTTCAAAATCATCTGATATTTTTCTTTACTGTTATTATTATTGACTTCTTCGAACTGTTCCGCTGTAACTAAAGCAGCCAGTACAGCAGCAGCGATAGAGTTTTTCACATGCTCTTGATGAGCAGATTGCCCGTTGCCACCGGTGAAACCAACGTGCTCCTGCATATCCATTACTTTTTTGCTACTTTTCTTTTTCGTTTCATTTGTCGTCAATCCATTTTCTTTGGGGTTCTCACGAATTTCCGATTTCAAATGAACGCTCATTTCAATAATAGAAGTAATCACGTCCATTAATTGATTTGCAACATCATCTTTTAATCCGAAATCTGTGACAAAGGCCTTTAATGCCTCTGCATTTTTTGTTTGATTTAACACGACATTGATAGCGGGCAATTCAGCGGGCACTTGTCTGCCAATAGACATCCCAGCTTCAGAAAGTTGACGCAGCATGTTTGTATCAATAGTCAACTCCCCTTTTGTAGACGTGGTGTCATTCGGGTTTGTCTTTACTTTTAATAGTTTCAATTCTTCAGGAGTAACGACAAAACTTTGAACAGAGAACTCTAGTCCCTCATCACCCTCAGTAAGGTCAGGGGCAACAAACTTCAATCCTTCCGGTGTTTGTACGATTTGTCCAGGGATAAATTTTACACCGTTGTCATCTGTCTCTATGACTCTACCGGGAACGAATCTTGGACCTTCTTCAGTATCAACCACTTGACCAGGCACGAATCTTGATCCTTCATCTTCCGTAGAGATTACTTGGCCGGGAATAAAAGTAGGACCAGCTTTGGTTTCAATAATTTGGCCAGGTACGAATCGTGGGCCATCAATTGTGTGTATTGTCTGACCGGGAACGAATTTAGGTCCAGATTTAGTATTTACTACTTGGCCAGGAACAAACTTAGGTCCTTCAGCTGTGTCGACTACTTGTCCTGGCACAAATTGCTCTCCATTTTCTGTGAACACTATTTGTCCCGGTACGAAAATGCCTTCGACCATCATTCCTGGAACAAAGCGAGACTCGTTTGCTTCGTTCTTTACAAGTCTTCCTGGAACAACCTTGCCTTCCAACTTCGGCATTCTTGGGCCAGGATAAAATTCAATTCCTTTTGTTGTTTGCACCATGTGTCCGAACACGTACAAAGATTCTTCAGAAAGAGAACACGTCCTTATATCAATCGGCAGACCAACCGGAGCACCTTCGCTAAACGTGATGTCTTCTATGGACTTGGCAACAGAAAACTCAACGTGGCCACCTGCTTGAACGATACTTTTTCCGGGCATGAATTTTTCACCGGAATCAGTGTGTACTATTTGTCCTTCAATAAACTTTGGTCCGTCGATAGTTTCAACAGTAGTACCGGGAACAAACTCCAGTTTATTGTTACTTCCTGTTTTCGTGATACCAGGGATAAAACAAGTTTCACCATCAATTGCAACTGTTTGACCCGGAACAAATTTAAGGCCATTCGGTGTAGCTATTGTGGCTCCTGGTACGAAATGTAACTCATCGTCTTGATGTAGCACTTGGCCGGGCACAAACTGCCACTCATTTTTAATTTTAGCGTTTTGTCCAGGGGTAAAAGTAATACTACCATTTTCTGTTATTGTTTGACCAGGAACAAATTGAACTCCTTCTGGTGTCATAATAGTTTGTCCCGGCACAAAAACTTCTTCAGGTCCAGTGTTAATAAGTTTTCCGGGTACGAATTTGAGTCCCTCTTCAGACAGCACTGTTTGTCCTTCAGCAAACCGATACGTATCATCTTTGTTTTTTATTGTTTGCCCACATACAAATTCTTCACCGTTTGATGTTTGAAGTACTTGACCGGCAAGGAAGAACGGTTCATTTGTATTTTCATTGGTTACAATGTGTCCGGGTATCAGTCCCGGACCGGCAGGAGTGTTTACGCTTAAACCAGGAACAAACACGGGGCCGATAGGCGTATCCACTGTTTGTCCAGGCACAAAAATAGGTCCTTGAGGCGTGTTAACTACTTGGCCAGGAATAAATGTCTTTGCCTTATTTATATCTAACGTAAGCCCGGATATCTTAGCCACTTTTTCTCTCTTGCCTTTTTTGATATTTTTAACAACTTCGGAGAGATTTTCCATTGTAGAAAGCATATCAACTTTATCACTTTCCACTAACTTTTCAATAATATCTGCTGTATCAATTAAACGTTCTTTAGGTATTTCCTTGACGGCACTTAAAACTGTTTCCGTTGGACGGGTTTTTATCGGCTTTAGCGGATTCACACAAGGCACGATTTCTAAAGGTATGGACACTTCGCTGACATTGCGGTCGACTTCGTACATTTCCGCATCACAGTGGTGCGGAGTTATTTTTACCGGCGTTGGTAATTTAGTTGCTTTAGGTACGATACTTTCGTCAGTTACATCTTTTTCAAATGTTTCCCAATCCCATGTCTCAATAAGTGGATGCATTTGGTCCCTCCATTCACTAGAACACGTGATAATGCTTGACTTTGAACGCATATGGTGCGCATCAAAGCTATTATAACTAAATGTTTTGACGTCGTGCTTTTCATGTTTGACTTCTTCAAATTTAGCTTTTTTCGATTTCCGTTCAACACGTTGCTTCTCTTCCTCTAACTCCTGAACTTCTGCCAATTTCTCTTTGTTTTCAAATATTTTCTTCATAGAAGACAGTCCGGCAGCACGTTTCCTTTTCTTCTTTCTTTCTTCTAGTTCTTCGATTTCTCTTTGTTTCAACACTTCAGCATTGGGCCCTTCGCCTTCAAACATTTCAATGTCTTCAGTGAAATCCTTAAAGTCCATAGAGACACTACGACCATGTTTTGTTTTGATTAACACAGTATCGGAGTCCTTAGCCAGCATGACGTCTCTGACGTCACCGTCTCGCACTGCCGCTTCCATCTGAGCGGAGAACACCAAGCTGCATCTTCTCTCTTGCACTGTATACACGTAACGCTTGTCTTCAGTCACTTGTTTACCCAATAGCAATTCCATTAAGCTTTTCTGCGCTTCCGTAGAGCCATCGAGTACAGGGAAAATATACCTGTAGTCTGGAAGAATCTCGTGTTTTCTGTTACCGTAATTTATTTCAGGTGAGTAATGATGCGGTCCAAGTTCGCCGGATACGTTTGTAATTCTACATTTTGCCTTCGACGAGCGGGAGGTAAGAAGTACTGGAATGTAGTGGTGTGTAGGTAGGCCGTAAGACTTGCCGGTGATCCTGCAGCATCGTTTGGCGTCAGCCGGCGAGATAGGGGCGAGTAGCGGGAAATAATTGGGCTTTGGCAGCCCTCGACTGCGACCAGTTATTCTACAGAACGACATCTTGATTTATCAGGCAGGCATATTTGTTTATAAAATGATTTAGAAGCTTAGTTTATTTTTGTTTGAAAATCGCGATCGTACTGGCGGGAGATTCGCGTGCGCGTTTGGGCGCGTGTGCTCTGAGCGGAGTGTGCAGGGCGACTAACGCCGTGAAGTTTTGTGGCTGAGCTTTAGGCGCCCGCGCATCGATTCGCACCTTCGGCTCAGACGGTGTGCTGTATATTTGTTCCGGTTACAGGTTATTTATAAACAAAAGAAAGATGAATTCATTCTTTAAGCCAAAATATATGACACAGTTCCACGTTAAAAACAACGAAGTGGCAAATTGAATAGCCTTAGTCTTAGGAGTAGCTATGTCAGTTACATATTGCTGATTATTTAGTAGAATTTATTTATTAGTCTTCCTATGTTAAGTGTAACTAGTGCAAGTAACGAAGGCCGTAGGCGATCAGAAATAAATAAATAATATTCGGAGACTCACAAATATAACGTAAACCTTGTCATTTGCGCAAAAACTCATCGAGTTAATAAACCAAACCTCATTGAGTCGTCTGCTTGTCACGCCAGTCAGTTGTTAACCTCGCCGTCAACAAATGGTTATTTTTAATTTTCCAATCTAAACGCGGACCTTCGCGGTGATTGCAAACCGACGCGGTCACAACCACTGTTTATTTTTGTTTTAGAAATTAATAGAAAGTCGTCAACGAAATGTAGGTGAAGTATAAATGTGATGATTTTGAAATACACAACACAAGGAATAATAAAACATTTTTATAGGGTTCCGTACCTCAAAAGAAAGAAAAAACGGAACCCTTATAGGATCGCACTTCGTTGTCCGTCTGTCAGTCTGTCAAGACCCTTTTTCTTAGGAACGCGCGGAGGTATCAAGTTGAAATTAACATCAAATACGTAAGCCCCTTAGACCTAAAAAAAAATCAATCTTCTAAGTCAACGCAATGAAAAAATACGGTGATTTATGCGTCATATTTTGATAATCGCAAGTAAATCAAACCCTATAGGGTACTTCCCGTTGACCTAGAACATTGAAATTTGGCAAAAAGTAAGGTTCTCACAGCACAAGTAAAGGAAAAGTTCCTAAAATCGTTAATTGGTAGTTTAATCATATTTTTTAATTTTTTTGCGCTTACAAACATATATTTGCAGTTGGAAAGTTGACCGTGGCGTATATCGATGTATCGGAGAACATGTTTTTCAACTACAATGTTAAGTTTGTTTTTGGGATAAATTCATCCTAACTACCGAACCTTTCATTGTGCGTGGTCCGTCACGCACTTGGCCGGTTTTTTAAATACAGTATAAATTATAATAATTGATTAGATCAATCCAAAAATTTAAATGAAAGCCGCTAAACAGATCCAGAATCAACAAACTTTTTACTAAATAACTTTTTGATTCCAGTAGATAGCGACAAAACTACCCTTTGATATTCCGTTACCTACCCATACCCAACTAAGTAAGAAATATCACCAGATATAAGTTCGGGCTTGAGCGTGAAAACGAATTTATATACAACAACTTAAGGCGACGATAACCGACTTTTAATGATTTTATACGGAAGATCACGTCTAAACGGGTAGTGTTAATTATTTGAAAAAAAATAGATGATAAATTAGAACATTTTCTCAATAACTTAATATGTGAATATTTTAGATAATGTTTATATTACATAGTGAAATTAATTTGTAAAGTCATGTCTAACGCGGTTAAAAAACTGAGAATGGCGCAATATGTACCAAGCGTATTTTTCTGAAACTTTCACCAATTTAAAGATAAATTAATTATTAATCTTTTAGTATACGCGTTTTATTAAAATACCTTTTGTGTATAATAAATTAATAATGCGTCAAATTGGGGACAGCGCTCCTTGATGGGCGAGTCCTATTACTGGCTGAACGTACGACGCGTTGCGTGAGCTCAGTAGGTGCAGAACACGCAAGCTAACCACTCAAGGTCACTGGCATATATCTCAGTCTTAAATATAACTTACGAAATGTGGGTGTACTATAGGTACGCTTTTGCCTAACCCTTTGGGGATAAGTGGGATAATAGGCGTTAATAACTTAAAACGTTTAGATATCTCAATATACTTACATAGAACTAACACGCAATTTTAAATTTAGCATGATGCTGATGGATTCCAAAATACATATACGCAAGCCCTATGACATTGACACCACTTTGCACCGGATCAATCGTAATCACATCTACGAAGTCTATTTTCAGAATAGAACCAGCTTTATTTCATAACCGTTATACGTTATTATAACCTCACCTTGATATAATATCGCATAATACAGTTTCCTGTTACAAACAGTTATTGAAAACACACGTATTGCTCTTCAAAGAAGTTTGGCGAACGTTTTGATACAAAATAAACTATTTAAAACCGGTAAACTTTTACTACGGCTATGAAAGTGTTTGTAGTAAACTATTATCGTAAGCACTTAGTTCTTTTTACTTTTCACCTAGTTTTGTTTTGTTAACTACGTGATTATTGTCTTTAAACGCTGTTATAACTTTGCATGCGAAAATATGGTTTACGAATTTGATAAATATGTTGATAGCGTCAGTCTATACAGTTTAATAAATCAAAACATACTCAATACAATTTCAACCTTAATATTGACAGGTTAAAAGAAGTTCCACAAACGAAATTATAAGGTGTTCAAGATCTAAATTGGAAAGTGCATCTGGATAATTTGTGCGGTAGGATTAATAAGTTTGTTTATGCTCTCAGACAAATAAAGAATACAAGACATATAGAATCCATCTTACGATACGAGCTTATTTTTTGGGGCAACAGCACGGATAGACACAGAGCATTTATTGCGCAAAAGAAATGCATCAGAGCCATCTGTGGTATTCGTTCTGACGAGTCATGTAAACTGTTCTTTGAGAAGCTAGTTATATTACCACTTCCGTCACTCTACATTTACGAAATCTGTAATTATGTTTATAATAATAAGGGATTGTTTAAAAAAGCCTATCAATTGAACTTTCGGAATAGAGATCCATACAGACTTGTATTGCAGGATACTCCTAAATCAGCCAAGTTCGCGAAAAGTTTCCTAGTCATGTGTATACGCATTTACAACAGAATCCAAAACAAATAAAAATGTTATATAATATTAACTCATTTAAAAACAGGTTATTAAAATGACTGAAAGAACATATTTTTTATGACATTAAGGATTTTTTTTAACAAATTGATAAACTATACATTTCTGGACTTTTGCAATTGTGGATAATGCTCAGATAAAACTATTATATTGTTGTATTGACCATAAATAACTGTGACATTGAACAACAATTAACTAATAATTATTATTTTGCATGCAATTGATACATATTCTGTATAGCTAAACATGTGGACTTTATAATACCTAACTGTAACAACTTTATACCATGTTTAAGGCAAATAAAGACTTATCTATCTACTCTAGATATTACCGTAAATCTTTTACGAAAATTCTGTGTAGTTTGTATCACCATCGAATCATTTGTCGATTGCGTTTCAAAACACTCACTAAAATCTTATTCTTCCCCAGTTAATCTAGAAATTACTAGTCTTCGTAACATATAACCTGCTTTAAAAAGGGCATAACAATAAAATCGTGGGCGGCTATTTTACGAATCGTTTAGCAAATGGGGTCACAAAATAAAGTTGACAGTAAACAGATGGGTGTACAATCCTATATAATTTCACACCAGATTCCAATGGCACGGTTGACAAATCGCTTTCAATTTTTCTGCTCCGATATAATGGAGGAGAAATGTTAAACACTTTATATACGATTCGTGAAGAGTTTTTTGATAAATGCTGTAACGTTATATAAAACGTTCTTATTTTATGAAACTATTTTAGATCCTACTGCGTGAATTTCTTAGTAATTAAGAATTTAACATGAGGAAGCAATGGTGAAATAATGTTGCAACGGTAATATACCTCGTTTCAAAGGTATTTAGCTGGAATAGCGACAGTTAAATGTAACGACTTGTTGTTGGGCTACGTTTGCATTTATATCCACGGGCCATTGCCCTCCGAAGCACAAGCTTTTGTCTTCAAATCTTCCTTTTCTTTTCCTATAAGTTGTAACTGACTTTTGTCATTGTAATTTTTTTCGAGAACATCATCATTAGTAAGTATCCCAAGAACTTTGAACTGTACCGACATATGTATTTCCTTTAGCCCATTCATCCATAACCACGGCAGCAGCTGGACCTGATTCATCCGCATGATTTGTATCATCCAGTGCCAAGCTTTCATCGTGTTGACTTTAATTAAATTAGGCATATCTAATTATTACTGCCCTAATTAGATTAATATATTTTCATCGCCTCCGCACGTGGGTTTCATACTGTCATTTGAGTAAGTATTATTCCTTTGTCAATACGCCATCTCCATTCTTCCGCTACCATTTTTGGTGGCGCTATGTGAGACTCATTGTATTTCGCTAAATTTTAACTGGGATTTCCAACTTTTATTAAGGCTCCGTGCACGAAAAAAAAACCCTGTTTGACAATTTTTTATCTAATTGTGAGAAAGCTTGAAATAATATAAACATTAAGTCTGTGTAACTACAAATGTACAGTTTTCTTGCTACTAAACAATTCGTGTCTATTTCAGTACGCGTTGTACTTTATTTAATGGCGTTTTTATCTTTGTTTTTTAGTTCGGTTGAGATGGACGAATTGTATTTGGCTTTTTGAAATAAAGATATTATTTACTATAGTACCTATTAATAGTTTCATCACTTTTGCGCTCTCGAAAATATAGTTCATTTTGGCTTTGATTTACTTAATGAAGATATAATAATAAAATAAAAACAATTATTTTATCTTAAGGGTAGTTGAAACCCAGTGTGTGATTTTTAAATTTCTTGATATGGTTTGCTAAATAATAGGAAAAAATACATTACCATTACCATTTATTGGGTTTTAAAAAATATAGGTTTATTCAACATTATTTTTCTGCTATATTTTGTATTGAAGTTGAAAAAAGTGGTTCTGCCTCATGCAAGGAGACCATAATTATAATGATGTTGATGATATTTTTCAATGTTCAAAATCAAATTCAATTTCAGTTGAAAAATCCCTTCCAGCCACATGCAAAACAAAAAACTCGAATTTTCAAATCACAAATAATTTTGTTTAAATTCTTTTTCCCTTTCTCACAACCAATGAACAAAATTGATCAAAATCAGCCGATTTCATGCACGGCCCCTTAAGAAAGATATACCTTACTGCTGCTGGCAGTATTTTTTTTCAGAAATTATTAAATTACCTGTTGGTAAAACATTGAATAAAAATAATATCAGAAAGATGCGAGAATGGAGATTGTCTTCTAATATCGTAGGTACGTTAGGATATATGTATAGGATACTTTATACCTACAGACAAAAAATATGAAAACTTTTCGTATGTTCTACATTTTATACCAACCACCACAAACCATATGTTAGGCACATTACAACATTTACAACTACTTAGCCTAGTCTGTTTATATTTGTGTGACCTAACTTTTGACGTAGAACCTTGAATATATTTTATTTTCAGTATTACAAAAATAAATAGAGAAACATTGTATGTAATTGGGTCAGGTGCAGTATGTGTTAGATCGTGGTTTTAATAAAAATATTCAATTTTGAGCGAATCAGTAATACGTGAAGACTCTACGTCATTCCGAGCTTCTTGTGTTTTTTGTTATGGGATTAATGGGAAATAGATCGATCGAATAAATTATTCATCTATCTTAATAATAGTGTTGAAACTAAAGAGTATTCTTTTAAAGAATGTATGCAACAAGATAAATGGACTGTTTGTAAAATTTTTGGGAGACATGCATTTATTTTTACGTTCAACATTATATTTATTTTGTTAATAGAGACCAAAGAGATTTATATATTATTATATTATCTTAAATCTCTTTGGTAGACACTAACATGATGCTCAGTATCCTTCCAAACTGGGTTTGCACAATGATTTCATAGCATCTCTATCTCCACCTCATGTACCAATAGTTAAACCGTTATCCTTAAGACACTGACAACAGGTAAACCACTGTCACTGTCAGACTGCATACAAAAGAAAGAGAAGCGCGATGACTGATGATGTATTGCAAAATATGAAGAAATTATTTATTTATTAAAAAATGAGTTGAGTAAACGAAAATAAAAAACAACCAAGTTGTGCATACAAATAAGACGTTCTTGTTAATAATTAAATACCAACCGTACGTTGATATTTAATACAGATATTTTGGATTGAAACTCAAAGTAAAGGGTTAGTTTATTGTTAATTTGTATCGAGATTTTTTTTCTTAACGTGTTGGTAACAACGAAGTTCCGAGAAATATGTTCAAGAATAACATATATTTCCTGCTAGCACATACTATATAGATTTGGCAATTTTTTTGTTTAAGACAAGCCTACTTTTATCATTTGGCCTCTTGTCAGCGCCTTAAAACGTCATTATTATCACCAGCCTACAGCAGTCCACTGCTGGACATAGGCCTCTCCAATTGCACGCCATTCAACTCGGTTCTCGGCAACTCTCATCCAGCTACTACCAGCCACCCTGCGAAGATCTTCGCTCCACCTAGTTTGAGGGCGTCCTACCTTACTTGAGTTGGATGGTGCTGATCCACGCGTCATGTTCGTGAACGGGCGCCGTCAGTTGAGACTGGTCTTCTCTTAACTGCCAGGGCTTATTTGTAATCTTTTAATATTATATTTTGTATTGTTTTTTAAATAAGTTTTTTTTTTTTTTTTTACATTGTTCTCACTTATAGAAGCAACATGAATAATTTACCCAGGATTTTGTAACATATTGAATTAAAAGAGTGTGCTTGTAGTTTCTTGCCTGTTCTTCTCCATAGAGATCTACGTTTTGGAATGGGCAAATAGCTTCAACTTTCTGACTAACTGACCGACTCTTTGACAATTTAAAAGTGCCTGTAATAGGTTTAATTGAAATAAATGTTTTGAGTTTGAGTTTTGAGTTTACGTTTGCCAATTCGCGGTCTCCACTCAAGAACACGTCCGCCCTAACGGTCATCGGTTCTACGTCTTAATTGGTCCATAAATCGTAAATACAAAAAAAGCTTTTTACTCCCTTTAAAAGGGACCTTTAATAGCCCACTACAAAGTCAAAGTCAAAGTATTTATTGTCTGATTTTTGGTGATACAGTAGGTGTTAGGTTAATGTTAGATTATCGTAACTCAAAAAACTACCCATTGGGCATACACTATTTAAACAATACAAGAATTTAAAATCGAAATTACATACAATTATTTAACAAACATTTTTTTTTTAATACAATCAATTTTTATAATAAATATTCAGAACAATTATTAACACATTAATTTCAAGAAGATGATGAAGAATTCATAATATTACATCAAATGTCACTGGCTACAATAATAGGTATGTCAATGGATACATTACAAGCATGTCACTTTAAATACGTAAAAATAAGAAAAATAAATAATTTATTTTATCAAAAAAGTCAATTACCCAATTATATTTTAATTATAAATATTATGGAAAAAGAGCATGTCAGGAATATTAAAACCTAAAACAAAATGAGTACCAGTTAAAATTGCAATGCACCTCGACATTCGACACTTAGGTCCCACAGATTTTTTCCGATAGGAACTCTGAGACATTATAGTACATTATACGAAAGTAGTACTACACCTACACGATTCGTTGAATCAATAAACTCCGACACAAAAGCCAGAGCAGGCTATAAAGGCCATATTTCAGGCGATTGAACTTAAATTGATAGCCTTTTGAAAGCTACCATACTGTATCGAATGCTTTGATCAAGTAACCTTGGTCGGTTTGCGGACGGGTGAGGTTACAAAGACCTTAGTTGTTTACCGGGATATTTGTCATCAGCCTGTCTTTTGTAATGCATGGAGATTTAGCTGGACCGGGTTTTAAGATTTGTTGTTTAATGCAAATTCTGCCAATGAGAAGATTGTTCTAAATCATTTCACAATTGTCCCGTTAAAATGAAAGCTATGAGAATACAAAAAAACTAGAAAAAGAAACAGAGACGTGCAACTTTCGCACTATAAAAAAATAAAAAATAAATTCATTTAATACAGATAACTTAATCCATACAATTACAATTTACATTAAAACACACACACCACTCAAATTACCTGCTCAATAAAGGATCTCCACAGCGGAGAAGAGATCCTGTCGGTAAGAGTCTTCAGAATTCCGTTGCAGCTGCCACGCATTCTGCAGATTAGGGATACGGTTTTCTTGCGGACGACGCGACGGTATGAAAGCCGTCAGTGCGATACAACGCAAACATAGGGGTAGATAAATTATTTAGGTAGTATCCTTTCAATTATGTTTGCATTCTAGTAATGTTTATGGGTTTTCATCCTACGTCAGTTTTATCTACTAGCTGTGCCCGCGGCTTTGCTCATTTGACTGTGTATTCTATTGAATTTATAAGTTAATGGGAATGTGAAGTACACACAGTATACTTATTCGTTTTCTATATTCATGCTTGCACTCCCATCAAACCATGCACAGGCATCACCCAGATCAGAACAGAAACCCTCGGGTCACCCAGATCCTTCACAGATATTAAATAAATAAATAAATAAATATTCTATGCAGACCAGGAGACCTAATCAGCTTCTGGAGGGCTGGTTGGAATAAAAAACTGACGGCCGCCATGGCCCACGCACAATGGTCCACATGAAAGACTAGTGCGGAAACCAAACCCTATAACATAGAACATAGACTCCCATCATACCGTGGAAATCAACTTTTCCAAGAACAAAGCTGAAAATCTCACTATTATGTTAACCCGAAGTGTCGGCCATTGAGTATTCATTGAGAAAGCGGAAACGTCTCACGGCTCGAAGTCGGCGACACCTGCGCACACGCCACTTCCGGCGGACGTCAGGTGCCGGCCGAGGCAAGAATAGACGACATTGCTGGACGTATCAAGTTCAATCTAGAAGGGGGATTTTCTGCTGACTGTGTTTGATGAATCATGATTACGTATATGATTTCTTTATTTTTTTATCGTTAACAATGATTTAAACTAGATAAGGATAATTTGATAAATGATATTTAATTTGTAAATTAGTTTATATATAATAACACTTTTACACGTCAATTCTTTTTAATTAAAACTTTTTTGAGATTGGTATTGATTACACCTACTAATTACGGTAGGTTTACAAATAGGTTGAAATAAAGAAATATAAACGTATCACGCAGCACAAGGTCAAGGTATTTCGTCGATATTGTAAGATTTTCCGAGTTTCGGGGTTTCCCAAGAAAACGGTTTATACAATACTGCCCTGATATGCTGCGGTCCCACGGCCCGCTTTCTGACAGGCCCCAGGCCAGGCCGACAGGCCGTAGGATCCGTCGATCCGATGAGGCCTGTGTTGGGAAGCACGACATTATCCGCGACAGGCCTCGACAGGAGTGGCCGCGCACTAGGCCTTGATAGGCCGTGGGACCGCGGCTATAGGTAGCTATAAAATTGAAAAGTTCCGAGAAAATTGTATCGAAACGAAAATGGTGTCTTATATTTCCACGAACCGCGTAATAAAATAAAACATCACGTAATAAAACGAAAACTGCCTATTCACCTAAATGACAAGTCGCTTTTCCACTGGCATCATTGAGTCACTGTTTTGACTCAGAGAGAAGCAATGAAATGGGGAGGGCAATTTATCTATTTATTCCAACAAAAAAAAACATAAATAATGTTTTTTCGTAAAAACGATCACATTCAATGTTGAGTGAACTAGAGTGTCGTGCCAAAGTCGTTTCATGCTTCGATTAGGTATATAACGGAAAATTATGTTCTTGTATAAGAGTTAAGGATACCTACACAATCAGTATAAGCAACAATAGTAGATTCGGTGCAACCGAGCGTGAAGTGAGTTATTAATGGACGAGTGTTATGCTGGTGCCCGAGCGCAAGCGAGGGCACTAAATTAGCACGAGTGCATTAATTACTCACTTTAGCAAGGTGTGTAATCTACTTTTCTTTCAACTACCAATCTACCTACCCTGATAAAATATACCTACTCAAAATTAAAACTCAAGTTAATGAAAACAAAGTTTTTCACCAAGTCGGTTTTATTCAGCCGATTTTTGTTTTCAGCCATTATCTTTTTGATCTAATGCATATAGACATTAAAGTTAAAGGAGAAATTAAAGGGCACGATGACCTCAGCATCGAACACTTGCAGCACGCGGATGCTCATTTGCCCAGGATGTTGGTTATATTCTACAATTTGTGCTTGGGACATTCGTCCTTACCCCGGGAGCTTATGAAGACCACAGTTATTCCAATTATTAAAAATAAGTTTCGATTTTAGAGTTCGGATTTAGAGCTGGGCTTTCGACGGAAGCTGCGTTACTGCGAGTCAACCATACTATCCAGTACTACGTGACAAGGAAAACGCCTATTTTCGGCTGTTATTTGGATCTGTCGAGGGCATTTGACCTTGTATCTTATAATGTGCTGTGGGATAAGCTTCGGGAGGAAACTAGCACACCCAGGGACATGATCAGCATACTGAGATATTGGTATGGCAACCAAACTCATGTTCCACAGAGTACAGGTTGGAGTGTGGGGTGAGACAGGGAGGCCTGACGTCACCACGGCTCTTCAACCTGTATGTGAATGGACTGATAGATGAGCTCAGCAGGGCCGGGGTTGCATGCAGTTGTTCACTGCATGACACTTGTATGAAGAACATTAGCTACGCCGACGATATGGTACTGCTGAGCCCATCTTTTAAAGCCCTCAATATGCTCTTAGGCATATGTGAGAGGTACGCAGTGTCACATAGCCTCAGGTACAACTCCAAAAAAACGAAACAACTTGTTTTTAAGGCGGGCAATAAAACTCCCACTACTATTCCACCGGTCAGACTTGGAGGGATTCCGATAAGTAGGGTCACCAAATTCAAGTACCTGGGGCATTGGGTCACTGAGGACCTCTCTGATGATTTGGATATGGAGAGGGAACGTAGGGCATTGGCAGTGAGATGCAATATGCTGGAGCGCAGGTTTGCAAGGTGCACAAAAAATTTTAAAATTACTCTGTTTAAGGCGTAGCCGGACATTGTACACCTGCAGCCTGTGTGTTCGTTATACGCAGAAGGCTTTCATTGCCCTACGGATCCTCTATAATAATGGGTTTAGGATGTTGATGGGGTTGCCGCGACAATGTAGCGCATCAGGGATGTTTGCGGAGGCCAACACCGACTGCTTTAGAGTAATAGTGCGTAAGAGAGTGGCCTCCTTGATGCGTCGTGTTTGGGGTAGCTCCAACGACTTTCTAAGCACTAGAACGGAAAGGGTTGAGTGTCCTATTGTGGGTCACTGGAACAAGGTACACGGCTCTGGTGGTGTCCTTTTTAATGTTAAATAAATAGATTAATTTAATTGAATAAGTAGGTACTAACATAGTTTTATGCTTTACTAACAATTATATAATATATGGAATTTATGTTCTGACTTATAAATAATTAAATAAAAATAAATAAACCTCTGTGGTAAATTGATATCTAATTAAAAAATTAAACACAGTGCAGAAATTTTGTATGAAATCTCATTTTTGCACTGAAAAACAGTGCAACGATGAGATTTCATAAAATATTTCTGCACTGCTTTGGTTCTAAGCAAAAAAAAGTGCTTTGTGATCGGATTTGTAGTGATGAATGATAACATTACTACGTAGTTGAAAGAAAAATCTATTATTTCATTGCAAACAAAGAACTTTTATGGTGCCTAAAGCATAAATTAATTACTACTAACACTCAATGCGACAAAACGTGTGAAAATAGTACATTTTGATACAAGTGGAGAATGTTTGTTATTGCAATCGAGGCGGAACACCCGAGCCGTAGGCGAGGTTGTTTTTGAGCCGAGAACTACAATAACAAATGTCCACGTGTATCAAACGACGTTTTTCAATACACTTTTGAAGAAATAAAATAAAATAACGAAAAATATTTTTGTCATGAATTATTAGGAAACTAAGATTTAATTTTCTTTTTATTTCCGCGCTTTGCTTTCGCCAGGTTGAAGGAGAAGCAAAGGTACGCCAGGTTGAAGGAGAAGCAAAGGTATAAATCCGATAAACAGCATAATATGAAAAACAGAAAATTCAAATATTTTTGAGTTTAGAACACAAATAAATGTTAATTTGTTCATAAACTTTTTTTATTGTAATAATCATGTTAATCTATTTAAAAAACATTATTTAAATATTCCAAAAATATTAACGCCATAAAGACGCTTCTTTGCCGAGACTCAATAAAAAAACACCTCAAAAGAGAGAGGACCGTCTTTAGCGCGAGACGATGTGAAAAGAGGCATTGAACATTGAGGCACGAAAGTTTTTCAGTTTGATGGTTTGTACCACACCTTTCTGATACACCCTAGAACTAAAAAGAAAGAAACTAGAGAACTAAAAACTTAAATGATCAGTCCGTTGCAGTGATCCATCAGCTGTATGTAGTATTGGCAATTTGTCTCATTTATAGAACGGTCCTATTATGTACATCATTACAGCGACCACGACACGCTCGCAATATATCGCCTTATGTCTGCCCAGGTGCATTAAACATGTTAGCAATTCAATTTAACACTTAATTAAACAAGTAGTGTTTGCTTTTCGTCAAAATGTATTGTTCATTTACGTGACTGTTAATTAACATGCTACTTAATTATATTTTGTCAAAATAAAGCGACTCGAGATAACAAGTGCAATTATGACAAGTAAACGGAATTCTCTACTCGGGTAGATATCGATAGGTCGTACTCTTAGTTGATGACGATATTGCCTTTGCTGTTTAAAAATTGCCTTTACAACGATACAAATATAATTATTTTATTTTGGGTTGAAATGGCTTAACTTATTTATTTAAGAACATTGTTTAGCAAGTGAATATGTGCAATGGCGTATTTTTAGCGCCCCGGGCCAATACGTTTGCCGCCCCGAATGTGAAAACAAGCGAAGTGAACTCGACAATATTAGCACCTCGGATTAGATTAGATTTTGTTTTTATCATTCATACAGATGATATTGAAGTTACCTTTTCGACTTATACATAAAAGCTTCAAAACAACTAAAAGACTTTCCTACACATCGTCAACTTATTGATAAACGTTTCAAAAATTTAAAGAATGCAAGAGCGAGTAAAGCGAGCTAGTAGTGCTTGAATCAAGAAAATCAGGCAGACTGCAAGGGGCGCCTTGCACCGCCCTTCGCAGTCTACCACCCCGGGCCATGGCCCTCTTAGCCTAAGGGTAAATACGCCACTGGATGTGCAAGTCTTAGTATGGACTATGGACCCACATAATATTTACAATATGTACGGTTTATTAAAATATATTATAATAAGTAGCGGGCAGTCCGCGAAAAGACCATGCATAGGTACATGGCCGGCCATAACTCCGGTGTTACGGTGTAGTAAGCGAGCTTTCGTCATAACGTATCATGGAGGAGCTTTTAAAGACGAGCTTTTTCTTATTAAGACTTAGATATATGCCAAAAAGTGACTGACGTCACACGGAAAACCAGGAAACTCAAATGGAAATGGGCTGGTCACACCCTCAGAGGCTCAGACGAATGGAGCAAAAGAGTAACCGTCTGGTATCCGAGAAATGGCAAACGACAAGGAAGGCAGAGAAAACGCTGGAGCGACGAGATGGAAATCACGGCAGGAAAATTATGGACTCGAATAGTAGTCGATAGAGAGAAATGGAAGGAAATAGAGGAGGCCTTTGCCAATGGGCACACAGACTAAAACAGCCGATGTCAGTAATAGAATTATTATTATGTATATTATTATTTATTATTATATTATATATTATTATATTAACTTTATTTTTTTACAACTTGTCAATAATTTGATGTTAGTAGCATAAGGTTTAAATGGTCTGAATAAATGGCTTTTATTATTTATTATTATTATATGCCAATGACCTTGAGTGGTTAGCTTGCGTGTTCTGTACTGAGCTCACGCAACGCGTCGCACGTTCAGCCAGTAATAGGACTCGCCCATCAAGGAGCGCTGTCCCCAATTTGACGCATTATTAATTTATTATACACAAAACAAAAGGTATTTTAATAAAACGTGTATACTAAAAGATCAACAATTAAAGTATCTTTAAATTGGTGAAGGTTTCAGAAAAATACGCATGGTAGATATTGCGCCATTCTCAGTTTTCTATCCGCGTTAGACATAACTATACAAATTAATTTCACTATGTAATATAAATATAATCTTAAATATACAAAGAGTGACAGATGACATCGTGTGCAAAATAACTTTATTTATTTTCATTTCTGAAGAAAGCTGCCGTATCTGTCGTATGAAGTAATTAAAACACATAAATTTCAAAGTGAGTGGCGCGTGAGCGAAGGGCTGTTGTCAGTGCAAACGCTATTAAATTGTGGCGGCCCAGATATGGGGCAGAGTGACGACAGGGGAAGGGCAGAAGTGGTATTTTGCAGAAGGGTTTTTTAATGACTAACATCTGGTGAACGAAATATATTTATTAGATGTCTAAAGAAGAATTTCTATAATCACCGAGCTTTGCAGATTGTTGATGTTTTTACACAACACAACACTTCTGCCTATCCTATAAGTAACCCAGGAAGAGAGAATAAAAAGAAGGTGAGGACGAGACTCCAGTCCGTCTCGTCACCCGGCAACGGCTGAAATGCACCGGCGGCGCGGCGCCCTAGGCTGCCAACGCGACTGCGTCGGTCCCGTCACAGCTCCCGTCTTTGTCAATATTTTGTCATCAGTGTCACATAGACGTTTTAGATTTTATATTAATTTAGTTTGTTATTATTTAATTAAGTTTAATATATTTAAGTAAAATCGTTCTATAGATATAGATGTTTAGTGGCAGCAGCGATGTGTTGGATGGTAGTGGTAGTGCCAGTCAACCTTCAACATCGCTGAGCATCCTGGAGAGATGTCCGCTGTGTACCCAGGCACGGTTTTTTAAGGGTAAGCGGGGTCTGAATGTGCATATTGGAAAGGTACACAGACCCAAAAATTCACTCACTTCAGACCCACCAACAGCTACACCTACAATACCAGCTACATCCACTTTTGACCCGTTTTGGAAAACCCTTTAAAAATTCAAAAACTCTGTACCTGTTTTGAAGCGAGTTCTCCGCGGCGCCCGACCTCTTGTGGCACAACACCTAGCAGGTTGCGTTCGTCTTGCCGCCAGGGAGAACTCGCAAAGTGCTTGGGAACAGCTGCTCACCTTCCCTTACAGAATTCTACACGTACAAAAGAATTTGGCAACCAAAAAGACATTGACTGCACAAATTAAAGAAAACTGTAATATTTCGGCTCATAATTTAGATTCAAAATTACCGACACAGATATACACCTCTTCAAGAGGTATATCACATCTTGTTGAATCTAAGTTAGAGGAAGGTGACATAAGTGGAGCAGCCAGGATTCTTTTTAGTAGCGATGTGGTGGCACCGTGTTCTCCAGAAACACTCGCAGCTCTGGAGAGCAAACACCCTGCCCCAGCGGATGGTCTTTCTTTTCCCGACCCCCCTGATCTGGATAATCACTTCCTCACCATTACAGGTCGAGAGTTGGTCACAGCCCTTTGCTCCTTCCGGAGCGGTTCCGCTGGCGGCCTCGACGGCCTGAGTCCTCAGCACCTTAAGGACCTTATCAGTTCAGGCGCCGGCAGCTGGTGAGTTGCTCTTGAAGGAGCTTACGGCTTTGATTAACC
Organism: Tiliacea aurago; assembly: GCA_948098905.1. Taxonomy (NCBI): domain Eukaryota; kingdom Metazoa; phylum Arthropoda; class Insecta; order Lepidoptera; family Noctuidae; genus Tiliacea; species Tiliacea aurago. The sequence goes on along the minus strand of OX402577.1, from coordinate 28,884,394 downwards.
TTATGCTCTCCGGCAAGGTGAACGAGGCCGTCATCGACGTGCTGTACGGGGCCAATCTATGCGCCCTGCGTAAGAGGGATGGCGGCATTCGTCCTATTGCCTTGGGGCATACCGTCGTATGGCAGCCAAGATTTGATGTAAATTTTTTGGTGAGGTTGTTTCGGAAAAAATTCAGCCCCTGCAACTAGGTTACGGCTCGAAAGGGGGCTGTGAGGCTGCCGTACACGCTTTGTCGACCTACCTAAATTCTGGCAAAGGAGAGGTCATCCTGAAGGTTGACATAAAGAATGCCTTCAATTCTGTTAATAGGGACACCTTGCTGGCAGAAACTAAAAAAGAAATACCTCAAATTTATAGTTTCCTTTGGCAATGTTACAGACACTCTTCTAAATTACTTTATCGGGACAACCTTTTGGAATCTGCTGTTGGCTGTCAACAAGGTGACCCTCTCGGGCCAGTGATTTTTAGTTTAGCAATTCACCCAATCATTCGACAGCTAAATTCCAAATTTAACGTTTGGTATCTTGATGATGGAACTTTGGGAGGCGATGTAGAAACTGTTTTAAAAGACTTTCAATTCTTAAAACATAAACTATTTTCCATTGGCCTTAATCTCAACCTTTCTAAATGTGAGCTTTATTTAGCGGACAGTACTGACAGACATCTGACACTTCCTAAATTTAACGCAACAGCCCCAGAAATCAAAATTATTGAAAAAACCTCTCTTCGTCTCCTTGGGTCTCCAATCTTTGAGAATTCCTTTCCCGATTTTATTGAGGAAAAAATACAAAATTTCAGTAACGTTTCGGAAAGTTTGTTCCAAATTAACATGCATTCGGCTATAACCTTAATCCGTTACTGCTGTTTCGGCCCTAAATTAACATATTTCCTTCGCGCTTCCCATTTATGGAAGCACACTCACCTATTAGACAAAATGGACCAAATTATCCGGCATACAATATCTTCGATCTTAAATGTGGCCATGGACGACCGAGCTTGGGCACAAGCTACTCTTCCCATTCGTATGGGAGGCCTCGGCGTCCGCAAAATTTCAAGTATTAGTTTACCGGCTTTCATATCCTCGGTCCACGGCACTGAGAAATTAATCAGGAAAATCCTAGCCCCCACACTGATTGATTTTGATGTGCCGTGGTTCTCCGAGGCTATGGATGCCTGGAGACTCGCTTGCCCGAACTCAGATCCACCCGACAATCCATCTTCCCAGAGACGGTGGGATGAGCAGCTCTGCAGAGTAGTACAGAATAATTTACTTGACACGTCTGCTACTACTGCGGAGCGTGCGCGCTTGCTGGCTGTGGGTAAATGGGAGTCGGGTCTGTGGCTTCATGCACTACCATCGTCGAACATAGGTACTTTGTTCGATGACACTACTTTCCGCCTCACTGCTTCCCTCCGACTAGGAGCTCCTTGTTGTTCTCCTCATCGCTGTCACTGTGGCGAAGTTGTCAACAGCCTCGGACACCACGGCCTGTCTTGCAGCCGTAGTGCAGGTCGCTTAGCGCGGCACGCGAATATTAATGACATTATCCGACGAGCTCTTGTCACCGTCGGCGTTCCAGCTGTATTAGAACCTAATGGCTTGGCACGTGACGATGGCAAGAGACCGGACGGCATGTCTTTATTTCCATGGAAGGTGGGTAGGCCTTTAGTGTGGGACGCAACGTGTGTCGATACTCTTGCGCCATCTCATCTTCCTGACTCCGCGTACTGTGCTGGCGCTGCTGCTGCGTCTGCGGAAAATCTCAAGCGGCGAAAGTATAATAACCTTATCGGTAACTATATTTTCGAGCCGTTTGGGGTTGAAACCCTCGGGCCGTGGGGTCCGAGTGCTCATGATTTGTTCAAAGATATCTCCAAACGGCTGGTTGACACTTCCCGTGACCCAAGGGCTGGCTTTTACCTTGGCCAGAGGTTAAGCATTGCCATACAACGTGGCAATGCCGCCAGTCTCTTGGGTACATTACCAGTCGACAGCGATGCGGAGGAATTTTTCGACGCTATATTTTAATGTTTCATAGTTTTAGTTTAGTTAGTATATAATTTTGTTATTTTTATAAATTAATTAGTTATAAGTTGTTATTTATCTTAAATATTCACATATTAAATGATTGAGAAAATGCTCTACTTTAACATATATTTTGTTGAAATCATTAACACTACTCGTTTAGACGTGATCTTCAGTATAAAATCATTAAAAGTCGGTTATCGTCGCCTTAATATGCCTAGATTATCCCAACCATGTTGGGGTCGGCTTCCAGTCTACCCGGATGCAGTATACCCGTATTTTACGTGGAGCGACTGTCTAACAATTGTCTAACTCCACAACCCAATGATTGGGTAATACGATACCCCTAGGTAAGACTGGTTATCAGACTTTTGGGCTTCTGACTGTGTAGTGACTGGCAAAGATCTACAAATGACAGCCGGGACTAACGGCTTAACATGCTTTCCGAGGCACGGAAGGGTCTTGATATCTAGTGGATGGTCACCCATCCACGGACTGACCACGGCTAGCGTAGCCTTAACCTTCGACGACCCGTGTGACTGTTATCATTTCAAATCCAAATCAAAAATCAAAAATATTTTTATTTTATTTTTCAGAAGCTAGGTGCACGGTTCCAATTGGTCGTTTCCAATGGAGAAGAGCCGGCAAGAAACTCCACGGACTCTTTAAAAAAAAAAATGGCTTTTACAATGTTTTCAAATTACAGTGTTAATAAGTATGAGAGGACAGCCTAGGGCCGTCAAAGGTACCAGGTACTTAACAAAATAGAAAATGGTCTACAGATCTACAGTCTATTAAGCCTACAACGTCCTCACATTAACAAAAAAACAATATAAAATATGATTAAAATGATAAAAGTTAGAACCTTGTTGAAATTAAAATTGTAGGTCTATTAATGTCATTTAGCCACAAGCTTTCTATCTTATCGTAAAAAACGTATCACAAATATTCTATTCTCAAGTTTAAGCTAAGTATATTACAAAAGATTGCACCACAATCTTTTAATAACGTCTCAACAATATTATGAGGAAAATCTTTACCGAGAACTCCACACGGCAGATTTTCGTCAACAATTACAATTTTGTTACTCATACAATTTTTCCCGTGTAACTACATATGATGGACGTCGTGTCATTAACCGCTTCCCTGAATCGCTTTACGACTGCCATTTTCACAGAAAAATTAACGTGATTTTGGCACTAAATTATAACTGCGAAGTGATCGAGATAAAAACTTTATTTCTCTGATTTGATCCTATTATTATACTGAATGTAGGTAAGTATCGTAATTTTAAAAGTATTTTTGTTATTCAAAGGCCCGCTACGTGACGTGATTGATTACTTTGTTTACATAAATCAATAATTTCACGCAAAGATGTGTCACATTTTTTCGTAATTAATAAATTGTAAATCACACAGATTGTCGCTTGGACGCGTCCTGGTTTCATGAAAAATGATTATTATAACCATTTATAACGAAAAAAGTCTCTCCTTTTTCTTGTCACATAGTCATCGTTTTTTAGGAAATCCCCAGCCGTGGGCGGCAAAATGTGACATCTGTCATTTAATTTGCACAGTTAAGTGTAAAGACGAGCAATGGAAGTCAATCTTACAGCCTAATTACATCGTGATTTAGAACATCGATAAAATTGCGGAGACGTTTTGATCAATAAATTAGATCAGAAGCGAGATGAAAGAACTCATTAAATAAAACTAGACAATGTTTTGAGTTTGCAAAATTAAAGCGACATGAGCTTTGGGCGGAGTATCTATCTTATTGGATGAGATTCAAAGAGACCTAGCTGCGCGGACAAATGCAGACAGACAGAAAACTAGTGCGTTTATTTAAAGATTCGAAGAAAATATCGTTTCTATTTCGTTGTTTTTAGTACTTATTTCTAGAACTTATTCGAATAAGTAATTTATTTTTAAAATTGTATCGGTGCTTTGTGTTAAATATAGCAGCCTCTACCAACGCATTGTGCATTTTAACGTTTAATTTTGCTGTTCATGTATTTGTTTTGCAAGACAAACAGTATGGTGATACGTTAGAGTTTCTAATAACATTTGAAAACCGTCGAGTTGTTTAGGTTATTGAACACGTTACGAATTGTGATTTAGATCAAAAGCTTATAACATTTCTAAGATATTACAGGATGCAAAATGTTTACCTACCTACATTTGTGGAACGGCTGTAGTGCTGAAAATCATGTTTTATTTCACAACTGTAACATTATTTAGGTTAATCTGATGTAATAATATATTATTTTGGCAAGATAAATCCGGCCAGTACTCATTAGAAAGTGTCGTAAAAACCAAGATATGATAGCAATCTAGAAAAATATTACGAAATACCCGGAGTAGTAGCACTCGACGTTGATGTATGAAAGGATGGACAAAATGAAAAAGTAAATGAACATTCAGACCTAACTGGCATTAAAATAAGAGGGATTTAGTATTCTAGGACGGTGCTTAGTCATAAATATAGATTTGAATCTAGATTAGTATCTAATCTCGACACGATACAAACGGAGTCGAAAAGTTTAATATGTTTTACCCAGTTAATAGTGGGAACGGCAAACAAAGTAAGACCTAAGAGTGCATGCAAATAGTTTTCTGTCACGTTATTTATTTTAAAATCATTTTAATTTATAAATTGGTATATTAAAGACCGTGTGAGTAAAACTTAGGACTAGAGCCGAGTATAAGCGATTCAGTGTCACCGACCCGAGCATGACGGTTCAGCTTCACCGAGGAAGCTCAGTGTACGCATAAAGAAGTTTTCACTTCAACAATATCAATGAGTTTACCTATATTACAATACTCATACACCTATGAGCATTGTAATATACTCGTAATTATAAAACGCACACGGCATTTATCTTTTTACGGAATCCTGAAGTAGACATCAGCCAGTGGGGCGCCTGATTACATAAACACATGAAACAGACTGCAATAACGGTACGGTAGGTAAACATTAGGCGGTTGCATCACTGTTAGCGTTGAGTGATGTGACTCGAACGTCACTTAGCGCTAAAGTATCCGATCCATTGGCAGACGACGGACTTTGGAGAGCCATTTTTCATTTTAGACTTATACTTATTAATTAGGCCGTGAGGATATTAGCTAAAACAACATAAACCATCATTATCCTCCTGCATTCCCAATTTATTTGAAACCAGCCTGGAGATAACATGCATGCATTTTTATCTCTCGACTTTTTAAGAAAAGTCGTTCTTAGATTCACCACATCCCCGTGCGGTTCAAACAGGTCTTTGAATTTTGAAATCTAAACAATGTCGCGGGTTTCAATACGCCTGAAACACAGGATTACCTATCTCAGGCACGTAATTCATAAGAATATATTTTACATTTAAGCAAAACTGTATAAATTTTTATACCTTGTAAATTTAATTGAATAAAATAATATTATTATAATAGATAAATAATAACAATCATAATCACCCTCTGCAATTAATAGTTTTTTTTTAAATATCAAATAATATAACAAGATTGCTACTCAATTTTAATTTTAATTGATTTATAAATATAATTATGACTAAGTATAAACCCAAATGCTTGCAACTTTGCATGTCACATTGTTATGACTAAGTGATAAGGAAGGATATGGCCCTTGTTTCGCAGACAGAAATTTCATAGAATTTTGTTTCGTTGAAAATATTTCGTAATATAATATTTGCTCCTTGTATTATTATTTCGAATAATATTGTTTCAACGACAATTTAGTTGAATGAAACATATTTCACAGAAACACAACTCAATGAATTTCATAGTAACATTTTTTTAGAACAAACTTATCAAACAGTAGAATTATTTTTTAACGAATATTGTTTGTTATGTGTATTTTTTCATGGTATTTTATTTCAACGTAAATGTAAAAATAGACATTATGCTATCCATAATTTTATAAATAAATATCTTATTATATTTAGTAAGATTAATTAAGCGGTTAAGAAATATACCTATATGTAAAATAATAAAAGAATCAAAGTGTTTTTAATTAACATACCTGCGCTAGATACCATCTACTGTTATTAATTACATAATTTGGGTTAGGTTAGGATAGAACAGTGACCATTAACGCGTGAAGGCGAGCGAGCGAAGCGAGCGTGCCGCGGCAGCGGCCGCCGAGCGCCAGATCCCCTCTATTGTTTAGGCATTTGGTGAAATGAAAATATAGTAATTCAAACTGTGGTTTATTGAATGTTCATATCTTTTTTAAATTTATTTATTTAGGATGGGTTTGCTCTTGACCTTAGTCTAGAGCAGAGGTGACAGAAACAAAGTCGACGATGGAGTGAGCTTACCCAGAAGAAACCTGTTCACTCTCAACTTATATCTGCGTCGGATACCATCTACTGTTATTGAATAATTTGGGTTAGGCTAGAACAGTGACCATTAACGCGTGAAGGCGAGCGAGCGTAGCGAGCGTGCCGCGGCAGCAATGTTTTTCTTGGTAATAAGTTTGATATTAACTAAGCAATATGAGGATAGAGAATATTTGATTTGTTATTTTAAGAGATGAATAATACAACATAAAATATTATTTGTAACAAAAATCATTGATTTAAATTTCTTCACAGTAAGTATTCTGCGTATTGATTATTCTATGAAATAATAATATGAGAAAAAAAATATGTGAAACGAAATTCTATGAAACTATTTTCTATAAAACAACGTACAACCCAAATAAATTGATTTGATTTGATTTTAAATGTGTAGGTATATCATTCGCATTCAAATAATAAAACCACCTTAGTTTTTCTTTTCCACATACACAACAGAATAATTTAGGCAATAATCCAAAGTTTCACACGTCAAACAACATCAGCAGGACAATCTACATAGGTACATACATGCACAAGAGCACATCTCTTCTTCATGTCAAGTCTAAATCTTTCAATATTATGCGACATTCTCTTTGTTTCCCAAAATTAATACCTGCTGAAACGACAACAAACCTCTATTGTGTCAGCTTTCGTTCTGCTGCTATAAACTCACAATAACTAACGGAGCACCTACCTCACGTACTGACAGATTTAAGTGCGCAATAATATCCTTTGTGAAAGTGCTGCTTGTAATGGCTTCTTGGAAAAGGAATATGTTTGGTGTAGGTAATAATTATTGCTCTGGGCTGTGTAATTCGTGGGTTATTCATAGAAAGGTTTGAGAGATGTAGACTGAAATAACTAACCCAAAGAGAGTTGGGGAACGTTATTTCTAACATGAACATGAACATACACAAACTCACGCCTTCTTCCCATGGGGGTAGGCAGAAAATATACTCCTTACATACTACTTTTGCTTCGCCTACGTTTATACATCTGGTCATACACGCACGCCGGTTGCGAGTAGATACTACGCACCAGACCTTTCTGAAGAACATCACCAATTTGGTCACTATAATTATGTCCTCCCAGGGCGTCCCCCTCCCGGCGTTTCCACTCATCTCTGCTTTATAAATACCTTTTGTTAGTCGCCTTTCACTCATCCTCTCCACATGACCAAACCATCTAAGCATACTCTTTTCAATCTTTGTCACTACATCTTCTTTTAAACTGCACCGTTGCCTTATCACCTCATTCCATTCCCTCATTTCCTCATTTTTTCTTTTCTAACCTGAAAGATGTATTAATTTGAGTAAAATATAAAATTGCTGAAAATCAGCACTGTTGACGATAGCTTTGTCCGAAGTCACAGTATTTTGCTGAGCAATGAACTGTTCTTGCACAGATCCGACGCACGGTTTAATTGTTCGTGATAAAGTTATTTGTTTGTTACAAAAGTAGTTATTTTTCCACTCGGCAATCAGCATTTTGTTTTTGTTTTGATTGTTTGTTTGTTGTCATTTGCAATTTCAAAAAATCCTACTGAATGATTATTTCTGAAAAAAAAACTCAGTAGGATTTTTTGAACTTAGTGAATTGTAATGCTGATTCTAATGAGTACAATTGTGTAAAGCCATATTTGTTATGGCCACGAATCATATTTAGATCAACATACATGTTAACGTGAAAAAAAAAATTATTTCGGGGGCTAGCGCATCCCCCTTAATTACGCAATGTAAATTATCTTTGGTCCCTGGCCCTGACATCAAGCAATAGACAAGATTGTCAAACTTTTATTGTTTGAATACGAGGCTTTTGGCTACTTTTTTGGTGTGCAATTTATGTTATTTCATTGTAATGTGCGTGTTGTTTGTGCAGAATAAACAAATTTTCTTTCTTTTCTTTCTTACTTTATGTAATTTATTTAGTTTATATCAATATTGGTGGAGCTTGTGGCTAAGTAAAAATAACCGCATGGGTCAATCGATCTGGTTAATCTACGCTTGCCGCGGTCGGTCCTATATAGGTGACCATCTTTATATACCAAGATGTGATCCGGAAAGCCGGTGGTCCCGGCTGGCATTCGTAATCATAATCATAATCATTTATTTGTCAGAATATGGTACATTTTATGGTCTTAAGATTAGAATGAATGGTATCATCACATTCTGCCAAGTGTGGCGTGCAAATATTAGTTACATACAATTATTAGGTTAAAATTACAATTTGAGGTGTGTCAGTTGAAAATAATTATCATACACACAATTTATTTAGGATGTCAAAGTCAAAGTACAATTTAATGTCAGAGTATCAAAGTGTTAGATGTCAAAGTTTAAAAGATTACAATTCAATTAGGATGTCAAACTATCATTCAAATAGTCGTTTAAATTATAATAACATTTATTACAAAGTAAGTCTTTAAGTTTACTTTTAAATCCATTTAAATTCAGCTCTCTGATTGATTTAGGAACTTTATTATAAACTTGCGGGGCTATGCAGAATATGCTTTTCCACATTAAGGCCGTTTTGGCCCTCCGTCCGCATAACATATCATTCCGCCTGTTACGTTTAACAGTATCTGATAGATGGGGAAACAGGTGTGCATTTAACTTAACAAATAAGGCAGTTTCATAAATATACAGAGCCGGGAGTGTCAGAATTTTGTAGTTTTTGAAATATAGTTCACAACTGTCCATTATTTGTAGTCCAAACATGGCTCTGATGGCTCGCTTTTGCGCTTTAAAAGCGGCTTCTCTGTTTGTAGAGTTACCCCAAAATATAATACCGTATCTTAATACAGATGCAACAAGACCATGGTAAGCTGTGAGTAGTGCATCTGTGTTTACTGTTGGAGCAAGTTTATACAGGGCATAAGACGAACTACAAATTTTCTTACATAGCGCTTCAATGTGATCCTTCCAGTTGAGCTGCCTATGAATAATCAATCCTATAAATTTTGCACTATCTACTTCGTCAATTTTGTGAAGTTCGTATTGAACCTCCATTTTCGAACTGGATTTTTTATGGCCAAAGTGCATTATGTGGGTTTTTCCGAGGTTAATTCTTAAATTATTATTATTTAGCCAAGAGATTAATGAATTGACCGCGCTATTGACATCAAATTCATATAATTCAGGTGTATTGCAAGGTATTGTTACCGTACTATCGTCAGCAAAGAGTGTTATGGGGAAGTCTATGGCTTTGGGCAGATCATTAATATAAATCAAGAACAGTAAGGGACCCAATACACTACCTTGTGGTACTCCAAAATACACTGTGCGTTCTTTGGACAGGAATGTAACCTCTTCTTTAGTTTTTAAATTTAAGTCTGTTATAGCAGTAAATTGTGTTCTTTTTGAAAGGTAAGTGCATAATAAGTCCAGAATGTTACCTCTTATACCATAGGAGTCAAGTTTGTTTTTCAAAATATTGTGGTCAACACAGTCAAAGGCTTGCGTCATATCACAATACACAGCACAAACAGGCAAAATTGCCATATTAATTGTCATATTTTTCCGGAAACCTTTTTGCTCGTTACAGAGAATCTTATGTTTTTCTAGGTATGCGTATAGCTCATTATAAATATATTTCTCATAAATTTTGGAAAAAATTGGTAAAAGTGCAATAGGTCTATAGTTTTGCATTAGCTGCTTATTACCCTTTTTAACCGACTTCACAAAAAGGAGGAGGTTCTCAAGTCGTCTGTATTTTTTTTTTTTTTTTTTTTAATGTTTGTTACCTCAGAACTCCGTCGTTTATGAACCGATTTGGAAAATTATTTTTTTAATTGAAAGGATATACTTCCAGATTGGTCCCATTTTTTTCAAAATCCAGTTCTGTTGTTGGGATCCATGAGTAATTGAGGGAACTCCTCAAATATTATAGGCATACCTATTGCAATTTTTATATTTTCATCAACAAGTCAATCATTTGCATTCAGAAAGTATAATTTGGTGAAGTGGAACAGATGAAGAAGGCCACAGATGGCCACCGGAACTTCTCAGTGATACGTAATTCACGGGTGGCGATGAGATATCTGGATTAAGATAGTTAAGCGAAGCAAATTTAAATAAATAGTTCTGATCTAAATGGTACCATCAAACTGATCTGATGATGAAGCCGGATGATAGGCGCTGGAACTCCGTTAAAAAACAATGTATCCTACCCGTGTTTGGTCTTATTGGAATTGTCATGAGATGCACTCTGGCTATAAATGATTTTTAACAGACTACAAAAAAGGAGCAGGCTCTCAATATATATATATCTAGCCGTGTGTACATATAAAAGGAAACCGTGACTGATTGGTCTATCAACACAGCTCAAACCACAGAACAGATTGGCCTGAAATTTGGCACGTAGACATCCGCTAAGAAGGGGTTTTTGGAAATTTTACCTTTAAGGGTGGAAAACGGGGGGTTTTGTTTGCATGAAAAATCTTATTCCTAGGGTTAATAAACTTGAAACTTGGACGAATACTTACGTAAGTAAATTATAAGATAAGATAATATATTTATTTGCATAAACATGTGTACACATACAATAGTAGAGATATGCATGCAGGATTACAAAGAAAAAAATAAGTTCAGACATGTTTGCCAATTATTAAGGCGTACAAATGTAATAGTTAAGATTATTAATAATTGATTTCAAGTCAATATCAATAAATTAAAGTGTAAAAAAAAATAATTCACAAATCATAAAATATCTAAAAGTTTATGTCAAAAAAAAATATATATAAAAACAAAAAAAAAAATGCTTCAGTCAGATTTTGCTGATATTATAGTACCTATACTTGACCTATACCTAATTATTATAGAATTTTATCATAAAGTCAAATTAGAATTACTTAAAACAATTATTCAGATAATATTAAATATATTTATTTAATACATAATGTCAAAATTTATCTGTTAAAAAATCTGAGATACTATAATAACATTTTTCACATAGCATTGTTTTTAATTTTTGCTTAAACAAATTAACATTACATTTTTTTAGGTCCTTAGGCAATTTATTATAAACGACAGGTGCCATATGAAAAATACTCTTATACATTAAGGCAGTATTCGTTTGACGAACACAAAGACGACTTTCATCTCTTTGCGTACGATTGTATGCTTCAGATGCAAGCACAAAACGTTCAGGATTTTGTTTCACGAAGACAGCTACTTCAAATATATACAGTGATGGCAATGGTAAGATGTTGTACTTTTTAAAGAAAGGTACACAACTTTCGGTAGATTTTAAACCGAACATAGCCCTAACGCACCGTTTCTGTGTCTTAAAGACAAGATCTTTGTTAGTGGAGTTGCCCCAAAAAATTATGCCATATCTGAGTATAGACGCCACAAGCCCATGATATGCAGTTATGAGTGTTTTGGAATTAATTTTATATGCAAGTTCATGTAGGGCGTAAGCTGATCGACTCACTCGCTTGCAAGGTTTCCAAGTCATTTTATTATCAATATGCAAGCCAAGAAATTTTGAGGTGTCTGTTTCTTCAATAGGTTGGTTGTTAAAATTTGCGTTTAGGTTGTTTAGTGCTGGTAGGCGCTGTCTGAAGCTCATTAATTTTGTTTTTCCTAAGTTTGCTTTTAAATTATTTACATTCAACCAATTCATAATAGAGTTCAAGGTGCTATTTAAGTCATCTTCATAAGTATGTATGTAGGAGATGGGCTTGACCAGAAAAACACTTTTTAATGATATCTTCTTTTATTTGGCTCGTAAAACACAAAATACAAAATTGAATCTTCGTAGTTATATCTTACGTCGTTAGCTCGTTTCTTCCATCTCCCATTCCACTCCTCTCTCATTCACACACACTCCCGCTCTCATTCAATCATCTTACGTTCCATTCTACCGATGAATTTAATTCTTCATTTCACGGTATCTTTAATTATTTTAATTTGTAAGAAAATAGACCCACAGTTCGGCCATCCTGCCCTATAGTCTGACCTCAGACTATGCTAAGTTAAACTAAATTACTTTATTTCTGCTAACAATACACTGGTTCATAATTTTAAAAGCATCTAATTACTTCTGAGAACTCTCTTACACAACAACCGTTTAAATCCTAAATTTACAACAAAACTTTATGTGGAACTTGGCAACAATGATACTTACTTACTTAGTTTGTGAAATGAAACAACATAAAATTATTCTCTTAAATTTAACAACAAAAAAATATCCTCTATCATCCTTACCGCCTTACATACTTTATCATCTTACCTTGAACTTTTATACAGCTCTACTTTTTTAAGTAGAGCTGTATAAAAGCTATGAAACTTATGAGTTTAAGTTGATAATAATTAATAACATGCACTTCAGCTACTAAAATTAAAGTAAATTAATAAGTACTGCAACCTTGTTATGCAACACCACAATGTGTTACATCTCATTAAAGGAAAAATAATATCTTGTTTACATGGCACATTTTATATTAACATTTGTTTATGTGGCCTTAGTCATTGATACAGAACTACAACAAAATTAAGTTTATTACAACAACAATGATGAGTTACTTCATCTAAGTAACTGAATAATCTACATCTTAACTTTAATTTTTACAGTGACTCTAAGTTAGATAAGTACATACTTCATAAAGCAACAATAAAATTTTAAACAATATTTCAAAGTCACACTGACACATCAAAGATTAAGTTATACCACATTGTTAAGAAAAGATTTGATGAAGGTTATCCCACCTAATATACCTAACATCCACCTATCACATTCTATTAGACAAAATAGAATGAGTAAGAGATAAACTAGTCTGACAGTGAAATGCAAAAAAAAACTCATGGCCACAATTTCATACAGTCTGCACCTGTTGTCTTAAGAGGTCCTTCCGTATTAAGGTCTTCTTTCTGCACATGATACCTTCCTTTACCTACTTTCTTGACAACTTTATACGGCCCTAAAAATTTTGGTTTTAGTTTCATTGCATTTCCAAATTGTGTTCTGCGAATGGCAACTATGTCCCCTTCTTCATATTCTTTTTCTTCTTTCCTTTTTTTATTATATGACTTGATATTTTCTTCTTGTACTTTTAGAATCTGTGCTTTAGCTTCCTGTCTTAAATTATGTCGTTTTCCAATAAAATCTTGTCTGCATTCTTCTTCTATTAATTCCAAAATTGGAACATCTTCTTTCTGTTTCATCTTTGTTCCAATAAACAAGTAAAAAGGTGAGGTATTTATTGATCTCTGATAGGTACTATTGATAGCCCTTTGAACATGACTAACGTGCTTATACCAATGCGTTGGTTCCTGTACACACATCTTAGTTAACACAGAGATAATTACTCTATGCATGCGCTCAACCTGTCCGTTGCCCCTTGGAATGCCTGTAGTGACTGTGTGATGCTGAATACCTTCTTGGTTACAGTAATCTTGAAATTGCTTTCCTGTAAAGGCTGTCCCTTTATCAGTGATAATTCTTGATGGATTTCCATAATCCTTCTGATGAGTTTTCAGTCTGTCAACTGTTTCTTTAGCTGTTAAACTCTTTGTGGGATATATCCAAACGAATTTAGTATAACCATCAATGACAGTAAAAATGTAGTTATACAATTTCTTCGTAACATCCAATGGACCAAGATGATCACAGTGCAGCGTCTCTAATGGAAGTTCTCCTTTTTCTATAGGGTTGAGAAAGCCTTCTTATTTTCCCTCCTTCTTACAGGCCAAAATACATGGAATGCATCCCAATATTATTTTATCTACCTTCTTAGTTAAATCTTTTATGTAATAATCTTTTTCTATCATATCAATGGTCTTCTTCTTGCCAAAATGGCCTACTTCATGAGCTCTTCTTATAATTTCAGTATCCATGTAAAACACAAAATACAAAATTTTATCTTCGTAGTTATATCTTACGTCGTTAGCTCGTTTCTTCCATCTCCCATTCCACTCCTCTCTCATTCACACACACTCCCGCTCTCATTCAATCATCTTACGTTCCATTCTACCGATGAATTTAATTCTTCATTTCACGGTATCTTTAATTATTTTAATTTGTAAGAAAATAGACCCACATGTATGTCTTTACATTTGACAGTAACAGTGCTATCATCCGCAAAGGGAGATATAGGATTATCAGTGGCTTTGGGTATGTCATTAATGTAAATTATAAATAACGGTGGACCCAGAACGCTACCTTGTGGTACTCCGTAGTTTATTTTTCTTTCATGTGACCTAAAGGTTTCCTCTTGTTTAGTAAGAACATTCACTTTAGTCACTTCAGTATATTGGTTTCGGCCTTTGAGGTATGATTCAATTAGTTTTAGAACGTTACCTCTTATTCCGTAGGCATTGAGTTTACCAACTAATATATCATGGTCAACATAATCAAAAGCCTGTGTCATATCCATAAAGATAGAGCAGACGGGTATTCTTCTGTCAAGATTAACCATAACAAAGTCTAAAAAGTCATATATGGCCATGTTTATGGTTTTATTAGGTCTAAAGCCTTTTTGTTCTTTAACTAAAATATGTTGTTTTTCTAAATAATTATTAAGTTATATGTGAACATGTTTCTCAAATATTTTAGAAATAACTGAAACTAGGGCAATGGGTCGATAGTTATCTAGGTACTCACTGTCATCTTTCTTAAAAATGGGTTTTATGATTGAAGTTTTTAGTCTATCAGGGTAGACTCCTTCAGCAATGCATAAATTTAAGATATAGCTAAGATGAGTAGAGATATTTGTACCTATATATTTAATAACTTTAGTTGATATTTCATCATAGCCCACACTATTTGTGGTTTTTAGATTATTAATTATTCGCAAAATATCATATGGCAAGCATGGTTTCAGAAACATAGACTTTTGTTCAGTAGACATATAAGAGTTATACTGCATTTTGTTCGAATCCTCCTTAGGTATAATTTTATCGACGAAATAATTATTAAAAGCATTGGAAATTTCACGTGGGTCAGTTATAGTTCTATCGTTAATTTTAATGTTAGATATAGTATCCTTTGGTAAATTTTGTTTTGCTTTGTTAATAATTTTCCATGCCGTTCTACTTTTATTGTCTGACTTATTAATTGAATGATTATTTTGCGCTCGCTGAGTTAGTCTTATTATTTTCTTATATCTTTTTGAATATTGGGTCAGTTTGGTTTTGTTTATCTCGCTTGGTTTTTTTCTGTATTGCCATAAAAGTTGTCGTTTTTTTATACTGCACGCCTTGATGCCTCGTGTTACCCAATTAGCTTTTCGATTCGTTCGAAAAGCTAAGTTCGAAAGTTTATATTATTTTGTTAACTTAACTTCAACGGATGGGATGTCAAAGCTTGTATAGAAGAATTTTAACGCGCGGTCCGATCAACTCAAAACTCAGTATTTATACTAAGACCAAAAATGAAGAATAACTTGTATCAGGGTTTTTCAAAAATCTACCCATAACTGGGTGAAAAGGGGTAGTCAATTTTACAAGAGAGGATTTTACTACGTGGCTTGATTAACTCGAAAATTGGTATAACCTCTATGTCAAATAATGGAAAAGTCGCAAACCACTTTAAAAATTAACCTCTTTGGGGGTGTAAAGGGGGATGGATACAGTTTGTATGAAAAAAATCTTCTTTCGTTGATCTATTAACTTGAAACTTAGCCTGAATACTTCATCATCAGTCTCCTGCCCTAATCCCAATTTATTTGGGGTCGTCGTAACAGGTCGAATTACACTATAGATTTAAAACATACAAAAGGAAACAGTGACTGACTTACTGACTGATCTATCAACACAAAGCTCAAATCACTGAATTGATTGGGCTATTTGGCACACAGATAGTTATTATGACGTAGGTACTAAAAACAGATTTTTGAAGATTTAACCCCTTAAGGGGTGTAAAATAAAACTTCCTGTCTCTGTTGTTTTCATAGCAAGTAGTAGTATACGAATTGGTGTGGGGTAGGTACCACTAAAAAGTGAAAAATAAAAAACTTTTTTACAAAAAAAACAACCGACTTCCAACAAAAACACTAAAAAGTGAAAAATAACTTTAATTTCGGAAGCACATAACATAACATCACGCCTTGTTTCCTCGAAGGGTAGGGCAGAGGTGTACCTGTAGTACACCCACATTTAATATTATATTTACTTAAATTTCGGAAGTCGGTGGCCATAAACGAAAATACAAAACGAAAGACACCGACTTCCGAAATTTAAGTAAATATAATATTAAATGTGGGTGTACTTCGAAATCGATGCATTTCGAGGGATTTTTCAATGTTTACTACTTTATTAATTTATTGCAGATGGTTCGCCACTATAGAAAAAAAAACGGACAAGTCATACACAATGGCAGAATTGCAGCAAGCAGTGCAAGATGTCAAAAATAAAGTACTACCTTGATTACCTACTTTTTATTATGACTTTGTTAATTTTTATATTTGTTAGATTATTAATTGCTGTTTTAAAACTAAAAAAGACAGATGAATCTTGGTCCTAAATTATAAAATTGCGTAACGTTTATATGACTGATTGTAAATTTAGGACGAGGGGTGCTCTGGTTCTATTTTAAATACATATTCCTTTCTTAAAATGAAGTTTTGATATGTGGTTTGTGAGTAGATATAGTACCTTTAGTAGATAGCAGACCAAAATTATTTATTGGTGTATCTATCGACTTATTTTACGTTCCCATCACTATTAACTATGGTGAGCAGTCGAAATTACCCCGCCTAAACCTTTAACGTGTTTTAATTAAAAAATGAGCCTAGCTGCATAAATAACAAGATTCAATTTAGATTACCATCCCTATAAAAAAACTCTGCAACTGACTAACATCAAGCTAAGAGCTCTAGAAGAGAAATTATAATTAATAGTTGAAATTGCCCCACGGAGGGGGAATTACAACTATTTTTGCCTTTTTTGACAAAAACACATTTTTAAGCCTATCTATTGAATATTTTTCAATATGAGTTTGTAAAAATAATACACAGATAATGACTCTGGACCGTCAATACATTACATTTTTAATAAAACTATATCATCTAATATTTTTATACCTTCAAAGTTGTGGTTTAGGTTTTACCAGTCGAGATTGCCCCGCTGCACCTTACATACAATATTAGTTTTAGTATATGCGAAACACGAAACACGTTCTAGTATTTTTATGTAAAGAATCTATGTACAAAATTTCAAAGCTGTATCATGAAAAATCACAAAGTTATGAGGTTGTTATGTTACCGGGTTGCCCGTACAAAATGATGCTAACGGCGGCGGCGCCCCCGCGCCTCCAGGGTCGTCTTGCGCTCATTGATAATAATTTGGCAGTAGGTACCTAACCGTACGGCGATTGTATTGTAAGTAATTAAATGGTGATAACATTTTCCATCACACTTAAATATTTTTGGGACAAAATATAACATGGTGTAAAAATTATTGAAATCGATTCAGTTCCTTATTCTGAACAAACTCTATTCAGGTTTCACGTATAATAAAAATAATGTATAAGTTTTGGGTCCTTGCGTCGTTTTTCAGGCTGCGAAAAACGTGGTAATATTTTTCCTGGAGAGACATTTAAAATCATGAAGTAATGACACTCTCAATCGACTGATCTGACTGCTGTGATAAAAGATGATTACATTACATTGTTATTTTCCTCCCAACTCTTTACAACCACGGGACAGAAAGGAGGGTAATGTTTTTCACGCGACGAACAAACATCTATGCGTAATATTGTGCAATTTAAAATACCTCGATAATACATTGTGCCATTTTCAATTTATCATAGAAGTTGTAACATTAGTCCGATGAACACTACCCTATAACGTTCATCGGACTTACAAAATGTTTATAATTAAGAGACGATTTAACGTCAATAATATAAATTTTATATACAGGAAGCTCGGTAATTCGACCTATTCCTTGAGAGGGTACTAGAGGTAATTTCCAATAAATTAAGCCCGCCAACTAGGGGTCGAGAAATTAATGGGGTCCGAGTTACGGAGGTTTTTAGTTTATTGTTAAAACTTTCAGAATGGGTCACCAAAAAAAAAAAAAAAATTAACTACTTCTCTCTCGACACTTATTTGGTGTTTTTCTGACTGGTGAAAAACGAGTGCTCATTTCTAAATAAAATACATGACCTAAATTTCCATAATTTCAGAAATAAAAGGTCTTGAGTGCAAAGGAAAACTTCCTTATTTTATATTTTTTTAAATTTAGACATGTTCTACTTGCAAAAAAATGTGCGAGTTGGCGGGGCTTAATTTGTTGGAAATGACCTCTAGTATAACCCCTTTCAAGAAATAGGTCAAATTACCGAGCAGCCTGTAAAATATAAATGTAAAAATGTTAAGCAGACATTAATCATTACTTCACTTTACGCAACGTTAATGAATGAACCCCTACCTACATCGCTTGTAACTAGCGTCATATAAAACTGCAAGACCACGTCGCCATTTAAAGAAACTTCACTAGCCTTTGAGTTGAGAAACATCAATATTTCACAAGAACAGATTTAATTCACTATTAGGAAAATCACTTTCCTTTGAAACATATTCAAACGACTATGATGACCCGGAAAACTCACATGAATTACCTACGTAAGAGTTACTATGCTACGTCTTATTGTCTAATGGACTTTTCAAAACAAAGCAACTCTAAAAGATGATCACGCTGAGAACACTGTCAAGACGTCGATTAGTAAAAAATAAAAAGTATTGACTTAAGCCAAGATTTTTTATATTTATAACCGTCGGAGTTAGCTGTAGTTCAGGTTCAAAAGTAACACAATATGCTTGAGAAGTTGGCCAATCTCCCAGTTCGAGAGTTTGACTGTTAAAAGTGATGTTAGAGATTATTATTGCCTTGAAATCGGGGTTTAAGTGGGTAAAATTGGAGATTCGTAATAACTAATGGGATGGTACATAAAAGAAATGTTTATTTAATGGCTGTAGGACGTAGAACTTGGTATTTATATATTGAGATGTGACGCTATTATCAAATCAAATCAGTCTGCAAACATGGGTAATTAGTACGCAGATGTTTTCTTTTTAGGGTTCCGTAGTAAACAAGGAACCGTTATAGTTTCGCCATGTCCGTCTGTCTGTCCCCGGCTTGGCTCAGAGACCCTTAGTACTAGAAAGCTGTAAATTGGCATGGGTATACACTCACGCCGACAAAGTGGTAAAATAAAATCAAAAAAAAAAAATTGTTGATTTGTTGGTTGTACGTAAAGTGGAGATGATATATTTTTTTCACGTCTATCTCATAGTGTGGGGATTGTTGGATAGGCCGTTCAAAAATATTGCAGGGCCCTACCCTGCTTAATATTAAGCTTAAAAGGGCTAACTATTGTTTCAGCTAAATGGTTGTTTAAGGATATGTGAAAAAATTAATGGCAATAGTTGTAGAATTGACCGCGACGTATGGAAGAACGTATTTTTCAACCACAATGTTAAGTTCTTATTG
The DNA here is from genome assembly GCA_948098905.1 of Tiliacea aurago. NCBI lineage: Eukaryota > Metazoa > Arthropoda > Insecta > Lepidoptera > Noctuidae > Tiliacea > Tiliacea aurago. The sequence continues at coordinate 28,864,590 of OX402577.1, read as the reverse complement.
GGATAAATTCATCCCAACTACGGAACCCTTCATTGTGCGTGGTCCGACACGCACGTGGCCGGGGTTTTTTATAATAGTGCTCCGTGTTGTACCATCTCATATGGGTATGTCAAAGTCAAAGTCAAACTCAAAAGTCAAAGTCAAAGTAAAGTAAAAACAATAAAAAGAAAAACAATACTTTCATGAATCCCTCTCACAGTATTTCAGGCATGCCAATAAAATCTTCGTCCATTCATCCGCCAACAGATCGTTTGTTGGATTAGAATCCAAGAGATTATTAAGTGCGACCAGAGTGCGAGGTACTGGGGACTTAGCACGCGAAACGGTGCGACATGGAGGCACAGCAAACAGCCTGTGGTTTCTGCCGCGGCAGTAATTGTCTGGGACAAAGAAACGAGCCAGCACAGCATGCAGGTCAGGTGCGTCAATAGTGCCACGGAGCGTCTTGTAGGCTATCGTGAGCTGATCTCGTGCTCGCCTTACCTCTAATGAGTTATATCCATACACACGTAGACAAGTTTAGAATAGACCTGCTTAGTCATTTCAGCGCATCGCTGAGGTCTGTCCACCAACACAAGACAAGCTACTGAAATCTGTGAAAGAAGTTCCGAAAAACTTACCTCCTTTTACTTTTAAAAGTTTTATACCAGGTACTGGATAGTCATACAATCGTCCGCCAACATCCACCACAGAAAGCATAATTTATAACAACAAACATGATGCATTTATAAACATTGCACCGAATTGGGACGCCTCCAAACTAATTATAAGCCCGTAAATTTGTGAGTGCCACCATACTTCACGCGGCCCTTCGAAACACAGCGCATTAATTTAAAGTTGGACGTTACAAGGAAGCCCGGTGACAAATATGTGCAAATGTTGTTAATGTGTTGTGCTGTTAGGTAAATTAATTTATGAGCGAGTTACGCTGGGACAGGCTGTGGCATTTCCTGATTGAGGATTGAAGAAGTAATGAAGTTGTTTTTAAAGTAATTTGTGTCAATTTTGGCGACTGTCTATTTTCAGTGTCCAAATGCAACTTTCAATAGCAGTGCAGTTTTTTTTATGCAACATGACCAAAAGCTTTCCAAAAGCATTGAGACATTCAACAGTAGTAATTATTTTTGTATAACGAATCACTTGGTGGAATCGTGGCATCCTGGTTCGGATATCATTCCGCGCGCTACCCCAAACTGTTTACTGCAGCATTATTTATTACGTAAAACATATTCCGAATATACTTCGTTACAGCTGTCTTCTGGTCGCTCAGCGAGTTTTAAGGTCAATATTTTTAATAAATAAAAGAGGCAAGATAAAACAAATTGCGTGCATCCTAAAGAACAGAATATTACCTTTGAATCTGATGGATTTATTACACGTTTCAAATTAGCAGACGTTTATTAAAACGACGCTGAAATATGTGTGGGAATTTTTATTTGTTTTGCCACTTGAGACCTAGTTTGAATCTGGTTAAGGAAATGAAAATAAAACTCAGATTTTGCAAGAGTTAATCGATTAAATGTGATAAAAACAGTTAACCGCCTAAAACAAAGGGGTTTCCCACCTTATAAGTTACAAAGATTCTGTTATTTTATTAGCCTTTCAAATCAGATTACTTATAGCAATGCTTGGGGAAAAATACACAGGTAAATATGATAGTAGGTAATGGACAAGCCAAAGTGAATTGGGGAACTGTCATCTTGTACTTTTAGCTTTTCTTTACAACTTTGCTTACACGCAAGAAGAATATTATTTTATTTTAGTCTTATGACCACCAGACATGTTTCTTATAACGAATTAGCATGTGTTTCGGGAAACAGAGCAGTCTCTCTCCAATAACAAAACAACTAAGTAGCTTTAGAAAGCCACAAATAACACAAAATAGGCCTGACTGTTCCCTATGAATATTAACTGTTAACAATCCCATTAGTTCGTCTATTTCGTCGAGATGATTAACTCGTTGATTAATGTGGGTCCCTACGCCGGTTGCCAAGCGCAGGCCGTTGCGAAACACGCGTTTACCTAATTATATTTCTGGGTTCATGGTGGAGTTGAAGCTTTCCAAAAACTGTACCTATGTAGTGCATCGGAACGGACTGTTTTAAAAACTTATTTCTTTGCGATAAGATATTTATTTTGCAAATATGGGAACAAAACACGGTGACATACAAAATATAATTAGCAACAGTCATATTTAGTCAGAAGGCATGCTAAAGTACAAAAATACAATAGAGATGGCAAGTACATAATAATAACGAATAAAAAATGTCAAAAACACTTGTTTACTCCGTAATTTTAAACACTATTTCCAAGTCTTCAGCTCTTCTAACAAACAACACCTATTTTTACCACCTGCACAGGTTTTTCCAGCTCACTCAAAACACAAACAGTCCGACTTTCCCTGTGTCCGTTAGTTTTCCGTGACGTAACAAGTACAGTCTCGTTCGGTAACTGGTTCAGGGCCATCAGCCGTGGTTTGTAGCTGTTCAGACAAGCTGGAGTTCTGGGAACCCCTGGCACAGACTGACAAATGACGTTGACATCGATGTAATGAGACGTCGTCGTTTGTTTGATCTGTATTCATTAATTATATATCGATATAGAGCTTCCAGAAAATATAGGTATTTGGATTGCGACGAGTATGACGTACTAAGAGTAACAATGAAAAAAAGCACCGGAAAAATGCGAGTTGAACTCTCGCGGCGAGGGTTCCGTACGATGAATATGTTATTTACCATGTTTTTATCCCAAGAACGAACTTAACATTATAGTTGAAAAACATGTTCTTCCATACATTCCGACTGCAAATATAAGTTTGTACGCACAATATTGAGAGATTTACCATGTTATTTAAACACCATAGGGTTCTTATAGGTTTTCCTGTAATCTATTTCTATTTTTTTTTCAACATATTATGCTCAGTAGTTTCGGTGATAAGGGGCCCGGGAATGGACAAGTTTATTTTAAAATTATAAAACAAAATATTGTACACCCTAACACGGTACAGTCTACAAACATTTTATTTTAATTTTCTAATTTGCCACCTATAAAGTGAACCTCATAGTCAAAATTAATTAATTTACGTTACACGTCCGTGTTTAGGTCACATAATTTCTTATGTAGATACCAAATTTAAACTTAATCGGTGCAGTAGATTCGAAGCAAGTCGGCTGTTACAGATGGACAGACAGACACTCGAGTGATCCTATTAGGGTTCAATTTATTTACTTTTGAGGTACGGAACCTTAAAAATATTTTACTGTAATGGATCTAGCACGTTGATCCTTTGAAGCTTGGATAGTAACTGTGATTTGTGAGTGTGACTTAAGGCGACGATAATCGACTTTTAATGATTTTATACTGAAGAACACGTCTAAACGAGTAGTGTTGAAGATTTGAAAAAAATTTATGTTAAATTAGAGCATTTTCTCAATAACTTAATATGTGACTATTATAGATTATGTTTATATTACATAGTAAATTAATTTGTAAAGTTATGTCTAACGCGGATAAAAAACTGAGAATGGCTCAAAATCTACCAAGCGTATTTTTCTGAAACCTTCACCAACTTAAAGATAATTCAATTATTGATCTTTAAGTATACTCGTTTTATTAAAATACCTTTTGTTTTGTGTATAATAAATGAATAATGCGTCAAATTGGGGACAGCGCTCCTTGATGGGCGAGTCCTATTACTGGCTGAACGTACGACGTGTTGCGTGACCTCAGTATCTGTACTGAGGTCACAAGCTAACCACTCAAGGTCACTGGCATATATCTGAGTCTTAATAATAAATAATTGATAATAACGTTTCTCTTGTTGTGAAGAAGTAAACTCTGGATATTTAGGTATGGATAGTTACTTTAGCTGGACGAGAAACATGTCTGCCTAGTGGTCCTTGTAAAGTGATTAATACTACACCACTACTCTATATTGCTTCAATCAAATCAAAAGCAATTTCTTCAAACTAGGCTGAGAATCAGTACTTTTCGAACGTCAAAACTTACATAAGCCAGTCCACCAAAAACGCCCGCTCTTCACCACTTCCTAGTGCTTTAGCTGGGAAGAAGTGGCGCAACAAACTCCTCAGCAGCACAGCTGTCTGTTCAGTTAGAAGACTTGATTCTATACAGTAAAATGTAAAATAATTTGCAAGCATTACGCAACACAAAACATTAAATTAAATTATTTGCCATATGTTTTTCCAAAAGTATATATATATATATATAATCGACTTGACGATAATAATGATTAACTGAAGATTAATAATAATAATATTTTATTAGACCAAGAAGAGTAAACATGTTACACAATTTGTCTTAGCTCTTATACTTATGCTTAAAAGTAAATCAATTACAAATGTGTAAATTATTAGCATCTGCTGCCGAACTAGGTTTATAGCCTCTGTTTCAGGATTCCAAGTGTAAGAAAGTCAAATAAAAGTAAAAGCGTTAGTAGGTAAGTCTAGCTTGCACAAAAAAACTAGTCAGGAATATGCCATCTAGACAAAAAGAAGATTGGCCTCAGTTCATTCAAAGAAAAATAAATTATCACTATCACGCAGAATTGTGCAAATAAATTCGCGGTCACGGCCTAACGTTTAATAAGAAGCGAATTATTACATAACGCGGCCTTTGGAATGCGGCATTTTACTAAAAATAAAATGGCCGATCTTTTAAATAGTCTGATGGTTCTGAGATCCTACCAACGACGGTGACGTCCACGTGTGTGTATTGATTTATGCCAGAATACTTTCGTAGGTGCTATTTTGATTGACTACTTAGGCACCTGACTGCATTCACGTGAAAGATGTATTAGAACATCATCATCCTCTTGTCCTTAATCCAGTTTATTAGAAATCTGCGCAACACGACTTTTTCTTATATAACGAGGTTTAATAGCTTTTCTTCCTAGCCATACTGGCTAAGAAGAAAGTTAACTCGTTTTAACAATCCATCAAACTTTTATATGATTTTCTCTCCACTTTTCACCGAGAATACTAGGAATTCCAGAATGTATCATTGTTGTTTTTTGCACCCATATAAAATTATTACCCATAACTCAATTCTTACGAAAAATATACAAAGAGCATTTAACACACATTCAGTGCAAAGAGCATGAGATGAACTTATTCTTAGCCATTACAACTAAAGTAGGTTTATATCCTTGGCGACGAACGTGTTTTCAAAACTGTAGCGCTATGCATGACTGCGGGCCGCATATCATATGCAATAATGCTTGAAAGTGCGATCACTTTATTATAATGTGGCATAACTGTTCCTTTACGATTTTGGATCAATATGGCGCACTTGTATCTGGCAGGCGTACGCTTAGTCACTTGTAGATGGTTGTACGCATCAGCTCTGTTTGTGGTTTCTTTATGACGATACATTTTCATGCCCTATACATAGGTACAGACCTGCCAGGAAGAGTATGCGCTTCGGCAATCATAGTCTATCTTCGGAAATACGAACACGCAATGTTGAGAGACCAATAACTTACCCATTTTGTATTAGTGTAGTTTTAGTTAGCAAAATTATAGATTAACACTATGTAATTACAAAAACTTTTCGATACTTTTGAGTGACAGATGACGAGGTGCGACCAGAGTAGTCAACCCGGCAGAGAGAAAACTTCATACAAAGCCCCATAATACGAGTATATGTGTCGCAGATGGATTGTCGAATCCTCTGTTTTACACAACAGCTCCGTTATGTAAAATAGCTGAGCGATGTTTAGTGATTTTCCATAATTACTGAACTTTCACGCAGAATTGCATAAACGTTTTGCTTTTATCAATGCAGGGGGTCAACAATTAGATGTTATGTAAAACAGCGTGAAACGAAACGTTAGATTGTAGATTGTAGTTCTAAATTTTGTCGCTCGTGTCCTTGTGTGCCACAACAATAATGGCGTCTAAAAAAGAAATAACTAAAACGAGTAATATGAGTGAAAAAGACCCTAACTCAAGTGTAAACAGTGATTTTAAGGACAATTTTAATATAAAGTTATCAGAGATTTATGAAAGTCAGTCCTAAAAATACTAAATAGCCATGTAATTGCAACCAACTTGGAAGTATCGCTCGCTCGGCTCACGCACAGTTGGTCACAGTTCTAACCTAACCTATAAATACATTGGTCATGCAGGTTACCCTAGCTTAGTTACTGAGACTGATTCGGCATTAGAAGCACACCAAACGCTTTTTGTGACTGTAGATAAGCCCTTCTGCATTACATCTAAACGAGGGTAGCAGTTTTGTTAAATGTAACGCAATGGCAATCCAGCTGAACGCGTTCAGCTGTTTTACATAACGGAGCTGTTTTGTAAAACAGCTAGCGGTTATGTAAAACAGTTAATTAAGCAATCCATCTGCGACATGCATTACTACAAAGCGTGGTAGACAAAAGTTAAAAGCTTTGGCCTCAGTGGAGGGATACTATGTGGCGCGACGTAGTTGCTTATTCGGTAACACGAAGGTTACCGAAGCGTACACCTTTACTGGTTTACCTGTAAGTACGGCCATAAGACCAGCCAAGACCGCCCATTGTGTCACCCTATATAAAATTTAAAAATTTATATCTGTAACTTTTTATGGTGTACTTACATAATAAAGAGTATTTTATTCTATTCTACGGGTCATTTCAAGTTTAAATATTTTGCTATGCGATTTGCATGATTACGGGAAACGTATCACGTTTAACAAGGCTTGAAATTGTAATCACTTTGGTTTCTAAGAGAAATTGGTTACTGTAATGTACCGTGACTGTTCGTTTTATGATACTAGTTCAATATGGCGCGCTTGTGTCTGGTCATGACTGGGCTGGCAGACGCTTAGTCATTTGCTGGTATACGCAGTTTGTAGTTCTTTACGATGATAAACATGCATACCGTATGCATCCGACGTTTTAGTGGGCAATTCGGGTAACACCGTGAAACTTCCGGTGTACTTGTTTAAGTAGGTACCTATACCCAGTAGCTTCTGCGTGAGACATAATGTTAATTGAATTGTTGTTGTTGTTAATGTTCTGTTCCTGTCACGCGAACCTAAACCTCAATAAAGGCCTGTAAAAAGCTCCCTCTGCATCCGTTTGAATGTCAATGTGCATGAAGTTCCACTAAAATATGTCAGAAAGCAGAATTAAAAAACCGGCCAAGTGCGAATTGGACTCGCGCACGAAGGGTTCCGTATCCATAAAAAAACTACTTACTATCTCGTTCAAACCAACTTTCGGTGGAAGTTTACATGGTAATGTACATCATATACCTACCTATATTTTTTTAGTTTTATCATTCTCTTATTTTAGAAGTTACAGGACACACACATTTTACCACTTTGGAAGTGTCTCTCGCGCAAAGTATTCAGTTTAGAAAAAAATGATATTAGAAACCTCAATATCATTTTTGAAGACCTATCCATAGATACACCCACACGTATGGGGTTTGAAGAAAAATAAATTTTGAGTTTCAATTCTAAGTATGGGAACCCCCAAACTTTATTGTTTTTTTTTTCTATTTTTGTGTGAAAATCTTAATGCGGTTCACAGAATACATCTACTTACCAAGTTTCAACAGTATAGTTCTTATAGTTTCGGAAAAAAGTGGCTGTGACATACGGACGGACAGGCAGACAGACATGAGTAATCCATAAGGGTTCCGTTTTTTTGCCATTTGGCTACGGAACCCTAAAAAAATACTTAAAAATTTGCAAAATATGCTTTTATGTCAGCGAGGTATTAAAGCATTAATTCTTAATTGGTTTATAATGAATGCCGTAAATCCACAATACACAATATGTCCTATACATTTCTAATAACAATTCCAGACTGCTCTAGTCTTATAAAACGAACAACCAGATAAAATATAATCGTACGAGCAACTAATTACGTGGACATCTGTCAACTGTCCGACCAGCCACAACAATGTACGTACAGAAATAGATTGCACTTCGAAATAGAACCCTTGGGAGTGTCAGGAAATATCTTTACTTCAGTAAAATATATGAAAATATTAAAAGTACATAGGCAGGTACCGTAATACATCAATCAACGTGTCTTCTTACTTGTAACTGTCTAGAGTTGGACGTTTAACATCATTTTACAACTGTAGGCATGTAAGTAGGTATCCACATAATCCTATGTACCCTGCGGATAGGGGCTAGGTGACTAGGTACTATTTTTATTTTACTTAGTGCCATTCTAAGGCCCGTATTTATAGAACTTGACTCAGTACTCAAGCATTACTTAAGACTAGATTCAAGCCATTGGATTCGTTGAATTTAGTCTTAAGTAATGATTGAGTACTGAGTAACGTTCTATAAAAACGGGCCTAAGTTCGTTTTTTCAAATCTTTGTTGTTTGTTTTTTCAATTAGGAGTTTGACATTTGCACCGATCAAATTACTATCTGGGATTAAAAAACTAACTTGACACTTTATTTATAAATAATATCCTGAAAAGTCCTCGAAGTAGAGAAAAAGTGCAGTGCTAATATACAAGTTATCAACACTGGATTTTTTGACAGCTTCAAATGATTGAATTTATTCTATGCACGGAAATTATTCTTGTAAAATCAATAGCACCAGAATTGAAATTCATACTTCCGCATCACTAAACCGAAGGCAATTTCGAGCAGCCATTGATTGTTGTTTAAGTATTTGGCATATTTGAAAATGTGGGGTATACCTACATACATGTACTCATGAATCATGTAAATAATTTATCAAGAACAAAGCTTTGTTATCTAAGTGCTATGTCCTCATAAATAACCATAATCGTAAACGAATGTTTTTTTTATTATTAAGCTGTATGTTACTAAGGAAAAAGTCGTTGGGGTACCTTTCAAATAAACTATTAAGTGCATTTTTGGACCTGGACAAACGTTTCTCCTAAAAGGCGGAATTTTCAGAAGATATCTCGCTAGGCAACCGGGTTGCTGACCGCAGATCGATGACGCAGCTGCCCGGCATTGGCCTGGGGTTGTAAATATTTAGGTTGGCAAACACGATAGTCCTGCCATCTGTCTGTTGGTGTGTGCCAAACCTACTTATCATTTTGAACTGCTTAGAGATGATGACGAATCTCATAAATCCCGTTTGGTTTTATGGGACGTAATCGTAGGCCAGGATTAGTTAGGGTTTTCATTATCTGGGATTTTAATGAACAATCAAGACTTGCTAAAAGTTTCTAGGCTGGTGTGTAAACGCTCATTACATGCGACTAGAAAACATAACTGTCAAAATAATCTGAGTTTAATAAAGTTATTATTATATATTATTACCCCTCGGGGGATTACGGTCGTGATATTATAATTTTAATGTTTATGTCGTTCAGTTTGTCATTTCTTCTTATTTCAAGTAACAAGCAAGGCTCATTTACAGGCTGTCTTAAATCTATAGTTTACCCAAATCCGCATCTGATTTTCAGTGGCCAAATCCTGTAATCACTGAAATAACTTAGTAGCGCCCTCTTCTGGAAACACATTGGATTGCTGCCAGTTTCATTAACTGTTTTACGACTGAAATGTGCGATTCAAACTACACATCGATACTTCGTACAATATGCGCTAGATGCCGCTGTTCGAGATTAACTCATGCGCAGTGTTTTCGTCACATCGTATCTTACACCATCTAGTGTAGACTGAGGGAACTAATATTTTCTTGTAACTGAAATAGTCACATGCATTCTTTATAAAATTTAAAGGTCATATATAGTATATGGTATACATTATAACGTAGCCTCAGATGATTTTTACGATATCCATGAAAAGAACGATGGTGTCATAATAAACTCATGCGCAGTGTTTTCGTCACATCGTCTCTTACACCATCTAGTGTAGATTGAGGGAACTAATATTTTCTTGTAACTGAAATAGTCACATGCATTCTTTATAAAAATTAAAGGTCATCATAGTTTATGGTATACATTATAACGTAGCCACAGATGATTTTACGATGTCCATGAAAAGAACGATGGTGTCCTATTTTTAGCAGCGGCTCACACGCAACAAATTCTCCCACAGCGTCACCTATATTTATTAATCCGTCATCCGCCCTACAGTGAAAGCTTTCCCACCATAATTGATGCGGTCTTAATTCGGACGTTTATAAATAGAAATATAGTCTAAAAATACTCGAGTTGCATTGTAAAGATCGTTTTGGCAGTCACCGATAGCGTCGACATACACCTTCTGCATGTGATAAAGAGTTATTTATCGTCAACAGTAGATGATTTTAATAAATTAATAGATTCGACGACACTGAGACGAACGACTTCATAATATCTAAAGTTGCCAGACTAAATAACTGCTATTTGTTATGTTCAACGGTTTTTATGAGCTTTGCTACAGCTATTGCTCTAATGATCACTTTTAGTGGGAATAGATTATCGTTTATTTAATTGAAATGCTTGGCTTTCAGCTACTTTTACGAAGTAGACGTTTTGAGCAGCCCTGACCGAGGTGAAACTAAAATTATGAATACCGTGACTTTCATTTTCAATAAGTCTTCGCCTACATTAACTATGCGTGGATGTCGTTTGTGACATACCACGACATGCATTAGTAAACAAAACCACAGACAACCATAACCATAGGAATGATTATGATGCGTTTGGATAGTTACATAATTATGATTATTTCTTAATATTTTGAACACAAACGACTAAGTTGTCGTGAATAAAATCTATAATAATACATTTCGAACCACTTGGCTATCTGTAGCTATGAGAAACAATATTGACTATCAAATACACCGTAAACAATTTTACGATGAAGTAAAAAAGAGTAGATAATAAAGCAGTTCTGCTCTTAGTTCTTACTACTACAGGTAGGCCGTTAAAAAGAGAATGGCTTATAAAATTATTACTAGGTACTTCGAAACTACACCACATAAAAGAAAATGAAAACAAATAATGTTGATTTTAGCTCATAAACTTTAAACAATGTAGAAAAATGTAGAATCGTAAAGTTATTTCGCGAAGTTTTTGTATTATCAGATTTCGTAGTGTGCTCTTGCTTTGGAAAACCTTATCCACCATGGCTTAAGGAGTTGCAAAAATAAATTTAGAAGTAGGAGAAAAATACAAAAATCAGCACATTCCATTACGATAATAATTATTCAAGGATGCAATGATCATGGAAGCCGTTGTTCTCCATAAGACCAAAACCTTGCTATAGAGGAAATTCAAAATTGAACCATCCTCTGTATTTGTTTAGGAGCAAAAGTCCTGATCAGATAAGCAAAATCTAATGGCAAATTAAAACAATCTTTTAAAGAAATGTTATGAAAGTCGACTATTTTAAAACTGACTTCACATTTACCTTTACCAATTAATTCATCAATGCCTAATTAGCGTCTAAAATGATATGCTAATTAAAAATACTCAAAGCCAATGCTGTCGGCATTCTTTTACAAATAAAAAGTATTCGCAGAGAGTCTGGCTTAACTAAAAATATTGCGACATTGACAAAGGTTGACCCGGCTATTTTGGATACCATCACGGTAACCTAGAGAGTTCTGACTTTTAGTTACGCGCTAATTTATTGAGACGTCTTTTCACCGTAATTTCAATACCGAATCGTTTGGCTTTTATTTTGTTTGGGGACATAGCAGTGCCCGAAATGCTCCCGTTATTGTCAACCTATATTTACCTTATCTATTCTATACATATTGTCTGTGTGGTGCCGGACGTAAAGAATAGCACCGCCCCATTTCTTCCCGTGGGTGCCGTAAAAGGCGACTAAGGGACTTACTAGAGAATGGGCAGCAGCGTCCTCTATGCATTTTAACACCATACTGCGATCGCCAACCCGCCTTCCAAGCATGGCGATTATGGCAACCCTTTGGGGCAGGCCTATGTCCAACAGTGGACGTCTTTCGGCCTAGGTACCTAGAGTAGAGACTCTAGGTACCTCTTTTTCTCTTTCTCGGATCTGTTTTAACAAAAAACACAGAATTTTTCAAACAAAGTCGTATAAGTTATTAAATTAAGTAATGTACCTTTACAAGACACTTCCAGCGTCATAACTATTGGCTTTCACAACTTTTGGAAACATCAAATCTCAATCAGATTTGATCATCATCAAAATAACAGTTTATTCTACAGTCCCTACGTTGAATGATTTTAAACCAGATTCTGCACACGAGGTTTACAATTTTTTTTATTATTTTTCTATGGCAATTTCAAAGACAATGAAAAACTATTTTTTTTAAAGGAAAAGTTTTTTTTAAATAATTATCGCTTCATATTCGTCATAGTCGCGCAATATTCGCTTGTTTTATGCACGTTTAAGATATTAGTAGAATTTACGACAGAACACACGAGCTCATCCGGCAGTGTTTCATTATGTGTATCGCTTTTAACTGTTTCGCTGATAGAATTACAGCTTGTACGACAAATCCTAGTTCTTGGCAACAATATTACTGCATCAGTTGTTTATTATCTAAAAGCAATGCGTATTATCGTATTAGTGATAGTTACTTATGGATATTATGATTCTTCCTCCGTTTAAAAATAATAATAATAAATGATTCAAAAATGATGATGACAATCATTACATTTTAGTAAAGACAAAATATAAATTAAAAAAACCGGCCAAGTGCGAGTCGGACTCGCGCACGAAGGGTTCCGTACCATCTATATATATAAAATTCAAAGTCTTGACTGACTGACTGACTGACTGACTGATATATCAACGCACAGCCTAAACCGCTGAACCTAGAAACATGAAATTTGGAGGGTGTGTTCTTTGTGAAAAGTAGGTATCCACTAAGAAAGGGTTTTTCGAAATTCTACCCCTAAGAGGGTGAAATACGGGATGGAAGTTTATATGAAAGTCCGTCAGTTTTGAAGTTAGGATCTTCAAATTTGGTGTATAGGCTGAAGATTGAAAATTAATTTATACGTGTCTCAGCGTTTTTGATAATTCCACCCCCGAAGGGTTAAAAAGGGGGATAAAGTTGTGTATCAAAGTCCTTAATTTTCGAAGTAAAAAACACTAAATATATTATCTAGGGTTATGGTTGGAAGCTAATGCAGCGGTGTTGTTAGAATCTCAACGCATAAGGGGTGAAAAAAGGGATAAAATGTTATTTTTAATGAAAGTTCTTTTTAAGTTAAAATCACTAATATTTCGGCTTATGGTTGGAAACTATAGGCAGGCAACCTCTAAGAAAGGATTTTTCAAAATTCGACCTTTAAGGGGTGAAAAAGAGGAATAAATCTTATTTCTTGAGTTCATAAACCTGAAACTTGGCAGGAATACTAACCTAAGTAAATTATAAAATGTGACATTTTTTGTTTTTAGTTGTCCGTACCAAAATGGTAAAAAGGAACCCTTATGGTGAGACTAAGTCTGTCTGTCTATCTGTCTGTCACACCCGGATATCTCAAGAACTACTAATGCTATCAACTTATTATATATATACGTACGGAACCCTCGGTGCGCGAGTCCGACTCGCTCTTGACCGTTTTTTTTTAAACTACTCTAAGGCGTAGGTTTCTAAAAATGGTCAAAAATGTGGTTTTTAAAGCAGTGTATCTCTTAAACCATAAATATTTTTTCCAAAACAAAAACAGTATGATATTTTCAAGTCTTTTGTGCATAAGGTGATGAAACTCAAAACATAATTTAATACTTCAAAAAAATCTTCAAAGACAACTCTTAATTATTTGCGAAAACCTTTTTTATTCCAGTTTATACCTTCGTTAACAGTTATAATTATAATTATAAGTATACCATAAAATTGCAAATGCCCAACTGCATCCGGTGATGGATTAATTTGTATTAATTAATTAATCTAATAATTTCTAAGTTAATTTAATAATATTTGTGATCCATGAGTTCTACGCCGAGTTCTTTTCACTATTACTACTATAACACGCAATTTAATGACACTTTACCACTGAAGACTAAAAGTATTTACTCAAAGTTCGTATTTAGTGATTGGGCGACTCCAGGTATTCGTAAAAGCAGGGAAAATCTTTTTGAACTTTATGGCCTAAAGCAACATATGAATAATACAAGCTTTCATCAATTTGTTGCAAAATATTCTAAAACTTTTAAAGTGTGTGCAAAATAGCTAAACCTCTTTAAACGAGTATTAGCAATAAAATAAAATCAGCTGATGATAAAATAAAAACCGGCCAAGTGCGACTCGGACTCGCGCACGAAGGGTTCCGTACTATTATCTATAAAAATGGCAAAAAAAAACACTTTTGTTGTATGGGAGCCCCCCTTAAATATTTTTTTTATTTTATTTTAATTATTTATTTTTAAAGTCAATATATATCTACATATTTAAATCTATATATTTAAATAATTCAAGCGTCTACCTGTTGCCGTTATCAATATAGAGCAAAAACGAGCAAAAAAAATCACGTTTGTTGTATGGGAGCCCCCTTAAATATTTATTTTATTCTAATGTTTCGTATTTGTTGCTATAGCGGCAACAGAAATACATCATCTGTGAAAATTTCAACTGTCTAGCTATCACGGTTCATGAGATGTACAGCCTGGTGACAGACGGACAGACGGACAGACAGACGGACAGACAGACAGACGGCGGAGCCTTAGTAATAGGGTTCCCGTTTTACCCTTTGGGTACGGAACCCTAAAAACTACCTGGCAAATAATAAATAATGAATTAGGTAGAAAAAAACAGCGTAATACTGAATTTAATTTAGAGACTGCACATGGGCCCATCACTTCAGAGGTAGAAATAGCTCAAGAATTTGAAAACTTTTTTGCTAATATTCCCGTTAAAACGACCGAAACTTTAAGTTCCTCACCCGCGCTTTCTGCTGCCTTACTTAGAAAGAATGTAAAGGTATGCCCTTAGGAGTTAAGGTTTCAGCATACAAACCCCCAGGCTGTTATAAAAACTTTTAAAGATCTTAAAATTAAATCAACAGAAGATCTATGGGGCATGTCTGTAAAAGTCTGTAGATCTGTCATCGAAACCATTGCGCCTTATTTAGTTTTCATATTTAACACCAGTGTGGACCAAGGAGTCTTTCCGAATCTCATGAAACACAGTAAAGTAGTTCCTTTGTTCCAATCCGGAGATAGTAAAGAACCCAACAATATTATAGGCTCATGTCAATTCTGCCAGTTCTCAGTAAGGTGTTTGAAAAGTTGATGCTCAATCAAATGTTACGTCACTTCAATAAAAAATCCATCTTTCATGAACAACAGTACGGTTTCACTAAAGGTCGTTGTACCAGTGACGCCGGTGTCACTCTAATAAAGAACATTTCTAACGCCTGGGAGGAAGCAACAATGCCATTGGAATTTTTTGTGACTTTTCTAAGGCTTTCGATTGCGTTAACCATGAGACACTTCTGCTGAAACTATAACAATATGGGATTAGGAATACAGCTCTTGATTTACTTAGATCATACCTTAAAGATAGAATGGTTAGAGTTCAAGTAAACGGCGTGATCTCTTTGGGGTCTGAAAAGCAATGATCGTTCCTCAAGGTTCAATATTGGGTCCATTCCTCTTTTTAGTTTACATTAACGATTTACCCTAATTACTTCAAAATCAACCAGAGATGGTGTTATTTGCAGATGACACGTCATTGATCTTTAAAATAGACCGACGGCAACAAAACCTTGACGACGTGAATAATTCTATTCTTCAGATCCAAGATTGGTTTACGGTAAATAATTTGGTTATAACTTATAAAATAATAAATAAGAAATTATCGGGTAAATAAGTTTTCGGGATAATTTTATTGCGTACCTTGAATAACTCAAAAGTTGTTATACATCAATTATTATTTAAGAACAAAAACAGTAGAAAAAATAAACAAATGAAATGGAGGACACGTATATTGAAGAAGTATGTACAAAACGAAGTTGGTATTTATATGCTATCTAGGTATATTATTATCCTCCGTAAAATTGTAAATCAAACTGCACTCCTATCTGCTTACTACGCTTACGTTGGTTCCAACTAAGATATGGTATAATGTTTGGGAGAATACTGCTGATAGAGAAGCTGTTTTTTTTTCGACATCCACGCGGGCAAAGCCGCGGGCGAAAGCTAGTTATCTATAAAAAACCACGTTTGTTGTATGGGAACCCCCTTTAAATTTTTGTTTTATTTTAATTTAATTATTTATTTTTAAAGTGAATATATAACTAAATATTCTGTGAATATTTCAAGCGTCTACCTGTTGCTGTTATCAATATAGAGCAAAAACGAGCAAAAAAATCACGTTTGTTGTATGGGAGCCCCCTTAAATATTTATTTTATTCAATTTTTTTAGTATTTGTTGTTATAGCGGCAACAGAAATACATCATCTGTGAAAATTTCAACTGTCTAACTATCACGGTTCATAAGATACAGCCTGGTGACAGACAGACGGACAGACAGACAGACAGACGGCGGACCCTTAGTAATAGGGTTCCCGTTTTACCCTTTGGGTACGGAACCCTAAAAAGATAGTCACCGGTTGCCGCTTTCCAGTTAAGTTTAGCCGGAAAAAAGTTCAGAGTCCTTAGCAACACATCTGTGTGTTGACCAATCATCACATCATTAAAATACCTAGAATAGAGAATGTCACAGTTGCAAAGACGCTAGAAACCTAGTGAATTAACACGTCAGGACAGATCATTAGCAATTCCTCTATTTTTTGTAAAATGGTGACATATGTTTGCTGAATCCGATTTAATTCAATTCATAACAGAATCATACTTGGGTTAAATATTGCCGCATGAAAAAAATAAAGACCGTAATTTTACCAGTTATTTTTTCTTTACAGTTTTATTATTAATCAAATTAGTTTTTATTTTTTTATTTCTGTAGTTTAAATGTTGTTTCATTATAATATACTTAAAACTGTTAAAAAGAAAGCAGATAAGCCCTGAAGAGGGAAATTAGAAACAATAAAAACTTTATAGGATGGCAATGAGTATAAAGTATAGTATAAAACTTCAGAACCTCTCGGTAGAAGAGTAGTATATTCTTAGTTCAAAACTTTAGTATTTCGTGCGAGTTGGATAATTTTTACCACGTTTTTATTAAGTCACTTTCTTGTTTGTCTGTCTGTCGTTCCAGGTGGAATCTTGCAACTCAAATTTAAAGCACTTTCTGATTAGCAATCCGGCTCAAACTTTCAGGGTAGCTCACAACTCGATGACAATGCATTCTAAATCCATTTATTAGCATGCAATGCCGACCTAACATCAGAAAAAACAACCTTAAAACCAGCTATACCTTGTAAAGGAAGCGAGAAAGACCAAAAATAACACGTTTTTTGGGGCATTCCAAAGAGGGACTCACTTAATCATGACACATCGATCGAGAGGTTTGCAAACCTGAAAATATAAACTACATTTTCCTTTCAAACAAACCTCCCCATTCTTTTTAACTTTCAAAAATCAGCAAAAACTGTTGTTATGGAGTTAGTCAAAAGCTACATCTTACAAAATCCTCAATATGTTTTGTAAGATGTCGCTTTTAACTAACTTCTTATGATTCTTCTATTTGACATTAAACTTAACTATAGAAATTCATAATTTGTGGAAAATTTTACGAATCTCCATACAAAAATGTTAAACAGATGAATTGCGTGATATGAATTGTAAGCAGATAATAATATGAATTGTTTAATAGTAATATGAAGAGTTTGTGACCATTTTACAATTTTTTATATGATTCATAATGTGTATTATCCTATTAAGATTCTGCCAATGCGACTTTTTTAGACCCCCTGCATTCGACATGCCATTCGACCATTGATTCATACGCTTCTACAGATTTTTTTCAGCAACGTTAGATATTTTCCTAACATACATATACACTTGCACACATTGCATTACTTGAGTCATTGGCAAACGTACCATTGGAATTTAATCCCAAGAATTTACGAATGGCATGGATTTGGCATCCGCTGCAACCTGGACTGAAGCAGAGAGTTTATTCGTGTTTTATATGACGACACTACCCATTGATAATAGTAATTCGATAATCCTCGATCTTGATAGACAGCTCCAACGATACACAGTATATATTAGACTGGTACAGACTGGTGGGGACTGGTGGACTTGTTCAGTGGTATAGACTGTAGCCGATCTCATTAATTTATGTACAACATCTTATACCTGTACCTACATTCATAGCAAATAAAGTACTCATTTTGATTCTGATATTATCTACACCCTTAGCCAGTGCTACTCGTATAACAAAACTGTACGAAAATCAGCAGCTCTAGTTGAAAGACTCTGTTCTTTCCTCTCTTTTTCTTTCACTTCGACCGTGCACGTGGTCCCGTGTCCGTGATCGAAGGTTGACTTCGGAAGCTTAAGCATCTGCTTCGTAGTTAACTCACCGTGAGACTCAAGCTTAGAACGATTTAGTTTTACATACATCGAAAGAAACGAGACTAAGTATTCGGTTGCCAAGTAAGCATTTGCCGCGGCCGCCCTTATTTGTGGGTTATCGATACCGCGTATAAATATAAGAGTTCGCAATTCATCAGTGAGGCCCTTAACGATTTGTTAACGTAACAAGGTACAATTGCACACGTATACAATAATTATTGATGTTTTGATTGACAAGAAAGCGGTTACGATGAAAATCCTAAGCATTCGTATTTCCTGCCAATTCTTGACAGGGCTTCCACAGGGTTATATTCTAGGTCCCATACCGACGTTCAAATATTCCATCAACCAAGTATATCTCTAAAACGATCGCCTGACCGGAAATCTCTATAACGACTACGAAGCCAGGTTGGCCGCTGCAGGTACAACTTAGTCAGGTGGTCACCTACTCCGATGAGGCACAATACGATTGTGGAGTTGTGGAGCATCTCAAACGATGCCCCATCTCCTGTCGTGCTCTTTGTGCAATAACACCTGCATAATGAGAGACCTTTGCGAGGCCAATTTTAACGCGGCCGAATTCTGGTTAAAGCATTTATACAATTATAGAAATGGAATCATCGGTAAGACAAAGAAGAATTACATAATATCTCAAAGAATCCGTCACCCAAGTACAAAAACTGATATTATACTCACATCCATGTTCTGCCGCAGTGTCCGCGCCCTGGCCTTGGTCTCGCTTAGCGTGCGCGGTCGGAGCGCCGGCACCGCTTCCCGCGACAACCACTCGCCGAACGCTGTGCACACAACACCGTCATACACCGGTACAGGACTTCACGTGGTTAGTGGAAAGTGCAGGAAGAGTTAGAGGAATGAGGTAGACAATGTTGAGGGCCTGAGTGATTAGGTTCCATACGTGTAGTTATACCTAGATAGTTTTATCTCTGAATCCGTAAGTGTTACAAACTCAAATCGCCAATGAGTAGTCAGAATGGCACATCAGTAGTATTTCAATGGTGGTCCGAACACGAAATGGAAATACTAGTGCTGTGACATTCTGGCTACTCAATGGTGGTTACTCTTGTGTTGCGTCGAGAACGACGTGCCTAACAGTCTCTGAGAGTGAGAGTAGACTAAGCGACGATTTCTCTTAAAATTTATTTACAATCAAATTATTTGAGTTTACAAAACAGTTTTACGATATTCTACATTAATATACGTTCTATTATACGATAATATATACTTACATAAGCAGGATTTATACAAAGCTTTATATGGCCTCCAGGTTTTGGACGTCAAGTCATAGAGTACGTAGCATATCGATCCAAACTATCAATCACAGTTAATTTAAGGCAGTAAACAGGCCCAAAACATTTAAACAGTATAGGAAGATAAAAGCGTAACAGAGATAATACAGTTATAACACAGAAGGAAGACATAGAATGTACATACATTTTAGAAAAGAACAGAATTAGGTGGCATATTCACTAGTCTACTAAACCAATACGTATGCCGCATGGATCTCATTCAAAGTGCAAATTCATTGAACGAGATCCATGCTCTGAATATCTAAGGTTCCGTAAATTAACACATGTTATTGAAAAGTAACATAGTGAATAGGTACTTGGGGTAATAACACAAAATATAAGATTAATTCACAAAGTTAATATTATGAGAGGAACAGTTAAAATGGCCGTTAAAGTAAAATTAGACATTAAGTTAAAAGTGTATTTGGTGTAGAGTGTAAGTATTGAAATCTAAGAAAATCGTTCCTGTTATACAGTGCTGTTACTAATTCTAATTCTAGTTCATCATTCGTGACATGTCTATAGATAAATTGACAGGTTTGAGTTTTGGAATATAGTGTTACGGTGTTTTAATGCACTGTCTAAAGGAACCAGCAGTGGTCAATATTATCGCCAATGATCCTTGCATTGGTTGTGACCCAGTTATCAAACAAGAAAGATTTCAAAGTAAAGACATAGAAATATGGCAATTCAGAAAAGAGTGCGACCCATTTTGTTCATATAATTTATTGATGATTTTGCAAGTGCACATGTTCAAACTACCTTTGAGAGAAGTCATTCTCTCAAAGGTAATTTTTATGAAGACAGCCATTTGTTCGATAGGAATATTATGATCAGTTTTCGTGAACCATTCATTTTCTGTGGACAAAAGTCAATTTATCTATTAAACCTAATATTAGTAGATAGACTAGTTTTGCATAGTCTTTTTATAGGAAAGAAGGAAAAGAAAGTAGTAAGACAGTTTATTATGTTTTATCAGACGGTCAGCGTTGAAGATAATTTTGTTAAAAAAAAAACGTAAATATAAGTAGGTATAAGTACAATCAATATTTTTAAGAGGAACAATGATTTCAAGTATTATCCTGTTGTAATTAGGTACTAAGAAAAGTAAAGTAAAAACACATGTTGCTATTGTTGAAGATTTGTTTGAAATAAGTGGTTATCTGTTGATTGTTCAGTGCAATATTTGTGGAAATAACGTCTAGGAAACATAATATTTATATTTCAGGTACCATCGTATTTACTATAAAGCTTTGACTATTTCATATCGTGTATTTTGAACTCTGAATTTCTATAAAGCTTGTGCCAGTTCCACAAATATTATGTCTACGTTAAATCTAAGACTGTACTACTGAAGACTGTCAAGTTTTCTACGTTATCATTGTTCATCTCAACTTTTCACTGACCTATCGCTTCCGCGGTCAAAATGTCGTGTGTGTCGTGTTCCATGGTGTTTGTGTGTGTGCACTATTGATAATTATAGAATATTTATAGTGTGTGTTTGTGTGATCACCGCACTGTAACACTGGCACTGATTCTTTTGTCACTTTGTACTATTATTTTTGTTACACTGGGTTCGCTTCGTTAGCATGCGTATCGTTAGAGAGTTCGTTTTGTTTAAGTATTTTTCTGAACAAATTTTCATTAATTAAATCAAATTTGCAATACGTATTTAGTTTTATTCATATTTTTTGCCAATTTAACCTTACCTTTGGCTAGCGTAAAAAATGTTATCAAACATTTTTTTTGTTTGTAGATTTGACGCATGAATTTCAAAATACATTCGCGTCAGGAAATCTCAATTTATTTAATTTATTGACGTTTATAAATTATGTATTCAGAAACTCACATCGTAGGTACTTATATTTTTTTCACCAAACACTCGTTTCTCTGACGTCATCGGAAGCCAGTCATTGAGATTTCAGCGATTATAAATAAGACACGTGTAATAAAAAGTAAGACAGATGAGAATATTGAACCGGTCTCGTCCATTTAATTTAACAGCTGATCGTAGTTACACCGTTGCGAATAAATGTGATCTCATTAGACTATTGGAGTGACAGTCTCGGGAATGTGTGAGCACCTCATCCTAACTAATATTATAAATGCAAAAGTAAGTTTGTTTGTTTGTTTGTTACCTTTTCACGCCTAAACCACTGAACCGATCATCCAGAAATGTTGCTTATACGTTGTCAGGTGTACAGAAACGGACATAGGCTACTTTTCATCCCGAAAAAAGTACTGTTACCGAGGAAAACAACAATAACGTTCTTATGATAATAGATGGCGCCACGTGTTTTCGAATCGTTATTGAATTATATTATGGGATAAGCAGAGTACAACCGGAAATGATTGTCTAACTCTAAATAAACGCGAACGAAGCCGCGAGCAAAAGCTGTGAGCAACTCATTATAAATAAGTACTTAAGATTTAGGACACACTTATAAATTACTTGGACTTGACTAGACTTGTAAATTGTAGTATCGATCAGAGAAACCAACTTCAAACATTGAATAGATAGTTGACATAATTCTTAGTATCTCCTGCTAGACTTCTGCCTATACACTTGTCTTTGATCCAGCTGAACTTTACAAAATAGTAACATAATACGGCCTATCAAATACCACAGCTATAAAAATTACACATGGAAATTGGTGTTACAATGTGCGGTCTTTAGTAAACGCGACATTTTACAAACAACTGGATGTACATAAGAGAGACGGTGGAATTAAAGACTAGCTAGCTACTTTTATACAAAGCTGCTCATAACCATCTACTTTATGACCACTTAATTTTTTTTTTCGCGAAATTTCCACTTCCCCTGACTCATCCACATAATCATAAGGTGCACTTTGGCAATATTCCCTTCACACCTGCATGTAGTTAATTCGTGAAGAACGATTCGAATGCACCGCGGTCCGCTGCGTCCGCGCGTGGCGCAAGCGCAAGCAATGTGCCAACGGGCATTGCCAAATAGTTGACTATACTTGAACTTGCTCGTTTTATCCATAGATTTGAATAGTTGTTTATTATTATTTAAAATTGTGTTGGTTGAAAGGAAAAATTATCTGTTGACCGAGGAAAAGTTACATAATTTTTACGTCAATCACTGCAGTGCTGTCTCCCATGAGATGAAATAAATGTAAATAGAAATAAAATAAACTAACATAGTTCGTATGTTAACTAACACATTGAGTCCTTGTTACTTTAATACGGAATTTAACAATAATAATAATAAGAAAATCAAAGGGAAAGTAAAAATCGTGACGGTACCCAAAATTCTGATCAAGTGAAGAGAGGCTCTCCAACTGAAGAATTCAATTATTTTTGGTGGCTACGAGACCCGTAGGCATCTCGTAGCGACGTAGCAACTTTGGCGTAGCCGCCGTAGAGGCTCTTAATTTTAACATAAATGGTGACAATCAATTAATTATATTGATGAATTGTGTCCGTGTGTCCTCTTCTAGAATGAATTGAGTTCAACAAATAATTAGAGCAGAAAAAAGAAGAAAGAAAATCATTCTAGAATAGATTTTGTTGCTGGAGTAACGGACACTCTTATACATTGCCAGTGCACTAGCCGGCATTCGGTTTATAAAAAAGCTTACAATGAATAAGGTGAGTAATTGAGGTCCTCTACGGCGAATGCTACGAAATTGCTACGACGCTACGAAATGCCTACGAAGCTCGTAGCACTTTAGTGGCTCAATTAATTTTAAGGTTAGGTGCACAAATACTACTGTATTAACTATGTATAATTATAATTATATTGCCAGAGTTATTTAGTATTGAGTATCATTCGTTTATCGTCTGTCATCGAATTGTGAATAAAATTAATTAGTCGCACGTTATTCAGTCGTAAGTCTGCAGTACTGTTTACAATATCCTCGACCATGTATCACGATGACTGATTATAATCATTGTTTACGTTGCAAAAGGTGATTTGTCTACTTCATTCTTCGATCAAAACATTCTCCAAGGTGCCTGGCATAGATTACAGTGATCAACATCTTAATTAATGAACTGTTACGTCTGAAATCCCTGAAACATCAGGAGCTAACACTACTACTACAAGATACTGTCAAAACACACGGTTTTTAGGTAATAGTTTGTTATACTGTTTGTGGATATTATTCCAAAACCAGGAATTCGAATAAGTATTAAAACACTCCATTTATTTTTATTTTTCTCCAAACTTGAAACTGGGAACTTTGAATCTTCAAATACCCCTTTCATACTAGCATTAACATTTCTCTGACGCCTTTAATTTTATATCATTCATCTAAAATCTAAAGTTTAGATTCTAAACCAACCTAGTTCTTATTACGTCAATCTCAAAATCCGACAGATACCTAATTAAAATTACTTATAATGTGCAATCTATGACCTCTCAGAAATAGCATCCAAGGTTGGCTGCACTTCCACGGCATATGGCAGCTGGAGTGACGTCACATATATGATAGCTATTCAGTGACATCCAGTTTATCGGATTTACGAGATGAGCTTGGCATGTGCTCGTCAGGGTTAGATTAGCAAAGGAATGCTGGGATTAAAAGCGTGGAAAGATACAGAACAGTTCGAAAAGATTACTGTTGATCAAGATGTTCGGAAGGCTTAGTTGTGACATATCTTTGGTTCCAATCAAACTTTCGACTCTGTACTAGAAGATGGCGGGAGTAATCTACTAGTATTTGAATAATCCATGATAAATGCGATAGGATTAAGAAAAGGTACGAAAACATATTTCAGATGGTAGGAGAGCTTTCTGAAAAACCGTTTTCATAATATTGTAATACTATATAACAAAATGATATAACAAATACATCATCCAGGCATACTACGTATCCTACCAGGGTTGCGAGTTTGTCCGAAAGGGATAACGAGGCCCTGGCACACAGACAACGGGTCAAGAACACGGGTGGGTTTTAGTCAGATACCCCATTATTACAAAACAAGTTTTATCTTCAGACAAAGGTTTCAAACATGGAGCCATTATTGCATTTCGAACTTTATTCCGACTATGGTAAAGTTCCTAAACACAAAACTGACAACTTAGTACCGAACTAAGTTTTCAGTTTTGTATAAAGAACGGTATTTCAATCACTGTCGATGGTTTGAATACACCTGAATATATATATTTTGGATTCCCTTTAATAGGTAACTTAAGACAGCAATAAAATAAGACGAATACATACAAACAACAGCATTAAGTAATAGAGAAATCTAAACCAGCAAAATCAAATCCAACAGCAATAATAAAAATCGCTAATAATCTGTATTCAATACTGAATTTGCGCCTGATAGTGCGACATAATAAGTGTATGAACTTGAAATAGCTGCGGCTATTATTAGCGCCGCCTACGACGCAAGCGCAACTCTAAATATGTGTAAATACACTCCGAGTTACTGAGTCACTACGAAAGTGTCGCCAACCAGGCTGAATGGCGTGGGAAATTAAGAAATTCAGATGCATCGCCCTGTACTTATTTCAAATTCTTTAGGGTCTGCACTGCATGTCTTGTTTTTATGCTTGTTGTTATTTCTTGTCACACGCCCTGGGCCTCAAGTCTGCTATTACAATACCGTCAGAATGGTCGATCGCCGTCGGTCGGCCGATTTCATAATTGTTGATTTTGACATGTTTGGTAATCTACTATTATAATGGCGTCATTATGACTTTCCAATGGTCGGCCACTGACACTTCATTGAAAGAAATTGCATTTATTGGTAATCTCGTACATAATGACAAATGAATGACATTTCTACTAATCGGTTTTATAATAATGGCAATACGGCAATGCCATTATAAGTAACACAATTCTATTACGAGAACATTGACCGACCAATGATCGACCATTATGAATTTAGCACATTATGAACTTTTAGCAAAATGACAATGGGATCGTGTTGGAATGACTGAATTTATAAAAATAGCAGACTTGGGGCCCTGTACTCACACAAATGCATATTGTCTCTAATTGGACGAACCCAGGAAGGGTTTGGCTTGCCACAGAAATATTTTCTTAACTGAGCATGCTTAAGTTTCGTCACGTCAGCAAGGTCAACTCAGTGTTAACCTCCTACCTTGCCATGTTCTATCTTGCACAGAACTCATCCGTCGTTTCTTACTCTATGCCCCTACACTCATAGCGAATCAAATTCATCGTCAAAAATTTCCACATGACGTCCCTCCACGACATGTCAAAAGACAATGCCTGAAACTGACAATGTATAATTGTGAGGAGTGCGTAACGCACGGGGTGTGCCGACTATTTGAATGTCCAAAAACATTGCACGGCTATCTATTATGTGGCAACTTAACACTAACATAGCACCTAGAATTCAAAAATTGCCTACAAACCTAGTTAATACATCATCATTATCATTTCAGCCGAAAGACGTCCACTGCTGGACATAGGCCTCCCCCAAAGGAGGGGTTTGCCATAATCGCCACGCTTGGCAGGCGGGTTGGCGATCGCAGTATGGTGTTAAAATGCATAGAGAACGCTGCTGCCCATTCTCTAGTAATTTTTCCCTTAGTCGCCTTTTACGACACGCACGGAAAGAAATGGGTTAGTGCTATTCTTTACGTCCGGCACCACACGGACGAATAAATACATACAAACTTGTAACTCTTATATCTGATTTCGGACTGAGTTTAGAGTTATGCATGTTAAATAAGTTTCAATTCAGATTTAAAAAAAGTTCAGTTTATTTTTTCAAATTCAGATTTAAAAACAAGATTTGGTTAATGGCCGCGAGAAAAAAAAAGACGCCCGCCACCTTCTGACTTATCCACTATGGAAATAATGGACAATGCCGATTTTATAATGACAAAATCGGCATTGTCCATTATTTCCATAGTGGATAAGTCTTGTCTTAGATTCATTCACAAGTTTCGAAAGTAGAGACTCAATTGCTAGAATAAATTATGAACACTGTCAGCAGAACACAAATCATAGATCACGGTGGTTATAATTTAACAGACAGTTTCAACGACCAGATAATTTAGAAAAACAACTTGATTTATTTATTGTAAGTTTTGTTTGTTTCTTCATGGCAAATTTTTATCAATTTAAAGTAAAAAGCCCGGCCATAAGCGAGTCGGATTCGCGCAGGAAGGGTTCCGTACCATTATCTATAAAAATGGCAAAAAAATCACGTTTGTTGTATGGGATTGGACCCTTAAAAGGCCCTTAAATATTTGTTTTATTTTAATTTAATTATTTTAAGTGAATATATAACTAAATATTCTGTGAATATTTCAAGAATCTACCTGTTGCCATTATCAATATAGAGCAAAAACGAGCAAAAAAATCACGTTTGTTGTATGTGAGCCCCCTTAAATATATATTTGTTTCTGTTATAGCGGCAACAGAAATACATCATCTGTGAAAATTTCAACTGTCTAACTATCACGGTTCATGAGATACAGCTTGGTGACAGACGGACAGATAGACGGACAGACAGACAGACGGCGGAGCCTTGGTAATAGGGTTCCCGTTTTACCCTTTGTGTACGGAACCCTAAAAACCATCCTTGATTAGAGTAAATAAAATATTTCCAGTTTCCACAAATTATCAATGACGATTTTAAAGAGAAAAGCGACGTAGAAATGCAAACAAATCGATTTTTATCAAATGACCTCATGATTAAAAAGGCAACCTCAAAACAGAGAACACAGAACGATCCACATCAAACTAATCAACAAAACGAACCGGCAAAAGACAATGACGTAGACAAAGAAGGTGACAGACAGACCCACGTCACTAATGCTAATTAGAAATAGTTCGATATATCACAATCATTCAGTGCACAGTGCCCAGCCGGAAATGTCACACGTTGCGCAGTTAATTATAAACCAAGCATCATGCTGAAAGAGCTGCGGAAGAGACAAGCATACCTGATAGATTGTCTCATTGCCTCATGATGACAAGGAGCTTCGTCATAGTAATATGCTAGCTAGAGATGAACCGTCTTATTACAAAACAAGGTTTATCTTCAGACCCAGGTTTAAACCATGGAGCCATTATTGAAATTCGAACTTTTTCCGTCTATGGTAAAGTTCCTAATACAAAACTGACAACTCAGTACCGAACTAAGTTTTCAGTATAAAGAACAGTATTTCAATCACAGTTTCGTTCTTATTACAAAAACTGGCTCCATGGTTTCAGCCATGTCAAAATATAAATCTAGTTTTGTAACAAGACGGGAAGAGTCTTAGTTATAGTACTTTGCAGGACTTATTTTGAGTTACTACAGAAATAAAGCGTTATACGCCAAAATGTCATGAACATTTTTGACCATTTATATCTTTAGATTGAAAATTGTAATTTTCACAACGTTACGCTACGTTAAAGAATTCAGAATCTGTGTACACCAGAATCGTATTAACGTACATTCTGTACACATTTTCAACTGCTTCTACACAACAGGAAACGTCTCATTATTTTAAAAGATTATCTTTGAAGCTTCCTGCTTCATAGATCTCACTTTACAAAATTCTTCTCGTTTTGTTTAGTCTGATGGTATGTAGACACGTAATATAATAAACATGACTACGATATTGTGTGCTATATGCTTTATTACAAACATAGTTCATGAATGGAAACTGAATACATATTTCCTTTAAAACATTGACCGTAATTTGTGCATGCATATTATGCCAATTGGTAATGAAAATTACATACCCAAAATTAAAATTTGTTATTACATATATTTTCAATTGTGAATCGGAAACAGATATTCATAAAGATAATGACAAAATTTTATGAAGGCTGTGCCCATGCGCAATGATTGACAGATGGCCTATTTACGAGTACCGTATTGACCTATTTTTTCTGATCATTAAACCCGGCGAAGAATGACGAGACTCCCGAGTCTTTGTCGATTTAAGCATCACCATAGAAACAGCATGACATACATGATATGTCAACATATTATAACTCT
Source organism: Tiliacea aurago (assembly GCA_948098905.1). Classification (NCBI taxonomy): domain Eukaryota; kingdom Metazoa; phylum Arthropoda; class Insecta; order Lepidoptera; family Noctuidae; genus Tiliacea; species Tiliacea aurago. The sequence continues at coordinate 28,836,006 of OX402577.1, read as the reverse complement.
TCAGAAGATCGAGGTTTCTTCAGAAAAGTATAAGAAAAAAAAAACTATTGATTACAGATGATGTCATTCAAACGACAGTTCTAAAAGTTGATACTAAGAACGAAAGAACTGTTCGACGTCCAAATGTCAGTGTACGGCGCGCCAATCTGCTCCGCGTTCCTCTCTGTTTACTACTCCACAACTTTAGAACTACACTTCCAATCACTCTTACATCGAAGCAATAAGACCTACAATACCTTGATTGACGACTGAAAAAAGTTTGTCAAAGAAAAAGATTGCGAATTAAACTTTGCGAATGTCGAAGCTCTTATCACGGGGTAGTAAGGTTCGTTATTCATTTCTTGGTGTACGAAGAAAGTTTGTGGGAGTAATACAGGCCCGGTAGGCCGGTCTAAATGCGTCCGCGTCTTTGGCACGGCACTGGGGCAAGGACGCGAAGCGCCTATGCAGTCCGCAGATTGATTGACCGATTAATCTTAGGGAGACAAGACTGGTAAAATGAAATATTATCGATCTTATTACGTGGAGTTTCAATGTGGGACGCTTTTTATTTCCAACGACAATTTAGATAGAATTAAATTAAATTTGAACGGAAACAGCAATAAATGTATGCCCGCGTTCACAATCGTTAGTATACAATATGAAATGAAAGAAACTGAAGTTTTTGGTGACGATTGAGTAATATACAGACGCTTAAACATTCCCAAGACAGTAAATAGTGCAATGATTCTTGATAGAAGATAGTCCGAAGCAACGTATGCAACGATAATGTACACTTAGTAACGACTTGACGATATATTGTTTAAAGTTCTTTTTTATTTATTTAATATATGTTTATAGCTATAACTATTAACGAGAGTCAATATATAAAAATCCATTATTGCTACTGTAATTTCCTCGTTTTGAAGTAAAATTCTTATTGTCCTTTTATTCGACAATCTTATGACAGCTTTCTTTGAAGGCTGAAAATGCTGATGTGTAATACCGTCAATGTGAAATTCTAGGTTAGTATTGTATTCTGCAGTAACTGCTATAATTTATATTCTGTAAATAAAAATGTTTTCTTGGTATATTTCAGTAAATGTTTCATCATTCGTAGAGTAATGTGTTTATTATGAATCCTTTTAATTTTGTGGACAGCTCTGTTTTGAATGTTGTGGCTCTACATTTATAACGTTGTTTTCATAGATATTTATTATATATACATTACGATGCTATTGCAAGTTTTCATATTTCCAGTTATATACAATACCTGAAGTATTTTTACATGTTTTACTTTGTATTTCTTTATGTATTTTATATTGGTTAATTTTTGTTTTTGTCAAGACATTTGTACAAAAATCCTGTGTTCGTTTAGTAAGTCGTCTGTGATGAGACAATCGTTGTTATCGTTCACTTCACTTCACACACGAGATGGTTGGGATGTGGGTATGTACACATGAGAGGTCGTGTCAATGGGGTCGGTAGCGACTATTACAGGAGTATTACGAAACGGTTCGATCGCCGAACTATTGGTGTCGACGCGCGCGCGTGCGTCTCTCGCCCAAACACACCCGTGACTGCTACACTCGCAAGTATTTTGATACCGTCACTACATTCTGAACTTCCAATATCCAATCACGTTTGTATTGAAACCCACTTGAATCGATACCGGAATGTTTCTGCATCAATTGAAAGATAATGAGTTTCATTTTCTGTGGCATGTGAACTATGTAGCGCCATTTTGGGCTTGCATAGTGTGCAATATCCGTCTGGGCGTCAAGTGCCAAGCGATACTGACATAGCTGATGACAAATGAATGGCGTCGAAAACTATTGTCGATACGTTTCAATATAAATAAAATAAAAACAATTACAGAACCGTATGGAATAAATAAATAACTTTAATTTACATATTACAATATATCAGGGTACAAAAGAAACAATAGTTACTTGTTGACAGTTACGTAGAATGTCCGGCAATCTGAAATGAAGAATATACTTTCAACGCATGTACGTACTCGGACGAAAACCGGATACGAAAAGGCGGAATGTTACGGAATCCGGATGCAAATGCGTGCAATTCTACGTACAGACTAACTAAATTGAGAAGAACATCTATTTATTAAACGAGTACAAATTAGAATAATACGTTCTGATGTTAACAATAGTTTTGAAATACGATTTCTTAACATTATTGTTAAGAAATTAAAATATTTCAAATCACTCTTTTAAAGACAATTTCCGCATATACCGGAGCGAACCTCAAAATAGTTTCGCTTTATACAGACAGGACTATATGAAATACCGACCTAATCTATGTATTCTCTCACGAGGTATAATTATTATTAACAGTTGCCACGAATGTTTGTCAAAGTCACGTTGTTCGGTCCAACTTAAACTGCAAAAGCTTTAACGTTTCCGGCCCACGCTAGCCCGGACCGAAATCACTCCTTTTGTGTACAGTCGACTTACGAAAACTATATCCATAAGTACTTAAAAGTACTTAACCTTAAAATGTGTACAACGTAAATGGGGACGTAAAAATTTGACGTATTACTTCAATTGACAACTAACGACTTTAATGTGACAAAGTGCAAATGTGATCAGCGTTTTCTTAAGGGGATTGTACGTACCTCATTGGGCGTAAGCAGCAGACAGCGACGCAAGACATCGAGTCCGTCGAGGCGCACGGCAAGCACGCCGCACACGTTGTGGGGCCCGCGTGCGGCCCGCATCGGTATCACCTCCGTGAAGCCCGGGCTGCCAGAGCTATAGTCCAGCAAGTCGCCCAGGTACAGGTACGCATATCTGACCAAACAATTTGAGGCCGTTACAGATTGGGCGTATTTTCTGTGCATGTAAGCTCTCTTTTGCACACTTGTGCTGTAGGAGCATACGTAAATTCGGGGAAATGAATTGTTGCAAATTGATTACAAACTTAGATTTTCCGTATTTTCAAATCGCACTGTCATGCTTTGACAATAGCTGCTTGTAAAATAACACGGCGAATTGACGTGAATTTTTTTGATTTTAAAGATAACATAATTTATTAGGTTATGTTAAAATATTTACATCATCTAAAAACTAACCGACTTAAAATAATAATATATAAGATATACGCTAACAGACTTAAAATAATAATATATGTACATGTATATTGATTAGATTAGATTTGATTAGATTTTATAAATTTAATTTAAATGTGACTGGCGTATATATGACTATAAGCGCTCTTCAGAGATGAGCATGTGGCAAAAGCGCGCGTTTACGACGATCATATACGCGCATAAAAAAGGCGCAGTCCAAAACTATATGTTGTACGAGTACCTACCTACTAATGCTCAAACTGCAAAAATATTACGTTCGATTTATTTTATTTATAGGTATGTCGATGATTCAGAAAATCATCACACTATGACTGATTTGAAATCCGAAATAAATAAATTATTATTATCTGTATCTTCTACACATACCTATACATATAATTACTTACCCTGACTGACTGATTCATCGGCGCAGAGCCGAAACTACTGGGGCTAGGAACGTGAAATTTTGCACACGGGTTCCTTTTATAATGAAGCCCGCACTAAAAAGGGGTTTCTGGAAATTCGACCGTTAAGGGGGTGAAAAGGGGGGATTTTGTTTGTATGAAAAATCTTATTCCTTGAGTTAATAAACTTGAAACTTGACACGAATACTTATCTAGGTAACTTATGAAGTTTGTCATTTAATTTTTTAGTTAAAGTTTAATTTTAACGCGCGGTCCGATTAACTCCTAACTCAGTATTTATACTCATACTTAAGACCAAAAATAAAGAATAACGTTTATTAGGTAGTAGTTAGTAGTTGAAAATTGGTATAAATAATGAAAACGTCACAAGACTTTTCATAAATTATCCCCATAAACTTGAAACTTGGCCCAAATGACACCTAGATGTCTAAATAACTACCTTTTGAAGGTGGTGGATTGGGTTATGAAAATATATATTAAAGATTCTTATATATAGTTTAGGAAAAAAATATTATAAATAAGTTTAAAAATGTAATAATAAATAAATATTATAAAAATCTTTAATAATTTTTAGAATGAGGTCTGCGAGTACTCGTAGCTTAGTAATTTTAGCCCCGAAAGGGGACCCCGCAAACGTCGTTTACAAAGAGGTACTACGGTAATTAAAACTAAAGATTTTGATGAGTTTTATAATAGTTTTATTTAATTAGTTTCAGTATTTTGGAACAATAAAAGTAATATTAGTACGCTTAGTTACGGCCACGCCGTTGGTCGGTAAATGTGTTGGCGTAGGTATGAATGATTAGGGGTATTTGAGCCACATCGTCGTAGATCGGAAGGCATGTGTAAAACAAGTTTTGATTCAATTCATTTAGGTCACTATAACATAATTATATTAAGTAAAATTGCAAGCCTTATTAGCCTGTATTGTCCCACTGCAGGCCTCCCTTCCCACCTTTCTACCTTTCAGCTTTTTTGACAACTCAAACTACGAACAACTATTATACATATCAAACTAAAACTAAGCTTACTCACCCAATATCCTCACAGCTTTCAATACCAAGTGGATCATCTGCCGGTTCGCTGACGACAGAGAAGATGATGCAATCTGCGGCATTTTCAATGACTGTACTGCTGGCGCGGCACCGGGCCATGTGGCCTAGCTTTAGAAGATCCGAGTTCGAAAGCTCGAAAACTAGAACAGGTTAGTTCTTTAAGTTATTGGCGAACAAGCCGACGGACGGTACACTTTATTGTAAGTTATTGGCGAACAAGCCGACTGACGGTCCAATTTATTGTAAGTTATTGGCGAACAAGCCAACGGACGGTACACTTTATTGTCAGTGGTCACCGCCGCCCGCCTGGGGATGTTTGCAAAACTAGAGGCATCGCTTAAGCGTCCCATATAAATTTTATTCACTTTGTGTAGTTTATGGGTTAGCTTCAATATTAAATGAAATATTAATAATACCAGCCTATTATTTTCCACTGTAGGGCAATGACCTATTCTCATACAGAGAAGACACGACATTGATCACCACGCTTGCTCAAGACGGATTAGCGATTTTAGACTAATGTTAATTAATTCCAGGTTTCAATATTATTATGTTTTTAATCCACGACATATATGTTGATGATGTTATAATATTTAACTAGCAAGTTCGTAGTGGTACACGAGTAATATAACAACTAAAAAGTGAAAAATAAAGAAACTTTTGCAAAAGAAAAAACAACTGACTTCAAAAAAACCATCACAAAGTGTAAATAAACTTTTTTTTCCATACCTATTACGAGTAATTATACATGGCTTTCAGCCGTCATATCAATGTTAACTTTCTTTCTTCCAAGCATCTTCCACCTATTCCATAAACTTATTGTTTTCAACTTTTCTTTTATCTCTTTTCTACATGGAGTAGAATAAATAATAAAGAGTATTCAATCGATCTATCCATGCTCATGAATTTAATTACCATTTGGTTCAAAACAACATATCCATACAGAATGTTTCAGCTTACCTTTCCGAAAGTTAAAATTGCACTTGTCCACATAATTCTTCGGCTTGGGCAAGCTGACCGGAGTCTCTAGTTCAGCACCAGACCTTCCCAGGAAGGTATACGCGACGTACACTCGCTGTACATTCTTGTCTATCATGGCTTCACACTCCTCGTTCAAAGCTAACCAGAGTACTGTAATCTCTAACTTCGGGGTGTTTAGTTTTCGATTTCCGTGTTCAGTTGGCTCTTGAGAAACACCCTGAAAATTCGGTTTTTTGTAATGTAATGGCTTTTGGTAGCCAATACTTTTTAGACCAGCCATCTACTAATTAAAAATTCTCTCGACCTGTATCTTGCCTGATGGAAAGTTATGGATGTGGTCTAAGATGGAACGAGCATGCCCTGAAGATGCCTGTCCACTCTTGCTTAAAAAGCTGACAGGTTAGTAGTAGGGAACACAGACGCTGGCTACAGAACTCCACACTTTGGCTGTGCGCTTAATAAATAATAGGAACATTTCTTATTTTTTACACAAAGGCTGGCTGGAAGGGAATCCGCTTCCGCTTTGTGTTCCAAACAAAACGTTTAAATAAATTAGGTTTTTTGGTCGTCTGTATAATATCGTAGTTTGTAAGCATGTGAGAAAATAAATTCCATAACTAACGGACTGACGATAACTACTTACAATATATTTGAATGTTGTACTCACCCCTATCGATTCTTCAAACTCCGAATCAACATGTTTTGGGAATATTGTGACCTTTTTAGACTGTTCTGCCTTATTTGCGCCTAAAATGTAAGGAGATGATGAAAAAGGGTGCTAATTGTAAAGTAAGTTAGATACTTCGTTCCGCTAAGTAGCTAAGAGCTTCATCAATCTATTTGCGATGCTTAGGTAGCAATTCGCGAATAGTCTGTTTTTCTCTGATTGTTCACTATCGCATATTTAGTAGAGAACCATCATGCTAGACAGGGCCTACCAGGTTTTTTTGTGTTTATTTTTGTGAAATGGCATCACACAGGTCAATCTTGGAGGTTGTCGTCTGCTTTAAGAGCCCTCTTACATTTTTATTACAAAATGCGCGTAAATGCATGATTTCCTCGTTGAAATTGAATACTATTCGTTGGTTCGTATAAATAATAATTACTTTGTAAAAATAGTTCGTTTTCTCTTCTAAAATAATAAAGAAGCGATTTTTTAATTATTTATTTACTTATTTAACAATATTGGACAGCTGATTTGAGAGCTCTAATTTGCAGATTCTGTTGAATATAATTCATCCAAATATGTTTTCTCATATTAAAAATATCCTATAATTTTATAATAATATAATATATTACATTTTGGTTTTATGCCTTTTATATTAATAAAAAAATCGAGTGGACCTTCAATTTCCTACTGAAAAGGGTTGGAAACAAGTCTGAATTATCTGAAGTTCTACATCATTTTGAAGTACCTAGTAGGTAAGTAGTTTTTATACCAAAATAATCTTCACCATTTTTTTAAACAATGGCATTTTGCTTCTTTTATTTTTTTATAAATTAAATAAAAGTACTATATTTCACCGTGCCGGCGATGTGCGCTCAATATCGCATGAATGCTTGTCGAGGACGGACCTATGTAAATTTATTTCACGCTCTTTGTCGTGTCGATACTACTGTTGTGTAAATATATAAAAAATAAAATACCTGAGTTAGCGCAGCGGCGAAATGTAAGAGGGCTCTTAACCGGACTTTCCTGTGGGTACCTCAATAAAGTAAGACCTCCACCCAGGGCATAAAACTAAAAACTAACCGACTACACGTTAAGAGCATCCCCTGTACGAACCTCGGCTTAAGGCGTCGCTGGGAAACGGCTGCTAGGGACAGGCTGGATCGAATTAAATCATTTGCAGGGCAGGTGAGGTGTAATTTATAGTTTGTGCGTAAAAGGTGCAAAATTGCATTACATTTCGCACACTTAATTTTTTCGTCTTACACTGATCTATACATATGTATGGGAAACCTTCCTATCTATAGGTACCTACTATTCTAGCAAATATAGCCAGTAGCCACTCAGAAAATCCCAGAAAATTATTTAAAAAACAATATTTAGTACGTCACCTATTGTCTTGCTAATATTTTCATACTTCATATATTTCTCCATGGCAGTGGCCTCGTTCTTTTCTGTGCTTCTCGTTGTGCCATCACCAGTCCTGCCTGTTCCATTCAAGTGTCATCATCTGTTTAACTTTTTCCAACTATGTCAGCTAACCGGATGCAGCTGGGTAACTGTATTTTACATGGAGCGACTGCCTACCTGACCTCCACAACCCAGTAACTGGGTACTCGTAAAACGATATCCCTTTGGTAAGACTGATTGTTGGACTTTCGAGCGTCTGATTACCCGTAATGATTGTCAAAAATTTACGAATGAGAGCCGGGACCAACGGTTTAACATGCTTCCAACGCCGGCTGTCGCTGAAAACCAGCGCTGGGGCTCTGTCTCGCATAGGGTCGCAGCATTATGCTGAGCGATGGCCGTTTTGCGTGGACGTGTCGCATATTTTCCCCCTACTTGTTCTTTTTGTATTTATGTTCTTTCTTTGCATCATGTTTACCTACCGCAAATAAACGTATTTTCTTTCTTCTTTTCTTTTCTTTCTTTCCGAGAGACGGAGGGGTCTCGGTACTTATACATATAAGAACGGTCACCCATTCACGGACTAACCCAGGCAAGCATAGCTGGGTCTATCGAAGGTACCCTCTTGTTTCATTGACGTGTACCTTATTAATTAGGTCGGCTCCAAGGTCCATCCATAATGACCCTTGTCACGGTCTTGTCAGGGTCACATATTCTACCCATCATTGCATTGTTTTTTTATTACTAGGCCATCATAGTAAAAAAAAAACTGGTCAAGTGCGAGTCGCACTCGCGCACGAAGGGTTCCGTACAACGGCAAAAAAACACGTTTGTTGTTGGGGAGCCCCCCTTAAATATGTTTTTTATTTTAATTTAGTTATTTATTTTTAAAGTGAATATATTATAACTACATATTCTGTGAATATTTCAAGCGTCTACCTGTTGCCGTTACCGTTACAATACCTATCGAACAAAACCGAACCAAAAAAATCACGTTTGTTGTATGGGAGCCCCCTTAAATAATTATTTTATTATGTTTTTTTAGTATTTGTTGTTATAGCGGAAACAGAAATACATCATCTGTGAAAATTTCAACTGTCTAACTATCACGGTTCATGAGATACAGCCTGGTGACAGACGGACAGACAGACAGCGGAGCCTCAGTAATAGGGTTCCCATTTTACCCTTTTGGTACGGAACCCTAAAAACAATGCAAGAATGGGTAGAATGTGTGACTCTCGCTGTGACTTTTATGTTGTATATCATAGTTTAACAAATGCTACTTGCTAGAAATGTTGCGCTATCGTTGTGAAATATTGTTCCAATTAATAAGGGTCTTTAAATAGGATAAAACATCAAATTATTAGTTACTCTGTATACCTAACTCACGCAAAAAGAAACCATTAGTCAGATAAGCAGGTTTAAATAAAGCTTTTTAAAATAAAATATTTATTGGAAACACTATAAAATTTTATATAAACATGAAATATTATGTATGTTATGATGATTCATGACGCAAGTCATCTCAGAACAATAACTAAGATATTAGTTAATTACGACATAGCGAAGCTATTATTATGTTAAGTATATTACTCACCGTATATCACGTCCCGTGTGGTGTTGGAATAGCATCATCCCATCATGGGTGTCGTAAAAGGCGACTAAGGGACTTACTAGAGAATGGGCAGCAGCATTCTCTACGCATTTTAACACCATACTGCGGTCGCCAACCCGCCTGCCAAGCGTGGCGATTAGGGCAAACACTCCCTTTGGGGGAGGCCTATGTCCAGCAGTGGACGTCTTTCGGCTGAAATGATGATATAACTCACTGGCTTTCCTTAGTTTTTCAATAAAAGAGCGCTGATCCCCGCCATGAGTTTGCTGCAGGAAAACACATAATTATTGATAAATTACATTATTTCTAAGTTAGTAATGTAATGCTTAAATGAAAATTAACTTACGGTAAATTGATTGCCTTTTTTTTGTAACCGGGACAAAATGCTTCTCTAAAAAAAAATGTTTTTAATCAGATGGTTTACAAATTAAAAAAACTGAGAGGTGTCTTGGATAGGGCATGCTAGCCGGATATCCCGATAAACAAATTATCCGAATATCCGTAGAATATATTATGCGGATATCATTAGTTAGGAACTAACCCCGTTTACGTTTAACTGCCCATTCTTGTTGTATTAAAAATGTTTTTAAGTTTAACGATTCGTTAGTAACATAAGTATTATTACACAATTGTTCGAGTGTTTTTGTAAAAAAATGTCGATTGGAAACTTCTTCTTCTTCTTAGTCGGTAACTTAATTTCTGAAGGTCGTGCTTAATTTGAAATTGTTGACCACTCACATTGGAAACTTATATTAGTTTAATTTACCTTTTTTACAGTGCTATTCAAAATAACCATTTATCCGGATAGTGTTCTGGAAGTATCCGAAATATCTTGATAGTAAAATGAGGCGGATAATTGTATGCCCTAGTCGTGGGACAACCGGTTGGAACAAAGTTCATTGTATATTGGTAAATATTATATGTATATTAAATAACAGGAACAATTAAATAAATTAACAACATTTTGAGTTTAGTTTTTTTTACGAATGCTTATTTTTGATATTTTTTATAATAGCTGACGCGCATCCAGCGTGCGCTTGTAAACACACATCAATCAATCAATCTTTATTGCAATCCATAATGTACACATACAGGCGGTAAGTATTAATAAATACTTAGAATAATTATGAACTCTATGGGCATAGCAAAATACTACAGTTTAGTATAGCAAGTGTCGTGACGGTCAAAATGTTACACTTTGTTCGGTCTAGCTCTCATTCGCCAAGTGTGCGGAGTATAAGCATATATAAGGAGCCCAAAAGTTGGAAGAGCAAACTAGAACTAAATTTAAACAAACAATGAAATTGCTTTTGTCACAAAAAACTTATTATAGTATTATAGAATTTTTAAACGACTCCTGGTGATTATTATAAATAAATAAATTTAAGTAACTAACATTGTATTATGGTCATGTAGTAGTAGATAAATATGCCTACATAATAAATAATTGAATGGCTAATAGAAGAGATGTCAATCGTCATTGTGATATTAAGTAATCTGTAATATTGGACAAAGAAAATAAATAATAAACAATTGGTTAATGTCTATGAATTGAATTGAATGTATTGAATTTATGAAATTGTGTTTAAAATTGTGATTGATATGGAATGTATAATTGTAAAAATAAAAATATTTGATTCTGTAATAATAATTGTACCCAAAATATTTGCACGCCATGAGAAATGGCAGACATGTCGTGAGCCACTCATATTTAAGATCTTGCATACATGTATTATTTTAATTCTGTATGTAATATGCGTGAGAGAGACATAATATGTTTGAGCAAATAAAATTTATTTCTTTCTTTCTGTCTTATACCATGCGATAATCCAAAAGTTATATTAGTACTTATCATACAGTGTAAAATGCAATGTAAGTACTTACTAAGGAGCAATGACTGGTCTGTGTTTGCGAAACCAGCTGTTAACAACCAAAAATAATCTAATGAATTCTTCTGTATAATAATTTTGTGTCTTATACTTCAAATTTGAAGCTTATATTAGTGGTATTAGAGCCACAAGTCACGTAAATTGCTACAAAGAATAGATAAAACAATAGAACTTACTTCTTCTGATCTATTTGGCCTCGACCTAGAATCGTTTAATCGATGGGTTCTCTGCAAATGAATAATTATTTAGCATCAAAACCTATATTGTAGTTAAGAACTAAGCGGACAAACAACAAGACTAGAGTCGAACAGTAGACTTACTTCAAATTCTACTATGTACGAGTAGGTACTAGCTGACATGAAAGACGTTGTCCTGAACAAATTTCTATAATTCATACAAAATCCCCATAGAAAATGCACTTTGTTTTCCCGAATTTTCCAATTTTTCCGGCAACTTTTCAAATTTTTCTTTCCGTGGGAACCTGATTCGGGTTATTTATTAAGAAATTTAAAAAAAAGGCCATATCGGTCCAGCCGTTCTTAAGTGACGCGCTTACCAACAAACAGCATTGTATTTTTTATCCGACTTTAAAAAGGAAGATGTTCTTAATTCAGATATTTTTTTTTTAAATGTATGATAGCTCCGTCATTTATAGGCCGATTTACAAAATTCCTTTTTTTGTTGAAAGGGTATACTTACTCTGGAGTGGAGCCCATTGTCACTAAGTCAGAATTTGATGAGGGGGATCCCATGGAAATCGAGGAAAATCCTCAAATTTTATAGGCACACCTATAGCGATTTGGATGTTTTTTAGAGTAACTCATGCATTTGCACTTGAAAAGCATCATTTGGTGAAGTGGAACTGATGAAGATGACAACTAATGGCCATCGGAACCACTTAATAATAAGTATTTCAAGGGTTTCGATTCGATTATACCATATTAAATATGGTTGCTAAGCAATTTATGCTTGTCACTATGCATATGGTGAAATAACCATCAGTTCCAGTTCCTCTGGTTCTTACCAGGAGAACTCCTCAACAATTAACGCCCTTGCATCAGGAAAAAAAATATTTTGTTAAAGGTCTTCTGCAGTTGACATTAGGCTATTGTAACTTACATAAATTACAAACTGACCCACTAAAAAGAGAAATACTTATAAAAAAACCTACTTCCAAAAATTTTTCGGTTGTGTTTTAGGAAAGTCGGTTGTTGCTTTTTTTTGTAAAAGTTTTTGTTATTTCTTAATATAAGATAGATTTACACTTACTTCCACCGCGTGCCTTATGTCTCCCGGTGATTTGATTTTAGGATTCTGAAACCATGATAATGTTGTCAAAACTTGGTCTTAGGTTCGATTACCAGGCCGGTTAAGTGCTATTGGATTTTTCCGTCAGGAATTCCGCAGTTGCAGTCTAAATTCTAAATATTGCGCGGTAATTGCTATGTTATAAATAGATTTAAAAAAAATATATCTTACCACTTCATTAATTATTATTTCGGACTGCCGTTGCTGAAATTATAAAGAGCTACAGTCAGATCTGGAGATAAGCACCTAATTTTTACTTGCACTGCGACCGACTCGAATCCGAGACAAAACGAGCGGGATAAGATGTCTGTGTGCACGCTTACCCAGAACCGACATGTCCTAGAACCAAAAAAATATTTCCCTCAAGCCTGCAACCTAACCTTTTTTTTTTTTTCGCGGGGTGGAAAATCCTCATGGATGTCCTCCGCCCTGGGGCGGGCGGAGGGGTCTGTCAGACTCTTACTGACTAAAAACCACCCCAGTGTTCTCTTCCCACACTAGCACCGCGGATCTTGGGATCTATAATTACTTCCGCAATCCCCGGCTAGTGCCGGCCCGCCTCACTACGCGCCGCCACCTCGGGTCCGATGTGATAGGGGGCGGCGGACGTCCCCAATTCCGCCGTCCCTGGACCAAGTAAATTACCGCTTGAGTTGATAGCTTATGACACAGAGAATGTACACAGGCTCATTCAAAGCATTTTTGTTGGAAATATGTGTCAACTCAATAGATGTTGTCAAAATGAATGTCCTTCATTTCTCTTTTTTCTTTGATGGCCCTTTTGCGTCGTTATGATGAGTATTTTTTTCTTGTTCTTTTAATATGTTTGTGTTTTTTCTTTGCGTCAAGTACGCAAATAAAAGTATTTCCTTTCTATAAAAAATCTACTTTGTTATTAATTTCTTATCATATTTATTAAGTCTATTCATAGTTATTAAGTCTTCAATTACAAGAGGTTGGTCTAATGTCATTTTTATTTTAATATTATTGTTTAGAATAATATTAATTTGTTGATAGTTGGTTTTATAATTTATATAAGGTGTATCTATTCATACACGAAATCTCTTAAGGGGTCATTGTACAATGACCGAAATCGCGAAAAAACAATCAGCTGTTCCCTACATTTTGGCGAGTTATGAGAACATAAATGTAGGGAACAGCTGATTTTTTTTTTGCGATTTCAGGTTCGGTCCCATAGTAAAAGTTGTTCATAAAGATGAGTACAATGACTCCTTAAGAGATTTAGTGTATAAATAGATACACCTTATATTTTGTATGTTATTTTATTATTATTTTCATTAATCAATAGGCAATAATAGGCTCGCCTCCTATTACACGCCTCCTATTATCCATTTTTTATTAAATTTAAACATTTATATCTGTAACTTTTATGGTGTACATAATAAAGAGTATTCTATTTTTTTTAGTGTATTGGATACGAGGGTTTTGGCTACTTTGTATGTGTGTATTATAATTGTGTAGATTTGTTGAAAAGTGCGTTTTGTTTGTACAGAATAAACAATTTTTCTTTCTTTTTTTTCTTTTTCTTTTCTATTCTATTCTACACGGTACTTGAACATAACTGTCAAAATGTGGGTGTACTATAGGTACACCTCTGCCTAACCCTTCGGGGATTACAGGCGTGATGTTATGTTATGTTGTTTCTTTTAGATAAATAATATTTTTTAATTTAATTTTAATATTCTCTCAAAATTTATTCCCCGTTTAGGAGCGCCTGAAGGGAAATAAATTCTTGGTTCTAGGAAATGCCGGTTCTGGGTCATTTGGTTCTGGTCAAGCGTGCAGCACCATTTGTCCCATGGACCCTTACACTGCTTGCGCACTGCCCCACTCACACAGAGAAAAGGCCTGACACTTACCTTCTCTTGCGCTGTGTCGTACCGGTCGGAAGGCGCGACCGGTGCGGGTAATTTCCGCTCACGGATCGGCGGGTATTTGCTGGGCTGGAATACACCGCACAATTAGGATAAGTTAGTTCTTGCCAAATTTCATACCTTATTGAAGTACCTATAGGTTTTGATTTATTTGCGAGTATCAAAATATGTCGCATAGGTACATGGCCGTATTTTTTATTGCGTTGAATTAGAAGCTACGTATTTGGTATTAATTTCAATTTGATACATACACGCGGTCCTGAGAAAAAGGGTCTTGACAGACAGACAGACGGACGGACTGACGGGCGGACAACGAAGTGTTCATATAAGCGTTATTTTTTATATAAAGTTAAAAATTAAAAGGGGTCCATACAAGTTACGTGTTTTTTGGCGATTTAATTATCGCGGACTGGCAACCATATCAGTCTAATACTTTATTGTTACAACAGCTATAGGTAAACAGTTTTCGAATAACGTGTTAAATCTTCTTTTGAAGCGATTTTGAAGACCCAAATCCATGCGTCATGTTCGTGAACGGGCGCCGTCAGTAGGGACTGGTCATTTTGAAGACCCAAATCCATGCGTCATGTTCGTGAACGGGCGCCGTCAGTAGGGACTGGTCATCTCTTAGCTGCCACGGCTTATTTGAACTTAGTATTTTAGTTGTTTTTTATATTTTTATTACGGACGCTTTTAACGTGCACGTCTTTCTACATTGTTCTCACATGTATAATTTCAACATAAATTATGTAACCAATACTACTCGTATGTAACAATATTTTGATTTAAAAGAGTGTCCGTGGAGTTTCTTGCTCATTCTTCTCCATAGGAACCTACTACGCTTTGGAATGGGCAACTAGCTTCATCTCTCTGACTGACCGACCCCTTGACTATTCAAAAGTGCCTGTAATAGGTTTATTTGAAATAAATGCTTTGAGTTTGAGTTTGATTGCCTCGTTGTTGAAGTGTACAATAGCAATTAGTGCGACTGTTGAGCTTGGAGTTCTAGGTTTGATTTCCAAGTTGAGCAGTATTTTTTTTATTTTTTTTTACAACAGTTTATGTACACACATACAAACAGACAAGAAGAAAGGGACAAAAATATCAACGAAGGTGATGTTTATTGGATTCCATTAGACATTGTTAAGACATAAGGTTCCGGAATCTGGATAATATTTTGGAGGCATGAGGAACAGGGTGTAAAGCTCACTCATCCTCTATAGAAAAGGAAGGATTCTCCGACCAGACGGGTGTCGTGTCTGGTGGGCAACTGCCCGACGGTTGATGTCGGGATGTTGTATAAGCTAGTCGCGCGGTAAACTCTGCTTGCGCGGTGCAGGATTTTGCGTGACCTCAGTTTGACGCGTAGTTCGCATGTGGCGATGTTGGTGACAATAGGCTCGCCCCTGTTGGTTTAACATATCTGAAGCAATGTGGGTGTACTATTATACACCTCTGCGAAACCCTTCGGGAATATAGGCGTGATGTTGTAACTTACATCGTACGAGACTGTTTGCGCGGTGTCGGACTCTGTGGCCACCTTCGTCCGCCCACTGCGCCAGTTGCTCCACGTATTCGAAGTACGATTATACTCCTGAAAGAAAAATATTTTTAATTGGGATACGTTCAGGAAATACAAACGTCAAAAAATGGAACATTAAAAACTAAAAGACGAGAGAGAACAAAAAAGCTCCTAGCTCATATTGCATATTGCTGCGATATTTAAAAAAAGCCGCGACTCAGGCCTCCTCTCCGTGATGCATCTATGTTGGTGGATGTCACATGTCGTTGAATATTTGGTTCTAGGACATGCCGGTTTTCTAAACATGTTTTCGTTTGCCGGTTGTCTGCCTGGATTTGCACCCACGTACTTACGCTGACCTCTCATTGTACGGATATCCTATACAATGCGAGATCAGCTTTTACTGGAAATATATAGCTTGATGTGTAGCCGTCTGTACATGACTGTACGTGGGAACCAGAGATAGCTTCGGTAATCTTCGTGTTTGCGAATTAGTATATCCAAACCATATTCACACTTCACAGTCACCGATAACCACTGTGGTAAATTGTCACACAATTGTCTATAGTTTATAGTCTAAGAGATATAATATATTCGTGGTGATCAATTTAAATTATTTTATGTTATTAATTAATTAGTGAATCTATTATGTTATTATAGTGATGAATAGAATAGCTATCTTATGTTTCTTAAAATTGTTAATTACGTTATTGCTGCTGTGTTCGATGAACTATTAGTTTTATTGTACGATTGGAATGAAGGAATAATTAAAAACTATAATGATAATAATTGTTTAGGCGATGTATGCTCAGTACCACAGTCCCGTACGTCTGGTTCCTGCCGGTGGGGTCCAGCGGGGCGGCGGGGCCGGCCCTGCCCATGGCGAGGTCGAGCTCGTGGTAGTCGTCCGGCACCTGCGGCATCACGCCTGAGTGACGCTGCTCCACCGTCATTGGTCCTGCCCAGGGCTAGGGAAAGAATGAAAATTAATTTAAAGAAAACGCTTTTTACGTTTTTTGCGATCTACAGCTGATGTGGCGACATGTCAAAAGTTCGAATTTTATGCTATACATATACAAGCCGTGTGCCCGATGGGATTTCTCATCAAATGACGGATTTCTATACAAACTTCCATCCCCTATATTTGAACCCCTTTACCCCGGATATTTACAAAAATCCTTCCTTAGCACTTACCTTCGTTATACAATAGGCTAGAAGACGGTTATTGAAAAAAAAAATGTTCCTTGTGGTTTATTTAACTAAAAAACTTTTTTACAAAAAAAACAACCGACTTCCAACAAAAATACTAAAAAGTGAAAAATAACTTTAATTTCGGAAGCACATAACATAACATCACGCCTTGTTTCCTCGAACGGTAGGGCAGAGGTGTACCTGTAGTACACCCACATTTAATATTATATTTACTTAAATTTCGGAAGTCGGTGTCTTTCGTTTTGTATTTTCGTTTATGGCCACCGACTTCCGAAATTTAAGTAAATATAATATTAAATGTGGGTGTACCTGTAGTACACCTCTGCCCAACACTTCCAGGAAACAAGGCGTGATGTAATGTTATGTGCTTCCGAAATTAAAGTTATTTTTCACTTTTTAGTGTTTTTGTTGGAAGTCGGTTGTTTTTTTTTGTAAAAAAGTTTATTTATTTTTTCACTTTTTAGTGGTAGGTATATACCCCACACCAATTCGTATACCACTACTTGCTATGAAAACAACAGTGACAGGAAGTTTTATAACATCATCAACATACACCGAGTGGATTAAATACGTATTATTGAAGAGTTAGCTGTAAATCTGTAATGTTTAAGAGACCGCGCAAGCTTCCTCTACCAAATAAAAGAATTATAAAAATCAGTTCATAAACAAATAAGGTATGCCTGAACATATATAATACTATCTAATGCCCGCGGTTTCACCCGCGTGGATGTCAGAAAAAATCTCACGGGAACCGGGATTAAAAGTACCTACCCTACATAAAAGGAACCCTAGTGCAAAATTTCACGTCGCTCCCAGTAGTTTGGGTTGTGCGTTGATACGTGAGTCAATCAGTCGGTCAGTTTCTCCATTTATTTATATAGATAGATTTGTTATTTAGATCAATACAAAATAATAATAAATTAGGATTGGTTTTTTTTTGTTGTTCAAGTGTAATCAATTTCAAAGTTGTTGACCTTTACGTGATCAACGTCCTGACAAACCTTGTAAATGACACCATATTGATTTGTAGATTATTTACCTCTTTACACCCCCACTGTTTAAAAAAAAACATGAAACATGTTTTTTTTATTTGTTGACAGGAGTTACCCTGCGAATTGTCGAATTGATACATTTCATATGAATTCTCCATACAAGTTGTGAAACCCCGTTACACCCCTTTAGGTGTTGAACTTTCAAAAATCTGTTTTTATCGGTTACCTACGTCATAATAACTATCTGTGTGCCAAATTTTAGCCCAATTAAGTGATTTGAGCTTTGTATTGATAGATCAGTCAGTAAGTAAGTCACTGTTTCCTTTTGTATGTATTAAATATAAAGAGTAATTCGACATGTTACGACGACCCCAAATAAATTGGGATTAGGGCAGGAGACTGATGATAAAGTATTCAGGCTAAGTTTCAAGTTAATAGATCAACGAAAAAAGATTTTATTCAAACAAACTGTATCCATGCCCCTATACACCCCCACAGATGTTAATTTTTAAACTGGTTTGCGACTTTTCCATTATTTGACTTAGAGGTTATACCAATCTTCGAGTTAATCAAGCCACGTAGTAAAATCCTCTCTTGTAAAATTGACTACCCTTTTTCACTCCATTATGGGTAGATTTTCGAAAAACCCTGATACGAGTTATTCTTCATTTTTGGTTTTAAGTATAAATACTGAGTTTCGAGTTGATCGGACCACGCGTTAAAATTCTTCTGTACAAGCTTTGACATCCAATCCATTGAAGTTAAGATAAAAAAAAATACAAATTTTATAATTTACTTACGTAAGTATTCGTCCAAGTTTCAAGTTTATTAACTCTAGGAATAAGATTTTTCATACAAACAAAACTCCCCGTTTCCCCCCCTCCACCCTTTAAAGGTCAAATTTCCGAAAATTTCAGCCTAATCTGTTCAGTGGTTTGAGCTGTGTTGATAGACCATTCAGTCACGGTTTCCTTATATATGTATATATGGCTAGATACATATTATATTGAGAACATCATCCTTTTTTGAAGTCGGTTAAAAAACGACAAGTGCGAGTTGAATCGCGTGGTGAGGGTTCCGTACAATGAATATGTTATCTACCATGTTTTTATCCCAAGATAATTTATCCCGAGTAAATATTTTTTTTTTTATGTACACAATAAGCCCACTCAGACCGCACTTATGAAGTTGTTTGTCGACTTTGGTTTTTTTTAGCCATCTCCTTTAGGGAGTAATTTCTTACCTTTGCCGTCATTATTGAAATTAGTTTTATTCATTTCTACTAAATCACCTACTGAACAAGAAACGGCAGGGGGGATCTTTTAGAATCATAGGCATCTTTCACATGTCTTTGATTTTTCGATATTATTAGAGGTTTCAATTCTTATTTCGTCAATATTTGAAGAAATGGGTGGGATAAACGGATTTTACTGTCGCGATAGTGGCGCTGTTGAACCCATCGTGCTTTATCGAGTTGCTGGTCCAAGAAGCGTTCGTTTCTGCCAAAATATTGAGTAGACAAGGCCTTAAGAATCGTCTGGTTGAACCGTTCATCATCATTTCAGCCGCCTTACATTACATGAAATAAATAATTTATTGTCTCAGAAAAATTCAGAAAAGAGTTATACGTAGATTGTTCTCAGATGGAAGGAAGCAGATAAAATAGAAACGAAATTCCTAAAAAACAATGAAGACTAAAAAATAATTTTGAAATACCGACAGTGCAGCAAAGCTTGGGTCGGCCATCGAAATCGTTTAAGGAATTTAGCGAAAAAAGTAAAAGAAGGAAAACTTACTACGTTTTTAGGGTTCTGTAGTAAATTAGGAACCCTTATAGTTTCGCCATGTCCGTCTGTCTGTCTGTCCGTCCGTCCGTCTGTCCCCGGCTTAGCTCAGAGACGCTTAGTGCTAGAAAGCTGTAATTTGGCATGGGTATACATATTAATCATGCCAAAAAATTCGTCAAATAAAACCATGAAAAACAATTTTTTTTAGGGGTTCTCGTCTATTCCATGGTGTGGGGTATCGTTGGATAGGCCGTTTAAAAATATTGTGGGTTTGTCTGAGCCATTTTTCAATTATGGGATCCGTTTGCGTAATATTAAGCTTTAAAGTGCTATTTTTTGTTAGAGTCAAGTGTCCCCCCCCCTGCCAGCTAAATGGTTGGTTTTGGATATGTGAAAAAAAATCATGGCAATAGTATATATAACGAAATTAAAAGGAAAACTATCACAGCTAGGTAGGCTTCACAAGTTACCGAGTAATAGTCGACCAACTTAAATTTGCAGTTGGAGAATTGACCGTAACGTATATCGATGTATGGGAGAGCATGTTTTTCAACTACAATGTTAAGTTTGTTTTTGGGATAAATTCATCCCAACTACGGAACCCTTCATTGTGCGTGGTCCGACATGCACTTGGCCGGTTTTTATTAAGTCACTTTCTTGTTTGTCTGTCTGTCTGTCGTTCCGGGTGGAATCTTGCAACTCTTCGAGCACTTCCCGATTAGCTATCCGGCTGAAACTTTCAGGGTAGCTGACAACTTGATGACAATGCATTCTAAATAAAAAAAAAACAAAAACGGCTATATCTTGTAAAGGAAGCGAGATATAGCAAAAATAACACGTTTCAGCGGGCTCCTAAAGGGGTTTCACATCGATCGAGAGGTTCGCAAACCTGAAATCATAACCAAAAATTTTAATTTTTTGCTTTTCTTTTCGTATTCTTTTATACCTATCTGTCTGTCCTTCTTCATAGACATTAAATTATTCATTTATTGGTGATTTCATATAGGTAGTTAAAAGCAAAAAAATTAAAATTTAGGTTATGTTTTCGGGTTTGTGAATCTCTTGATCGATGTATTTGATTAAGTGGAACCCCTTTAGGAAACCGCTAAAACGTGTTATTTTCGCTCTATCCCCTGACCGCCCATTGTGTCAACCCTATGTATTATTATTCTACTTTTATAGCAGTCAATTACATGGTGTAGGTAAATAATAAAGAGAATTCTATCTATGTAAGTACATGCTCCTGGACTTACCTGTGCGATGGCAAGGTTGATGGGCAGCATGTTGGCATCGGTGCGCATCAAGCACCACAAGTCAATGACCCCGACCTCGTCTCCCGTATCGAAGATATCAACGTTATAAGCGCGCTCGTTCAGCATCTGTGGACCTGCCACCTGCACACGGTAGGATTCGGTTACGAAAGAAAGAAATAAAAAATGTTTATTCAGCACAAATAAGACGCATATTAGAAACATGCAACTTGCCTGAATTTTGACGTTTTTTGTTCGTGTATCTGAACCTACTTATTATTATGGCTTTTTATGAGTGGTAAATGGAAAACAGACCTTATGCCTTGCCAGGTAGAACCCAAATCTTTTTCAATCTTGCTGTTTTCCCGAATGACAAGTACCCAAAGTCGTAAGCAAACTTGTAGGTAAAAGACACAACTTTACCTAGAACTAACTAACTCAGTAAATTTAATGTTGATCTTTTCAGTATTTTCCGTATTTTCTTATATTGGGACGTTCCACGTATTGCCACTTCTACTATCTACTTTATGACTGTGTAGTCTAAGTTGATTAAAGATTGACTTCGCAATAAAAAAGTTGCTAAGAGAATTGCAATAGAATTTTAACTAGGTATGTCATGTATGTTATAGTTAACTATAACATACATGACATAGTTAAGTAGTAGTGACATACTTAGTAGTCTTAGTCCTATATGTACTTATTCCCAAAATTTGATAATAATCGGAGATTCTGAATTCAAATACCTGTGCAGTCTTTTTCGTGTAGGCTATACCTATAGACAAGGTAGAACTGGATCTTGAAATTTGTCCTACCATTAACTGCCCAGGTTTTTCGTAAATGGCAGTAAAAGATGAAGGCCCGATTGCACCACAAATCCCAAAATACTTCGCGTCAAATGTATTTGAAACAGCATTTTGTCTCTGTCACCTTCACACGATTGACTGAAACAGAACGATATTTTAAATTCGTTTAGCGCTAAACGTAGATAATTAGGTAAGTATTTGTGATGCAAGCGGGCCTGGCTAGGGTGTCTTTAAAACGTCAGACACTACCGTCAGCGTGCGGTGACGTCACGACGGACGCCCAACACGCCGCCGGCGCCGGTTGCCAAAACGTTCGTTGCCGCCGTCTCAACTGTCAGTCGCGGGCGGCGGCCTCTCCGTTAGGAGTATATGTGTTCTGTGGGCGTGCTAGCGAGACCGCACCCGTGTTTAGGAACATAGCATTCGGCCGTCGTCAATGACGGATGCTGAGCGATGGCCGTTTTTCGTGAATGTGACGCATAGTTTCCCTCAACTTGTTCTTTCGTGTTTGTGTTTTTTTTTTCTTTGCGTTATGTTTACCGCAAATAAACGTATTTTCTTTCTTTCTTTTTTTACGTCGGTCGCGGTCGGTGTGCGGTCAGATATACCGCAGCCTAAGTAAGCGTACCAATGCTAGTGACATGTCGGCTCTCGTGTTGGTGTGTAGCAGAGCGTCTCTTAGCGGTAACACACAGCTCGCGAAGGGCTCCTCCTCTCGGTCCAACTCGCAAATGACGATCGGCATCTCCTCCTGGTATTAAAGGACTTATTATGATGTTGATTTATTAGTACCTAGTAGGAGAGCAATTTATAAAGGACCTTGTCCGAGGGATACTATACCACAATGATTATTTTTGCCGCCAAACAGCGTTGTTGATCCGGTTTATGATGGATCAACAGTGATAAACCGGGAAATTCAAATTTTCTTACGGTTTTTGCAATTTGCAGGTCAGTGTGAGGTTGTATCTTGATCAAAATATGATCCGCGACTATAACAAATAATGATGTTTTTACAGAAATATAATCATTACAATCATTATACTTTTCAAAAAAGAATAGGCCCGTTTTGACATTTAACTTGAATCGATTTATCGTGAGTATCGAGTACCGAGTCGTATGTCGTCGAATATCTCGAATCGATTGACCATCGCGACGTAACTAGTGAAGTAACTTCACTAGTTACGTCGCGATGGTCAATCGATTCAAGTTAAATGTCAAAACGGGCCTTTTATTTTTTGACAACTTTAGTACCTACATTTATGTAAATACATACCTATTTGCCTACCTACCTTTCTATGCCAAGAACCCAGCGTATATAATAATTCCTTCATGCGTCCACAACCCGCATCCGAGTCGTCGCTACGTGGGACACATTGAAAGTTCTTAGAAAATTAAAAACTAAATGAAACATTAAGTTGCTAATACCTTTACTGTTTTTCGAAATATTCTCCATTCCTTTCGAAGCAACGTCGCAATTTGATGGAACTACTTAGAGAAGCAGTGGGCCCACTCTTCTTTAGGGATCTCTTCCACGGCCATTTCGAACGCAGTCACTGCATCTTCAGGGTTCGTAAAGCGAATACTTACCTCGAAGTTTATCTTTGATATATGGGAATAAATAAAAGTCGCAAGGTGCTAGATCGAGACTGTATGGTTTATGACTTATTATCTCAAAACCCGCCGTAGTCAAATATTCGACTGTCCGTCTGGCGGAATGCGCTGAAGCGTTGTCGTGGTGAAGTAGGATCCTGCTTCGAGGGCGCTGCTGTCGAACTTTTTCTAAGACAAGTGGCAAACAATTGTCAAAATACCAGTCTGCAGTAACTTTCCTTTTGTCCTCCAGCACAACTGTCGCGAAATGACCTGTCCGTTCAAAGAACGAAGCAATTATATTTTTTCCTCCACTTCTTCCTTTATTTACTTTTGTTGGCAAATCCTCAAAAGGAAACACCCTCTGTGCAGATTGTCTTTTAGTTTCGGGTTCGTAAGATTTATATCCAACTTTCATCACCTATGACGATGTCAAATACAGCATGCGAGGCACCTTCGTTGTACTTTTCTAGCATTTCGCTGCACCAATCTACGCGACGGCGTTTTTGGTCTTCAGTCAAATTATTGGGTATCCATCTAGTACATAGCTTCCTGACGCTTAAATGCTGATGTAAGATTTTTTGCACCTGACTCATACCAATGCCTAACCTTGCCCGAATCTGTTGTTAGGTCACTCTCTAATTAGCCTCTATCATGCACCGCACAGTAATGATGTTATGATCAATTGTCACCGTTGCAGGAGTAAGATTCCTACGACCCCGCTTAAACTTATTGAACCAGTTTTAAACAGTGGCCCGTGATGGGGCTTCATCATGAAAGGCTAATCGAAGTCTATCTTATATTTGTTGTTGACTAAGACTACAACAAAAGTCGTAATAAATCATAGAGCAAAAATGTTCTCGCGTTAAATTCGTTTTAACGCGCTACACGCACTTTTCAAATTGCCGCCAATTTATAGAAATAAATGACGGATGAATATTCATTGAACATCATCAGATTACCAAAGAGTTCTAAATTCAAAATTTTAATTTAAAAAAAATTGATTCGTTTCTAACCAGCCAGTTCTAAGAACTTTCAGTGTTACCCTTGTATACGTAGCATAGGTGTAGGTATAAGTACATCATTATGAATGCGATTGTTAATATTAGTAATGCATGTGAAGGTAGGCAGGAGAAATCTTACTACAATAAATCAGTCTTTGCTCAACCACCGTGTTTCAATGCTGTGACCCGTACTCCCAACATAACATGGCGCAGCCGGTAGCTAAATAAGTTAGTTAGCCGTTTTAAAACCTAGAAGTGAAATAAAAGGAAACGTACCTACATGATAAATAGCAGTGATTCCGAATCATTCGAAGAAGCAGAAGTGATATTACAAAGGAAGCATCATACAATGGAGTCCATTTTGCAACCGCCACCACCGTTCGTTTTTGAAAATGACATTACAAATGTAACATCAGGAAATTTAAGCAAGGAATGGGAAAAATGGAGAAAGGCATTCAAGATATATTATGAAGCTTGTGAACTACATCGTAAAGAAAAAATAGTGCAAATCAACATCTTGTTACATATCATAGGCGAAAAATGTCGTGAGGTAAGTGAACAATTCACACGTGAGCACAAAAATATAGACGACTTGCTAAATGACTTCGATGCATTTTTTTTGCCACGAATGAATTTAACGATTGAAAGACATGCGTTCTTTACCCGTGACCAAAAGGATTTAGAGTCAATTGAACAATACGCATTCGAACTGAATAGAATAGCAGCGAAGTGTGAGTTTAAAGAATTATATTGTGGAATTAAAGACAGTGGACTCAGGGAAAGACTGTTAAGAGAACCAGACTTGACCTTATCTAAAGCTATATATATCTGTAGATTAGCGGAAGTATCTAGAGCTCAAGCAAAAAATATAAAAAACGAGAATCAGGATCAAACTCATAATATACATGCTATTTCAAACAAAGAGAAGGAAGGAAAAAATGTTCACTATGCAAGAAGTACGGTGCCGCGTCATAAAAAATGGCGGCCAACCAGTACCAGTGGTGGAGATGCCAGGACATCCCGCCAGGGTCGTGAACAGACAGATGCGCAGAGATCAAGTGGACACGCACGCGATCAACCAGGAGAGGCTCATCGAAGATCACGTCCAGTATGTGGAAAATTTGGGAAAAGCCACGACAAATATAAATGCCCAGCGTATGGTCAGCGATGTAGTCAGTGCAGAAAAATGAACCATTATTCAAGAATGTGTCGTGTGTACGAGGTTCGTGAAGACTCCAGCGATCAGGTAATTCACACTATTGATAGTAATTCTAGTACTGAGTGGACGGTAGCATTATGTATTGGGAATAAAAATGTAAATTTCAAACTGGACACTGGAGCCGACGTTAATGTCTTGCCAAACAAATATCTATCTAAAATTAAAATATCGAAAGATGAATTGGTCCATACAACAACGAAGTTACAGGGTTATTCAGGTAGTCAGATTAAAGTCATTGGTAAATGTTATCTTAAAGTACAATACAAAAACAATACAGTCATTTTACAATTTATAGTTGTTGACACTAATTCACCTCCCATTTTGGGTAGAAGTTCATGTGATGAATTAAAATTATTGAAAAGAGTAATGAGTATAAAAAAGACAGATAGAACTGCAAACAATATATTGGATGAGTTTCCTGACATATTTACAGGAATGGGTTGTTTACCAGGTACATATGAAATACAATTAAAAGATGGGTACAAACCTGTGGTTCGTGCTGCACGAAAACTACCTATTGCATTAAAAGAACAAGTAAAAGAAAAGCTAATGGAAATGAAAAATCAGGGTATTATTGCAAAAGTTGAGGGACCCACCGATTGGGTAAATAGCATGACGGTTGTAAAAAAGCCTAACGGAGATCTCCGCATTTGTTTAGACCCGCGTGACTTAAACAAAGCAATAAAGCGGGAGCATTTTAAATTGACTACCCTTGAAGAAATAACCGCCAACCTATCCGGCGCCAAATATTTTAGTACATTAGATGCTAAACAGGGATTCTGGCATGTAAATTTACACCCTGCTAGCACAGACCTCTGTACGTTTAATACAATTTTCAGAAGGTTCAAATTTTTGAGAATGCCATACGGTATGTAGGGACACAATTTATGTACAAGCTTACTCAGCGATATATTATTGGTGACGCACGGCTGCGCCCGTGATACAGAGAGTTTTTTAGTCGCAAATAAACTGCAGTCGTAATTGGTCGTTTCTATTAAACCTGCACCGTCGATACAAGTGAACAGAACACATATACGTCGGACATTACCGAAGTATTAATATAAAGATATAATATCTAAAGTGGTGACCCCTGTGAAAATTTCGTTTTGGCGAGGTGCGTGGATAAACTGAAACGGAAATGAATCCTCAACAAAGTGTTACGCCACGTGCGCAAGGTGTGAAAGATGACATGTCCGGCGATGCCAACGAAAAGGCGCTGGCCAGCATAACTGTCTCATCGCGTATTCCCGAGTTTTGGACAGACCAAACGCGACTCTGGTTTGTCCAGTTCGAGGCCGCGGTAGAAAATCAAAGACTGAGTGATGCAGCCAAACAGAATCTGGTTGTTACTAAATTAAGCAAGGCTGCTATACAGCAGGTGAGCGATTTGTTGCTTGCCCCGCCCGAGTCTCGGAAGTATCAGACGCTGAAGGAAAGGCTACTGGAGGTGTTCAAGGAGTCGGAGACAAGGAAATTGCAGAAGTTGATCAGCGAAATGGAGTTGCGAGACCAGCGGCCATCACATTTGCTGCGACGAATGCGTGAGTTAGCCAGAGAAAAAGTGCCTGACGATACCTTAAAGTTGATGTGGCAATCACACCTGCCGAAATCAGTGCGGGCTGTGCTGGCAGTGTCTGACTCGAAGGATTTGGATGTGCTCGCCACGATAGCAGACAAGGTACTGGAAAGTACGAGAGAGGGCTCATCAACAGTAGCAGAGATCAAAGCGGTGGAGGTCCAGGAAAAAACTACAGGGAAAAGGAGTGATGTATCAACAGACATCAGTCACATCCTGGGGGAGCTAGCGAAGATCAACCTGCGTCTCGCAGGTCTGGAGCGTGGCAGAGGCAGAAAGCGTTGGGACAACGACAGCCGGCGATCGAGATCGGCATCGAAGCATGGTGATGAGGGAGCCGAGAGGAAAAGTGCTAATTGGTTGTGTTTTTACCACTATCGTTACAGGGAGAATGCAACAAAGTGCGTGAAGCCGTGTAATTGGAGCAAGGGGCAGGAGAAGTCGGCGGGAAACTAGACCCGGTGCAGCCGACGGCGGAACGTTGCACGATACACAACCGCCTAGTAGTATGTGATAAGGAAACAGGTATGAGATTTTTAATTGATACGGGAGCTAACGTGTCTGTAATACCTGTGAAGAGAAATCGTTCGCGCAGTTATTACGATAGAAATAGGTCTAACTTTACATTATATGCCGCTAACGGCACAATAATAAAAACTTACGGTATCGAGACATTAACTCTAAGTTTGGGATTAAGACGTCCGTATACTTGGCATTTCATTGTAGCAGATGTAAATCAGCCCATAATAGGCGCAGATTTTTTAACAAAGTATAAATTACTAGTAGATTTAAGTGGCCGACGACTCATAGATGAAGTAACTAGTTTAAGTGCAGTAGGTTTAATTGTAAAGTGGAAGGGACCATCCTTAACTACGATTAATAACACTTGCATTTATTCGGATATACTAGCCGAGTTTCCTGAGATCACTAAACCAGTGTCTTTTAAGGAGGAACCCCCACATGCGGTGTTACATTACATTGAGACACACGGACCGCCAGTATTCGCTCGAGCTAGACCGTTAGCCCCAGAGAAATATATCAAGGTAAAGGAGGAGTTTCGGCGCATGCAGGAAATGGGAATATGCAGGCCGTCGAAAAGTCCATGGGCCAGTCCGCTGCATGTGGTACCCAAAAAGGATGGGCAGATTCGTCCTTGCGGTGATTATAGGGCCTTGAATGCTATAACAATACCCGACAGGTATCCTATTCCGCGGATAAACGATTTTACGTATATTTTAGGCAATAAGTACATATTCTCGCGTTTAGATTTAAATAGAGCGTATCACAATATTGTAATTGCACCGGAAGACGTCGAAAAAACAGCCATAACCACTCCCTTTGGGTTGTATGAGTTTACGCGTATGACCTTTGGTTTACGGAATGCCGCACAAACATTTCAGCGATATATGAATAACGTGGTATTACAAGGGATAGATGCACAATTCAAATTAGGTGCAGAAGGTCAATTAGAGTCTAATTTCTACTTCTGTTACATAGATGACATCATCGTAGCTAGTGAGACGCCCGAGCTTCATAAGTTACACTTAAAGGCGATATTTGAGCGATTAAACCGATTCGGTATAACTATCAATATGGCGAAATGTAGTTTCGGAAAAGAAAATCTAGAATTTTTAGGTTACGAGGTCACGTCATCAGGAATCAAACCATTACCAAACAAAGTGCAGGCAATAATCGATTTCCCAAAACCCAAGACAGTAGATCAGTTACGGCGATTCTTGGGAATGGTAAATTTTTATAGGTCCAGTTTACCTAGGGCAGCGGAATATCAAGCGGCGTTAAATACGTATTTACAAAAGGCAAAGAAGAAAGACAAGTCAATAATTAACTGGTCGCCAGAAGCAGACATTGCATTCGCGAAATGCAAAACTAGCCTACAGAATGCAACTATGCTATCGTATCCGGTAATGAACGCCGAGCTTGCAATATGGGCGGATGCGTCGAACGACTGTGTTGGTGCCGTGTTGCAAGTTAAGGTTGACTCACACTGGTGCCCCTTAGGTTATTATTCTAAAAAACTCAGTGATGTACAACTTAAATACAGCACATACGACAGGGAGCTTCTAGCTATCTATTCGGCGGTTCAGTATTTTCGTTATATGGTAGAAGGCAGATCTTTTGTAATTTACACGGACCATAAACCATTAGTTTATGCGTTCACAAAAAAACCCAGTGACAAAGAGACAACTAGACGCGTTAGACAACTTATGTTTATCAGTGAGTTCACGACAGATATACAGCACATTGTCGGTAGTGATAATACAGCCGCGGATGCACTGTCTCGGGTTGAAGCTATCACATGTCCAACAGCGCTCGATTTCAGCGAAATAGCATTGGCGCAACGGACGGATGATGAGCTGACATTGCTCTTATCAAAAGAAAACAAAGTAATGCAATATAAGCGAATTCTTTTACCCGACTATCAAAGTGAGGTGATGTGCGAACTGTCTACTTCAGTTGCAAGGCCATATCTACCAGTAGCTTTTAGGAAAAGGGCATTTCAGGCGGTACACGGTTTGTGTCATCCTGGAGTTCGTACTACTCGGAAATTAGTGTCGTCTAAGTATTTTTGGCCAAGTATGAACATAGACGTAGGACAGTGGGCCAAAACCTGCGTGCAATGCCAAAAGTCGAAGGTGATACGTCACACGGTATCAGGACTAGGACAATACGAAAGTAGCGGGCGATTCGAGCATATACATGTTGACCTAGTAGGACCATTACCTACGTCACCTGATGATTATAGGTATTGCCTTACGGTGGTAGATAGGGCTACAGGCTGGCCGGAAGCTTTTCCAATCAGAAACATTTACGCTAGTACGGTAGCCAAGACGTTGTACGAAGGTTGGATTTCGAGGTACGGTTGTCCGGTAAGGGTTACTACAGATCAGGGCAGACAGTTCGAAAGCAGCTTGTTTAATGAGTTAATGAAATGTCTAGGAATAAATAAATTAAGAACTACAGCGTATCACCCGCAAGCGAACGGCACTGTAGAAAGGTTCCATCGCGTGTTAAAAGCAGCACTGATGGCCAGAAGGGACAGTGGCACGTGGGTTGAAGAGTTGCAGTTGAAGAGTAGCAGTTGAAGAGTTTGGGTTACGCGCAACACCGCGAAGCGACACTGGTGTCAGTGCCGCGGAATTAGCATTCGGGAAGACATTACGGTTACCCGGGCATTTTTACGGTGACAACAACATAAGCGTTAGTGATTCAAACGAATATGTAAACAAAATTAGGAATATCATCGAAAACCTTAGGCCAAGACCAACTAAACAGAGAGATGCAAGGACTATATTTGTTCATTCAGATTTGAAGACATGTTCACATGTTTTTGTAAGAGTAGATCTGGTGAAAAGATCCTTACAACCTCCCTATGATGGTCCATATCAGGTTTTGGAGAGAAAAGAAAAGTATTTCTTGTTACAAATAGCAAATAAGCGTGTGAAGATATCAATCGATAGGTTAAAATACGTAGTTAATGAAGGAACCCTTCCACTAAAACAGCAAGAAAAAGATTGTGTCGTAGCTAATCCTAATAATAAACTGTTTAATGATAATACTAGTAGTACTAAGCGTGTAACTTATACCACACACAGCGGTAGAACGGTCAGGCGACCGATAAGGTTTGCACAATAAAAACTATGTATGTTACAACTAATAGTACAGTAAGCCATAGTGTTACAAAGGTACAGGTTCGATTCCTGCTTAAAAACAACACTACGATTTAATTAATGCAATTAAGAGAAAAATATAGGTTTTAGATATTATTAAATAATCAGCAAATAGCTAACACTTAAATTATTTTGCATATTGTCAATAAAGAAGCACTTTATTAAACAATGAATTAATGCAATTCTGGCATATGAAATGATGTTTATCCAGGCCAGCCAAATGCAAAGTTTCATAAAAAAGTGTTAATTAAGATTATCAGATCAGAGTTAAGGCAAAATGTTCTAGTAGTTTAGACAAATAATAATGAAATACCAAACGCAATTTAACCATTGCTGGAATAAGACCTTACGAACTACAACTGTTATTTAAAATAAAATATCTCTGTAATTAAAAATGGGTTGGGGCCAAAGTGAACCACAACAGAACAATGTCGCTATAGCACAAACGGTGTCTAACGAGATGATGGGACAAAGAGTTGGAACTTTGGAAATCATTGTGATTGTGTGCGCCGTTCTAATGGGAATTTTGATTCTGTATTTAATCAGAGGCCAATGCAAGAAGCGGGTACGAGGCTGGTTTCACCAGGAAGCAGTCGCGGCCGGTTGGAGTCCGCCAGTCGTAAAGGTGCAAACAGCGCCGCCGCCGACTGTACCCCGTAACCCAGACGTGTATTAAGGTTGAGTGATTTTGTGTCATGTGTCATTTACTCCTTCAAGATAAAATTGGATTGTGCAAAGGTATAATGGTGTTTAGATTAAAAAAAAACCATGTAATTAGATATAATTTTTGAATAGATTGTTGTTGAAAAATATATGTATGTATTTAGTGTGTACTTCTTTTAAGAAGGGGGCTACTGTAGGGACACAATTTATGTACAAGCTTACTCAGCGATATATTATTGGTGACGCACGGCTGCGCCCGTGATACAGAGAGTTTTTTAGTCGCAAATAAACTGCAGTCGTAATTGGTCGTTTCTATTAAACCTGCACCGTCGATACAAGTGAACAGAACACATATACGTCGGACATTACCGAAGTATTAATATAAAGATATAATATCTAAAGGTATATCATCGGCGTCAGAAATATTCCATAAACGCTTATATGAACATTTTGACGATATACAGGGTGTTATATTGTTTATTGATGACCTCCTAATCTACGCAGAGACAAAGGAAATACACGATCAGAGATTACGAGCAGTTTTGAAACGGTGTAAGGAAATAAACATAAAATTAAATAAAAATAAATGTAAAATAGGTTTAAGTGAGCTAACGTACTTAGGCCATAAAATAACAAAAGACGGCATCAAGCCCGATGAGTCACAGGTATTGGCTATTAAAAATATGTCAAGGCCACAAAATGTTAAAGATGTTGAAAGATTTTTAGGTATGATAACCTATGTTAGTAATTTCATTGAAATTTTTTCTGAAAAGACATCAATTCTTCGCGAGTTATTAAGAAAAGACGTAGCTTGCCACCGGGATCATACACATGAACAATGTTTTGAAATGTTAAAAAAGCAGTTAACAAGTCCACCCGTGTTAAGATATTACACACTCGATAAACCCATAGTGATCTCAGTAGACGCGAGTAAAAGCGGTTTAGGTGCCTGTCTAATGCAAGACAACTGTCCCGTATGTTACGCTTCGAAATCATTAACTAAAACTGAACAGAACTATGCTCAGATCGAAAAGGAATTATATGCCTGTGTATTTGCATGCGAGCGATTCTATACATATATATATGGCCGTAACGATGTGACGATAGAAACAGATCACAAGCCATTAGTGAGCATTATTAACAAGCCATTGGTGAATGCACCAGCACGCCTACAGAGAATGTTAATGCGACTTCAACCATATTCGTTTACGCTTATATATAAACCAGGTAAATATCTATACATAGCGGACGCATTATCACGAGCGGCGTTGCCACACACCGATAATATCACAACGCGCGACCACCTCGACGCACAAGCACAAGTGTGTGCCATAACAACGATGAATCCTCTAACAGACTTTCATTTTTTAGAAATACAGAAATGGACTAAGGAAGATAACGAAATGCAGGGATTGAAAAAAATAATAAAGAAAGGATGGCCCGTACTAAAAAGTAAAATTAGTAATGAATTAAAACCTTATTGGGATAGCAGGGATGAGTTAACAGTGAATTATGGACTAATATGGAAAGGCAATAGAATCATTATACCAAACTGTATGCGTAAAACAATGTTACAAAAAATACACATAGGGCATTTAGGTATAGAAAAGTGTAAGCTTAGGTCTAGAGAGATCATGTATTGGCCTAATATGAATTCACAATTACAGGATTACTTATCACATTGTCAGGCCTGTTTAACATATAGAAAAGATAACACAAAAGAACCGTTAATTCCGCATGACATTCCCGACAGAGCTTGGTACAAGATAGGCACAGATATCTTTCACTACGGCACTAAATCATATTTGATAGTAGTAGATTATTATAGTAAGTTCATAGAAGTTGTTGAATTGTGTTCGACCACATCCTTAGAGGTAATCAAGGAAATTAAACATTTATTTAGACGTAATGGAATACCACAAATAGTTATGTCAGATAATGGCCCGGAATTTTCCTCTAATTTGTTTAAAGAGTTTTCGTTGAACTGGAGTTTTCAACACATAACGTCTTCTCCTAGGTACCCACAATCAAACGGACAGGTAGAAAGAGCGGTCCAGACAATAAAAAAACTGATGAAAAAGACCACCTTTCAAAATACTGACTTCAGTTTGGGATTGTTAGAATATTTGAATACGCCGTTAAGTGAACTTAAGTTAAACATCTTCTTCAACCGAAATTGCAGGGGAATGTATCAAATAAATTAGAGAATCGAATACAGCAGAAAAAGTACTTTGATAAAGGATCGAAAAGGCTAAAACCACTAATCATAAATCAAAAAGTCAAAATAAAAATGCATAATCATTGGAATAGTGGAGTAGTTCAACGTCTGCTTGCTAACCGATCTTATTTAATAAGAATGAACACAGGAAAAATTTTAAGACGAAATAGAAAACATATAATAATTGATTCAGAGCGTAATAACATCCAACCAAATGAATACTACAGACATACATATGACGACATAATTATAGACAGACCGCAAAATCGTGCCATGCGCGTGAATGAGTCACACAGCGGCTCCAGTGCTCCAACAATAACACACGTAGACCATAATAGTTGTACCACTAATTATTATAAAACTCGTTCTGGCAGGACAGTGAAACCACCTGATCGCTGGGGACAATCTACCTGATGCAATCAAATGTCAAGCCGCTGATGATTTAAAAATCATAAGTACATGTATAAATAAATAAATAAACTTAACGGCAGTGTAAATACAGTATAAAAAACAAGAATATGTAATCAAAATAGCGAATGTTAAATTAAAAAAAAAAAAAAAGCAACAAATCATCAAATCTTATTATTGTAATAATAGATTAATAAGGTGTGTAATTGTGTACCATAATAAGATGTTTTTGTTCTTAACGTAGTAAATATTGTTTATTTTTGTTTTCATTCTTTATTGTTAAAGAATCACAAAATC
Organism: Tiliacea aurago; assembly: GCA_948098905.1. Classification (NCBI taxonomy): domain Eukaryota; kingdom Metazoa; phylum Arthropoda; class Insecta; order Lepidoptera; family Noctuidae; genus Tiliacea; species Tiliacea aurago. The sequence continues at coordinate 28,801,461 of OX402577.1, read as the reverse complement.
AAAAATATGTACTTAAGTAATTTATTATAAAATGAATGGAATGTAAACTTGATTCAAATTAATTAATAAGGGGGTTGTTGGTATAAGCAAATCACTATCATGATGTTGTTGTTTAAAATGAAGTAGGTAAATAGTTTATTTATATTTTCTGTCTTTATTGTTGAAGAATCTCAAAGTTAAAAATATGTAAGTAATTTATTATAAATTGAATGGAATGTAAACTTGATTCAAATTAATTAATAAGGGGGTTGTAGGTATAGGTACATCATTATGAATGCGATTGTTAATATTAGTAATGCATGTGAAGGTAGGCAGGAGAAATCTTACTACAATAAATCAGTCTTTGCTCAACCACCGTGTTTCAATGCTGTGACCCGTACTCCCAACATAACAATAGGTACTTAGATTTGGTCTCGTTAGTCGGGTCCTGGGGCTGCAGTCTCGACATAGATAGCGATCGCTTTACGACCGAATTCAGTCGCAAGTCCTAATGGGGTCTCCTGACGGTCAAAATTGCTTGAGAAGATTTTAATTTTTTGAAAGCAAAGAAAGAAGAAGTATCAGATATGTAAGAACTCTAGGACTTACAATTATCGGATACTTTCAATTACTGTTGTTAGTTTTAAACGCTCCACCTAGGTACTTTTAATGGCGACTACGGGTGGTGAGCCATATGCCACTTACGTGAGTAGACAAGGGTTTATCTTACCGGAAGAGGTAACAGTTAATATTTCAGTAAGATTTGGAAGCCTGCTTTTCGTCACAAACTCTTAAAGACAGGCAACCGCCAAAATAGCCATCAGGTATGTCTGCTGTGTTACGTAAGTCCACAAAGAGTAGGTTTTTACAGTGCTGGGTCAATACGGCACACCGAGTTTTCAAAAAGCATTCTTTTTTTACTTTTTCTAACTCTTAAAGTATCGCCTGGCCATGTAGGTACTTTATACTGTATGTACCTATGTAGTAGGTACCTACCTAGTTTCGTCAAACTTCATCTTACGTAATTTTCACCAACTTTAAAACCTCAAGTTAACTCACATGTTTCAAATAGTGCAAGAAGCCCTCGGTGATCCTGATGTCATATTCAGTGGAGAAGTCGAAAACCACGACGCGTCCTGCGTGCATCCGTGCCATGGTCACGGCCTGGTCGTAGAACTTCCATTTTAGCACCAGGTTCTTGCCGCGGGAGTTTAGAACAGCCTATATTGTGAAGGAAGTAGATTAGGAGATTTTATAGTGCTTCTTGGAAAATTTACATCATGTGATCTTAGTTGGAAATTCCTTTTTGGTTACTGCTATTTTGGTATATCTCAAGTTGAATAAGTTTGTGCAAAAAGATGAACAACCATATCTAAACCATGGGACGGTACTTTAAACGCCGTACCCTAGCAATAGATTTTCTTTAACAATCAGCATAGGATACTAAATTTTGCTTTAGCTGGCTAGAGGAGGTGCTGGTTGATGCGGAGTTATTTAAATTTCCCGTAGAAACTGCTCCAATGACGATTCCTCGATGTCTAGAATTTAGGTATACTGTCGACCAAAATTCCAATTTACATAATTATGATCCTACACTGTTCACATTGGTGAGACTCAGCCGCCTTTCTGTGAAAGGGAGCGGGCCGTTACCTACGAAGCGGGACCAATACGGGTTGTACACAAACAGACACACGACGGGTACACGGTCGAGTAGGTACCAATGAATCTGTAGCGGCAGCAACATCGCCACATGCAAACTACGCGTCACACTGATATCACGCAAATCCTGCATCGCACAATCAGAGTTTACCGCGCAACTAGCATATATACAACATCCCGACATCAACCGTCGGGCAGTTGCCCACCAGACATAACACCCGTCTGGTCGGAGGATCCTCCCTTTTCAAAAGAGGATGAGTGAACTTTTCACCCTGTTCCTCATACCTCTAAAAATCTATTGAAACAGCGAAAATCTAATTAGGAAAGAAGCATAACCTCGTCAGACAACACAACGGTTCCGATGTGCAGGGTGAATATGGACATGGGTGCGTATGTATTGCCGATGGCCTGCGTGGCCGCGCCGGCCTGCGGGGGACACGGACATGTAAGAGGATGCACTTAGGTAGCACGCGAAATTCAAAATGTAGGTATGAAGTTTTTTTTACAAATCTGTGATTTGAAAAAACGCTGTTTTACGTTGTTTGTTGATTAAAATTCCTTTAGCGGTAATTACAAGTCAACATTTACTTTAAATCATAAATAGAATAGGCAACAAAATACAATATGAATTACAGATATAAATGTAGATTTTAAACAGGGTAACACAAACACAATGCACTGTTTTATCCCTTAAAACATGGTAACACAATGCACGGTTTTATCCCCAAATGCGATATTTAAATCCCCATAACCAGATCCAGACCAGTCCAGTGGGTTCAGTTCTCGAAATTACATTTGCTGCAAACAATCATATCTTCACGAGTCTTATTTAATCAGCAAAAATAATTTCGAGAGCTACATAATTATAGGTATTCATGATTAAAATGATATGATAGTTAACAATTAATTGTTTGTTAATTGCCGCGAAAATAATCTTGATCAACATAAGTACAAATTTTGCATATCAGTAATTTTTTTTTGCATACAATTTTTTCCAGTAATTTGCAAAGAAATTTTGAATTTCACGTGCTACATTGACGGATCCCGCTTAAGGCACGGCTAAACCAACGCTTTCAACATGCGTCCACGATGGCATCCAGGGTGGCTCTGTTTGCTATGGACTTGTAGGTAAATACTTGTTCACACCAGCGCGTACTGTAAACAAAATTCAATGAACGCGTATTAGCAAGCCATCGCGAACACACGTTGATCGCGTTGCTTTGGCCGTGCCTTGAACGCCGCAATAACAGACAATTTGTTTAACTGTCTGTATTCGAAGGGTTGCCCTCTTATTAATGGTGTACAAAAGTTGCGCAACATCGTTACAGTAACACGATTTATGCTAGGAAATAATAATACAAAATCCATTATTGATTCAAAATATTTAATTCATACTAGACTACACACTAGAATACACTCGCGTACATTTACGATAATCTGTAGTCACTGTATAAATTACTCAATACAATCAAATTAATACGATCCTAATTACTTCATATCTACTTATTATAATGTTAAGGCTTCTACATACCGGCGCGACACCGGTAGAACAATTTCTATGAAATATTCAAGGAAATTCTACCAGTGTCGCGTCGTAGTAAGTAGAAGCATTTAAGGAACATGATTTCAAATAATAATAATAATAGCTATTAATTGCAAAAATATTTATAAATATAGAAAGATTTATTGAATCACTGAAAACTAGACTTTCATAATCTAACGACTACTGACCCAATTCTATCTACCATTACGCACAAATTTTTTTTTGTGTATACATTTTGTTCAAAAATCAAATACAATGATAACATTAAAATATAGTATCTGTAGGTACACTTGACTTATGCTAGTTATAGTTAACAAAACAGGTAGTTTTCTATTTATTCTAGTTATTAAATTACACTAATTTTCTAATAAATACCATTCAATCAATCTGCCCAGTGTTTTCCCAACTATGTTGGAGTCAGCTTCCAGTTTATAACCGGATGCAGCTTAATACCAATATTTTACATGGAGCGACTGCCTATCTGACCTCCACAACTCAGTTACTGAGAAATACGACATCCCTTGGTGAGACTGGTTGTCAGACTTTCGGGCTTCTGACGACCTTTAACGACTGTCAAAGATCCACGAATGACAGCCGGGACCAACAGATTAACGTGCTTACCGAAGATGGTGACCCATCCATCCACGGACCAACCCCGGCAAGCGTAGCTTAATTAACCTGATGGATTGACCCGTGCGGCTGTTACAACTTAGTCACGAACTCTAATAAACACCACTAAATTCACCAAACCACATAAAGTAAATATTAATAATACATATTATTATCATAGGGTTACACAGTTACACCCAAGATCTGAATCGAAATAATTGTCGTACCGACAATAATTCATATCAATTAAATAATTACCATTATTATGCATTGTCTGAACTAAGCCTAATGTACGATTCATAAATTCAAAATTCAAATTCAAACCAATTACAGGCACTTTTGAATTTTCAAAGAGTCGGTCAGTTAGTTAGAAAGTTAAACCGTAGATCAGATCTCTATGGAGAAGAACAGGCAAGAAACTCCAAGGACACTTTTTTAAATCAAGATATTACAAACTCCTGGGTACATTATTCTTGTCGCTTCTTTAAGTGAGAACAACGTAAAAAAAAACTATTTAAAATATAAGATTAAAATATTACAAATAAGCCCTGGCAGTTAAGTGACGACCAGTCTCAACTGACGGCGCCCGTTCACGAACATGACGCGTGGATCAGCACCATCCAACTCAACCATTTTTATAATTTTTATTTAGGATGGGTTTGCTCTTGACCTTAGTCTAGGGTAGAGGTGACAGAGACAAAGTCGACGATGGAGTGAGCTTACCCTGAAGAAGCCTGTTCACTCTCACTTTGAAGAGATTAGGGTTGTATGCGTTTGGAAACACAGAGGCAGGTAGAGAGTTCCACTCTTTTGCTGTGCGCATTATAAAAGACATTTGGAAACGCTTAGTGCGAATTGGTGGAATAGCAACAAGGAAGGGATGGTAAGGATTGTAGGGATTTTCATACCGAAGCGTATTTTGAAATACCAGAAAGAAAATTTTGTTTCAATAACGATTTGACGTCATCGGATACGTGTGTGACGCTCCCTCAGAGATTACCATTCAGCTAAGTGTCTGTATGGTATGGTCAACTTAAGAAAACCTTAACCGTACTTACTCTCAAAATAATTGAATAGATTATTCTCGACATTTCCGATTTCCATGACAATCACACGACAATCATTATGACGATAGCATGAAGCGATAACTGTGTTTGATCGTTAATACACGAACTCAAAAGTAAACCACATGAAATGCCATTATAATAATATTGTTATGTATTCACACACTATAATAATATTGTTATGTATTCACACACTATAACAATGAGATACATTCATAAGAACCAGAGTTCATTTTATTTTGAATATTGCAGCTACACACATACCCTATTATTACAAAACAAGGTTTATCTTCAGACCCAAGTATAAACCATGGAGCCATTATTGAATTTTGAACTTTATTCCGTCTACGGTAAAGTTTCTAATACAAAACTAACAACTTAGTACTGAATTAAGATTTCAGTTTTGTATAAAGAACGGTATTTCAATCACTGTTACGTTCTTATTACAAAAACTGGCTTCATGGTTTATGACATGTCAAACTATAAATCTTGTTTTGGAATAAGGCGGTAATAGTCTTGCATCAAAGTTTTTCTACCAAACGATGTAACAATTTTGTGTCATTGTGTGCGTTGCCATAGTTGAGGCTGGTTTAGTTGTACTGACACCTGTCCAGCAAAACCTATTCAATAAAAATATTTGGAAAGTAACATCAAAAATCGGACGTGTTAAATAAGTGCTCATATACACGAGCGGTACGTTGCCAACAACAAAGGCAACTGCAGCCGTCGACTCGTTGAGAGCTGGACAACTGCAGCCGTTTACAACGTGCTGCTCGTATACAGGGTTAAATTAAATTAGCTAGCGAAACTTCGCAGCCGTGAATAACCATCACGTCTGTGGAGTTTCGGTAGCTAATTTCGTTATCTAGACACGACAAAATAAAATAAAAAAAGATTTTATGATTCTTTTTTGGGGTCAACGAACCGTTGTTAGTGTTATAAATTGAAGTATGAATTGAGAAAATCTGTTTTATTTTGTTTTATCATGTTTAGATATCGCTACCGATCACGTCTGTGAAGTATACAAAAAAAAAACCGGTCAAGAGCGTGTTGGACTCGCGCACCGAGGGTTCCGCACGAATATATGATGTTGATGATTTCTGAAAAACTGTGCTATTTAGACATCGTTTTATTTTTCCTGTAATCTTTACATAAGCTTCTATTATATACAATAATTTCAGATTTTTATCTCTGCAAACTTCGGAGATAAGAGGGGGGGGAACGGTATTTTTTTTCACATTTTTCATCAAAAGTCGGAAACAATGCTGCCTATAAAAAAGAAATGTTTGAGAATGCGCATACAGCGTTCTTTCATATGATACCCCACATGCCTAGTAGCCCCACTTCAAATTTTTAAGACCCACTTTCAGTCCCTTTTGCAATAAATATATATTTTTTTAAATTTCTTTCTTACTTCAAAATAGTTGGGCAAACGTCATCTAAAACTATTCTAAATTTCAAGTTGATAGCATTAGTAGTTCCTCAGATATCCAGGTGTGACAGACAGACAGACTTAGTCTCACCATAAGGGTTCCTTTTTACTATTTTGGTACGGAACCCTAAAAAAACAGATTTTTCAAGTGACTACACTAACTGCGGTTGAAGACCTTTAAAAAAAACACGTCAAATAATTTATTTTTGTTTGATCATGTTTAGATATCGATACCCATGGCGTCTGTGGAGTTTCGCTAGCTAATTTAATTTGACCCTGTATACGAGCACTTGTTTGCATCAATTGACAAGTACTCTGCTATAATGATCAATTGGCGCTCGAATGACGTTGACAGGGGGCGCAGTTGGTAAAAAATTGTGCAGTTGTTTTGTGAAGTGTCACTTGGAATGTATGAAAAAGCAGAATGGCGGCGTTAGTAAAATTTTTGGCTATAAGCCAAAAGAACCTTGTAGCGCTTTAACGAGTTTTGTGATAAAGTTCAAAAATAATCAAAACTTTTCGTAAGGTCGTCGTACGCGATAACACGAGGCCACAAGATGTAGCTACACTAAGGCAGTGGACGGCCGGGGCACCTGTGCGGGGCGGTGCGCCTGCAGCATGCTCCTGCAGCGCCGCAGCTCTTCGGAGATGACTTGCAGCGCCGCTTCCATCTGCTGCGACGGAGGCGTCTCCAGCGTATGTGCTTGTGCACTGAAAATAGTTGTTTCACATGAAGTTAAGCTTTATACACACAGAGCTAAATTACGCCTTTCCTCGCCCCAGACCAAAAACATTAAATTATTTACTTAACTATAGACGGGACTTATCGAACAAAATCGTAATCCGATACAATTTGTCCTAGAGGGCAAAACTCGCTCAGTCTAGTGTGGTACGCCTGCATGTCAAGTCGCATCCGTGTCTATTAAAAGAAAATTATTTTCGAAGTATGGTATTGTAAACCCACGCACTCAGCAGGATCCCTTGTATAACGTGACGCTGCCAAAGACGACAAATCACGCTCCTATTGACACCGAAATGCCGAGATACCTGGGACTGACTTCATCCCGCTTGTAGCATTCCTACAGCTCTGCATTTCATCAGCAGTCAAATGACGTTGCTCCATGACATAAAAAAATACTCACCACAATTTTTTTTCAAAAAACTGTAAGTATGTATAATTCTCAAAATGATAAAAGTGAGATAAATACCAAATATATCAAGCAACGAAAACACATGAAATCGGGAAAAAATAATTAGCTTTTATTTTATTGAAAACAAAACACAATCAAAAAGTTTATATTTTCAAATCAGCCAGTATGTTTCCGAGAACAAAAAGATTGTATACCAATCTACTTTGTTAAGAAAAAAATAAAGTATCAATTATTAAAACATGCAGTTTCTGTAAATGATGCGTGTTGCTCGATGTGTGTATTATAAAACCGTAAATACAGGCACATCTACGAGTAGTATGCACTTACCCGTTTGAATACGGCCCGCCTATGTCAGGTTCAGAATGCTTCGGTTCTAAAACAGAGATAATTAAAGAATAGCATTTACAATATATTGAATACAGAATACTACTAATCCTAAATCATCGGAAGAAGGCGTGAGTTTATGTATGTATGAAAATACCGAATTTAGCGCTTGCTCGTGGTACAGCTCTAACTTCTGGTTTGGTTGATATTTGTTTGATTTGATATTATATCAGAATGGTTATCGTTCGATAGTTGGTTAACGATCACTGGTTGATGATACGAAATAATATGATTTAGGAAGTTAAGGCGACGATAACTGACTTTTAATGATTTTATACTGAAGATCACGTCTAAACGAGTAGTGTTAATGATTTGAAAAAAATATATGTTAAATTAGAGCATTTTCTCAATAATTTAATATGTGAATATTTTAGATTATGTTTATATTACATAGTGAAATTAATTTGTAAAGTCATGTCTAACGCGGATAAAAAACTGAGAATGGCGCAAAATCTACCAAGCGTATTTTTCTGAAACCTTCACCAATTTAAAGATAATTTAATTATTTATCTTTTAGTATACGCGTTTTATTAAAATACCTTTTGTTTTGTGTATAATAAATTAATAATGCGTCAAATTGGGGACAGCGCTTCTTGATGGGCGAGTCCTATTACTTGCTGAACGTACGACGCGTTGCGTGAGCTCAGTACAGAACACGCAAGCTAACTACTCAAGGTCACTGGCATATGTCTCCGTCTTAATGATAAATACATGCAAATATGATTTGATTTGGTTTGGTACACACATGGCAAATATGATTTGATTTGGTTTGAGTTACACGATTGGTAGTCAAACACGTACTAAATGGTAACAATAGGCTAGTTGACAGTAAGAAAAATACCTTATGAATTGTATTATATCTATGTGGAATTGTTGGTTTGTGAGCTAACTTTTTTTTTAGATTCTTTGATTGGTAAAAATAGATTCTGAATTTAAATATAGTATAATTGCAGGTAAGGAGGTAACTTACTGCTGGTAGTAGCGGGCATCTCGCCCTCGCTCAGCGACGTGTAGGTGGGGGGCGAGTAGTACGACTGCGTGTTCGTGAATGTAGTCGTCCTGTCCTCGCCCGGGGACAATGGCCGCGACTTGAACGGACTTTTTTCTGTAACATAACATCACGCCTGTAATCCCCGAAGAGTTAGGCAGAGTAGTACTCAAACTCAAACCGCCTTATTATAAACAAAACAAGATATATATTTTGACATGGCTTAAACCATGGAGCTAGTTTTTGTAATAAGAACGTAACAGTGATTGAAATACCGTTCTTTATACAAAACTGAAAACTTAGTTCGGTACTAAGTTGTCAGTTTTTTGTTTAGGAACTTTACCATAGTCGGAATAAAGTTCGAAGTTCAATAATGGCTTCATGCTTTAAACCTGGGTCTAATGATAAACTTTGTTTTGTAATAAGGGGGAAAGAATTTATTTAAAATAAACCATTTAAATAGATGCCACTTTTGAATTTGATAGAGTCGGTCAGTTAGTCAGAAAAATGAAGTTAGTTGCCCATTCCAAAACGTAGATCTCTATGGAGAAGAACGGACAAGACACTCCAAGGACACTCTTTTAAATCAAGATATTACATAATCCGGGGTACATTGAGAATTTAACGCGATAATTGCGTATCACTGATCAAAAAACGTATCACTGATCAAAAAACGCGCTAAATAGCGCATACTTCACTTTTTCATCTAGTGGATCACCACAAAACTATTTTTATGTATACATAAATAAACTATACTATACAAAAGACTCCGGGCTGGGAAATTTGTAATGGAAAAAACCAATAACACTTTGAATATCGAATGTATTTTCTGTAACAAACAGGTTTAAAAAGCTTTAGTGGCCATAGACTAGCCCCTAATTATTTCCCGACTGTGCGATAGCAAAAACAGGGTTCTTATTCACGCTTATCTATTATATGTATCATTGTGTATGTGGGTTTCTTTATGCCCTCGAAGCGTCCTATTGGCTAGATGGATTTTAATACGGGAGTTGTCTATTAAATGATCTCGGTTGCGCGATGGTTTTAGGCTAGATTTTTTTTTTATAAAATAACATGGCGGATTTTAGACGTCATACACTAGTTTTGTAAAAAAAAAAATGTAGGATATCAAAATAACGACGACGATTCCAAAAATAAAACACAAAAATGTAGAAAAAAACATGAAAAAATTAAAAAATCTGACATTGAACTAAAATAAACCAAACCAACTTCCTCAGACTGTTTGAAAAGTGAGCTTGTTTTGAAGTATTTATTTGCAGTCAGGTTTTTTTTAATGTTTACATGGCTACCACATAACTGCCGAAATGTGATCTTTTGGGCCTACAAGCGTTACGTCATGTGTTTGATGTAATGTGCGTATCTCCGTAAACCTCTGCTTTGGCAATGTACTCTTTGAAAGCAGTTAAAAAATACTCAGTAAACTTTAAGCTGACTCCAGATGTGACTGTGGTGTTTTAGTAGGAGAACTCTAGCCTAAGAAAAACAAACACAGTTACAGTGCAGTAAACAAGTGAACTTACTTTCCTTCTCCATAGGCAGGTCTGGGAGGTAAGACATCTCTAGGTCAGTGTTATCAGGTGAGGTGTCAGGTTGCCCCGAGTTCACCGTATATGTTCCGCGCTCCGACGTCGAAAGTGCACGGCGCTGGTCTCTCGGGGACTTCACCTCTTCTTTGTCGTGTGCTTGGATGCCTGAGGAATGATGAATTGGTCAGAAAAGGCAACACAGGGAAGTGGGAAGTTATGGGGGAGACTTTTAAAAAGCAATAGGATAGAGAAAGTTGAAAAAAAATTGCAGACCGTTTAATCATCACCTTTAATTGTTTGTAATTTACAAATTTCCGAATTCCGCAATCAAATTTCCGAAAAAAATCTTCAAAAAAAGCTATTCAATTCGTTGATTTAGAGATAAAATGCTAATCAGTGAAATTTTGTCATGTTTGCCAAAAGGATCCATAAATCCGTCAGATATTTATTATTCACTATCAGCATAGGTTACGTTATTGCACAGAATAACTTATATTCGCCCTGATCCTTTTAAAAATCGTTCAAATCTGAGTTTTCATAGTCGTCAGATTTAGGGAAAGCCCACAATTAGATTTAATTGTCCTTAAAAGTTAAAACCATTAAGTAAACCGAAGACAAATTGAAAAAATGTTATTCCCCATAACATTTTTTCAATTTGTCTACCCTCCACCTATGTGGGTCATTGAATTTCGTTGTGGACCTACTACCACCAATGACGCCGAGCGCTCAGGAAGGCCGATTGAGGTCTCCACTGAGAGTTTGGTTAGTAAAATCTATGATATTGTTTTGGTATGTCAACTGAACGAGTTTTTTTATATATTTTGCATGATATTCTGGGTATGAAAAAGCATTCTGCAAGATGGGTGCCGTGTTTACTAACAGTCGACCAAAAACGAAATCGCGCGACAAGTTCTGAGTAATGCTTAGCCATGTACAACCACAATACGAGTGAATTTTTGCGCCGGTACGAAACAGTTGACAAAATCAGGGTACCTACATCATTATACACCAGAGACTATAAGCAACAGTCAAGGCAGTGCACTTCTACCGGGGAACGTATTACGTGCCCCAAAGGCACGGTAATGTTATTGCAGTACCATGTGTCCCTTTTCGGATCGGACAGGGATTTTGTTACATGCTTTATTTGCTATGGTGTGTTTTGAGACGTGTACGGTCAGTGCTCTGCATTACCTAACCTCTCTTAAAAAGAAGAAGAGGGGAAATAAGGGGTTGGGTTATGCAGAGCACTGACTAAACAATGAGGTATGAGACCATACCTCATTGTTTAGTCAGTGCTCTACCTTTTTTCCTGGGCTTATCGGTGCAGTATTCGTCCTGCTGGCCGGGACAGCGGCAGACGGGCGGGTCGGGGCTCACGGGCACCTCGCGGTAACAGAGCGAGCCACTGCGGCGCCGGTACAGCGACACGTCGCGCTGGCGACGTGACTCCGTGTGACAGTGCCCTGCTGAATCTGCTACAATTCAACATTTATTAAACTTGGCTGAAAATAAGATTTTTTTGAAAATATGGCTTGTTTTGGTGTGGATGTGACGCATATTTTCCCCCAACTGTTCTTTTTGGTGTTCTTTCTTTGCGTCATGTTTACCGCAAATAAACGTATTTTCTTTCTTTTATGTGAAATACGCCCTTAGTGTTTTAGCTTGGCCAAAAAGATCATTCATTGAAAGCAAATCCACCCAAACAAACTTCAAGAAAACGGAACACGATAATTTGATTTAAAAAAAATCGGCCAAGTGCGTGTCGGACCACGGACAATGAAGGGTTCCGTAGTTGGGATGAATTTATCCTAAGAACAAACTTAATATTGTAGTTGAATAACATTTTCCCGCTAATTTTTTTTCCAAATTTTAGGCACCGTAGTTTCGGGAGATAAGGTGGTAAATTTTCATCTATTTTTAACCGACTTCCAAAAAGGAGGTTCTCAATTCGGCTGTATGTTTTTTTTTTATTTTTTTTTTTGTATGTTTGTTACGCGATTACTCCGTCAATTATGAACCAATTCCGAAAATTCTTTTTTTGTTTGAAAGGGTATACTCCCGAGGTGGTCCCATTGCCACCAAATCAGAATCTGATGAGGGGATCCCATGGAAATCGAGGGAAACCCTCAAATTTTATATGCAAACCTATAGCGATTTGGGTATTGTTTATAGTAACTCGTGCATTTGCTCTCCTAATGCACCATTTGGTGAAGTGGAACTGATGATGGAGACCACAGATGGCCACCGGAACAATATAATAATGAATACCTAGTTAACGGGTTGCGATTAAGCAATTTATGCTCGTCACTATGCATATGGTGAGTGGCAGTTCTCCTGGTTCTTACCAGGAGAACTCCTCAACAATCAACGTCCCAGCGTCGGGAAAAGCAAATTTTTGTAAAAGGTGATGAGCAGTTAACATTAGGCTATTTTAACTTAGATAAATTCAAAACTGACCCACTAAAAAGTCAAAAATCTTTTTACAAAAAAATAATAACCGACTACCAAAAATAACACTACAAAGTGAAAAATAACTTTTATTTAGGAAGTCGGTGGCAAAAAACTCAAATACAGATTCAAAGACACCGACTTCCGAAATTAAAGTTATTTTTCACTTTGTAGTGTTATTTTTGGTAGTCGGTTATTATTTTTTTGTAAAAAGATTTTCTTAAATCATTTTAAAAGTATTTAGCTAGTTTCGTTTTTAGCTTAATACTGGTATTCAGCTGTATCCGGTTAAACTGGAAGCCGACCCCTATGGTTGGGAAAAAGTTTAAAAGTATTTATTTATAAAGGAATTATAAAAGTATTTATTTTAAAATTATGAATAAAATAATGTATCTGATATCCTTATAGGCCAAGCCCTTTCATTTGATATGTCAAACGGCACAGTTTGCAAACTTTTTGTTAAATTTTTCTGATTTGCCCCGCAAAAGTGACCCCTATCTATATTCATAATTCATTTATTTACGTTACACGTCCGTGTTTGAGTCACAGAAATTCATATTATGTACCAAATTTCATCTTAATCGGTCCAGTGGATTCGGAGCAAATTGGCTGTGACAGACGGACGGACAGACGGACAGACAGACAGACACATGAGTCCGGGTAAGGGTTCCGTTTTTTTCCTTTTGAGGTCAACGGAACCCTTAAAACTAATGCTGTATGACTGATAAAAACTCACCTATATTAGTCGGTGCTTGACTTAACTTCTCCGCAACCTTTTGATCTGTGCTTTGTGCCACATCTGCCTTGCTTTCAACATGCGTAGCTTTGCCGTGAGAATTGGCCGGCGCCACTAATGTGGGCAACATACGTTCACTATGCGGGTGATCACTAGGCATTTTTACTTCAAGCAGCGGAGGATCTAGGTCATTGTTTATTCTGAACACAATTCTCGATGGTTTTTTTTCGACAGCGTCATTGCTATTGTCTCTCTTATCAAGGAATGGCACGTCGGCCAAACTGATCGGTCCATCTGTCGTGCCGCATGCATTTTGTGCATATACCTTCGGATTTACGATGAAATCCTCTTTGGTTACGCTTCCTTTTTTTTGTTTTAAAGACTTGTCTTTCTTGTCGTGTGTCAATATGTTTTTGTCGATTTTAATAGTACCCTCGCCAGGCTGTCTCAGAAGTGGCACGTCGGGCACATTGACAGACCCATCTATCGTAGCGGTTGTTTGTTGTCCGTATATCTTCGGATTTATGATGATGTCTTTTTTCTTTTGTGTACTACGCCTGTCTTTCATGAAGTGACTAAATAAGTTGAGCATCTTTTCTCTTTTGTTGTTATCTGATGTTGGAATGGGACCTGGTATTTGTAAACTATTGTGTTGATCGTGTTTCTTAGATCGTTCCTTTTGTATCCCAGGCGCAAATTTATTAATTCTATGGTTGGTTGCATTTTCATGCTTTAATTCACACTCTTTGTCAAAAGAGCATCTGAAACGTGATCAAATGAGTAACAATAACAAAATATAAAGTAAAATAACAATTTTTATCGCGTAAGTAGGTATTTATTCGCGTAAGAGAGCAGTCGCATTGCCAGGTAGAAGAAAATGATATGGTTGATATGCTCGCCAAACAAGCGTGTGTTGATGGAGTTCTCATGCATATTACTCCACTGTATTCGGACTATTTTGGAAAGGCTAAAAGAAGATGTTTAGATCTTTAGCAGGAATATTTTGAGGAAAGATCAAAAGAAAAAGGGATATGGTATCGAACTATCCAGCCAGAAATTTCTCGGGTTCCGTGGATTGATTGTGACCTCAATAAAAACCTAATTACTATAGGCTTAAGACTTCGTATATTCCATCAAATAAGTTTTAGTACTTAATGAGGAAGGCTTTGTCCCCAAATTGTGATGACTGTGGTGTGGTTGATGATGTCTTTCATATTCTGATGGAGTGTGTCCGGCATGAAAATACTAGAATTAATGTTTTTGGACAACACAAAAGGTATGATATTGGCTTTTGTAATGCCATCCTTGCTTTTCCAGTGTCCGATAAGGCTAAATAATTGTACGAGTTAGTGATAAGGTAGATAATAATCAATAATTTTGTGTTTTTCTGCACTGGGCGATGTGGTCGGTATGCGACAAAGCCATTTAAATAAAAAAATTAAGAAAAAAAAAGAGAGCAGTGGTGGGCCAGTGGTAACGGCCTCGACTTACGAGTAGTAGGTCTTGGGTTCGAACTCAGACAGGCGCTTTACTTTGCGTTAGTTATTTTCATCACCACTCATCTCAAAACGGTGAAGGTAAACATCGTGAGGAAACCGGCAGGAACTAAAAATTCGAAGACATGTGACATTCACCAACGCGCTCTGGGCCCGCGTGGTGGATTATAGCCCACTCCCTCTCACAGAGAGGAGACCTGTGTCCCAGCAGTGGGAACATTATAGGCTGATTGTGTAACTAGGTATTGCGTGATAATATTTTCTAACGAGTTACAGGAGATTTTACATATTTTTATTTTCCATTAAAATAAAAATAAAAGAATAACAAAGAATAGTAAACACTCACGCGGCACAATGCTCGCAGTCTTCCTTCTTCTTCTTCGCCTCGTCTGTCTGTTTAGGTGCTGGCTTGTTAGCTACCAACGCTTCGGTCATAGGTAACTTCAACTTGCCGTGCAAAACCTCCATGAGGTGATCGCGTGCTTGCTGTGTGCTGGAACTGCCTGCAGACAGTGACTTTTTAGCCAGTCCGGAATCGGATTCAGCTTTATTTTTGCCCTGGCTAGCTTTACTAGCTAACCTGGGAATGCCAAATCCTAATTCTGGATTACTCGGTACACTTTCGGTGAGAGATTCGGAGCCTTCTTTTAACTTTGACATGTCTCCCGATTCCAGCTTTATTATGATTTCTTCAGCCTCCAAGTATTTTAACTTTTCTGGGTTAAATCCAGGTCCTAAAACATCGCTCGTGGCTGACTTTAGAGAAACGTTTATTGGTTCTGGTTTACTACTACCAGGTAGTTCAAGCTTCTTTTTTTCTATAATCTGAAGCTTGGGGGAATCAGTCTTATCATCTTCTTGATAATCGTAATTCATTAAATAGAGGGGGCTCAATTTATTGGAGGAGGCTTCTTTTGTTATCTGTAGCATACCATCAGCGTCCTCTGTAGTCTTTACTCGCGTATCGTCCAAATTTTGAGTTCCTACAGCTTCTTTAGGGTTGTCTAAGATTTCTATACTTAGTAATTTTTCTGGTTCACGCACACGCTCTTCAGACACCATAGGTGGAAACGGTAGCGGTTTTGTGGATTCATGATTTTCATATTCTATTTGTTCTACTGGTAATGTCTCCTGGGAATTGAATTATTCAAAGTCAATGACTGCTACTTAAGAATGCCCGTCTAACTTTTGTAATGAAATCAATGAACGTGATATAAAGACACCTATTTTTAACCGACTTCCAAAAAGGAGGAGGTTATGTAATAGTATGCTGCAATTGAAATTCTTAATAACAGATAAGTACCTTATTATTTCACAAGGGAGCCACGAATAATAATAGATACTGTCCAACATGGCAGTACAATGAATGTATTTAGATGGCGCGCTGTTTGTGAAAAAAAAAATCAAAAGTCTAGGTAAGTTCTCTTTTTTGCCACGTTCATATGAGCCATGTCGGACTATATTTGATATCATTTATCTTCGCTTGATAGTTATGGGAATATTACACAAGGTACCTGTGCGAACTCTCTGCGTAAGGGGTGAGAGTTAATTGACGTAGTAGTTGTAATATCCGCGGTGGCTGGTACGACTTCTGGCAATACACTCACCTAAAACAAACGACGCGATACAGGATCCTAGCAAGTTTTCGAATCTAATTGGCGATTATACAGAGTGACTTCTAATTTGACGTATTCCTCTCAGTGTGACCCATTTGCAACAATTAAGCACCTCATAAACTATAGGATATTCGCAAAAATATAACTAATAAAAGCAAGGAATTTATTACATACCCGTGTTTTCATATGGTCGACCTGGTTTTGGAGTTCCAATATCTTTGTCATCAATTCTCTGTTTTGTTTCAGTAAAACCTGAAAATATCATAGCATTAATTTTATACAAATTGTAGTAATAAAAAATATGTAAGTAGGTACTTTTAACTTTAGCTAGGTTTATCCCTTTAGTCGGACTTTTAAGGGGATGATAACCGACTTTTAAAGATTTTATAATGAAGATCACGTCTGAACGAGTAGTGTTAATGATTTGAAAAAAATATATGATAAATTAGAGCATTTTCTCAATAACTTAATATGTGAATATTTTAGATTATGTTTATATTACATAATTAAATTAATTTGTAAAGTTATGTCTAACGCGGATACAAAACTGAGAATGGCGCAAAAACTACCAAGCGTATTTTTCTAAAACCTTCACCAATTTAAAGATAATTTAATTATTGATCTTTTAGTATACGCCTTTTATTAAAATATTTTGTTTTTTATAATAAATTAATAATGCGTCAAATTGGGGACAGCGCTCCTTGATGGGCGACTACTATTACTGGCTGAACGTACGACGCGTTGCGTGAGCTCAGTACAGGACACGCAAGCTAACCACTCAAGGTCACTGGCATATATCTCCGTCTTAATTAGTCAAAGTCAAAGTGTTATTACTTACATAACATACATAACATCAAGTTTGTAATCCACGAAGGGTTAGGCAGAAGTGTACCTATAGCACACCCACATTTCGCCGGTTATGGTTAAGTCCCATGTAATAGGATATCCTTATTGCCATCAACTGGGCACAAATACAGACCCCGGGCTGCTACTGAGTCATTCCTGATAGAAAACCCAATCACACTTTACCCGACCCGGGAATCGAACCCAGGACCTCATGATCAGCAGTAGCGCATGCCACCACTAAACCAACGAGGCTACATTTAGATTTTTTTTTATATGACGTGTAAAAGTGATTTTAATATCCTATTTACAGAATAAACGATTTCATTTCATTTCATTTCAGGCAGACTTTTAATTAGCTGCAGTAAAATGACACTTCTTACTGCCATTTTGTTTATTTATTTATTAGGGACAAAAAACAGTTACATGTTAAAAAATACAGAAAATTACTTAAGCTAGGAATTGACAAACATGCAACCCACACCATTGTCCACGAATTAACTAAAAATTAAAAGAAGTGATAATATAAAGCGATAAACAAAACAAAACAAAAGAATCATTGTCATATTAGCGCTGAGATTGCCTAATGTTACACAATTTACTCTGCGGACCAAATATCCAGTGCCATTTTCTTAAATACTTGCTTAGATAGATAAAATATATCAAGGTCCATGAAACGCGCGTTGTATGCATCAACAAGACGGCGAAGAGGTGCTCGTTCCCCAGCATTAGTCCGACATATATCCGTATGGAACAGTTGAGGCACGCGCACCCCCCTTAAAATAACACTGCGGGGCACCTTGTAACACAACTTACTTGTAAGTTCGATACAGTCAAATTTGTTATTACATATACCGTGCAGGGTTATGACATCAAGTAATAACCGCCTAGACCCCAGATCTGGAACTCCATACCGTTTCAATAGCTGCACATATGGAATTTTTGACTGGAAACACTTATAATTCACTTATCATTCAACTTCTTCTGTACGATTTGTCATAGAAGGGGTTCCAGATTGGAACGGCGTACTCTAGCTGTGATCTTACCAGAGTCTTATAAAGCAGTAGGAACGTAGAGGGTCGCACAAAGTCACGTGAAGATCTCATGACGAAACCATACATCTGGTACGCCTTATTTATTATATTGTCGACGTGCTGGTCGAAGTGCAAACTGGCATCCAGTGTAACACCCAAGTCACGAACGGAATCAACTTTATCCAAGCCAGCATTATTAATGGAATAATTAAAATTAATTTTATTTTTCTTCTTAGTAAATGAGATGGCATGACATTTGGGTAGACTGAGAAAGAGTTTATTTTTGTTACAGTATGTATATAATCTAACAAGGTCCTCTTGAAGAAGCAAGCAATCCTGTATATCTTTGCAAGATCTATATATTTTTATGTCATCAGCGTACATTATGAAATTTGAGTTGATGAAACAACTTTCAATATCGTTGATAAATATAATAAAGAGCAGCGGGCCTAAAATAGATCCCTGCGGAACGCCAGAGGTGACAACTATAGGGTCAGATTCATAACCATTAACCGCCACTATTTGTACCCTATTAAAAACATATGAGACAAACCATCTAAGTAGGTTACCACGTATTCCATTATATGCAATCTTCTCCAGAAGCAGTACATGATCCACCCTGTCAAAAGCCTTCTGAAAGTCTGTGTAGACAGCGTCTACTTGAACACGTTGATCCATTTTTTCAAAGAGATTATTGACATATGTTAACAGATTTGTCATGGTAGAGCGATGTTTAACGAATCCATGTTGTTCGGGTATGATAAGCCGATGAACATGAGGATAAACAGCACCGTGGACAAGACGCTCAAAGACCTTGGACAAGATGGAGATGATTGAAATAGGGCGGTAATTCTCAACATTATTTTTGTCACCTGTCTTGTAAACAGGAGTGATAAATGCCCGTTTCCAATTGGCAGGAAAAACTCCCTCACGCAAACATTTATTAAATATTATACACAAGGCAGTGCACAAGTTATCACATGTCTTTAAGAAAAATATCGGTGGTAGACCATCGGGGCCCGCTCCTTTGGTCGAATCTAATGACTTTAGTGCCGAGCAGATAACTGTAGGGGATAGGTATATATCAGATAGACAGGATGTGTTATCTGCATGGCAGTTAGATGCTTCCCAGTTATTAGGGTCGAGGGTTGAGGGTTCGTATACAGAAGAGAAGAAAGATGAGAATAAATTGCAGATTTCCGCGGCATCACCAGAGGAAACATTTTTAAAATACATACAGGCTGGATAATTGGCTTTTCTATTTCGCGATGAGACGTAAGACCAGAAATGTTTAATATTCTTCGGAAGGCTATCCTCCACGGATTCCATGTACTTTCTGTAACACTTATTATACTCACCGTGGAAAAGTTTGCGATAGGCAGAGAAACTTAGGTAATCAGAAAGATTATTGTATTTCTTCCATTTTATCCAAGCGCGCTCTTTAGCTTTAACGATACGTATTAGAGACTGTGAAAACCAAACAGGAAAATTAGAATTTTTGGTTTTGACTAACGGAACATGTGATCTGATGACACCGTATATTATCTCATAGAACAAAGCAACAGCTTGCTCCGATTCAAGATGAGAGAGTTCCTTGTCCCAATCAATTTCATCAAATTCGCTGTTAATACAAACGTAATCGGCCTTATGGAAGTTGTACCTAAATGCCGTGCGGCATTTCATGGGAGTGAATTTCATATTAAGACAGGTTAGTGCAGAAAAAACTGGATGGTGACTATCAGGGATAAGTAGAGCATCGCACGATGCTACCAGACAGTCGTTGTCTACCAGAGAGATAAATAAATCTAGAATACGACCCAATTCATTTTTTATGACATTAAATTGTGATCCATTAACTAGGTTCATGAAATTTAGTAATACTCTACCGAGTGAGTTAGAAACTTGCGCTATTGCCCTACCTCCTTGGTCGGACCAATCAATGTCGGGAAGGTTATAATCTCCAACAATAAAGTAAGAGTCAGTAGTAGTATCGTTAGCTAAGCCCTGCAACATGTCAAGGTACTGCAGATATGTTTCCTCACAAGTACGTGGTGGTATATACGTAGCACTGAAGATATGAAACTTATTGCGTTGGGACGCAGGCAGTCTGACTACAACCTGTTCTATATCCGCATGGGCGAATTGTGTAATTAACATAGTAGGTTGAAGTTCACGAAGCACAGCTACTAAAACACCACCTCCATCGTGTTTTTTTGTCGCAAAGCGGTTACGGTCACATCTAAAAACTATGTAACGTTCGTCAATAAATTCATTATCCTGGATGTCGGGAATCAACCAAGTTTCAGTTAATATGATGATATCGTATGAGCTCGCCATTATATTCATATATAGTGTTTGTAACTTTGTGCGGACCCCTCTGCAGTTTTGGTAATAAATTACAATGTTATTCGAAGACATTGATGAGAAATAATATACATAAAAAAATACCACAACATTTCTCGGTACATGATAATGAAACAGCAGTTCCAAACCTGGGCACCAGTGCGAAACGGTACAGAACACATAGAGGAATATTTATGTTGGGTACCGTTACATGACTCGAGATTAGAGTTTTTCTCGTTAATTTATATTTATCTACAATGTTATTATATATTTTCATACATAATTTATGTTTACCTAATAAATAAATGTACAGATTATACACTGATAGCCAGTAGATACTTAATAACACACGCGAGAAGAACCTACAATACAGAAAAACATACTGCAGTGAGTTTTTTATATAGGGAGACAATAAGCAATTAGAGACATAAACAAAATACAAACAGAGTACAAAGCAATCATAGACCAGCATAAGAACTGCATTTGAAAGCAAATGGTGAAAGGATATATCAGACCAAAAAACAGCAGCACAGTTAAAATAATTAAATCGTGGTTTCATTGCCGGTCTTCCCGCTAATCTTTTTAAGATCATCAACGGAACGAATTGCAAACGCGGAGATCCCTTCCCGTTCACGCACCAGTATTGTCGCGTTCCTGATCCAGACATACTTGAAAATAAATCTAAGAAGTGTCATTTGACTGCAGTTAACAGCCCTAGTGTAATACCGATTGCATACAAAAGTGGTGATTTTGCACTAATTTCTTACGAGTTATGGCCGTAAGTCCATGCACAAGCAAAACAATATTTCTGCCTATTTTGATGTTTATTTAATTACTCTATCATCCGGTTTCTGATTTGACAGTTTAACAACAATAAGTTTATGTACAAAAAAAAAACTATTAATATTTACATAAACTTTTATCACTTAAAATACTTTCAGATTTTTATCTACCCAAACTTCGGAGATAAGGGGGGAACGGTATTTTTTTTCATTTTTTATCAACAGTCGGAAACTATGCTGCCTACAATAAAACCAAAAATGTTTGAGAATGTGCAAACAGCGCT
Source organism: Tiliacea aurago (assembly GCA_948098905.1). Taxonomy (NCBI): domain Eukaryota; kingdom Metazoa; phylum Arthropoda; class Insecta; order Lepidoptera; family Noctuidae; genus Tiliacea; species Tiliacea aurago. Next base: position 28,779,523 of record OX402577.1, on the reverse strand, counting down.
CTTTCATATGATACCCCACATGCCTTGCTTGCGTAACCCCACTTAAAAATTTTAAGACTCTCTTTCAGTCCCCTTTTGCAAAAAAGGTATTTTTTTTTAATGTCTTTCTTATTTGCAAAATAGTTGGGCAAACGTCATCTAAAACTATTCTAAATTTCAAGTTAATAGCATTCATTAGTAGTTCTTGAGATATCCAGGTGTGACAGACAGACAGACTTAGTCTCACCATAAGGGTTCCTTTTTACCATTTTGGTACGGAACCCTAAAAAGGAGCTTCGGATTGCCAAACTGAGTATGGCAGACGTGTTTATAAAAACTTTTATTTAATTACACATCAAAAAAAAAGTTAGCACATCTTTCCTCTCGCATTCTGCGGGAGTGATTTCGTGAAAAGGAACGGAAGTGTGTAACATGAAATGACAGCGTGAGCATGGAAAAAGTACTTTTTAATAGCATGGAATCAGTAAGTACTTTCTAATGGCATGGAATCAGTAAGTACTACATACTTAGATTGTAAGTAGGGGTCGAAATGACAGAACTTTATCTCAAAATTTAAATAACTAAATATTTATTCAAATAATTATTTATAATATAATAACACTAGTGATCGCCCACCGGTCGAAAACCATCAATATAGCATTTTTAAATTTTGAGATAAATTTCTGTCGCTGCTTAGTAGCTTATTACCAACGTGAGATGTCAGATGTTGTTACACATCATATGCGACTACTGTAAAGCTTTTTTTTGGTTAGGTTTTTTTTTTTTACTTTGTTTTCTTGGCAAACTCTACTTTAGCATTAAGGTGACTCTTTTAATGTGAACAGTGATTTTTTTTTACGTTTATGCAAATATACTTATTTTGAACTGCGGGCTTTCACCTTAAGTAATGCTAAAGTAATTTCTTTTACTTAAAAATACATCAAGATAATCATACTGACCAGTTCATCGGTATCTTGGTAGCCAGAATCATCACCGGTTTTAGATGGTTTAGTGCCGTCCTTGTTCTTGCTTGGTGACCACCTGTCCGGTGCCGCCCTCGGCGAGAGAAACTTGCCGTTCTGGAAAATAATTCTGTTTCACTACACTAAATGCTGGTAAAGTCATGAATCTTATGCTGCTGCAAAAAGGTACTTACAAAATCAAGAAAAATCGGTTTGTTTGTCACAGAAACACGTGTATATAAAAAATATAAGTTAAATAGAATAAAAAACCGACCAAGTGCGTGTCAGACCACGCACAATGAAGGGTTCCGTTGTTGGGATGAATTTATCCCAAGGCCAACTTAACATTGTAGTTGAAAAACATGTTCCCCCATTTATTCCCACTGCAAAATGTAAGTTTTTACGCACAATATTGATAAATGATTTATTTTCTGTAAGTAGGTTTGTACAAACCCTTTTATACGTCAATCATATTTAAAAAAAAAAAACTAGATGAAGTCGGCGTTTCGTAACTGACTACTCTGAGAAGAAAGGCCGAAACAAACTCAGAGGTCACAGTCTCTTTTAAAGTCCAGACATAATCTTGGTCAGATCATGTGAAGACCATGTCGATTGGTGCCTGAAATGATCTTTTGATGAAAGAATCACACAGATTGAGGGGACCTGTCCAGTCAGTGCACGCATATTGAGTGAATTACCGTGTTTTTTTAAGACCATAGACTTCTTATAGGTTAACCTGTAATCTATAAGTATAGAACGACTCTCAAAACTTTAAAAAATTTAGGCTCAGCTGTTTCATCTATTTTCTTTAATAACTCTAAAACGAATTATTTTAGACATATTTTTTTTTAAATATCCTCTCATCAAGTCCTTTCATTTGATATGCCACAAGGTTTACAATTTTTTTTTTTCTCAAATTTTATTAAATTGTACCCCGTACTCAAAATTCATTTATTTACAGTACACGTTCGTGTTTGGGTCACAGAAATTCATGTGTACCAAATTTCAACTTTATCGGTCCAGTAGATTCGGAGCAAATCGGCTATAACAGACGGACAGACAGACACACGAGTGATCCAATAAGGGTTCCGTTTTTCTTTTTCATCACGAGCGTAGAACTATAGGCTAATTGTGTAACACACTACCAGTAGGAATCGGTTTCAATTTGACAGTTGAAGAACATTCATTGCGTTAGTTACGTTGTTGAGCAGACAAAGCTTTCTAACTTATGAAGCAATGGATTAGCAATATACTTCAAAATCATTCTGATTCCGATTCAAACTGTGTTACGCAATTAGGGTGCAGAAATGGTCGGCAGCTGCACGTCGTGCCTGTAACAAGGCTTGCACTCAGCATGATGCTGTGCTTTGGAGGACCCACAGCACAGCGCTGATTTTCAGTATCAACCGAAATCGACGTACAAAAATCAAGTCAGGTTTAAATATTTGTACAGATTAAACAAATAGGTAATAAAATAAACGGTTCTTAGAATATAATGTAACTATACCTATTACAACCAATACTATTCCAACCACTGGGATTCAGGCCTCCTGTGAAAGGGCGCGGCCCGTAAATTCACCACGCGCGCGGTTGCCATTATAATAATTTATCTTTAGTTCAGACATACAGTCCACAAAATTGTTACAAAGAAAGCGTTAGTAGGGCTCGCATAACTAATATCGTTACCGTTAACGATTTTGACTAAACTAATTTCATAATGTGCATTCATTCAGTTACACATTGTATAAAAATAATAATAAAATAAATAAAAATGTTTATTTCATCAACCTAATATCGATGCCTTACGGGCGAAAAAGGATAACCGCCTCTTTTCAAATTTTACAGGGGAGTGATTTAAAGTTCAAAATAAACGAAAAAAAAACATAAAAAATTAAGTATAGCTCCCGAAAGCCTGGAAATGAGTTTTTATAATATTTAGCATGCTATCTATAAGATGGCGTGGTTATTTTTACGTAATTCAGCCTGCTAGAAGCAGTTACTGTCGGTTATCCCCAAATGGTCTTTATTTTAAAATCACCCAAAATGTCGTAAATTGAATTATCAAATTATCTGATGCGAGTAAAAATTACCTAAATTCAACCCATGTTTTATTTAAATTAAGGAAAAAAAGGTCAAGTCTTGGTTTTTAGAGAAAAAAATGTGATAATATAATCTAACCAACAATGTACCTAACAATACTGTACTGTTACTACTGTACTGTTGACTGAAAGGAAAATTGTATCAAGCACATTTTTTGAAAAGATGTGTCAATTATTTAGTGGATGTATTTTGATTATTTTACTTTAAAAAACTGTTATCTCTGCATTTAACATTTCAAGTTCACCCAAGAGGTATAGGTATACAATAAAAAACCATTTAATTAGGTAATCAGCTCAGTCTTTAATTAACATAAAAATGGCACCTCGCACTTATCAAATTAAAAACATACTAAATAACAATTGTTTGTAATAAACCCTCGTATCAAAAAATTACCGTGATCAAATAGACTTAGAACTATTGCAATTAAAGCAACAGCTACTTGTATCACATTGAGATCAATGTTTAAAATCAAATTTATCAAAATAATGAAAACAAATTCTTAAAATTAGTGGCCCTTTCAACATCATAATCACTTGTCTCAATATTTTTACTTAGAACAATTCAAATAATTGCAATATAGGTACCTAATCTAAAAACTATAAAAAAGTTCAACTTTAATAAAGTAACAAATAAAGTAACGGCCAAAACGGACTAAATACATATTTCTGAATTTTTACTTCCAGCCAAAATAGTTTAACGTACAATCATTAAAATATTACAAAAAGTCCAAAAGGTGTAACTTCTTTATTCTTAAATAATTCGTAGATCAAACACCAAAAAAATAATTTTACAAAAATTGAAGTCGTTTACAACGAAATAAATTGACAGAAGTCTATAATTTTCCTACCGCGTAACCGACAAAAAGTTTCACGTAGGCAAACGTTACCTAGACCAATCGACGCAGAAAAAAAAAGGCGATTCTAAGTATGTATATAACTGAATTTCTCAAAAAATGTCGCTTATCCCTTTTCGCCCGTAAGGCATCGATATGTAAATTACATTGTTATGTTCGGAGTCACCTTTTAAGTAAAGATTTGCTTGTATTTGATGGTTCCGCTCTTATTGACTATAAAAATATAGAATAGAATATATGTAGGTATGTGCTAGGTGTGTGGATAAGTGAGATAATAAGCAACATATAATTTTGAAAGCATGCCAAATGTTTTAACAATACAAAAAATAAATTGTATCAGTACTTAAATAAGAAATATGGAATGCGCACAGTGTTATGTGTGTGTGTGGTGGGGAGTATGTGTGAGGTGGCCGTGTGGGTGATGTAGGGGTGTGAATGTAGGTGTGGAAGGTCTGATTTGGTGTGATGTGTTTTGTGTGTATAGACTTATAGTTATTAGCTTTGTTACCAATAATAAAATAATTATACTTTGGATAGAGGCGACTCGGTTGCTCCGCTCTTATCTTTAAAACAGCATTTTATGCATTTTGCATTTTCATCCTGAAAACAAAAAAAAACATTATTGGCACAAATATAAGTAATTAGAATATACAACCTCAGTTTTCGTGAACTCTAAACCTGTAACGGGGCCAATGATACGTGACACTATGACCAACTTTAATAAAACATCTGTTGTTCCATACATTTTGTAGAATTATTTGAACACAACACATTTGCTCAAGAAATGCATTTCGTAGCCGTAGGTGCGTAATTTTTAACTTTCGAACAATGTATACAACATTGTTCGAAAGTTAAAAATTACGCGCAACGCATACAACGAAACGGGCGGTAAAATAGGTACTCTCACCTAAGTACATGTTTTACCGCCCCCTTCGTTGTATAGCGCCGTGCGTATCCTTTACGGTTTTTCTTTAATTACCATAAAAATTATATAAGAACTCCACCAAGGAGTTTCAAATTACGAGAATAAATAAGCTGAATGATCTAACCTCCTTGGAAGCGCTTTTGGTCAATACGTTTATCTCACTTTATTAATAAAGAGAAAATGAGATGAAAGATGTAGTACTAATTTTCACCATGTGCATGTGGCGCCATTTGCAAATTCGCGCCATTTTCTTATTAGAAATGTCAGTATTGTTTCATAATAGAAATTGTTCATAATGATGAATACAATGCCCCGGGTTTCAGGTTTAGGTACAAACACTAAGCTTGTATAGTTCTATTTCCTTCTCTTAATATTTAATGCACTGGCTATGAGAGGATGAGAGAAAGAAAAGTGCGCGCGCACCTCTCTCTCTCTTGCCCTTACCGTAATATACGAAACGTAACTCTCTTTTGTATTGCAGCATTTTTGATGTGTAACATTTTTCCTCTCGCTTTCTGTGGGAGTGATTCCGTGAGTGTGCAACAGGAAGTGACAGCTTGAGCATGAAGTAAGTACCTTATAATAGCATGGAATTAGTGTACCTACTCATGGAATTAGTAAGTTCTATAAAGATTGTAATTAGAGGGGGTCTAATTTCGACCAGTGGGCGAATAAATATTTCAGTATTTAGATTGTTAATTTTTAAATTTTGAGGTTAATTTCTGTCACTGCTCAGTTGCTTACTACCAAGGTGAGATGTCAGATGTTACACGTACTTAGCGACTACTGTAAGGCTCACTCGTTTTTTTTCTGCCTGGCTGGGTTAGCTTAACATGTAACTGATATTCATCCTAATTGGAGCATTTTGCATCGTCATATTTCAGCCAATGTACACAAAACCTTTAATGTATTATACACCTAAACCTTCCTTGTGAATTACACCGTCCATTGGTGATAACCGTATGAAAATCCGTTCGGTAGTTTTTTAGTTTATCGCGGTCAAACAGACGCGTCGGGGGACTGTGTTTTATAATATGTAGTGGTTGCTTGGATGGTTGATAAACAAACATTGGTTTACACAAAACGAAACGAACTCCTTGAATTAAAGTACTCCGAGTTATAAAGCATAGCTTAGTCGGGATAATAATAATACAACACATAGGTACAGTAGAAGCAGCAGCAGTGGTAGTAGCACTTTACATAGAATTGTTTATGTATAGAGAGCAGGGGCGACGGCTTCATACAACCCCATTCCTACCGGCTTCCCCTCGGAACAACGACTAGTAGAGTTTACTATTACTAAATAATACACATATACATTGTCACATTACAAGTATTTAATAAGTAAATCTTAAGATAAATAACGCATACCTATCTATAATCTATCCTAAATCATGAACACAGTTAACATTTTTTGTTTTAACTAAGAATGCCGACGAATTAAGATGGCGTTAAATTAAGAAAACTAAAGGAATGACAAAAAAAATTGAGGTAATCAATTTTGATGTTATTTTGAGATTATGTGAACTGAATTTTTTTTTCTTCGGCTTCCCGCTAATGTAAGTTGTAGCTTCGCTACTGATAGAGAGGGATGCTCGACGTTTCAGAAAATGATTCTTATGATAATATTTCTGTAAATACATATTATCTGTTACAGTCGCGAGTCATATTTTGATCAAGATACAACCTGACACTGACCTGCAAATAGCAAAAAACGTATGAAAATTTGAATTTCGCGGGCTGCTGCTGCGGATCCTCCATAAAAGCATAAAGGCATTAGCCCTACTTCTAAGGTGGCAGTCCTACCACACGCCGGTTATAAATATTTTAATACATAAGCACCTACATTGATTTTATGAAGTGGCGAGCAGCAAACAAGAAAATAAAATATTTTAGAAAAACTATTCATTTTTACTTTCCTTATATTCGAAATGAAAAGTAGAGTGTTTAAAACGGGAGAAAGTCACCAATTCCTTTCGACCCTTGTATAACAATATACTATTTTTTACGATGTGTTTGGTGTGTGCTACTGGGGAGTTTCTTGCGTCACTTCTCCCCAGCTAAAGCACTAGGAAGTGGTGAAAGGCGGGCGTTCTGGGGGACTGTCTTATGTACTTAATGTTGACGTTCAAAAATTGCTGATTCGAATATATTAAGTGTTTTTCCTCTCTGCCCCTATTATTGGCATAAAGTCATCATCTGCATCTGATGCCTTAAAAGTGCGTCCTGGGTTCGATCTCCAGTAAGAGCAGTGTTTTAAAACTAATTGCCCTTATCCCAAAGGCTGGTTAGTGGTTATAGGGCGGCTCCGTATTATATGGGATTGAAACATAAATGGCCAATGAGCTTTACACATCTGCCTAACCCATCGAGGAATACAGGCGTGATAGTGTTTATGTTGTTTCACATGTCCGCTGAGCCCGTAAATAAAGCCTTAGAATAGAACCATGAGAATAATAAAAGAGATCATACTTTGAGTGGCGTAGACGTTTTTTGTGGAGGAGCACAGCCGCACAAATCACATTGGATATTCTGGAAAAAAATCGTTATAATGAATTCAGTGAGACTCAGTTTATGACGAGAAGGAATTATGAATATGCTTAACAACTCCTACTGCCTTATTACAAAACAAGATTTATATTTTGACATGGCTTAAACCATGGAGCCAGTTTTTGTAATAAGAACGTAACAGTGATTGAAATACCGTTCTTTATACAAAACTGAAAACTTAGTTCGGTACTAAGTTGTCAGTTTTGTGTTTAGGAACTTTACCATCGTCGGAATAAAGTTCGAAATTCAATAATGTCTCCATATTTTAAACCTGGGTCTGAAGATAAACCTTGTTTTGTAATAAGGGGATTAAAGTTTTCAGTAGAAGGTATCTCGTTTTCATCGTACCATAAACTAAAACTTTAAGCACAAGTAAACAAAAGTACAAAGTCGAACTTAATGCCTGAGGCATTTTCTACCTCTTTATGAAAGCCGTACGTTACGATGCCGTTATAATGGAATATAATGGATTGTAATTTTGTTTTATGTTTGTAATTATACTATGGGTTTAATACCTGAATTAAACGATTTTTATTTTTATTTTTTATGAATGAATCTACCTTAAAACTTGATATTTTATGATAGCTAAACAGATTCAAAACTATGTTTTTACTAACGCACTGATTACTAAACTTAGAGACCACAAACATAGCTTTATCGAAAAGAACGAGGATTTTAAAGAAAGAATAACAAATGGAGTCATACTTTGGCTTGCGTAGTTGTATCTTGAGGAGGGCGACATTCGCATTCGTAGCATTTACAACCCTGAAAATAAGCAAGCCAATAAACATGAAGAATTACTCAAGGTAAGTTCTAATGTTGGCATCGTGGAGTTTAAAATATCGGTTTGATCTCGTATCGACTTGAGAGATTTTATCGGATTCGCTAAACTAACGGCAGCCGGGCGGCAGGCTTATGTAAATTCGTGCCGAGCGATTACTTGAGCGTTTACCTACGTGCCTTAACAAAATCGGGCCGTTTGATCGCACTTAAAAAGGGCCCAATATTGTTTAAAAAAAATTAATGTTACTTCTTCTTATTTTCATGTTTTCTAAATATTCCATAGATGAAGCTTGGTAGTAAGAAAGATACTTTTTCCGCCTCGTATCATTTCTAGCCTGTTGTCAGAATTACTTGTTAAAATAAATGTTATTTATCATACTGGATTGAGTGTTATTTACTTCTGCCGCAGCAGGACTGTGCACCGGCTCACTTGTTAGCTGGGCTTTGCAACCACAAGTTTCACAATTCGTTTCCTGTAATGAAACAGTCGTTTTGAATATTTATTATGATTTTTAGCTCGCTTTAAATAGGTCGTCTTGGCGCTCTACTGTCTATAAAAAATATAAAAAACCAGTCAAGTGCGAGTCGGACTCGCGCACGAAGGGTTCCGTACCATTATCTAAAAAAAGTTAAATTGCGTTTTACGATTTATGACGCATTAAAAAAAAACGACTTAAGTACTTGATTTCGTTCAAACCAATTTTCGGTGGAAGTTTACATGGTAATGTACATCATATATTTTTTTTAGTTTTATCTTTCTCTTATTTAGAAGTTACAGGGGGACACACATTTTACCACTTTGGAAGTGTCTCTCGCGCAAACTATTCAGTTTAGAATAAAATTATATTAGAAACCTCAATATCATTTTTGAAGACCTATCCATAGATACCCCACACGTATGGGTTTGATTCATCCTCAATATCATTTTTTTTTTTAGTTTCAGTTCTAAGTATGGGGAACCCCCAAAAATATTGTTTTTTTTTTTTCTGTTTGTGTGAAAATCTTAATGCGGTTCACAGAATACATCTACTTACCAAGTTTCAACAGTATAGTTCTTATAGTTTAAGTGGCTGTGACATACGGACGGACAGACAGACAGACATGACGAATCCATAAGGGTTCTGTTTTTTGCCATTTGTCTACGGAACCCTAAAAATGTAATAACTTTCCAAGAAAAGCGGTTCCATACGCTAACCGAAAAACGTAAGAAGAGACCTGAAACCCTCCTATAATCTAAGGCTCTTATTCATAAACGTTCTTCAAACTTATTTTTGTTAAAATACTGCTAACGTTCGTTTGTCCTTATTTGTCACTTTGACCTTTGTGTTTGTTAGAAAGTGACAAAATCTATTTTAAGTAAAATAGGCATTTAGCATGCCTATTTTACTTAAAATAGATTTTGTCACTTTATTTCTGTCTGTTTTATGAATAAGGGGATATACCTTTTTAAGGGGGCATTTAAAACTAAGTTAGAAGAGGGGAACTAATCAGAATGGGGCGTTTTTGGGGCGTAATAGGTAGACGCTTGAAATGTTCACAGTGTGTACTACTATGGCCGCTTTATCAAGAAATAATACAAATAAAATAAAGTTAAAAATTAAAGGCGGTCTCCATACAAGAAACATGTTTTTTACACAAAATTATTAAAAAACCGGCCAAGTGCGAGTCGGACTCGCGCACGAAGGGTTCCGTACCATTATCTATAAAAACGGCAAAAAAAATTACGTTTGTTGTATGAGAGCCCCCCTTAGATAGTTTTTTTGATGTTAAACTTATTTGTTAAAATAAATGTTATTTATTATTACATCACCCGGAGCAGGACTGTGCACCGGATTACTTGTTAGCTGGGGTTTGCAACCACAAGTTTCATAATTCGTTTCCTGTAATTAAACAGTTGTTTCCCATAATTTGTAAAATGTTCAGGTGTTAAGGGCTAAGTTAGACGTATCGCGCCCGTATCCACATTTTTTCGTAACTCTCGTCTCTTTTTGTCGCTCAGAAATATCCTTTTTTATAAGTAACTAAGTATTCTAAACAATGTTTTTTTTTTATTTTTATAACCTTGCTCCACACTAGGAATTACTCCTGTATTGTGGGTGCGTTTACATACATTTAAACTCACATACACAAACAGCCAGACTCGGAACAACTACTTGTAGGTCATACAAATATTTGTTCCGTGCGGGAATCGAACCCGCGACAAGCAGCGCCGTCAATTTAAAAGGAGATTGCCAGAACGATGCTAACATGGACATAGGTGCGCGTCGCATCCAGCTATCTCAAGTCGCTGACTAATTCGCAAGTTGCCCGTTCTGAAGGACACACATGGAGAGATAGGAAAACTATTATGTTTCACAGACGCATTTGATAAATTGCTCGCTTACTATTGCATGGGCTTTAAAATCGTAACTGGTGTAGTATGAGTGAATCATAAGTCTGTTTACCTAACCTTTCGGGAAATATAGGAATGTAATGTAGGTATTATTAAATAAAAAAAATAAAATTCAACAAAAAGTCATACTTCAGACATTGTTTTAGTTGGACTGGAGTTGCTGATCTGCTGACTGGTACTTGATGAACCTTTGCTCGGACTATATTTAGTTTTAGCTGAAGGATCTTCCGAGTCCCTTCCCTTTGGAGGGGATAGGAGGGGCAAGGTCTGAAATCATATAATTTATGAAGACTACGAAAAGTATTGAATAGCTGTGTGTGTTTGATAGTTGTGTTTTGTTTGTGCAGAATAAACAATTTTTCTTTCTTTCTTTCTAAGAAGTACTTTGTCGAGGGCCGAGCAGCAGGGCTAACAAGACAGGAGCGAGAACTCTCTCGTTCGCGATTTGTTGACGATTCTGACGTCATCCAAAAGCCTAACATGACCGGCTAAGCTCGAGTAAACTCGAAAAAGGCAGTTTGACAGTTCTTTATCTCGCGACGAGAGTGATGTAGCAAATTATTAAAAACAAATAATTTTTCTGATAGCAACATCGGCTCTTTCATTCGATTTTACGAATGGAATTATTATGTACGAGTACTATAATGGTTTTCATCCACCTCTTTTAATGTATGTTCAGTTATTTGTGTAACAGACTTTAAAATTAAATGCTTTTCTTTGGCATGTGAAAATTAAAATACAAAACAAAATGACGGAAATGAATATGAGTGAGCCATTTTTGGTAGGTGCAAAATCTGTGGGTCCGCGTCACCGACGTGCTAACCGAGTCATCGACATTGTAAACATATCACCGACATGTCAACAGCGTCGCCGAAATGCTATCAGCGTCGCCAACATCTAAACCAATGCACGACCTGCCAACCACGTCACCAACATGCTAAAAGTGTCCGGACATGCTAACTGCGTCATCTACTTGCTCACAGAGTCCCGACATGCTATCAGCGTCCCGGTCATACTAGCTGCGTCAACGACATGCTACCTGCATCACCTACTTGCCATCCTAGTCTGACTTGCTAGCCGTGTCGCTGACATATCAACAGCGTCACCGACATACTGAAAGCACCCCTACATGGCAAGAGCGTCCCGGCATGCTAAATGCGTCTTAACGTGCACACTGAGTCCCGACATGCTGTCAGCGTCTCCATCATACTACCTCCATCACCCACATGCTGGCCGAGTCACAGCCATTCAAACCGCGTCCCGACATACTAACTACGTCACCAACACGCTACCCTACTCATCGAGATGCTAACAGCTTCCCCGACATGCTAACCGAGCCAGACTTGCTAACCGCGTCACCGACATGCTAACTGAATCACCGACATCCTTACCGATTCGCCAACATACTAATGTGACGTGTTGCACCAGACTGGCGTCCCGCAGCGGCCTGTGTACACGTATACGTATATTAGGTTGGGGAAAAAGTCTTTTCGCATTATAGTATGTATGAACTTGTAATAAAATCTCTTTGGCTATACTCTTTGTATCTGGCTGGTTTTGGTATCATTGAAAGTTTAAATTTTAAAGAACATAATTCCAAATTCAAATTAGGAAAATGTGTGATTTTCAATTGTTTTTCGTACTGTCAAGATGAGTGAATCTAATGAAGAAATTCGATACATTTTAAAATTTTACTACAAAAAGGTAACAATGCAACGCAAGCCGCGAAACTTATTTGCGATGTTTATGGACTTAGTGCAGTGTCTGTGAGTAGCACAAATTTGGTTTAAGCGTTTTCAATACGGAAATTTTGATGTCAAAGATGCACGTCGCTCTGGTCGCCCTATTACGGATAAAATGGATGCCATTTTTTTAAAAGTGGAGCAAGATCGGCATATCAGTAGTTACGACGTAGCTGAAGAACTGGGAATTGACCACAAAACAGTTTTGGCACATTTGTAAAAAAACAGGGTACACAAAAAAGCTCGATATTTGGATACCTCACGAGCTCACTGAAAGAAACCTAATGAGCCGTGTACTCATTTGTGATTCTTTATTACGACGTAATGAAACCGAACCATTTTTGAAGAAGCTGATAACTGGATTTACACCTGTTTCGGTCTCTTCAGAATTCTTTAGGCAGTGTCAGGAGAGGACTGCCAAAACCACTTGTCGCGGTATTTTGATCAAAAGTCCCAAAATTTCTATAGCAATGGGATCATGTCCCTACCTACAAGATGGCAAAAAGTTATCGAACAAAATGGTACCTACATACTTTAGTTAAATGTAAATAAACTATATTAAAAAATGTTTTAAATGTTCTTAAAAAATGCGAAGAAACTTTTCCCCCAACCTATTATATTATATTATTTATTAATTTATTTATTTAAGTAGTTTTAAGTTTTCACGTCTGTCGCCAGTTCCGATGAATGCCTTTTTTTTTGTATCACATTTTGTCTACTCTTCTCGTCGTCAAAATCTAGGACGAGTAAATAGTCGTATTTACTCGTAAATGACAGACAAATTGGAGATTATCTCGTGTTGAATTGTCAAAATTCGAGATAGCATAATGTTAGTGTGTGTCGAGAAAACATCAAGTTTGACAGAACGAGTCGAGTATTTTGTATGGCAGCGCTGTCAGAAAACGAGATAACTTACAGAAATAGACAAGAATTACTCACGCGAGAGTGAGAAACTGTCGCGTGTGTAATGTTAGCGCTGCTGAGCTAAGTGAACTGACAAGAACTACTCGCAGATACCTATATCATAAAAATTCAGATAAGATGACGTTTCTTAGCATATCAAACTACATAACATTGATGGTTCGAGAGAGGGGACGATGCTACATAACTATGCAAAGCAAAATTACTAAAGCAGTTATGGTCTTTTGCTCAAACATTTAGATTTTGACTAAACGCAACTTGATACTCGAATCTCTATTAGCAATCAGGCTGGGGCTGGGAGACCCCTATTAAAAGTATCGTCGTCTTGCGTAAACATCACAGTTACTAAAGACCAGCACAGTGAGTGTTTAAAGAGAGCACATCAGTACATTTCCATAGGAAGTATTTTGACGCGGCGTAGGTACGGAATGACGCTGTATGCTGAAGACGTTTAAAAAAGATTCAAGCTTCATGGCAGCAGATGCTGGACGGCGTAGTTGATTCTTCTATACGCATTGGTCTCCGGAAGAACTAGGACAAAGCCCATGTTGTGTTCAACGAACACGTCACCCCGGGACCGATTGCTGTCAATGGCAGTGCTCTCAAGGTTGTTCGAGAATGCGTTTACCTCAGGCAAACTCTGCAGTTTGATTAGAACAACTTTGAAAGAGAGGCTCACAGAAGAATTCAGCATTTGGGAATCTTCGTCGAGTGTTCTCGTCACGTATTCCACATTCCAGAGAGCCTAAAGGTCAAAGTCTTGAATCAGTGCGTCCTGCCTGTTATGACTTACGGAGCCGAAACGTAGACGGCTGGTCCATAAATTCAAGGTTGGCTCACCGAGCTATGGAATCTCTCAGAGGGATCGAATCCGGAACGAGTGGATCCGGCAGAGAACCAAAGTTGTCGACACAGCTCACAGAATAAGCAAGCTGAAGTGGCAATGGGAAGCAGCCCAGGAACAGTGGGATGTCGACGTGTGATCTCCACTTTTTACCGGAAAATATCGTACAGGATAACTCCGTGAGAACGGTCGCTAACGGTACCGCGTTAAGTATGCGGGCTTATTAATTCAGTCGAACTACGCGCATACTGATTGCACTTCAGCCGAACCAAGTTAATTTTCTACACTGAACCTACTTATTACCGAATATACCTACAGCTCAGCCGTTGACAAAGATCCACTAAGTACTCATAAATAAAATGCTCATACTTCAATTGGAGCCTTTTCGTTCATAACCCGAGGAGAAAGGTGAGGAGAAGGACAACCGCAATTACATTTCAGAAGACTATCATCTGGTGGTCCATTTGTTTCCTGAAGTAAGTCATGAGGTGTCACCATAAAATCAACTATTTTACGAAATCTGGTAATGTTAATACAGCCTCCACGAGTATCCGGCAGTGTAGAGACGGCAGTAGATACAAATAACATTCGGGATGCCGAAAGTGCGTTGAGGGCACAGCTTGTCGTCATGCACCGCCTTCACAGCAGGCAGTTTATTTACATCATTAGTATGACAGGCTTAGTTTGTATGGAAAGTGTTGACTGTGCCGCTTGTAGCAGCGGGCGCCGGACGCGTCTAAGTGCTCTGTGGGCGACACCTAAATATCTAGAGCACTCTGGTCAAGCAGCTCAATACCAACTTGCTGACTGGCGAAATTGAGGTTGTCTGTAAAAGATCGCTTTTAGCGATACGACCGCCCATTGTGTCACCCTATGTAAAATTTATACATTTATATTTGTAACTTTTATGGTGTACATAATAAAGAGTATTCTATTATATTCTATTCTAATTGTTTGCCACGCCATGAGATATTATTTTATTCGAAAAATGAACACTGGAGAATATTTGCTGTTTGATTATTAATTCTTACCTTTTTCAATTTTATAACACAAAATAAGTTAATTAAAAAAAACAAAAAACCCGACTGCGTAAAAAGTGATCTTAAAAAAGATGGAAACAAGATTTATATAAAATAATACCTACTATAAACAATCTCATGCAGTCGGAGGCATCTTCTTATAAGGTCACTTTTTACGCAGGCGGGTTTTTTTTATTTTTTTATTAACTTCTTTTTCCCTCCTTTGCGTCACGCAGTCGGGTAAAAACCACGCTATGCCGCAATTCGACTTTACATAAACATGGCCTCCACGAGTGGCGATGTTTAATGTAAGTCTGGTGTACTATGAGCAGTAAGTCCCGTTACCAACCTTGCTGATGGCATAAACTATTGTCATGTCTTAAGGCGAAAGTGGCAGGGGAGCCCGTGACATTCAAATTTTCTTAAGTTTGCTAATTTGCAGGTAAGTACGATTGTATGTCGATCAAAATGTGATTCGCGACCGTAACAAATACGTATTTACAGAATTATAATCTTAAAAATCATCAATACAACTCTCTTAGTGTCACTTAAAATGTACTCTCTCTTGTCTGTCATGATTTAATTAAATAGTCATATATTAGTCATTTAATAATAAAACAAAATATTACTTATTTTTTTTTCTTTTCTTGTTGTTGCTCTGCACTGTGGTGTAGGCCTTAGTAAACACGCTACAACCGTTGAAATGCACCCTACCCGCAGCTACGCTTGATAGCACATAATATTGTTTAAACCTATCATATTTAAAGAGAAAACCTCTTTATGTGAATTTGTAATTCTTTTGAGAAATAAATATCTTTAACCGTAATAAGGTAATTGAACTAAGAGAGTTGTATTGATGATTTTAATGGTCATAATTTTGTAAATACATATAATTATGTTACGATCGCTAATCATATTTTGACCAACATCAGCCAGACACTGACCTGTAGGTAAATTGCAAAAAAAAACATATGAAAATTTTGAATTTCGCTGTCTACATTAACAAAAAATAATTTATTTCAGATAAATATCCATCGGTAAATTTTTCATGTCATAATACAAAATAAAATAAAATCACAAACTTATAGAATTAAAATCAAAATTCATAATTAAAAACAAAATTATGATCATAAATTAAAAACAAAAATTTAAAAAACAAAATTATCATAACAGTTAAAATAAAATTTTAAAATGAATACACATACGAGGGCGGCACTGAAAATTTCGGGTATCAAGGAAGTGACACAACATTACTATTTAAAAATGTATTTATTGCTTTTCGAAGTATTCTCCGCGAAATTTGACACATTTTTCTATACGATGGAACCAATCATTGAAGCAACCATTCCATTCGGAACTTGGGGTCTCCAAAATGGCCGTTTTGTAGGCGTCCACAGCTTCTTCAGGTGATGAAAACCTCTGTCCACGCAATTTATTCTTTATTTTAGGGAAAGTATAGAAATCATTAGGGCTTAGGTCGGGGCTGTACGGCGGATGGTCTAATAATTCTATGTTTTCTTGCTCTAAAAACTCTTTTGTTCTGTGCGCGGTGTGAGAACTCGCATTGTCGTGATGGAGGATGATGCGGCGGTTGCAGTTCTCTTTACTTTACGGAGTTCAGAAACGACCTGTGGCAAACAAATGCTAGCATACCATTCTGCATTAACCGTTCTTTGTCCCTCAAGAGGAATAGTCGTAACATGGCCGGTTTTGGAGACAAACGTGGCCACCATTTTTTTTGCAACACTCCGTGAACGAACAATTTTTGTTGGCTTTAACTCATTTTCGAACACCCAAACTCGTGACTGGTTTTTTGTTTCGGGTTCGTACGCGTATATCCAGGATTCGTCACCTGATACAATGTTGTATACAGCATTTGAGGATCCTGCGTGGAATCTTTCGAGAGTTCTGACGCACCAAGTAACGCGAGCCGCTTTTTGCTCTTCACAGAGCGAATGCGGTATCCATCGGGAAAACAACTTTTTTACACCTAATTGTTCATGCAAGATTATTTGTATTTGACTCATGCCAATGTCTAAAGTTGCCTGAATTTCGCGGTATGTCACATGTTCCTCAATCAGCTTACGCACAGCATCAACGTTTTCTTGGGTGACTGCAGTTTTTGGACGACCTTGACGGGGATCATCACTGAGCTTGACACGTCCACGTTGAAATTCAGCAAACCAGCGATAAATTGTGGTTTTGGATGGGGCTTCATCACCAAATGCAGAAATCATTCGGTCAACATACTGTTTTTGTGTTAAACCACTTCGAAAGTCATAATAAATCATCGCTCTTGAATTTTCTCGAGTCAATTCCATTTTCTCAACGACTAAGCAAGTTTGACAAAACCTTGTGACAAGACCGAGAATCTTTTTTTAAATAAATAAATGGTATTCGATTTTTAAAACCAAGGAGTTTTCAATTAAAAAGATTTTAATATGACAGGAACAGTGGAAATATTCCATTCCCGATACTTTTAGTGCAGCCCTCGTATTACATTATACAAGGTGTTACAGGACGATTGACATTCCTATAAACCACGTAAAGAGTATCTTGTTTTTTACCCGTATACAAAAAATAAATCAAATCCAATGAATACTTTAGCCACAGGAAATTATTTTCCATTTTGTTATTTTTCAACATGATGTAGATCTGAGTCCGTAATAATAGGTAAACATTGTAAGGCGCGCCTAACGCGCCGCGCAAGGTCAGTAACTTTTCGTAGATATAGTGTTTACTTTTTATGCAGTTGATTCTGCTATTTATTTTGTTTGAAAATTGCAATTTTTTAATTTTCCATTAACTACTAATCTTCGTATTTTAATATGTTTCGATTGACTAGTACTGTGCTCGTTTTAATTTAATGTCGTACATCCAAATCCAGATTGTATAATAAACGCAGGCGCTGGCATGCAGCTGCAGCCTCCTCCAAAAAAAAGGCGATTCCCACCGCTCGGACAACACACTCAGGAGCCCATTCGAGCTGCCACGGCCACGGCGCATGTGCAGCGCAACGCAGCTTTAGAAATATTGGCCTTCATGAGTGAAGATTCGCAAGAGTAAACCTGCTCGGAGGAAGGAAGTATCCCAGTAAGATGCTGGTAGATCTTGACCGTACTTCTGGGATTGTCTTGATTGCCGTGGAATACCTCTCCATTCCTCAAGCACCTCAGGAAGTGACCCCTTGTCGCTACGTCACTATGTGCAAGCGACCGTTTCTGGGGGCCCATTATTGAGTGTGCAAGTCAGCCCCTGCCACTTGTGCCGTGTATTGTATTTATAAAACATTGGTCAGACAGGGGCCATAGTCCTTCCATAGTTCTAGGTAACCAGTCCATCTTAGCTACCGAACCCATAGTCTAATAATTATGTTCGTTTTCATATTCTGCAATAGTCCTGCACCAACCGGGGGTTGTCCTTGGGTCAGGGGTGAGCCGCCCATAAAGGCAATTAGGCCTAGCCTACCCTAGCCCTAGCAGCCAAAATGCATTTATTTAACTTTGTTATAAAATAATACAAAATATATAAAAAAAAGTTAAAACTCCTGTTAGAACACTTATAGCAACTTCTCGCGCCCGTGTGTCGTAATTACGCGCGTAAGTCAGTACGTAGTAGACTTGATAGAAGTAAGTTTGATAGAAGTTAAATGCAATAACTTTTCTCAATTATCGTATAATGATAAGATTCAAGTTGTGTATAAAGGTAGGTGTGTACCCGAATTACGAGAATTAATCCAAAAAAAAATATCGTGAATTGAACCTTCAATAATGTGGTGAGTTCTTGTCTTTATAACTTTTACAGGCTTATTTTCAAATATTATAAATAAATAAATGTGACTACTTTGAGGGTCATCATAATTATGTAGAGCGACGATGCGTTATTTTTTTTTTCGCTGTCAGTATTTCGTGGCCTACCTTCCGTGGAGTACCACTGCACGCCACTGCCTTGGGTGCACTTGCATAGTGCTTACAGGGATAATCGTGGGTTTGAGCTTAATTTCCTTTACGAGTCTAACGGGCCTCTGCGAGTTGGCTTCGGCCTTTCGTATTCCTACCAAAGGTCCGGGACCCTATGGCCCCGAAAAATGCGAAAAAGTAGAAAAAGCTTAAAAATATAATAAAAAAATCAGCCGTCACGGGACGCCTGGCAGATGTGAAACATCGAAATTATTTACACACTACTACATAAAGACTGTAGGTATAGTGTCGCCCCGCCAGCATTCGGTTTAAAGTGCTGCTAAAGATGTTTCACATCAATAATAATAATTTACTTAATAATAACCTAACACCTACTGTATCACCAAAAATCACACAATAAATACTTTGACTTTGACTACTTACTTGTATGGATGTCAAATGGTCCTCGATAGTCTTGTTGACTTTGTCCGACATGTTGGCAGCTTTCAACTGATACTCTAATTCAGCCACTTTCCTCTTTTCAATTGCTAGTTCAGTAGTGAGTTCAGCTGTAATGTAAGGGATGCAAAATTTATAAAATATTGGGGACAATTTAAAGGCTCCGCAGACCAAGATATTGAAAACTACATTTTATTTTCAGATGTATAGAGTGCAAAGTTAAATGAACATCGACGTAGACAGCTATAAATAATATAGAGCGTCGCGCGTTGCGACGGTGGAGCGTCGTTTGCACTAATATATACAGGTATGTCACTAATAATAAGGCTAATTATTCAATGTCGTGAAACCTGCACTTCTCTTTGGTCTGCATGAAGCCTAAGTCATCAGGCTGCCATCATGTACAGTCTGCATGTTGTACTGTAGAAGAGATTATTAGAGCACATCTACGTTTTAAACCTGCACTAATCTACTCGCGAAGTTGATCGAAGTTTAATTAATACGAGAGTTTGATGTGCGATCACTATAACTTGACGCGCAACGCAATTGGTAGCACTGAGTTTTGTAGTCATGAGATTGGTAGTTTGTTCTGTCAGTCGCCATTTTAAACTCTATTAGGTATTGAAACTAAGACTGCAAAATTCAGTGCTATCAATCGCGTCACGCGTCAAATTATAGTGAACGCATTATAGAAGCCACTTAGGTTCGTTTTGTGCAACCTTGGCTCGCCTCGGGCGACTTCCGATCGTTTTATAAGTAAGTACAACTCTGCCTAGAACACTTCGGGGAAAACAGCAACAGCACACTTACAACATTTAGCTTCGCTTAATCTATATTGCGCCAGTATATCGCTGGTTCGCTTGGCGGTTTTTTGCAATTCATGTTCGCTTGCCGAACGTTCGCTGCAGACGCGAATGTTCTCTTTGCGAACTTCAGATACTTCCGTCTCCAGGCGACCGATGCGAGTTGAGTACTCGTCGTGCACGTTGAAAAGTTCCTAGACAAGAAAAAACATAAAATATTAGAATAGCATAAAGGGATTAATTTCCTTCGGTTGATTTTGAAGTAATTGGGGTAAGTCATCAATGTAAACTAAAAAGAGGAATGGACCCAATATAAAACCTTGAGGAACGTCCATTGCCATTTCAAACCCTAATGAGTTTACGCCGCTTACTTGAACTTTAACCTTCCTATATTTCAGGTATGATCTTAGTAAATCAAGAGCTGTATTCCTAATCCCAGTGCTCTAGTTTCAGCCAGAAGTGTCTCATGGTTTACGCAATCGAACGCCTTAGAGAGGTCACAAAAGATTCCAATGGCATCCTGTGCCTCCTCCCAGGCGCAAAAAATGTTCTTTATTAGGGTAGTCAGTGTTACAACGCCCTTTAGTGAAACCGTATTGTTGTTCATAAAACATGGAATTTTTATTAAAGTGACGTAACATTTTATTGAGCATCAAACACTTTACTGAGAACTGGCAGAATTGACACAGGCCTATAATTGGACTCTACTATCACCGGATTTGAACAAAGGAACTACTGTACTATGTTTCATGAGATCCGGAAAGACTCCTTAGTCTAAATAGGGCGCAATGGTTTCGATGATAGATCCACAGACTTTTACAGACATTCCCCAGAGATCTTCTGTTGATTTAATTTTAAGACCTTTAAAAATATTTTATAACAGCCTCGGGTTTTGTATGCTGAAACCTAAACTCCAAAGGCATGCCCTTTGGAGTTTAGGTTTATGCATTCTTACTAAGTAAGGCAGCAGAAAACGCGGGTGAGGAATTTAAAGTTTCAGTAGTTTTAAGGGGAATATTAGCAAAAAAGTTTTCAAATTCCTGAGCTATTTCTACATCTGAGGTAATGGGGTACAGCATGTGCATTCTCTTAAACTAAATTCAGTATTACGCTGTTTTTTCCTACATATTTAATTGTTTATTATTTGCGAGGTAGTTTTTATTTTATTTACAGCTGATTTTATTTTATTGCTTATATAAAGAGCTTTAGCTATTTTGCACAAACTTTTAAAAGTTTTAGAATATTTTGCAACATACTGAAGAACGCTTGTATTATTCATGTTTCTTAAGGCCATAATGTTCATAAAGTTTTTCCCGGCTTTTACGAATAGCTGGAGTCGCCCAATCACTAAATAAGAACTTTGTGTAAATAATTTTGGCCTTTAGTGGAAAAGTGTAATTAAATTGCGTTTTTAATAGTGAAAAGGACTCGGCGTAGAACTCATTTGGGTCACGTATGTTATTAAAGTACTAGCCGACCCGTGCCCACTCCGTTGGGCGGTAAACATTTTTACTCTATGACATCCACAAATAACGTGGCTTTCTATGGGTAAAAGAATATCTACCCTACCTGCCTACCTGTCCTACCTACCTACCTACCCTACCTATTTACCCTACCTACCTACCCTACCTACCTAAAAAAATCACACAAACCATCTACTAAATAGTCCGAACAGAGCCTAAACCTTTTTTTTTTATAGGTGAGCCCGTTCTTGAGTTATAAAATTACAACGAAAAGTTTGCATTGATTTTTATAGATATAGATGTTAGGGTCGGCTTTCAGTCAAACCGGATGGAGCTGAATACCAGTATTTAACATGGAGCGACTGCCTATCTGATCCCCACAACTCAGTTACTGGGTATTAAGATACCCCTTGGTAAGACATACAATGTTAATTAAGAGAACGGTTGTTTAGGTGTATAGCTCTAAAGGCACAATTTCATTGGTCGATAGGCCTCGTATGCGGGGTGCTGGACATTTTTGTAAAGCATGCCATAGGGCCCGTATTCGGGGTACTGTTTTCATTAGTCGATAGGGAGCGACTGCGGTATACGGAGAACCTGCACCGCATGTTTGGCAGTTGTTTTGAAGGCTCATTTACATTTGTCAATTTCATGAGGTGTGAATCTCCACACGCTTTTTACCGACCGTTCACTTTCATACGTCATTACCCCCGCCTGCGGGGAGTCCCCTCATGCTATTTATCGATCAAATTATCGACTAATGAAAATGAGCCGTAAGGCCCACTTGCACCACAAATCGCTAAATTCATTTAAGGCTCCGTGCACGAAAACAACCCTTTTTCGCCAATTTTTCATCTAATTATGAGAAAGCTTGAAATAATTGAAACAATAAGTCTGTGTAACTATAAAAAGTACTTATAGTTTTCGTGGTGTTACACCATTCGTGTCAGTCTCAGCACCTGTTGATAGTTTCATGACTTTTGCGCTCTCGAAAATATAGTTTATTTCGCCTTTGATTTACTTAATGAAGATATTGTATAATAATAAATAAAATTTTGATTTTATCTCAAGGATAGCTGAAGCCCAGTGTGTGATTTTTAAATTTCTTGATATGGTTCTCGTGCACAGCCCCTTAACGCTAAACGATGTTTTAAATATGTTTAGCGTTAAACGCATTTAGTGATTTGTGGTGCAATTGGGTATCTTTAAGTCTAGGCGGTTTTAAACGGTTTCTACGAGATTTCTACCGATTGCAGTTGAAAGGAAATCAAGCGGTAGGCCAGTTCTTATGTTGATCACCAATAACTATCTGTGCAAAGTTATGAAAAATTTGCGTATTAAAGAAAATAATAAGATCACACAATCAAAAAGATTATGCCACAAGATTCTTCACGTAATTTTGCGTTTCTAATATTGCCAGGCGCTTAGTACAAATTTCTTGTGAATGGCAAATAATCCTCTTTCAATAAACTATAAAATATGCTAGATGATTATTGTGTTTTAAATGTTTACTTATTAAAAATACCTCTTACCTCTTGTAAAGTGACGATTTTAATTTTCAACTCTTCCATGAGAGATCTACATTTATTTTCGTCACATAGTTGATCTGATTTTGGGGAACTCCTGAAATATTACTTCAATATTTAATTCACTATACGTCTTCAACGCTTAACTTGAACTCAGAATCTTAAATTATTGTCATGTTTTGGAACCATAAACTCATCGTCATCATGTCAAAGTTCAAATTCCATTTAATCATAAAAAAATTAGGAGCCTTTTTGTTACAAACAGTCACTCGATACTGAACTTAGAATATGAGAACGCTGAAGTAGTTGAGTGACTATTATCTTCTCAATTATTTGAGTTTTTTATTAAATGATTAAAACATACTTACTTCTCAAGAGGCACAGTGATTTGGGTTTGGGTGGTTTTCCTTGGAGTTCTGGAATTTATAGTAAGTATAATCAATCAAATTTATTTATACAACATTAGTTTTTGTTCAGTATCGATAAAGGAACCCAGGAAAAATAAAATAAAAACTCAAAATCAATTCAAGAATTCAGAATTAAAATTATTTTACTAATAATTTTAATTCTAAACGATTGCTACTTTAAGTACTAAATTAGGTTGTACTTGCATTTTTTTTTCCAGGTTCCTTTATCGATACTGAACCTACCCCTAAGTTATGGCACGCAGTTTCTTTAACACCCTGTATACAACATTAGTTTTTGTTTATACTAAACCCGAAAAGGGGTCATTGTACTCATCATTTTGAACAAATTTTTCTATGAGACCAACCTTGAAATCGCGAAATAAAAATCAGCTATTCCATAAATTTGTGTTCACTTAAATCGACAAAATGTATGGAACAGTTGATTTTTATTTATTTATATACCTTAAAATAAAATCTATTCAATTTTATTCACACATACCTATCTTCCCATTGGCTAGAGGTCGACAATTTGATGTCTGGTTCATTGTCTTGGTCTTTAATGAGACAAGCGTGCCTGTAATAAATTTTCTTTCAATTAATTAGCCTTTTAACTCTGTTATTAATTATTATTATTTGCAGCCAGTGTTGTCCCTGTGCGGATAAGGTTTCCTTTCCCTTTTCCATTCAATCCGCCTGCCTGTATGGAGCCTAGCAGAACCTAGCCGTCTCATTATAAAATAAGTTCATACTTTGGTACAAGCCAAAACCTTCGTGCCAATTTTTGTATTTTAAACCTTATTCCGAATATCTTAATAAAAAAATTAAAACTTTGTATCGGATTTAGTTGTTCGTTTTTTATTAATAAACACCCGCGAATTTGCCCGCGACTTCATCTGCGTTCAGCCGTTTTAGAGTGAAAGCGTACCAAACAAACAAACTCACTTTCGTATTTGTAATAATTATTATTGTAAGGATTGTATTTCGATCAGTTTATTTGATTTTTCATGATACAGTTTTGAGATTTTGTACATAAGTCCTTTCCATAAAAATACTAGACACGTGTTCCGGGTTTTGCATATACTAAAACTAGTACTTATTGTATATTGTGTGAATTATTTAAATAAGTGAATAGTTTTTTTGGGTAGCTCTTTATTTTATTTTCTCTTCTACTCTTACATACGGTATGTACTTACATACCTTTCTCTCTAATCTGCTATCGCAGATATGCTGGAAGAAATTTCTTTAGAAATAAGCAACGCGCATAGCACGTATTATTAACCGACGAAAAACAGGTGGACGTTCTCAAGTTGACGCGTATATTTTGTTCATCTTGTCTGTTTATCACATATAAGGAACAAAATATACGCGTACGCAGATACGGTGTAACCTGTTTAATAAATAAATAAATGATTACTTTTTGGGTGGCGCAGCAGTAGCGCACCGGAAACGCCTGGAATTCGACGTCTGCGGCGGAGTCGTTTTCGAGAACTGTTTGACCGAGCACAGCCTCATGTTCAGCTGCTGTATCCGTTCCGCCAAGCGCTGGTTTGTTTGTTTCAGTTCTGTTATTCTGCAAATTCAAAACAATTGGCGCTTTTATAATTTCAAACGTGACGATATTATCGTAGACACACCCAGGGCATCACGATAACACAGGGAAGTAAAATATGACGTGCACCAATGTTTTAACGTGTAGTTGAAAAACATGTGCTCCCATATATCAATATACGTTACGGTCAATTCTCCAACTGTAATTTTAAATTGGTCGACTATAATAATAATAATAACCCCACCGCCGTATCTCTACGTTGACGTCGTTGTGTGGCTTGCGCGCTCCTAACCCTAGGTCTGTGCCGGAAGAGTTTATTTTGCCGGAACTGGTCTAGAGTAAGGACGGAGGAGACGGAGGACACGGTGGAGTTCTCCCGGCTTGGGCGGAGCACCTCCGTATCCTCCGTCCTTACTCTAGACCTGTTCCAGACCAGGAGACATAATCAGCTTCTGCAGGGAGGTGGGCTGGTTCGAATAACCACCGACGGCCGCCATAGCCCACGCACAATGGTCCACTTGAAGGACTAAGTGCGGAAAGCAAACCCTCTAACATAGATAGAACATAGGTGTACTCCTTCACATAAAGGAGACCACAGCATGCACAGTAAAATAAACAACTAAGCTAATATTAATATTAAGAATACTTGAAAAGGTTGATGAGAAAAAACAATTTTGGTAAAATTTTTAAAAGACATGAATACATTGTTATAAGATATAAAATATCAAAAATAAGTTAGTCAGTTTACAGGTAAAATACTTACAAATCTTTCTGTTCATTAACAAAAGCTTTAGTACCAGTAGAGCACTCTTTCATCTCTTTAGACATCATTTTGTCATGAGTGTTGGTCATCCGCTGCACCTGCGTGGACAGGACTCGGAGCTTATCTTGCTGCCCATTGATAGTCTTCTTGAGTTCCAAGTTATTCTCCAGAAGTGTAAAGTATAGATCTTCTAATTCCCTTTTACTTAATTTTGAAGGACATATTCTGTACATTTCTGGAAATAACAACAAGTTTTTGAATCATAAATATATATTAGTCATAAGTATATTATTAGTAAATAATTATATAGTTTTTGATTTAAAAATATTTTTTGATTGAAATAAATAAATGATCTCTAATACCCAAGTTGGTTTATTGGGTAGGTTCATCATTCAACAGTTTTAGGTGGGTATTCATATAAAAAAATATGTATCTAAGTAGATAATGCCAGGTTGAATAAATTAGATTGAAATAAAACTTTATTGGAACCTACAATGCAAATAAAAAGATCATAAAACTTATGTTTTACTACTTGTAACACCAAAAATATCGTTAATTTGCTGCCTCTGTTATCTTCTCTATTCTGTAATTAATCATAAATTATATTATAGAGCGACCCTCTGACAAGTGATTATGCTGGTTCAAAGTTTGGATTTTGGTTGGCATAGATCATACTGCGGTCATATGCGGTATTTATGGGTCACCCTTAGGTACTGCAATATGCACTTTTGTCTAGCTGTTACAAATACCAAGTGACTAGTTTTGGAAGATAGGAATATCCATGATATTAATTAAAAGTGCATTAATAAAATATTACTTACCCCGATCTGATTTAGCTGAGTGACTCTTACACGTGTTATTGTAATCATTTCTTTCCATTTTCTCTTTACTGCAACAACTCATGGTAAAAACTTGCACCAATAAATCACAAACAAAAATATTTTTTCCTGTATTCTTGGCTTGTTTATCGTAACATCGCAGGTAAAGCAATGGCAATGGTGTGTTGGCCACCCACAATTACATCTCCACACAAAAAATATTTACGCCACATAATTTTAGCCCGTTATTATCATGGATATTGATTATAATTTTACTTCAATGCAAAATTTCTCGCCGATAAAATGAAAAGACCGCCATAACCATAGCAACTCTTGTCTAAATGTCAACATGGCCACTGTCTGTCAGTTTCAGACTCAGTTGGCAACCTAGGATTGCTATTGGTTACTTTATGGGCGCATTCTGAATTGCGCTGTAATCGTTTTGAGCGTGCTTAGGGTGTTCCGAATTAGCGTGAGTGCGATGCAATGTCACGTGTATCGTACACGTGACATTGCATCGTCGTATAACCCGTGAGCGCTGTCAAAAATGACAGTTCTGCTGTTTTGGTTTGAGTCGCATCTTATTAACTATTTAACGTGGACTTCTTGGCGGGAAAGTGAAGCGTCATGTTCAGCAGTTTGGTTAATTTTCCAAAATTGGTGTTTAGCCGAATATTAATGTGTAATAATGGTGGATTATTAACCATTAAGTGTTTGTGAACGTGCATTAGTGTAGGCAAATGAAACAAAACAGTGCAACTTCGCTTCAAGTTCTCTCAAGAAGTCCGCGTGAGGACTCAGTAAAGTTCCACATCTTTACTGAAACTCAAGGGGAGTAGGCGGGGATATCATCATCATGCATTTATAATTAATTTCATCAATATTAAACAAGAACTAACTTGACATTGGCTAAATGCACAAACCGTGCGAAGCCAGAAGGAAAAAAAAAAAAAAACTATTTAACGTGAAAAAAAGCGCGGGAAACTTAACTTGGTGGACGTGTCCTTTTTTGTTAGAATTGAAAATAATTAATTAATTATAATATAGGATCAGTAGTGGTAGTTTTAGTGTTTTTTATTCTTTCACTTGTAATTTAATTGTAGTTTTGTACATTTTCTTCTGTAGGGTAAGTTTTTTATTATTATTTCTTAAATCGGGAAAATGAAAGACCCGCCTGACCCGGGGGACTTTGTTCCCCCGGCAGGCAATTTTGTAACTATCCAATCCAATGAATCAGGCATGGATACCGATGGGTCGTCGTCGGCTCGTCACTTAAAAAGAAGCCGCGTGCATGTGTGCATAAACTGCAACAAACGCCGTCGTATCAGAAAAAACCACGGTTCGAGTCTTCGGGTTGTGGTTGCATGGAGTCTACACCTCTCTCGCTAACTCCATCGGAGCCTAAATGCTCTGAAATAATCGTATCTAACGATATTCCTGATGTTCCAGCTCCGCCTTCAGTTATTCCCACTCAGATTGGTCGAAAAACGTATGACAAAACTGACAGCTCGCCGTACGTTGTTCATGTGCAAAAAATATTATTATCACCAGATGATGGAACGTCATTGCACCCAATTACATTTGGCAAGTTCTTAAAACACAACGCCTTCCTAAATATTATTAACGGTAGCGTCAAAAAAATCGGGCGCAATAAAATATCTCTTTGCTTTTCCAATTTCCTGGACGCAAATTCTTTTATTTCACATAATAGCCTTGAAACATATAATTATAAAGCTTTTATACCTACTTTTAATGTTACTAGAATGGGTTTAGTACGTGGTGTTCCTGCGGAATGGTCTCCAGAGGAAGTTATTGATAATATAACAGTACCAATTGGTTGCGGTCCAATTTTAAAAGTCAGACGCCTCAATTTTAAAACTGTTGTTGATGGTACAACCATTTGGAAACCATCCCAATCGATAGTTATTACTTTTGATGGGCAGATTCTGCCTAAAAGAATTTTTATGTGCTATAATTCGTTACCTGTAGATTTATATATTTTCCCTACTGTACAGTGTTTCAATTGCTGTCGTTTTGGTCACACAAAAATTCAGTGCAGGTCCAAACCTCGTTGTTATAAATGTAGCCAAGACCATACTGGGGACAGTTGTAAAAGAGAACAAGAAAGTGCATCTTGCTGCCTTTGCTCCGGTTTTCACTATGCTACTAATAAATCTTGCCCAGAAATGTCTAGACAAAAATTAATTAAAACATACATGGCACAAAGTTCAGTATCTTATGGTGAAGCGGCAAAAATGTATCCCCCAGTTACTAAATCGTATGCCGATACACTTTTGTCTTCTCCTTCCAAAAACTTTGCAGATACTCCATCTTTCCCTTCTTCTAATAGAATGCCTGTTTCAAGTAGCTATAAAAAAACTGTCTTCCTTAAACCACGCTCGCCTCCCAAATCTGTACAAGGATATAATAAAGAGGCTCACAACGCCATTATTAAAGATTACGACATTCCTCAACCAGCAAATGGTTGTGCTTTTTCTAATCATAACAATGGACAAATTGATGCCAGTTTTTCCATAAACGATTTTATTTCTGCATTACACAATCTTCTGTCTCAGTTCAACATTTCACCGTCCAACGTTGCCCCATCTTTCAATGTATCACAATCCACCCTTAATGGACAACACATCCAAAATAATCCAGTGGAACTGCCGCAGTCTAGTAAACAAAAAGAGTGATGTTATACATCTTTTAAACAAATATGAGCCATTTGCCTTTGCTTTAGCAGAGACTTGGCTCAAACCTAAGAATATTTTTAAAATTAATGGTTATTTAACCATTAGAGAGGATAGATCTGATGGGTATGGTGGAGTAGCTATACTTATCAAGAATTCTATCCCTTTCTCTACCATTACATTACCTCCTCATAGTGAGGAAATTCAATTGTAGCTATTAAAGTGCATCATACTTGTCTTGTTTCTATTTACATTCCTCACCCTTCTTTTTCTGTTCTTCAAGAGATGAATAATCTCGTTTCTTTTCTTCCAAAGCCATTATTAATACTGGGGGATTTTAATTGCCATCACCAATCATGGGGTTGTTCAACTTCGAACTGTTATGGTGATGAGTTAATAGATATAATAGACTTACACAACTTATGTATTTTAAATTCAGGAGCTGCCACACGTCGTTCAGATCCTAATCAGAACCAAAGTGCAATTGACCTTTCTATCTGTTCTCCAAACTTAGCCTCTTCATTAACTTGGCATACTTTGACCTCTACTTATGGTAGTGACCATTTCCCAATAGTTATTTCTTATCCTCTTTCCAAACCAAATGCACAATTAAGGAAATCAAACTTAAAATATAAACTTCCTAATAGAAATAATACTGACTGGGGTAAATTTAGGAACATTGTTGACAGTAAGCTTAGCTCCTTGCCCGTAATTTCTGATGGCAATGAAAATAGTTGTGCTGAAGCTTTAGCACACATATTAATTGCAGCGGCAGATGAAGTTTTTCCTGTAAAAAATAACAACATTAGTACAATTCCCTCGCCTCCGTGGTGGGACTCTGAGTGCACTGAATTGATTAAAAAACGTAAAGAGGCTGAATATAATTATAACGTTGATATGTCTGATACTAATTTTGATATCATTACTAAGTTAAATAATGAAACTTATAAACTTTTTAAAAAGAAAAAAATTGAATCTTGGCGTAACTTTTGCTTATCAATTTCACCGAATACTCACCCTACGATTGTCTGGCGCAATATTCGTAGATTTAGGTCCATATATAACAACCCTTCTCCTATTCCTGATTCTTTAGCCAGTGATTTTTTTGATATATTAGCTCCGCCTTGGGTTCCTGAGGTTAAGGCTATTAGTACTAACCATAACCTGTCTCTCGTTTCCAATATCCAAGACACTCATACGACGCTAGATCTTGCATTCACTCTCACTGAATTAAAGGTTGTTATCCATAAAACTAATGATTCTGCACCAGGCATTGATGGCATCCCGTATTCCTTTTTTGCTAATTTAAATGATGATGTCCTCAGTTATTATTTAGAACTTATTAATTCTATTTTTTATACAGGAAACATCCCTGTTGAATGGAAACGTCAAATGGTGTTGCCATTCCTTAAACCAAATAAAACTCCATCTGATGCTTCTTCATACCGTCCCATAGTTTTGTCTTCAATTCTGATGAAATTAGCGGAACACTTAATTAAAAATCGCCTAGAATGGTATGTTGAAAGTAAGGGTCTCTTGGCAGAATCACAATATGGCTTTAGAAAAGGTAAAAGTACAAATGACTGTTTAAGTATAACATCCGATATTCGGTTATCCTTCTCTAATAACCAATCCACCGTTGCAGTTTTCCTTGATATTAATGCAGCTTATGATAATGTTGTATTATCGGTTTTACAAAATAAATTAGAAGCCTTACAAGTTCCATTGAATTTGTTGAATTTCATTATTAATATCTTGACTGAACGCTCTGTTAACATGTTAATAGGAGACCATGAGGTATCTCATCTTGTATGGAGGGGTCTCCCACAGGGTTCTGTGCTCAGTCCCCTTCTATACAATATCTACACTTATGATTTAGAGTTATCCTTAATTAACTAGTCATGTTAAGGTTCTTCAATATGCCGATGATTTATTATTATATTCTTCAAGTCCATCTGTTGAGCAAGCTAGCTCTGCTATCAATTCTGCTTTATCTATTTTGGCGTCATGGTTACATCTAAACGGTTTGGATTTATCCACGTCTAAAAGCGCGGCTGTTTTATTCACCCGGAAGAGAAATATTCCCATAGTAAATCTCCTTTATAAGGAAATACCAATCCCAGTTAAAGATAAATTCAGATATCTAGGTATAATACTTGACTGTAAATTAAGTAGTGTCCCTCATTGTGAATATATTGTTAACAAATGTGAAAAACACCTAAACATGCTTAGATGCCTCTCTGGTGTGTGGTGGGGTGCACATCCCTTTTCTTTGAAACTCATTTACAACGCAATCATCAGAAGCACTCTGGATTATGGATTGTTCGTTCTACAGCCAGGTAGTGTCATGGCTTTTAAAAAATTGGATCGCATCCAGTCTAAAGCATTACGCATTATTTCAGGTGCAATGAAGTCTAGTCCCATTAATGCACTCCAAGTTGAATGCGGGGATGCTCCTTTATATCTTAGAAGACAATTCCTATCTGACAAATATTTGTTCCGGATTCTTCAATTCTCAACTCATCCTCTCATTCCTAAACTGGACACATTAGTGTTGCAGATTGAATCGTCAGATTACTGGTCCCATAGTCCTTGTTTAGTTGTAAGTTATAAAAAATTCCTTTCACTTTCTTCTCCTATTCACCGTTCCAATAAACTTCCCATATTTAGCAATAGTTATGAGAGTTTACAATTCAGTCCCATTATAAAATATAACTGTGTAAGTAAATCAGATCCCGATTGCCATTTAAGTTTCAATCATTTTCTGGCTGAACACGTAGAGTACCACCATATTTATACGGATGCTGCCAAGCCTTCTCCGACGGGTTGTGTTGGGATAGGTACTTACCATTCTCAATACAACATCGAACAAAAAATAAAACTGCCTCCGGAGACTTCTGTTTTTACCGGGGAATGTTTCGGCATTTTTAAAGCCATAGAATATATCCGTACTTTAAAGCTCAAAAAATCGATAATTTTTACCGATTCTCAAAGTGCTCTTCTAGCCATCAATAAATCCGCTTTCGAACACAAATTGCAGTTACCTATAATTTATTTAATAAGAGAATTTGCGTTCAGGACCATTTCTGAGGGTAATACACTACAATTTGTGTGGATTCCAGCCCATGCTGGAATCCATGGCAATGAAGTGGCTGATAAACTTGCCGGTGATGCGGTGCAGTGTGGGGACTTAGTTCCTTATACAAATTTTACTTAAGACCTCGTATCGTTACCAAAGACTTTTCTTCGGGAAACCTGGAAGGTGGCTTGGGATATCGGAAGCAAATCGAAGGGACGTTATTTTTCACATATTCAACCCGACGCGGCGACGTTCCAGAAAAACCGTGGTTTGGCAGGGCCAAGTTTGGCAAGATGGAGACCTCCATTCTAATACGGATGAGACTGGGTCATGTTTGTTCTCCAGCTCATCTTGCCAAACTTCATATCATCGACGATCCCTTATGCTTGTGTGGCACAGATGTAGGCGACTTAGATCACATTTTTTTCTCCTGTCCCTTATATGACCGTTCTTCCTTTCTTAGTAACCTCTTATCCCTCCATACTCCTTTTCCTACCTCAATACTTTCTTTACTTTGTACAAATAGCTCTCTTGTATATAAATGTATAGTCTCATTCATTACTCTAAATAATATTAAGTTGTAATTTTTTTTTTTTTGTGTAATTTGCTCATTTATCCATAAGATTTCCTTGTTACTTATAATTATACTGATCCTATCCCGTCTATCCTAAATCCCGTCAAAATTGATATTTATATTAATTTTGTTTCCCTACCTTTTTAACAAAACTAAAACGTGACATTGGCTAAATGCACAAACCGTGCGAAGCCATAAGAAAAAAAAAAAAAAAAAAACTATTTAACGTCATATTTTCGAAATTTTGTTTCTGGCTACAGTCGCCACGTAACCAAAATCAAAAATGGACTTCTTGGCGGGAAAGTGAAGCGTCATGTTCATCAGTTTTTTTAATTTTCCAAAATTTGTGTTTAGCCGAATATTAATGTGTAATAATGGTGGATTATTAACCATTAAGTGTTTGTGAACGTGCATTAGTGTAGGCAAATGAAACAAAACAGTGCAACTTCACTTCAAGTTCTCTCAAGAAGTCCGCGTGAGGTCTCAGTAAAGTGCCACATCTTTACTGAAACTCAAGGGGAGTGGGCGGGGATATCATCATCATGCATTTATAATTCATTTCATCAATAACAAAAACTAAAACGTGACATTGGCTAAATGCACAAACCGTGCGAAGCCAGAAGAAAAAAAAAAAAAAAAAAAACAAAAATAAGTAAATAGAAACACAATGAAATACTGTAATCCAACCGTAAGCGCGTTCACAAGCGTTCCGAATATAACATCTTTCCTCTCGCTTTCTGTGGGAGTGATTTCATGAAAAGGTGTAACAGTAATCACTTGCTGCAGCTTCAAGCTGTTACCAGCTTGGCTTGAGCATGAAATAGGTTAGTACTTTTTAATAGCATGGAATTAGTAATTACTTTATAATAGCAACTAATTTTTAATAGCACTTTCTATTGGCGCTGGATGGATGAGCAATATTGCATTGTTTGTATTCCTCTATGGTTTACAGCAAATTGTAAAAAGACGAGCCAAACGGTTAGAGCATTGCAGATTGTTACAGATTTAACCTTTTAACTGATTATCATCACGCTATATCTAGGGGCTAAGCAGTCAATCATCACGGCATATGCAGGGTGGATTTTTAAGATGGAAAGTAAGGATATCTTAACCGTTGTAGCTACACTAAATTGGCCTTAAAATTTTGAGCAATTTTTACTTTTTTTATGCCAATAGATCCTGTTTCTTAAGAGAGAGTAGACCAACTGAGATTTGATGCATCGGATTTGGTACACTTGCGCGAATGAAATTTCTGCTAAAGACACTTGCGCGAATGACATTTCTGCTAAAGACACTTGCGAGAATGACATTTCTGCTAAAGACACTTGCGCGAAAAGGTGTCGTGATTTTGTGATGATTTGTCGTCATGGGTATTGTTTTTATCGTTCGAGGTCTTTGATAACAAAACTGGGGTCAAAATCAAAATTCAACATGGCGCCACCGAAAATTTGCAAATTTTTCGTCATGGGTCTCATTTTCATGGTTTTTATGGGCACTGACAACAATAAGGGGGTCAAAATCAAAACGCAAGATGTTGCCGAAGAAAAAACGGAACCCTTCAAGGATCACTTCGTTGTCCGTCCGTCTGTCTGTCTGTCAAGACCTTTTTGGCATTGGCAAGCTATGGGGAATTGCCTCTGAATACTGCGGAGTCGACCTCAGGACTAAAATTGGTTCTCACACGGACAACCAAAATCAAATCAATCAATCAAAAATATTTTTATTTTACATAAGCCTACATGGGCACTTATGAAACGTCAGAAGCTAGGTGCACGGTTCCAATTGGTCGTTTCCTATGGAGAAGAGCCGGCAAGAAACTCCACGGTCACTCTTTAAAAAAAATAAAATTGTCTTTTACAATGTTTTCAAATTACAGTGTTATTAGCTAAGAGAGTACAGCGTAGGCCCGTCAAAAGTACCAGGTACTTAACAAAATAAAAAATGGTCTACAGATCTACAGTCTATTAAGCCTACAACGTCCTCACATTGACAAAAAAATCAATATAAAATATTATTAAAATAATAAAACCTACGTCACTTGCTTCCGCGTCACCAGTCTTGAGTCTCTGTGTATTTTAGCTGCTGAGATCAAAACTACAAACGTAGTATACAATTATTTTTGTATAAAAAATAACATAACATCACGCCTGTATAAGGGTTAGGCAGAAGTGTACCGTATTTTCGCCAGTTACGTTTAGGTCCCATGTAATAGGGGGCGAGCCTATTGCCTCTAACCGGGCACAAACTCAGACTTCGGACTGTTTCTGAGAAATTTCAGATGAAAAACCCAATAACACTTTGCCTGACCCGGGAATCGAACCCAGGACGGCCTCGTTGGACTAGCGGCCGTTTCTCTATAAAATATGACTATTCTACTACTTACTTCCACGCTACTTCCTCGCCAAGTCGCGAGCATAAGCTAGCTTTTCTAAAACCTATCCTATCTTATCTTGCTAAGTCGTATAGCTTTTTAACCTACCAATAATTAACTAAACAATATGTTCAATAATAACACTAAAAAGCTTTAAATAAAACAGATTATTATTGCCTCCGCCTGCATTTATTTATTTTTGATACCTAAAGGATACTGGTTTTCTTTTCATCTTGTTTCCATCTTTTCAGTTCATTTTTTTAGCAGTCGGGTTATTTTTTTTTTTAATATATTGTTTTTTACACATTCGAAAAAGAAACATTAGGTAGTATTTTGATACTTATTTAAATGTAACTAGCTTCTGCCCGCGACTTCGTCCATGTGGTCGTAACATACTCAATATTATGTACTAAAATAAGAGCCACATTTTTATAAAAGTCCCTCGGCCCCCGACCGTTTTCGCTTTGCGTTCTTTTGGTAATTTTTGTTTGATCGGCTCCTAAATAACTTTTATCCTTCCCCAAGAATTGGGCTATCAAATACAAATATTTTTCCAAATCAGACTGGTAGTTCCAGAGATTAGCGCATACAAACAAAAAAAAAACTCTTCAGCTTTATTACATTAGTACCTAACTATCCCAGTACAACGGTAACGGTGAATGAAGATGTGATGAGCAGACTGACACCCTCCTAGACCATTAATAGGTTTATGGTCTAAGAAAACTCTACCTATTAATTGAAGAAATGATACAAAATAAATTCGTGTTGGGTAGGCCACTTTCGCAAAACAAAAAGCATGTGTCAGAATGCGAATCATCATCATCTGCCTAGCCAGGCTAACCGGAGGCAGCTGAATACCAGTATTTTACTTGGAGCGACGGCCTAGCTATCTGACCTCCACAACCAAGTAGGTAACTGGGTAACACGATACTAACCGATTATCCTTTAAAGTTAAAGTTCGCGAGCACATTCGCAAGAAGCTGGCAGTATCATCACAACGGTAATGTTTTCCCATTGTTTGTCTTAATTATTTTAATATATTTATGTATATTTATTTGTGCATAGATTTATATATATAATTAGGTTTATATATTATATTTATAGTTTTAATAGGTATATGTTTATCTCTATATTTAAATAATATTATTTTATTCCTCAATTCTCACTATTGCACCTACCACTGTTTGTCTCTGCATCGCCCAAAGGTTGACTGGTAGAAAATGCCTATGGCATTAAGTCCGCCTCTGTACATTTCTGTGCTTATAGTATTAAATAAATAAATACCCGTTGGTAAAACAGATTGTCGGACTTTCGAGCTCCTAACTACCCGTAACGATTGTCAAAAATCTACGAAAGAGAGCCGGGACCAACGGTTTAACGTGCTTTCTGAGGCACGGAGGGGTCTTGGCATGTAAACATGGTCACTCATCCACGGAGCAACCGCGGCAAGCGTAGTAACCCGATCGATTCAGACTTCAGACTAACTAATATCAGCCGCACGCACTGAAAAAAATGCGACCTAACTAAGATACATTTTCTCTACGGCCGAACCTAATAACATATATATCACCAGTTTCGGCCTACTGGAGATATAAAAATATATCTATCGATGGTTTTAACGTCCCAATAATCTAGGAATCATACCGGCCCACGCTATCTACTTATGGGAGGGTGTATCGCCTACAACAGATATCTCTTTGTATGAAAATGCCAAAAGTATGCGTCTCAATATACGATTTGTTTGACAGGACAGTAGGTATTACAGATGGCAGATTTGCCTATTCCCCGAATTGCAGGGATAAACGTAAAGTAGCCAAGCTAAAATGAACTCTTTAGTACTTGCAATAATGATCATAGATGTTTTTTTTAATTTAAAGTAATAAAAAAAAATTGAATTTCTAATATCTCGAAAACGGTGCGCCCTAGGCAAAAAATAACAGAAATTTAACCCATTCAAGCACCATTCCAACATGAATTTAAGTTAAAAAAAAAAATAACATTAATGCGCTAAGGTAGCCAGCGAAATTCAAATTTTATTACGTTTTTTGCAATTTGCAGGTCAGTAACAGGTTGTATTTTGATTCGCGGCTGTAACAAATATGGCTCTACAGAATTATATCTTAATCCAGTAACTTATTTAGAAGTAAGAAACAAAGAAGTTTTTTAATATAACCCTAATTACACATGTTGTTTTTTAAAGTGATGTTGGTTGTAATGGAACGCACGGGAGGGCGAAGTAGAGAAACCTAATTATTGTTTTCGTTAGATTATAGATAGCCTTTATCAATGATTGTGAGACGCCATGCGAGCATAGATATGATTATACTGTCTATTATCAATAGCGATCTGTCTTTAACTGAAAATAAGTTATTGGGTTCGGCAGTTAGTTGGCATTCAAATGTTTGGAATCACTATTTATTTATTTACTTTATACAAAATAGCATATTTGCCAGAACAAAATCATTTTATTTATATCGACAATGTGACAATGTTCAGAATAATCACCGGTCTTTGTTACATCATACATGCTTTGTTTGATTTTACTTCTTCACTTTTTTAAATCAAATAATAATTTTAGTTGATGGTAACAAGCAACTTGTTAGCATTACGTCATTCTTAAACTGACCAACATTTGAGTTAAATTAAATAACTACCCGTAAAACTAACTAATTCCTTAGTTGACGGAACTATGATAATTTAACAAAGTTCTCCTAGCTTCAGAAGTCAAGGTCTTGTTAGGCTCGTATGGAGTCAAGATGCGTGATCACATTAAACAAGACGTTTGTTAAAGCAAACACTCTTTTTTTTGCAGTGCGGGTGTGCGACTGTTATTACTTAAGAGTCTGAACAATGACACCTGTCCAAGAAATAAAAGCGGTAATTTCAAAAATCAAGGACTGTCAACCCGTGCTATACATTCCATACAAATTAAATACTCATGTAAGTATCGCAGGAGTTCCGTTTGGTGCCGGACGTAAAGTATCACTATCCCATTTCTTCCCGTGGGTGTCGTAAAAGGCGACTAAGGGACTTACTAGAGAATGGGCAGCAGCGTTCTCTATGCATTTTTTTAAAACCATACTGCGATCGCCAACCCGCCTGCCATTCGTGGCGATTATGGCAAATCCCCTCCCCCCTTTTTGGGGGAGGCCTATGTCCAGCAGTGGACGTCTTTCGGCTGAAATGATGATGAATGATGAAGTATCGCAGGATATTTGTTGAACATTAAATATCTAGTACCTATCAACTCTGTTTAAATCTTTGCCGCTGCCATCACTCATGCCAGCCGTCACTGCGCCCGTTGTGTGGCGGCCACAGCTCTTCTAGAAAGCCGTAGCTGTAATAGGTACTGCAATTTTGGAATCGTGAAATAAAATGAACTTACTAATCCATCAACAGATTTTATTGAACAATTAGGTAGTTACTTAACAATAAAACACATCGATTAGGCACCTACTTACAAATTAATACTTAAAATAAACCTATTGGAATGACAGTATAATCTTGAATAGGTACGAAAGCAATCAAAACAAAGCATAGGTAGGTGTAGTATTTTTTATAG
The DNA here is from genome assembly GCA_948098905.1 of Tiliacea aurago. Lineage (NCBI taxonomy): Eukaryota > Metazoa > Arthropoda > Insecta > Lepidoptera > Noctuidae > Tiliacea > Tiliacea aurago. The sequence goes on along the minus strand of OX402577.1, from coordinate 28,740,487 downwards.
GATTTGCATGTTTCAAAAATCACCTAGAGTTGAACACGACCGCTGTAGGTACTTTGTAGGAAGGTAGGTAAATCATAATGAGTTTTTTTTTTAGATTTCGTAACTTTTTTGCTATGGTTTATTTTTTATAATATTTAAATACAAGGTGAAACTGACATAATTAACGCACAGCCCAAACTACTGGGACTGTGAGTAGGATGGGTTTTCAGAAATTCGACTTTTAAGGGGGTGAAAACGGGGGATTTCGTTTGTATGAAAAATCGTATTGCTTGAGTTAATACACGTTATACTTGGCACGAATACATTCTTAAAATGAATAATAAAGTCTGTCATTATTGGTTTTTCGAAACGAACCCTCAAAAGAATTTTAGGGGTGTCAGTTTGTATCGAAGAATCTTAACGCGCGGTCCGATTAGACCGCGGAGACCTCGAAACTTGGTAGGATATTAATACTTTTGACAGAAAATAAAGACTTACAAGCTTTAGGGTTTATCGAAGACCTACTCCTTACGGGGCAAAAGAGGGTAGTTAAGTTTATAGGGGAGGATACTGCGTGTTTTGATTAACTCAAAAGTTATTTAAACATTAAATGACGAAACACACGATTGAAGATTTCTCAAAAATCAATCCCTTGCGGAGTGAAAAGGGGGAATACAGGTTTGATGATCATTGTTTTTCTTTGATAAAAAAAACTTGAAAATTGACATGACTGAACTGACAATGAATTAATAAATAAAAAAGATCGTACCTAATTCATGAATTTACAAAAAATAACCCTGAATGAGACACAATAGAAAGTTTTATTGTCTTGACGCCTATGGGCGTTTAGCTGTCCTGAACGAGAGGGGGTGGACGGGGTGTTGAATTTTGTACAGGAAAATACGAAATCCACGCGGACGATGTCGCGGGCAAAGTGCTGGTCATTATGAATAGATCGAATCTAAGTAGTATAACGCTCTATGGTTCTTCTGGCACGTGGCCCAAATCAGAACCAACGCCGCCATCTTGATTTGTCATTTCTGTGTACAGTTAACACAACATTTTTGTGACATACATACTCAAAGTACCCACGTACTTACCTGTTAGTTGTTATAGGTACCTACATTATTCCTTCTCACTTTTTATTCTGTCTCACTCAATTTTTGTTCTGTGTCAACTCATTATTTTTTATTCTGTCCTATTTATTCATAAAATTTTTAAGGTGACTGTACCCAAAATGTTGGTAATTACAGGTTTATCGAAATCAATTATTAATTTATGCATTCAGTAAATACTTTGTTTTTGACAATAACAAAATACTCAACTAGGTTGACAACAACAAAAGCTTTACGTATCACTTTAGGTTTTTCTTAAAATTATAAAGAAATACACTATCTTCACTATTTATAAACATATATCTTTACAGCTAACATAATTCATAAGTATAAAAGGATCTTTTACAATAATTACACAAGTCAATCTAAATAATTAATACTGGGTAACTCACAACATAATCACATAAAACACGTAGAACTACATTACACATGTATTGGCACGCATACGCACATTTATAATGTTTCGAAATGCAAGTAAACTTTTTAGGTGCACACCGCGAGGCAGTCACGCTAAACGCCTCAGCTCAAGGCATGCGCCAGCGACTTGCGCGTGCCTCCCATCTTAGCGTAGTAGGTAAGTATTAAATTTTCGTTCTGAAGATTGGTGTAAGGGGAGATAGTGTAGCACAGTACTATGCTAGAAAAAAATATGATGAGCCAAAAACCAAACTACCGCAAATTATGTATAGGTATGTCACCGTAAGATTGTGAGAACCGTTCGTTTATAATCTCTCGGTATTATTTCCGTTAGATTGTAAACTGTCGAATAATGAACTGGAACTGAAAAGGGTTATGTTAGATTAGAACTGTGACCAACCACGAGCGAGCCGAGCGAGCAAAGCCGCGGCAGCGGCCGGCGAGCGCTACTTAATCTAAGTTGCTCGCAGCTAGGCAGGCTAGTTTAGATACCAGTTCACAATTTTCCGGTTTGCCATGGATGGATTATAAACTATCGACAAAATAATGCGTTAAATTGTAAATGGTTTGTTGAAGTTCACAATTTTTCGCTAGTTTTTAAACTAACGCAGTTCATAATTATACGGTGACTTAATAAGACATACTTATTTTATTTAATATCATCACTGTATATCCATTTACTATGTTCTATGGTCAATGAAGGTTACAAGAATTGCGGAAGAGAGGTAGTTATTTTGTATACCTAATGTATTTTCATGATAAGCTTACTTGCACTACAAAACAAGCTTACAAACCTTTATTATCTATACAATTACTAAGTAACTTTTAACACGAAGAGATTACACCATAAAAGCCGAAAATAAATCCTTACTAAATCACAAATAGGATTTAAAATCCCAAATAAATTATGCATTATTATTATTATTTATATATCTACAAGCAGAGTAATTAGCAACTCTCTTTATTGACCGATCCCGGATTTTAACGCCTGCCCATTACTGCTGCCTCAAAATATACGTAGGTACCTACAGTATAGTCAAGCACACTTCCGTTGTAACTTTGTAACGTTTTGACTTTGTCAGCGCAGTGCCTTTTTCTTCGTATCGTAAGAGCGCAAGAACTGCTATTATGCACTGCTAGTTCAAATGTTACAAAATGGCGTACGGTCGACCATTTAATTTAAAATATTTATTTGTTGTAATAATATTACCATTTATGGTTTTAAACGCACAATATATATTATATTTATTTGACCTTTTAGGCCGAGAGTTGTAGTATTTCTTTGGGAACATGCTCACTTTATTCAAAACGTGGATGTCATTTATTACTGCCTCACTTAGAGCAATTCTATCGTTAGGCGCATGAAACTTAGGCAATCATAATTGTTCATGTTTTTTTTCACAAACCATTCTTTAGTTATTTTCTACCATCGGTATGTATGCTACAAAGTCATAGTTACTATATTATTTAATGCAACGTGATTATTACCATTTTTCAATAAGGGAATGGTGGCAAATATATTTTTTCCTAACACCATTCCTTGTCCAACAATATGAACGGACAAATCCTGAAAATCTTTCGCACAATAGTATACGAAAAGAGCGAACAAGCTATTTCGTCATCATTAGTGGGCAACTTTCCAAAATATAAGCCTTCTATAATGATGACTATGATTTTTCTACATTTGGTATAGAATACTTACGTTTAAAAGGTAACATCATTTAGCTACGTTAATAATATATTGTAAGTATTTAAAATATGATTCACAATTTCCGTCCAAAAGTTTATATATTCATAAATATTCCACCAATCTACAACATCAATATAATATCATTCCTTATATAAGATACATCTCAATCTATTCTAGTTTGTGGCAAAAACTACCGTATAGTTCCAGTCACACAATTATTGTCGTGATTTCCAAATTTCTAGATCTAAGTATATTATAATCTTAGGTAGGACCTACGTCATTTCGTTAGGTATATTAGGGCGTGTACATTCGGTGCTTCACATTCACCCTTAGGTTTACCTTGGTACGTTAACTAAACTCACGTAATCGAAGAAGGTATATTTCAAATGGTACCTTTTGCTGAAGTCGAGACTCGGTTTTACCTGTGACTGATAATATTAAGTGTCCTTATTATTTTATAACACACAGATATTCAAATATATATTTAGTTACATTTTGCCCTACTATATGGATCTGAGTGCTGGCCGATGAGGAAGACGGATGAACAGAAAATCCACACCACAGAGATGAAAATGCTACGCTAGTCTGGTGGAGTTTCGAAAATGGATAAAATAAGAAACAAATATATCCGTGGTACTTTTAAAGTAGCTAAGATACACGATAAACTTAGTGAAAACCGCTTGCGCTGGTACGGACATGTGATGAGGCGAGATGATGATCAATGACTAAAAGAGTCATGAATATAGAAAACGGAAAAAGAGGCCGTGGACCACCACCAATAACTTCGACTATGAACAATAAAAAATCATAACAAGAAAAGTGATAAACCACAACCGTACGGCGCGCGCGGCGTGGCGCAGAAGTACTAGGAGGGCTGACCCCAAATAATTTGGTATATTAACTAGGAGAAAGAAGAAGATACTTAGGTATATTTTGATTAAGATGGTGCTCGACGATTAAAACAAAAATATGATTAAATTAAAAGTCTAAATAATAATATACTTAAACACAAAATAAAATAATATAAAAGTCATTATCGTTTTTATATTCGTATAAATAATGGGTATTTTTTTCGATTCTTCGATTCGTTATTAAACGTGCATTCGAGGAGATTTTTATCTCATTGTTAATCGTAGGCCTTGCTACCGGCTTACCCGTAGTAAATTGTATTCTCAACCATAACGCTGCTTTTAAAGAGGTGGCCTCCGTTTAGGTTACTTGTAAACAAAATGAACAGTAACATAAAAAAATCTTTCCGACATAATTATTAGGTACCTATTTAACTGTCTAAGCACCTACACATTTGTTTCACCGATTTTACTTGCTACGTACAGAACGGTGTGCCTCGTAATAAGTCGAAAAATGACTGCCTCAAAATTAGTCCAAGTAGATCCTTGGTTTCGACCGTTTTATTCACAGCCTCGAGAAAAGCAATAAAAAAAATCTTTATTTAAAATAGCAATAGGTATGATAGGTATTGCATTTAACTTGATGTAATTTAGGAGCTCTTGGTAGCCTGACGTCACAAGTCAATTAAAATAGCAACTATAGAGAACTTTGAGATCGCTTACTCACAGCTTGAAGTTCCTCAAGCGAATACTCATAATTATTATTAGAACACAAGATTGTTGAGCAAGAAGTAATCATATAAATACCTACAACTTGCTGAACATATACTCTGACGTCAAGAACTTACGTTGACAGGAGCTCTTCACACCTTTGCATTATATTTTAAACTAAGAACAGATCAAATGACGTCACTCCTTATTGTTTATCGTTGTTCTGTGCAGCTTGTCGCCTCAGGTCTGACCGTATGGCGGCCGTGATGGCCGTGCCGAGCGCCAGCAGGCCGCACAGCGTGAGGTTCGCCCAGCGGTCGCCCACTGTGCCTAGCATCCACTCGTACATGAGCGTTGTTACTATGCCGAAGATCTGAAATGAAGATTGTGTTAGATTATTAATTGGGTTGAAGTAATATTTGCACTTCTGACGACAATTCCCAGTACCTATTTTTTATTTTATAATATGTTAATGGCCTGGTTGCTGGGACCTTTTAGCCAAGTCTTTATTTAGTTACAAAACATGTTTATATATTTATGAAATTAATTATATTCAATGCATGATGATGATATCCCTGCTCGCTCCCCGGTTTCAGTAAAGATTTGGCACTTTACTGAGACCTCACGCGGACTTCTTGAGAGAACTTGAAGCGATGTTGTACTGTTTTGTTTCATTTGCCTACACTAATGCACGTTCATAAACACTAAAAGGATCCATCATTATTACACATTAATATTCAGCTAAACACAAATTTTAGAAACTAAAACAAAACTGCTGAACATGACACTTCACTTTCCCGCCAAGACCTAGACGTAAATTGAAACTTTAGTAAGGTTGAAACTGTCACATAAACAAATATAGGTACACACGGCTACACATCAAGCTATACATTTCCAGTATACGCTGCCCTCTCATTGTACGGAAATCTTACACAATGCGAGATCAGTTTATACTGGAAATGTATAGCTTGATGTGTAGCCGTGTGTACCTTTTCGTTTCATGACGAGCGAGTGACATTCGACCAGCAATTACGAGGTTGACTACACATCCAAAAAAAGAAAGGCGACGGGACTAACATGAAGTCGACTGCAGGAGACGGCGTAACACAGAGGAATCCATTCTTACCTGAACCACAGCGTTCAGTATTCCTGATGTAGTGCCCTCTGGTTCTGGGTAAGTCACCTCTGAAGCAAATTCGAAGCCCACCGGCAAGTACCCTGTCATGAAGAACCTGGAAATGACACGAGTAATATTTAAGCAATTTGTTAACCTAATACTAACACAGTATTAACTGCCTATAATCATCATCATCATCATATCAGCCGAAAGACGTCCACTGCTGGACGGCCTCCCCAAGCACCGCCAACCTAGCAACCTGCTTTGTTCCTTATTCTATCTAGAGTTTATTTTTGGATTAATTTCTGGGACTTTTAAAGGTCAAAACTCAATACCCACTCAAGCATTTATTGCATTCCACAATGTGTACTTGGTGGTAACTTTAAATTTTATGAGATCATTGTGGACCCTGTCGGGCACAGCAAAACTAGTAGCGAGCTTTAAAACATTCATGAAGGCTGAAGAAACCGTTGCGCACGTGCTCTTGAATGCACAGCCGTCACCCAGATCAGAACAGAAACCCTCGGGTCACCTAGATTCTTTACAGATATCCTACACAGACCAGGAGGTATTATCAGCTTCTGCAGGGAGGTGGTTGGTTGGAATAACCACCGACGTCCACCATGGCCCACGCGCAATCATCCACATGGAGGACTAAGTGCGGAAACTAAACCTTCTAAGATAGAACATAGATATTTAACATATCTATTCTTAACTAGATCTAATGTTATCAGGGTTTTTAAGGCTTTTAGTATTTTTACATACGGAAAAACTGTACTTACCCAAGTAAAATGCTGCTCAAATACACGACGGAAATGTAACCACAGTCCAGGGTGAAGGTGAAGATCAGCATGCCAACAACTGAAGCGGCGTAGACAGAGAGGGTGGTCTCCTTGAACCGGTGCGTCTTGTCGAGGATGAGGCCACAGACCACGGAGCCTACCATGCCTGCTACTACGATCATCAGCCCGATGCGACCCACGTCTACGTTAGCTCCCTGGAACGAAATAGACAAAAATATAAAATAAAATAGGCCATAGGTAAAGGAATAAACTAAAGCCCTTTTCGAAACGTTATGTGAAATTTCAAGACTCCGTAAAAATCTATAGGTATAATTCTCGTATTTTATCTCTCTGAACGACAGAAAAATGCGAGTCGATGTCGACATAAATATTTGAAAACTTCGTTCATATGCCCGAGGGAAATGTCAGATTCAACCATTTGAGCGAGATTAACATACTACCTGATATCGAGCTGAATTACAAAAAATGTTAAGTAGGTTTGTACAAACACTTAAACACACCTCATCTAGTTTTTAAGTATGATTGACGTGTAAAACGTCAATCATACTTAAAAACTAGATGAGGTCGGCGTTTCGTATCTGACTATTCTGAGAAGAAACGCCGAAACAAACTTAGAGGTCACAGTATCTTTTAAAGTCCAGACATAATCTTGGTCAGATCATGTGAAGACCATGTAGATTGGTGCCTGAAATGATCTTTTGATGAAAGAACCACACAGATTGAAGGGGACCTGTCCAGTCAGTGCACGCATTTGTAAGTAGTCGTTTGTATTTTACCTAAGCGCATTCGTCCTATTATTTAATAAGTTGTACATATGCGTGACAATAGTATTAAAAATATGTGACTCTCAGTTATAATCAAAGAATCAGATCACTTACCGAATAATTAGTATGATTTGGTTGAGCAGTGCATTCGTCCTAGTAATTAATAAAACATAGTACCTACATATGCGTGACAATAGTAAGTATTAAAAATATGTATCTCTCAGTTATCACCAAAGAATCAGATCACTTACCGGATAATAAGTAAGTATGATTTGGTTGAGCAGCGTGGATATAGCGTAGAAGGTGCCGACGTTGAGTCCGTAGGAGATGAGGAGCAGCACATAGTTCCGGTTGGTGATGAGCTTCTTCAAGGACAGAAAGAAGTTGGAGTCCATGCTGTTGCCCAGATCTGCGGCGGCTGACGGTGGTGTCGGGGGAGCGGCTTTGAAGACTGGACGAAAGTAATCGGTTAGTCGCTCCACCACTGAAGGAGGAGACTGGAGGTGTTTGAAGGGCAAGAAAATGATGATTTGCATAAAGTAAAGTAGAATTGATTTGCATAGATTGTATAATCAATATAGTGTTATGGTGTATTAATGTATGCTACTAGAGAACTTGTATGAAGTTTAGAGTATGGATGTATTGTTGATCGACGATGTTCATTAAAAAAACACGATGCGAGGTTTGTAATTTTGTATCATATCAGTCAGTTGCAAATATAATTTTATAGGAGAGAACCTGCGACTCTGCTGGGTCAGAAGGACAATTAGACCGATAGGTAGATAAATGGTTAATGTGTAGGCCGGGGAAAAACCCGAGTAGCCACAATGTTATTAAGAAACCCAATCACTCAGGTTTTCCTTAATTACACACCTTCACGATGACTCGTTTGATAAGCGTTTTCCTAACACCTATATCTTATAGCTCGTCAAACAGAACCTGTTAATTAAAAGTTACAAAGTTAATTAAGACTATGATAGCGTTGCTGATTAAAGACCAAAGTAGGTATGGAAAGTGCATCATCTCACCAAGTTATCCGGAGTAGCAAGAGTTAACACGGGAAATTGGCTTAGTTAGTTGTTCATACGATGCAGTAACTCATAGCCGTTGCAAACTGTCCTCGTTTTTAAGTTGTAACTTTAAAACGCGAACGTTAGCTACAGGTTTAAGACTGCCTGTTAGCGGGTTTTCATTGACCGAATGAGTTTCCTGATGGAACCCTGGAAGCCTGTGGGATTTCCTGCCAGTCTTCGACTAAAGCTGAGAACTATGCTGTTAATAAACTATGATAAGTTAAAATAAAAATAAAGGGTTCTACATACTGACGCGACTTTTCGCGCGACGCGACACCGGTAGAACAATTTCCTTGAATTTTTCATAGAAATTATTCTACCGGTTTCACGTCGCGCGACATGTCGGGCCAGTAGGTACGAGTATGTAGAACCCTTAAGATCTATACATAGGTATAATCATAGTCTAAAAACATGTACTTAGGCATTTATTATACCACCGGTATATTAAAATAGTGACGAAGTCAAAACTGAATATTGATTTTTTTTTAAAGAAAGAAAATATGTATATTAGTCATTGCTACGAGGTGTGGGAAAAGTCTGAAGTCAAAAATAATTAAAGAAAAAAAAGAAAAAACGTTTATTCTGCACAAACAAAAGGCACGTTACAATGAAACAACACAAATTGCACACAAACAAAGTAGCCAAAAGCCCCACTTAGACAATTTAAACTGCGTAATACTCTGTGGTGTTGCGACACTGGCAAATGACAACAAATAAACAATCAAAAAAAAAAAAAAATTTAGAATTTTTGACTGCGTCTGGCACCTGGGCGCCTGCATCTGGGCGTATGTTCCGGATTGGCACAAAATCGGCTTAACGGATTTGGATGATTTGGAGATGGAAAACGGTGGGCCCAAATGTAATAAGTTGAGATATGATTTATAAAATTAGTCATATGTTTTTATCACAGATTATGAAAAATCACCTCAATTCTCAATCTGGAAGCAGAGAAATATGAAAAAGATAGTTTTCGTGAGATATCGATTGAGTAATCGATTACAGAATTACAAAAATAAAACCTTTGCAACTAGATCATTAACTCAAAGTAATTAAATGCACTTTAAATACTTATGTGCAATATAGTGCATTTAATTCATCATCGTCATCATCATCATTTCAGCCGAAAGACGTCCACTGCTGGACATAGGCCTCCCCCAAAAATGGGGGGATTTGCCATAATCGCCACGCTTGGCAGGAAGGTTGGCGATCGCAGAATGGTTTTAAAAATGCATAGAGAACGCTGCTGCTCATTCTCTAGATGGTGCTATTCTTTACGTCCGGCACCAAACGGAACATTTAATTACAGTCATATTAATAACTAAAACATCAATTAATTACTTTTATTAAACCAATACAATGATTATCGATTCCATATCGATTTTTAGTCTGTCACTGGCATGACAGCTGACTGATATTGTCTGATATTGACACTAGACAGTAAATACTAAATAGTGTCGACTGCTCTTGTTTGCTAACTCATTTCGTGTTTTCCAATGCGCTGCACTCAGCAGAGTGCTTACCCGATTATTCTTCATTTTCCACGACCACTGCTTTGTATTTGTCCCTATCTACGACCCTTGTTTTTACACTGGACACCGAAGATCGCTCACACGATTTACTTGGAATTGTTATTTTTGGATTTTACCGCAGGCTTGTGGATTGGATGTTGTTCAAACTATGGATTGCTGTGTGAATTATTGGATCACTGCAATACACTGGGCCGACAACCCTTACAACGTGTAAGGGTTGTCGGCCCAGTGTTATTACAATTCTGTCAGTGATTCTTTCAATTATTTTATTTTAGACATCCTTTCATATCTCCATACCTGTTTTCTACTTATGAGTTCAAGTCATTGACGTTTATTCATAATTTTTTACACATTTTCTACTAAATAAAAGGAATCAGCTGTTAGTTAAAGATTGTAACGTAACCTCACTTTTACTTAATCTCTTATAACTCTGTTCTCAGATTGACGAAAGCTGCAGAATTTTCAGTGAAAGGTTGATAATATTTATGCTATTAATTGACACCACTTTCATCTTTTAACACCTAGGCCCAAGATTGTATGTAAAGGTGTCCGTCTCCTATAAGCACACAGTTTTAAAAATGATAACCTAGATTAACACAAATACCTAGGGCACTTTTGATCCCGGTAGTACGTTTGCGTGAAATATTTTCCGACTTCCACGCGGGTGAAGCTGCGGGCCATACCTAGTTTAGGTATCATGGAGTGTATTTTTTAAATTAAAAATTATGCACAGGTTTCTGTGAACTACATAATATTAGAAGAGCTTCTTTCTATCTGCAATAACCTGATTTATTATCACAGCCATTCCCGGACATCCCTAAGGACCCATCCATAAATAAAATGTAATTGAGATACATGGTGTAGAATCAGCATCAGAACCAGAATCAGAATTATTTATTTGTAAAACATAGGTTCAAGGTCTGATCTTATATACTAAGCCACCAGAGGTGGCTAGAAGCCACCTGTGAACGAACAAAATTGCTATAACTCGTTTAATATAAATATAATTTTGTCTAACCTATCCCTGAGAGCAGTGGTGGCCCAGTGGTAACGGCCCCGACTTACGAGTCATAGGTCGTGGGTTCGAATCCAGGCAGGCGCTTTACTTTGTGTAAATAATTTCATCACCACTGCTCTCAAAACGGTGAAGGAAAACATCGTGAGGAAACCGGCATGTCCTAGAACCAACAATTCAAAGACATGTGACATCTACCAACCCGCACTGGGCCCGCGTGGTAGATTACAGAATTACAGCCCAGTCCCTCTCGAAGAGAGGAGGCCTGTGTCCCAGCAGTGGGAACATTATAGGCTGATTATGCTATGCTTATGCTATCCCTGAAATGAATATCTTTACGAAATTTATTTCATTTGGAAAATGCATAGACATTTCGGGATCCTTCTACGGGTTTTAGGGTTCCGCAGTCCTCGAATTTCCAAGTTGTTGTTTACATTAGTTTGCATTACAAAAATGTGTGATAATCGCATTAGTTACCTATTTTATGCCATCCCACTACTTCCTTCTGTCGTCATGACCCTGGTCACAAGTCGCGGAGCGGCTTTTAAGTTTTAACATGACTCACGGTCTACACGCTGGTCACGGTTCACGTGTCGCTTAGTTTACGTGTATTTAAACAAACAGCGCCCGTACATTCTAATAGTTTGAGGCTTTTGAAAAAATCCTTAAATCCTGGCTATACAAAATATCAAAACTATAAATCAATCAGCCTTCAGTCTGGGTGGCTGAAACGTAATTAGGAAAACAGGCCAATTGCGTGTCGGACCACGTACAATGAAGGGTCCGTAGTTGGGATGAATTTATCCCAAAAACAAACTTAACATTGTAGAAAAAAAACTTTCTCCCTTATATCGATATACGTCACGGTCAATTGCCCAACTGCAAATGTAAGTTGATCGACTATTAATCGTTATATGGACTACTTACTGCCATGAATTTTTTCACATATACAAAAACAACCATTTAGCTGGCAGGGGGGGGGGCGATATTAGACTAACAAAAAATAGCACTTTAAAGCTTAATATTACGCAAACGGATCCCTGAATCGAATCCCACATCATGGGATAGACAAGAAAAAAAATATCATCCCCACTTTACGTGTAAGGGAGGAACCATAAAAAAAGTTTTTTTCTTGATTTTATTTTACCACTTTGTCGGCGTGATTACAGCTTTCTAGTACTAAAAGTCTCTGAGCTAAGCTGGGGACAGACGGACAGACAGACGGACATGGCGAAACTATAAGGGTTCCTTATTGACTACGGAACCCTAAAATATCATTCATTAATTGACACACAACGCACATCAAATCAAATCAAATCAAATCATTTATTTCACACCCTAAATCGCTGGGTCTAGAGGAGCATAAAATTTTGCACAAGAGTTCCTTTTATGGCGAAAGTGAGCACTGAGGAAGGATTTTTGAAAATTCTCTCCCTAAGGGAGACAAGGGACTAAACAAGGGTGAAAGTTTGTACAAAAGCGCGTCATTTTTGCCGGTAGGAAATCGCATCGGTACACGGGATGTACAATAGAGTACATGTATTCTGAACAGCTTGTCACTAGGCCGCAGCGCCACGTCCAATGAACCAGGGTATGGTACCTGCTGGACAGTTCGTTGCGCCACTTCTTCTTCCCAGCTCAAGCACTAGGAAGTTGTGAAGGGTTTTTTGTTTTTTGGGGGACCGTCTTGTGTAATATTGACGTTCGAAAAGTGCTGGTTATCGGTTCTCAGGCCCGGACTCCACCAAACCGGAGATGTTTGTAAACGACCAATAAGATACCGATAACGTTACCGTACCATCGCATGGAAATAACGATATCTTATTGGTCGTTTACAAACATCTCCGCTTTGGTGGAGTCCGGGCCTCAACCTAGTTTGAATAAATAATTTTTATTATAACATTTATTTACTATTTATTAAGTCTTTTCCAAAATTGCTATTGTTATAGATTTAAAGATTTTTAGTATTTTTTTGTTTTTACACTATTTCACGTGCTATCATAAATCTACCATGTACTACGGGGATCGGAACTGTTTCTCCTAAACACAGGTTATTTTGTAACCTATCTAGGATACCAGTACGGCACCCACTAACTAGATTTAAACTTTATGCTTGTGCTTTATATATTACCTTGTCATGTAATCTAGTCCTAGTTAAACAATATTTTTTTATTATTATTTATTTATTAAATGACTTTTGATTTTGTTTTTAGGTATCCGAAAAGCTCTACAGTGTCTAACTAGGTACTACTACTACTAGAGTTACTACTTACACAGCAGAATGAAGACAAACAGCACACTGGTGAAGCCGGCGATGAGGTAGAACATAAGTCGTAAGTCGGCTGCTATCTCCGGGATGGTGCCCCCAGCATTCACCAGCAACGGAGGTAGCACGAAACCAACTGCAACGCCCAGCTGTGGACGAACAAAACAGGTTTATTAGAGCAGGTATTCAATGATTCATTGGTTTCCATATTCTTTCATAAAAAAACCGGCCAAGTGCGTGTCGGACCACGCACAATGAAGGGTTCCGTAGTTAGGATGTATGTATCCTAAAAACAAACTTAACATTGTAGTTGAAAAACATGTTCTCCCATACATCGATATACGTCATAGCTAATTCTCCAACTGCAAATATAAGTTTGTAATCGCAAAAAACTATTTTTTTATGTGATAAAACTACAAATTTACAATTTTTGGAGTTTTTCCTATGCTTGTGCTGTGAGTACCTTGTGTACTTTGCTTCTTACCAAATTTCATGATTCTAGGTCAACGGAAAGTACCCTATGGGTTTTGATTTATTTGCAAGTATCGAAATATGTCGCAATAATGTCGCATTAATCGCCGTATTTCTTTATTGCGTTAACGAAGAAGCTTGATTTTTTAGAGCTCCAAGGGACCGTGGACCTACGTATTTGATATTAATTTCAACTTGATACATACACCTTTCCTGAGAAAAAGGGTATTGACAGACTGACAGACAGACAGACGGACAGACAGACAGACGGACAGACAGACAGACAGACGGACAACGAAGTGATCCTATAGGGTTCCGTTGAGGTACGGAATCCTAAAAATGTAATGGCAAGCTCTGGCATCAAATGGCATCTTTTATACGGAGTCAAATTGTAAACATGGACATACAGTATTGACCTAGTACCTAATTAACATAAAATAAACTGCTTATCGGAACAAAACATTCCGAGCCTACAGAGATAAGTACATAATCTTAGAATGTTATGCTAGGCAGATAGCCGCTTGAAAATGTTAGAACCGAAACATACCCATAGAAATTGGGGAATATTTTGTGGTTCATGGAAAATTACGAATTGAGTTCAGAGAGGAACTAATTTTATGATATGATATTCAGTGAAGCTTACGAGTTTTCCGAGTAATCCTCTTACCATGTAGCTTTTAGTGGCCGCCTGCGTAGATAATATAGTTACGAAGGTATAAACAACATTAGTCTTTGTTTATACTAAACCCGAAAAGGGGTCATTGTACTCATCATTTTGAAAAAAAAAATCTATGGTACTAACCTTGAAATCGCGAAAAAAGAATCAGTTGTTCCCTACATTTGAGTTCACTGAAATCGACAAAATGTATGGAACAGCTGATTTTTATTTCGCGATTTCAAGGTTGGTCCCATAGAAAAAGTTGTTCAAAATGATGAGTACAATGACCCATTTTCGGGTTTAGGTTAAACAAAAACTAATGTTGTATATTTCGTATGAAAATAAATGTAGGTAGATATCTATTTTGAGGGTTTAGGTAACGAAGATCGATTTCTGCTAAAGTAATATAAAGGCGATATTATTTTAGAATGGATGGCAGGTTTGATTTAAGGCTTCTTTAAACCGGCGCGACACAACGGCCCCGCGAGTCGCGCGACGAGCGGTGCCTAAGAGTCGCGTCGCGAGTCGCGCTACTCTGTAGAAGCCTTTATGAAATAAGCACCTAGGTCAGTATTATTCTCATGATTTTATTTTACTGCTTGTGTTCCTTCAACAAAATCGTAGCTGCCTAGCCGTGCCTACCCGCGTAGCGGCAGCTACGCAGCGTAGCCGTTCCTAAGGGGTGAGAAGGTATCAATCGTCAAAATCATTAAAATATTTCTATAAATAAACTCGAAAAGGAACGTATAAATCCATCATTTGCAACTTGCATCTCGCTCTCATTACTTACAGCACACTACAATAATGCTTACAATAATAATGTCGGCAATGGCATCAATTAGTTAGACGAAGTTATTACCCAGTTGTCTTCACCGTTTTCGTAGTAGATTACATTCACAGTAAATTGTGAAGCCTTTGAAACATTAGTTAGTACATGAAATTAATTAAAAAATTGCCTTTATTGTTCATTGTCATTGTGTGAAGAGCTAACTTATGCTTCAGGCATAATTTTAACATGCGCATAAATAGTATAGTTTATTCAGGGGTTATTAAAACATGAATTTGTAATAATACAAGTATCACACGAGTGTTTTTATAGTCAATCGTTAATACACGGGTAGGAAGGTAGGTACGTATAATTAAGGTTCCGACCAAAAAAGGATAAACAGAAGCAGCAGTACCGGAACAAACGTTAAACTTTGGTTTACAAGGAAATCGGTTTCGTCATAATATAGCGGTCGTCATGAAAATCTGCCATCATCAGCAGTATTTCACATTAAGCAGTATAGCACAATAAACGGTCTTTATTTGGACAGCTGTTATTGTGTCCCCGTTGACGGTTTTCATACGAACCCAAAGATTTACAGCAGACCAGCGTTCCACAGACACACACAGCGTTGCTCAGTGTACTTTGGTACGGAACCTTAAGACGGAGATATATGCCAGTGACCTTGAGTAGTTAGCTTGCGTGTTCTGTACTGAGCTCACGCAACGCGTCGAACGTTCAGCCAGTAATAGGACTCGCCCATCAAGGAGCGCTGTCCTCAATTTGATGCATTATTAATTTATTATACACAAACGTATTTTAATAAACCGCGTATACTAAAAGATCAATAATTAAATTATCTTTAAATTGGTGAAGGTTTCAGAAAAGTACGCTTGGTAGATTTAGCTCCATTCTCAGTTTTTTATCCGCGTTAGACATGACTTTACAAATTAATTTCACTATGTAATATAAACATAATCTAAAATATTCACATATTAAGTTATTGAGAAAATGCTCTAATTTAACATATTTTTTTTAAAATCATAAACACGTTTAGACGTGATCTTCAGTATAAAATCATTAAAAGTCGGTTATCGTCGCCTTAAGTCTTGCCCGACTCGCTTTTGGCTGGTTTTTTTTTGTTCTGATCCAATTTTGTTTCATTTGTATGAAGGCCCAATCCTACCGGCTGAAAAACAAGTCGATGTCACAAATTGCGTTAAAACAAAAGAATCACGATCATCTTGGAATCATGTAGTAAACTGTCACGAAGGATCATCACTGACTTGCCCCCTTATTACAAAACAAGGTTTATCTTCAGACCCAGGTTTAATACCATGTTTTAAACCTGGGTCTGAAGATAAACCTTGTTTTGTCATAAGCCATTATTGAATTTCGAACTCCGATTATGGTAAAGGTCCTAAACACAAAACTGACAACTTAGTACCGAACTAAGTTTTCAGTTCTGTATAAAGAACGGTATTTCAATCACTGTTACGTTCTTATTACAAAAACTGGCTGCATGGTTTAAGCCATGTCAAAATATAAATCTTGTTTTGTAATAAGGCGGTTGGAGTTTACATAGTTTGCTCTGCAATAAACATTTTCATTGTAATCAGGTTAAGAGCTCATAATCATTTCAAGGTTTCGTTTATTCTTTGACGACTGAATTAGTCGCTCTGCTATCGTGAAAATCTGCAAATCCTTTCAAGGAAATCTGAAAAGACTAATCTTTTATTATGTACTGTACTATCAAATTGTTTAAACATTAGTATAAACAAAAAAAAAAAAACATTATGCTTAAAAAACTTGTACTTACAGTGTGCCTATTGAAACTACTTTTTTAAGTGAAAACATATTTAGGCCCACTTTACGCTATTTCTGAACAATGAACGAAACTGAGCCGGCACGCTCGGGTCAGTGACGCAGAATCGGGTATACTCGGATCCAGTCTGTCGATGTCGCTAAATCGCGGAAACCTATACTCAATTGGTTTAGGTAGTTAAATAAAGGTAAACAAATCATAAAAAGGATTTTTATAGATGACACTTTCTGGTTAAAAATACGTTGTAACTTATAGCCAAATTAAACTTATTTTTGATTTTTACGATAGTTTCCGCTTTTATTACTGTATGTTAAACTTTATAATTTATTCTTAAACTACTCTTCGTAGATGTACTTAATTGCTTGAGCACAATTTTTTTGTTAGATTTGTAATAATACTATA
Source organism: Tiliacea aurago (assembly GCA_948098905.1). Classification (NCBI taxonomy): domain Eukaryota; kingdom Metazoa; phylum Arthropoda; class Insecta; order Lepidoptera; family Noctuidae; genus Tiliacea; species Tiliacea aurago. Next base: position 28,723,038 of record OX402577.1, on the reverse strand, counting down.
ATATTTTGTAATCTGTCTATTGTAAAGAGCCCAAAAAGACAGGTTCTCTAAACGTCAACGAAATAAAACGTTGCTAAATTGAAGAGTGCAACTGTGACGTAGCATGACAACTGAAGTGACAGGTATTGCGTTTAGTCGGTTAGTTTACAGCTCTCTCGTCACGTGGTTTTTTTTGTTTACCTTTATTTAACTACCTGACCCAATGGAGTATAGACCTACTCGGCTCCAGTCGTAAGTTTTCACTTTTATTGTGTAGTCATAAGCACTTATCTACCCTCTTTTTAACTCTTGCTGATCGACCACTCATTAGGTCTCAACTAATTGGACCTTCAAAGCTTATGGCGCCTAGTTTCTGTCTGCCTTTCTTTTTGGGTAGGTATAAAGGTTGGATTAATCTTGGCGTAAAGGTTCTTGAAAAATTTATTTGGAAATCCCCATGTTATGATAACACTGAAGAGATAAAGCATGGTGACTTATAAAATGAGCAAATCGGCAAAAAAAAAACGGTATTTAAGTATAATGTCAGAGAATTTTAATATTTTCAGCCGTTGTAGATCGTTAATCATTGCATACCGGGTACCTACTTGGACAAAAGATATTTCATGTGATTTATAAGCCTTTTGTTAGAGCTTGTGTGTTAAAATTAGAATTCATGTCTCGGGTTCCGATGACATTGTACGTCATGTTGCCTGGGCTATAAGTCTGCTGTTTTTATAAATTCAGTCATTCCAACACGATCCCATTGTCATTTTGCTAAAAGTTCGTAATCTGCTAAATTCATAATAGTCGGTCAATGTTCTCGTAATAGAATTTTGTTATTGTAATAGCATTGTCGTATTGCCATTATTATAAAACACATTAGTAGAAATGTCATTAATTTGTCATTATATGCAAATAAACGTATTTTCTTTCTTTTTTCTTTTATTATTACTCATTAAGTACGAGATTGCCAATAAATGCAATTTCTTTCAATGTAGTGTCAGTGGCCGACCGTTGGAAAGTCGTAATGACGCCATTATAATAGTAGAATACCAAACTTGTCAAAATCAACAATTATGAAATCAATGATCGACAATTCTGACACTATTGTAATAGCAGACTTGAGACCCTGATATTTTGATCTATCTGACATCCCTATCGAAAATGGGTGATTGGAGTGGTCCCCAAGACTTTGGTACCTTGGTTAGGAGGCTGTGGATACTAGATCAAGAAGTAAATTTTCTGCAAGTAACGTCAGTCAAGGGATTTAATTGCATATTAAATTTATACACTACGTCAAATTACCATGATATCGCCATTTTATTCAACAGTCAAATAATGACAGTCGTGATTCGAATATACGGAGAATCTAAGTTAGTAGTCAATTTGGTAAACAATACATTTTTCTGGTTTTACCTAGGTACTCCATAAGACCGATCAATTTTTTTATTGGATTTATGATCAAACTCCTGAGTTTTAAGGGTCTCAACTACATAAGTCCGTGTGGTGTCGGACGTAAAGAATAGCACTAACCCGTTTCTTTCCGTGGGTGTCGTAACAGGCGACTAAGGGACTAATTGACGACACGGTTGGCGAAGTGGTTAAGCGATTGACTGCTGCGCTGCGTGTCGCGGGTTCGATTCTCGCATGGAACTAATATTTGTGACCTGACCTGCAAGTATTTGTTCCGGTTCTGGCTGTCTGTGTATGTGAGTTTAAATGTTTGTAAACACACCCATGTTACAGGAGAAATTCCTAGTGTGGGGCAACGTTTTAAAAAAAAAAAATACTAGAGAATGGGCAGCAGCGTTCTCTATGCATTTTAACACCACACTGCGATCGCCAACCCGCCTGCCAAGCGTGGCGATTATGGCAAACCAAAACAGTGGACGTCTTTCGGCTGAAATGATGATGATGATCTACATATCCTCTTCTGAACCAGCCTATTTGGCGCGAAAATGGGTGTGCGCCACGAACAAACTGAATCAGTCGGACTGAATCAGACCGATTGGCGAATCTCGCATAATTAGCATCGGCCTCATCGGCCTCATTGAGGCCGATCGGCAAAAGAGAGGATAATCGATATTGGAATTTGTGTTCGGAACTTTTTAGTCAACAACCTCACTAATTATTGCACCAATCCGTAGCTTTGCTTACTTGGCACCCAGAGTTTCTAATCTCACTTCCAACACCCTAAACTGCATTCAATTACCTTTTCATTTGAATACCTATCCACACATAAAGCCCATTTCCGGCCCGGGGTCACGTCCGATAAAGTTCAGTTTGTCCAACACACGCGCAACGCGTTGTCCGGCAGTCCGACATGGCAACATTACTAACAACTGTGGGACTATTATTTTTTAATTGCGACTGGAATATGCGTGGCTGTAAATTTTTTCAGGAGCTATGCGGAGGAAGCGTGTTAGTTTTTGTTGACGGATTTGTGATGTCATGTCATGTAGTTTGTGTTTTTAAAAATATCATTAGTATTCTATGTGGAGTTTATTACCTTTATCTAAGTAAAGTCACTGCATAAGTTACTAAACTCCATTTGAAATAAGATTAGAAACTTAAATAAACTTTTTTACAATTCGTTCAACCGAATTTGATTTCTACTCCGTAGGCTTAAGGATGGCATTAAAAGCAAAAACGTGGTTACAATACCAACTGTTTATTACAGCTGCCATTTGTCATACAACCAACGCAATAGAAGTCAGAATCGTTTGAACGGACTGTAAAAAAGGTTTATTTAAATGTTTAATCGTATTTCATATGGAGTATAAGTTCTTAGTCTTCAATAATATTGGCTCTGCAGGACATAAGCCAACCATGTCTAAGCTAGCACAAATACCTTTCGAAAAGGCTTAGTGCCAACTGACGAGGATCTGACATTGTAAGCACCTTGACAAGTTAAAGAAGGGTTTTCCTTAATATTCGCAAACAGGTTTTGGCCCAAGAACGCCAACGAAATAATAATTTGCATGACCAAATTGAAAACCAAACCCTTTGAAATATTTCGAATGGCTTCAAAATACAAACATTTCTAAACTGCAAAGTCTTTTGGATATTATTGGAATCGCATTCTGTTACGATAAACCTTTTACTAAAGCGAGTTTCAAAGAAAAGAATCGCGCAGAGTGAAACATTTCTAAAGAACATTCGTGTGTACTGTGAATATCGCATGCATTGCCACTGCATACGGTTTTAAATAACCGCTACGACAATAGGCACTCCGCGCGCTGTCTGAATATTTTAAGGCACCAGATAGAGATAGAATTTTACGAATGGACCGAAGTATACTGTATTGATTTTAGATTTTCTGGTATCTTACCGGCCCATAAATATAATATAATATAAGGTCTGCAGGAATAAAAAGAAAAGAAAGAAAGAAAATAAAGAATAACATTTATTTTGACACAGTTGTAAACGAGCTCTTGGGAAATAAACCGAGTGTGAGAGTTACCAATCTGACAAAGGCTCACGAACTTAACACTTATACCGCATAAGACCTCTATCAAGCCACCGACAACAGAGTAGTTGTAGCAAATTAATGTTTGATATTTTGTGAGACGAAAGAGTTATTTACGACAGTATTTTTTTTTACTTGTACTTATTTGATCGTTTTAAATACTTGTTTTGTTAATTTTACGTATAATATTTCTTATCGTTTTTCCTGTCGTATTAGTATCTATCTACTGAAATAGGTACTGATTTCTTTTTTAGGGTTGCGTACCCAATGGGTAAAACGGAACCCTATTACTAAGGCTCCGCCGTCTGTCTGTCTGTCCGTCTGTCACCAGGCTGTATCTCATGAACCGTGATAGTTAGACAGTTGAAATTTTCACAGATGATGTATTTCTGTTGCCGCTATAACAACAAATACTAAAAAACAGAATAACATAAATATTTAATACAACAAACGTGATTTTTGTTTGCGTTGCGTTTTTGCTCTATATTGATAACGGCAACAGATAGACGCTTGAAATATTCACAGAATATTTAGTTATATATTCACTTTAAAAAGAAATAATTAAATTAAAATAAAACAAATATTTAAGGAGGGCTCCCATACAACAAACGTGATTTTTTTGCCATTTTTATAGATAATGGTACGGAACCCTTGGTGCGCAAGTCCGACTCGCACTTGGCCGGTTTTATATTTAAGTGTAACTGTATATGTAATAACTTGGACTTATGTCTGTAATGTTATGCATCTTTTCTCAAATAAATAATAATATTTCTACCAAAAGAACCTGTGTCAGGTGTCCTAAATCTACTTCACCATCAAGTCCAGTTGACTGAATAAAATAAAAATAACACCGATGTAACATAACAGTAGTTATCCATACAATTGCACAGTTACGTTCAATTTGATCAATGATACATATCGTGCAGTGAGCCCCCTCGCGAACAAATTGGATGATCGCTTCCGAGCACAATCACGACAGTGGAACATTATAGAATCACGTGGAGTGTTGGTTTAAGTGTTAGGAAGGTTATCAGAGATAAAATAACAGCTGTACGGATTCATCAAATACCAGCGGGGCGAACATGGCCTACTGTGACATGACTTGAGTCACACATTTTATCACAGTTTGAGCGATAAAACCGTGAAAATATTATCATGGTCTTGTCACAAACATCTTGGCACACCCGTGCTCGGCCCGCTGAAGTGTTGATAGCCACACGCAACCATAACGGGCTTAAGTCACTTCTCCCACCGCTGACGAGGAAGTGACCAGCTATCGACTGTTTTCTCGCTCAAGAAACGTTTAATTAGATGTTGGCCCCGTGTCAGGAAAAGAGACCTACATACTATATTAGATAGTTGATCGCTGACTATTCACACTCAAGAGCTCTCCATTGCATTGTACGTTTCTTGAGCGAAAAAATAAGCGATAGCTATTACGTTCTAGCTAGTTCAATTGTACTGGTTCGCGTCATGTTCCGCTACTCGAATCGGATGCGAGTAGCGGAACATGACGCGAACCAGTACAATTGAACTATTGCGGTTTCGCTTCTATGGTTTCGCGGCGGCGGTGTGCCACCAGCGTTATAGTCGCTTCCACGTCGGCAGTGGGACTAAGGGTTGAATACATTACCGCTGGTAGCAAACCTCCGCTCCGCCGCAAAACCATAGCAGCGAAACCGCAGTGTTCAATCGTACTCGCGTCATGTTCCGCTACTCGAATCGGATGCGAGTAGCGGAACATGACGCGAACCAGTACAATTGACCTACTGCGGTTTAGCTGCTATGGTTTCGCGGCGGAGATGTGCTATCAGCGTACAGCTTTGTCACAATCACGTCATTATGAACGTCACTTACCTACACGTTTGTGGTAAATCAAAGTTTCCTGTTGTCCTTAGGTAGACCTATGATCGTCAGTTGACGTAGGTACCTACGTCATTCTAATTAACCGATGATGATCAAACTACTGAATAACGATGGTTGTTAACCAACCATCAAACTATTTTTTAGGGTTCCGTACATCAAAAGGAAAAAACCGGTCAAGAGCGAGTCGGACTCGCGCACCGAGGGTTCCGTACGAATATATGATGTTGATGATTTCTGAAAAACTGTGCTATTTATAGATATCGTTTTATTTTTCCTGTAATCTTTACTTAGGCTTCTATCATATAGAATAATTTCAGATTTTGATCTCTGCAAAGTTCGGAGATAAGGGGGGGGAGGCGGATTTTTTTTTTCCATTTTTCATCACAAGTCGGAAAATATGCAGTCTAAAAAAAAAAATATATGTTTGCAAATGTGCAAACAGCGTTCTTTCATATGAATCCCCACCTGCCCTAGTAGCTCCACTTCAAATGTTTCAGACCCCCTTTCAGACCCTTTTGCTAAAAATATATTTTTTTTTATAAATTTCTTTCTTGCTTGCAAAATAGTTGGGCAAACGTCATCTAAAACTATTCTAAATTTCAAGTTGATAGCATTAGTAGTTCTTGAGATATCCAGGTGTGACAGACAGATATACAGACACAGACTTAGTCTCACCATAAGGGTTCCTTTTTACCATTTTGGTACGAAACCCTAAAAACGGCACTTAACTCTAACAAAAATTGGCACTTTAAAGCTTAATATTACGCAAACAGATCCCTGAATCGAAACAAGGTGGTTGAACGGCCTATCCAATGATACCCCACACTATGGGACAGACGAGAAAATAAATATCATCCACACTTACTTTTACGTACAAGGCAGGAACCCATCAACATGTGTTTTCAAGAATTTATTTAACCACTGTCGGCGTGATTAATATGTATACCCATGCCAAATTACAGCTTTCTAGTACCTACTAAGAATCTCTGAGCTAAGCCGGGGACAGACAGACAGACGGACATGGAGTTCCTTGTTGACTACGGAACCCTAAACCAATTACTTGCCATGTAGGTCAGGGTTCGAAGGAGGAAAGTATTCGTGAGTAAGCCAAAGTCGTCGGGTTGTCAACCTGGTGCCTCATACAAGACGTCCAATTTGTTCCGAAACAGCTGCAGTGTGAAGATTATTCCATTACTGAAGATTGTAAATGTCGTATGTTTTGATACAGATGTCAAAGACGTAAACATGATTATTGTGCGGGTAAACTTTTCAGTGTTTTCTCTCAAGAAATTGTTTTTTTTTTTGCTTGAAATAGCTGCTGCATCTATCTGCCATTAAACTATTCATGTATGTTATTTACAACATTTTTTTTTGTTTGGTTTATGTTACGCAAGATATTTGTTTGTGCATCCTTAAACTGTTAAGTTTTGCATTATTATTAGTGCAAGTAAATAGCTAGGTGCCCAAACACGTTCTTGACCTGCGCGGGGAAAAACGTGGTTTCCAAATAGAAATAAACAATATAACATCAGCATTTTTCTCATGTTCCACGCACGTGTGAGGTATTGTCTTCGAAATTGTTACAAATTGTACAAACAAGGGGTGAGTCCCCGAAGCAAAGCCGGGTGGACTTTTATTTAATTTTGTTTACAATTTGCCGTGGTAGGTCTTACGAATACGAATTACATAATTAACTATCACGGTTGCAATTCAATGGGCTGTAATATAATCAAATGTGCTGTAATGGAATCAAATTCATGTCACTGTATCTGCTCTTGTGTCGGCTTTTTGGCGCGACAGCGAAAATAAAGTAGCAGCCTCAAAATATTTAAAAAACTCTTTATCATTCCAAATCGTAAACCATAAAGTTTTACGTTTACGTTTCCACTTTATAACCTAATATAAATTACGCAGGCCATTCCTTTAATGCAGAATAAAGTTTAAGTAAGGTCCCTTCAGCTTGTAAAATATTTTTCTCTTATCAAACACCAGACAGGCAAAGAAGGTGGGAATTGGCCAACAGCTTTCATTACAGTAACTCTTATTGCGATGAGTTAAAGTTTATAATGGACTGACTTTCTTGTCGAGGTTTATTGGGGCTAGAAATAATAAGGTCTAACCTTTTTTTTTTGGTGGGAAATTATTAAATAACTTGGTGCGAGACTTTTACTGAATAAAACCCACCCGTGTTCCTTCAGATGCCTGTGTGCTAGGGCCACGATATCGCCTTCGGATAAACTCGCAACCCTGGCAGGCATTAGCCCTATCGGACCCCGTCAGTTGATGCTGACATCTCTTTGAGGCGCGCGTGGAACACAACGCGCCGTCGACCCGGGCCTATAGTGGTATTCTGTAAAAATCTCACCGTGAAATCTTAGGTGAAGTGAGCTATCAATAGTGTCAATCTCTAGCGATCCGTATGACAGCTCACTTAAATCTCACTTCACCCTTACACGTTGAGATTCTTACAGAATAGACCGGCTGGTCCTTATCGGACGGCGAGCTGGCTTAGTCCCATCTCTTCCCCTATGCGTTTATACCTACAAAAATTTCCCATCTCTTCCCCTTGCCATAGATCACTCAAAAGAATTTAGATTCTGTTTTTAAAAGTACAGTCTCATCCATATTTGTTTGAGCCACTTATTTAGAATATTAACTAATTTATATTGACATTGCCTATCGGTTCACCCTCACAACTATAATAACAAAAGATAGAGCGAGAGGGTAATAGCAAATATTACCGTTAAACGAAACGTTACGCATAACATACTCTGACACTGTCAAATTGACAGCATTATCATAATATTGACAGCTTCTCATACCTATCCTACTTTGCATTATTTATTGTTTTTATTTTAACGAATAATTGTCAAACAGTTATTTATATCTTTGAACGATTATTTTGGGTGGTACAAATGTTTATAAAATCCTATTATATTTTTTAATGAATCTATTATTTTTGCCTTCAAAAATAATTAATGGTGCTCGAGTTAAAGGTTTTGGCCACAGTTGTATGGACGAAAAAGACACCTCCTTCACTTAGATTATATATCTTTTATTGTTAAAGCCTATTTAAATAATACTGAATAATCGTAGATGATTTACTATCAATTCTCAATTATTTATTGCGTACCATAATGTATTATAGTTGTTAAGGAAATAATCATATTAGACACAATTAAGGACCCTGTCGGGCATAGCATAGATCAAGTAGGAGAGTGGAGGAAGATCCTTGGGTGTTTAATGTGATACATATTATTATTGGTTAAGTAGTTAGTAAGTTAAACTGATTTATTAATACAGAATTGAATTTAAGAATTATAATTATGGTTTTATAAATGATGTACATTTATTTATTTATTAACATTTTAAAAACCCTTTATTTTTGAATTATTCATTATTGTTTTATTTATTTATTATTATTTTTATTTAGTACTTAATTAATATTTATTATCCCTAGGGTAAGTTATTTATTGGACGATCCATATTTATTTAAAAAATATTTTTCTTATTATTAGTAGGTAGGCGTATCTTTAATAGTGAGTATTTGTAGATAGATAAAAATTAAAATAAATAGTTATGAAATTACCTATTATTTATCATTTAAGTATTCGCATAAACTGTAGTAGCATTTGCTTACAAGGAAAAGCTTCAATTTATTTATAAAGATATTATACCTATTTAAATTATATTATGGTAAAACTTTAAAACCCCTTATCAGTGTAAAAAAAAACTAAGATGATTCCTGTGATATGTTAATTATTGTGAAAATACGTAGATTATATATTGTTTATTTCTTGTTAAAACTAAAACCAAGAATATTTTATTTGTTAATTTTTAATATATTCATTTCACTGCATGAGTTTCTTTTCGACTGTACCGTTGAGTGATTTATGGCAGGAGGAAAAGATGGGATTTTTTTATAGGTATAAACGCCTAGGGGAAGAGATGGGAAGGGGAAGAGATGGGACTAAACCGGCGAGCTACCCATCGCTCACCGTCCGCAAGACCGCGCCTACGGTGGCCGGGAATCAGCCTGCGACTCCCGACGCCCGGTGCGTCGCGTCGGGAGTGTGTTTGTGTTTAATAATTGGGTTAAAAATAAGCAGAAACATTGTACATCTAACAGTTTCTGTTACTTAATACAAAGTCCTAGATTTTGATTCCAGCCCCAATATGAAATGCTAACAGAAAAACAGCACCATTAATTGCGTAAAACACTATCACAATCTGAATGGTTTTGAAGTATATTGCTAATTCATTGCTTCAAATGTTCGACAAATTTGTCAACAACGTAAATTACGCAATTAATGTTGTTAAACTGACAAAATGAAACCTATACTGATCGTGTGTTACGCAATTACCCTGCTGCATGCATAGCACGAGAACCGTAGAGTGATTTGTCGATGGAAGAGTAGACAAACATGACGTTTTCTACCGAGAAATGTAGACAAGCGATTTCTATTCTACATAAAAGTAGAAATAAAAAGCGTCACGCTAAGCCTGCTGGTTGGTTTAATTTGAACATTCTATAAATTATTTTTGTTTTCTAACATTTATGAATATCCATGACGGTAAAAAAATATATTTGGTTACAACTGGAAGGCATCGGGTAGAGATATTAAAACACTACTCTGATTCAAGAATGAATCAGACTAGTGAATGCCTTGCCCGTGTCGGTAAGGCGTGCTCAATCTTTGTCCACTTTTAAGATTCAGGTAAAAAAACACTTCCTCTCTCCATAAACATCATCATTACATAATACAGTTCCCTGCTCTTGTTTCAGGTGTATTATTGTATATGTATATATTTATTAGATAAGTGTATGCTTTGTGTATGTGTGTATTTATTGTATATGTTAATGGTACACCACTGACTACCTGCAGTATTGTCACTCCTGCTCCCTTTAATCCATCCAAAGGTTGTCTGTAAAAGATCGCTTTTAGCGATAAGACCGCCCATTGTGTCACCCTATGTAAAATTTAAACATTTATATCTGTAACTTTTATGGTGTACATAATAAAGAGTATTCTATTCTATTCTATTCTATTCAAGTAGAGCCGAATTCGCATCAAAATGTTGCATCGGTTCGGTCATTATGCCCGTTTTTCAAAGAGTTTTGGATTAAGACGCTGACAAGAGGCAAGTGATCTAAGTAGGTTTGTCTTAAACAAAAAAAAAATGCCAAATCTATATAGTTTGTGGTAGCGGCAAAAATATCTTAATTCTTGAACATATTTCTCAGAACTTGGTTGTTACCAAAACACGTTTAAAAAACATTTTTGATAAAAATTAACGGTAAACTAACCTTTTATTTTGAGTTTCAATCCAAAATATCTGTATTAAATATTAACGATGGTTGGTATTTGATTAATAACAAGAACGTCTTATTTTAACGCAGAACTTGGTTGCTTTTTATAATCGATTAATCAACAAATTTTTGAGTAAATAGATAATTCCTTCATATTTTGCAATAAATTACAAGAGTTGTGTCATCGTGCTTCTCTTTCTTTTGTATGCAGTCTGGCAGTGACTGCGCTTTATCTGTTTTCAGCGTCTTAAATGTGCCGTTTTTATTACCGTTTCGATTTGAATCCTCATCGAGATCGGAGTCACAAACTTGTTTTTCAAGGTTTGTACGTCGCCTTTTTATGCTTTTCCTTGTAGCCTACAAGGAAAATCGTAAAACGTTATCAAGTTTGTCCCATAAAAGTCTTTCGCAAGTTATAATGAATTTATTTCGCTAAAACTTCTTCGTACTCAAAATTATGTCGTTTTAAATTAAGGCTTCGTTAGATGTTACATAAACAAGGATTGAATTTTTAATCCTTGTTTATATTAATTGGCTTTAAAGGTAGATTGAAGATTTCGTTTTTTTAATAACAATTATCTCATTCGTTGACAGCTCTCAAACCACGCTGTTATTCTTCCCAAGGTATTATGAAATCATAAGTACCTATACGTATTTTAGCGATTTATCAATCAATATTTAAAATTTTGGGAAACTAGAATTAGAGCACTGAATTTGAAAATCACCGGAACAAAGAAATAAATCATAGACTGGAAAGATGAAAATTAGGAATAAAATGAAAAGAAGATGATACTGTGTCTATCCCACAAAATTGGGATAACAGCAAAGTTATCATCCTTCTGATAATATCTTTAAAAGCAGGTATGTGCAAAATAGTAAGTACCCACGTGAAACCCAAGCAGGTAAGCATAATAACACTCAAGTGTATATAAAATGGTAAACGACTCACTAAAATTGTAATTAGGCTTGGGTAATGAACACTGTAATAGTACAGGCTATCAAATCGTTATCACTTTTGTTAAAATCGTGTATTGTGTGCATTGTTACCTTGCTTAGATATTTTTGAACAGATTCTTGGCTTAGAAATTGATTTTAGCTAATCCTTGAACTATTTCAATCCTAACCATCAGTTCGACAAACTTCAATTAAAAGAACTTAATGTCTAATTATTGTTGATTAAACCCATGTATGTTCCTACACAAATTATGGATCCTGGCTCCAGGACTGACCAAGACCTCTACTGGAACATCCATTTATCAACAAAATTCCAAATAGTTTGTGGATATCTCTGTAGACAAAAAATAGAGTATTTGCATCAACAAAACAAAGCATCTTCGCACCCTTTATCTGAGAAGGACTCTTCATTATAAATTCCATTATCGGCCGATTAGTCGACATTGAGGCTCTTTACTGAAGTTAAGTATCCTGTTTTTAGTTAAAGACTTTTCTATCGAATAAGCTTAAAGGGAAAACTAAAAGGAGAGAACCTTGGTTAAATTAGTATTGCAGTTCATTGAAGAGATTAACGGTTAACTAAATTCGGTTAGTATATTAATTTCAAGGCAGCATGATATTGTAATTAATGCTATCTACGCCGTAATTGTCATGTAATTTAGTTACCGGCGATGGATGCGTAGTTCATACAAACGTAATACTAAAACAATTTGTAAATAAAACAAATTCCGATTGGAATACAGGATATCTAGGTTCCCAAATATATATTTTGAATGGACACTGATTTAAACAAGAGTTATGAGAAAAATCAGTTATCTATAGAAATTTAAAAATTCCTCATATCTCGTCTTTATATCATTGTCCTTTCAATATATATATTTGGCAATATAGATATTCTGTAATACAATCGAAATAAATACACAATACCATATGAGTATGTTTGATTTACAAATTATTTTGGATTAGATTATTAGATTATTTCTAGCATAAGTTTAATGTACCTATGTGAGGTGACTGCGGTAAAAAAAAAACAACTAACCGTTTTTGGTCAGTTTTTCCTGCTCAGGAATGGAACTCGTGATATTCTATGATTATCTAGTTTTAATACTAGCAATTTAAAACGGATTGCTAATAAGAAAACTAGACAATAAAGGCTTCTACATACCAGTGCGACTTGTCGCGCGACGCGACACGGCACAAAGGCCCCGCGTGTCGCGGGACGAGCGGTGCCTTTGTGTCGCGTCTCGTCGCGCGACAAGTCGCCCCGGTATGTAGAAGCCTTCAAAGTCTTTATTCATTCATCCTATTGACATTGGGATGATAAAAAGGTTGCATAAACACGAATCGATTGGGTTTTACTTAAATTAATTATGCGTCCCGCAGTTTTACCCACATAAGTCTCAATCTCGTAGGAATACCGTTTTAGAGTGAAACCGTAACAATCAAACGTAAAATCAAATCGTTTCTCTTTATATTAGTTTAGATAGCCAGTGAAATTTCAAGCTTAGGTATTTCTTGAGACAGGTTCCTTAAAAATCCTTTGTTTAAATGCAATGTGCATGTCACCTTCACTTTGTTATCATACATCAATACTACTTGAGGAAAGATTGCTGGCATATAAATACTTCAAATCTTAAGTGGAAAACCTCTCCAGAAAAGGATTGCTTATTCCATACCCTACATAGTTATACACAGTTAACACCACAGCACACATGTCAAACCCGACGCCACCCAACGTTTTCATTGGCCAAATAACAGGACGTGGCTTTCCGATAAGAGATGGGACCAATGAGCACGATACACTAAACTCGCGTGGCATGACGTGTATTATGTCTGTTCCGGCATAGCTATCCTATCACACATCGCATATTTTATGGGCCAATAGCTCCGAGAAATTCCGATTGATAAGAAGTATTTAAACAAAAATGAAAATATTTTATTTCACACAAACCTAGGGCACTTACGAAACGTCAGAAGCTAGGTGCACGGTTCCAATTGGTCGTTTCCTATGGAGAAGAGCCGGCAAGAAACTCCACGGTTACTCTTTTAAAAATAATGGGTTTTTACAATGTTTTCAAGTTACAGTGTTAATAGGTATGGGAGGACAGTGTTGGTCCGTCAACAAGTATCTACTTAACAAAAATAGAAAATGGTTTACAAAGCTACAGTCTATTAAGCCTACAACGTTTTCACATTCAAAATAAAGAAATATTAATAAAATAATAAAAGTAAAACCTATTTAAACCAAATGACAAGATTGCCATTACAACAGTAACAAATTTAAATTAATATTCTGTCCACAAGTCACTAATAGATATTTTAAATTAAAATTGTAGGTATTCGGTATTAGCTAGGATGAATATCATGGGAATCCATTCCAGGGAACATTTTCCTTCTCGAATCCTGTCAAGAAGAGGTTCAGGAGTGTGGAACTATCGGAGCAAACGAATCAGAAATGTGCAAAGGATCACATGTAGGTATTATAGCGATGAAATATCATACTTACTAAATCGGAGAGGGTTTTCCGTGATGATGGTCAAGCGCAAGTTGGTAATAAAGGTTATTATGACGTAATTTAAGATGTAGGTACTTGAGAATGTGTCATTTAGAAACACGCAACTGACAACTGGTCATTACCTGCATGACACGTCAGCTTAAATTATATGTCGACAAATAACATAATGGTCTGAAATAATAATTTCGAACTAATTTTTACAAGCTCTATAGTAATAAGGAGATTATTGAATGTTGTTCCTTGTTTAATTAAAATTTCTTCTTTTTAATTAGTAGCGAAAATATAATATTCTCTTAAACCTATCGAATAATATGGGCATGAAAATTTTCCGCAAAAACAAACTCTGATTTAAATTATAATTAATGGCGTTTCATCCTGAGGATAGAAAAAGCGAAGCAAAGTTCCAATAACACGTCATATTATTCATTCTGATTTATTTGTTCCAGGATTAGGATTTTTATATGCTTTGTTGTAGTTAGGATTACCTACGTAGATAAATGACCCTTTTGGGTTTTCACATTGGGCCATAAAGGCTTCTACATACCAGCGCGACTTGTCGCGCGACGCGACACGGCACAAAGGCCCCGCGTGTCGCGGGACGAGCGGTGCCTTTGTGTCGTGTCGCGTCGCGCGACATGTCGCCCCGGTATGTAGAAACCTTGACGAAGGTTACCTACTTATAATATTTCTAATTATCGAAAATATTTCATTCTCAGCCATTCAAATTATTGTCTCAATTATTGAATATGGTAGGTATTAATTTGTCTTCTGACGTATGTTATATTATAATACGTTGTAAAATGGGGCAGAGAGTGAATGATAGCGGCGGCGATGGTTGAGAGGGGAGAATGGAAGAAGGAAACGTGTTGCGCCGTCCCCAAGTAACATGGGACAAGGACCGGGAGGTGGTGAAGGACGTGGCCCTCAATAGAGTTCAGCATAGCTATTCACAACCACACCACAGGTTGTCGAATCGAAAATGACACATTTTCAATCATTATCCTACTTTACCCCGGCAGCAAATAGCTCTCAGAAGAACGGCGGTCGTCTATTTGATTCAAACTGACAAAATTTTCGGGGTTTGGGATTTGTGAACGGCCTTTACAGGACTATTTGATAACATTGATTGATGTTCGATTCGGCATGGAAGCGTATCGTACGTTTGCGAATAGCTATGCAGATGTATTCTAATTCTCGTAATTAAAAACGTAAAAAATCAAGTCGCAGTCTCATCTCGGCAACAATCAATGTCTATAGGTTGTCAAAAATGGACGTAAAATATAGCTATTTTTCACGGAATGAGACAGAGTTTAGTATGTGAACGCTCTTAAAACTACAGGAAGCGCCTGGAAGGTGGTGCATCGATCACAGCGTGCCTAGCTCCCGATCCGAACAGAGTACCGTAAAATTTTACCAACATACCTGATTTCCAAACACGCCAATACTGCAAGCGGAAGACACCTGGTCAGCTCCAAACCACACAGCAGCCAGCCTTGGAGGCACGTTCAGAACGAAGACCTGAGAGATAGCCACCACCGTCTGTCCCATGAAGCCCAGCCAGAACATGTCCTGTGGCACGGAGAACACCTTCAGCCATGCCCCCAAGCATGTTCCGAATGAGCCAATGATTGTTGTTACGCGAAGGTTCTGAAAAGAAAACAGATACTGTTTAGAGATTGGTATTATTTAAATGAAAACAACCGTACGGTTGTCGCTGATGAAAGAGGAAGGAAAGAAAATATAACTATAATGGTTTAGTCTGGAAGACCCGCAAGATACAGAAGAACCGCAACTGGTAGGGAAAACTACGAGACGAGATTACGATGACAAAACTCATCTCACTAATTTGGTTATTGTTGTTATCACTCTCAACAGTTAACGTTTTGCCAGTAATTTTTGATCAAATACTAGGATCTAGATCAGCGTTCAAAAACCGGTTATACTTAAATTAAATAGTTGGTAAGATATTACAATGATTTATTTACACTGACAAATTATATAGGTAGGTACAGTAACACTTTTTATATAGGTAAACTGATCGATGATTACAAACTCACGCACAGCTATACTTATAAGCACGAAACAAATGACGCCAACGCACGAAAGTTATTGTTCGTAATAGAACTCGCACTTTTGACGGAATATACCTACGATTGGTGCTAACATAGATCATTGACTAGGTATTAAAGCAATAACTATACCTATTTATAAATGATAACTAACATCGAACAGCTACGAGATAGACCAAGTTACTTTGAATATTGAAATCTATAGATAAAAGTCCAATTCATAAAAAAAACAATTCCTTTGCTTAACATGTGCTCCTATTTTAAAATGGACTACGAGTATAAATAATACCAACACGATACAAATAAAAAGAACAAATTCCACTGACTCTCCAGAAAAAAACAATAATTATACTTATACTAACATTTCATTAGGGTGAGAGGACGTCATCCCAAGGTAAATATACAAAATTATTCATTCTGCAGGTATTCTAAGTGATTCCTGCAAATGAAAGACTGTGGGTAAGCCCCTAGCAAGAAACAAGTATGTAGAAACAGGTATGTTTTATAGTGATACTATGGCCTTTCATCTAGGTAAGGCATCAAGACTAGAATACTGGTTTATCTAAGTATTCGTAAGTAGCCAAGTCAATTTAAATTACGTAACTTAGGATCATTAACATCCCAAAGAGCGTAATGTGTAGCAATAAGACAGAGCCTCTGTGGTCTCTTAGGTTACGATAAATTAAACTGTCACTAAAGACAATGCGTAAATACGACCTTTGGAAACTTATCAACTGAATTAAATAAGACCGTAAAAACGCGAGGATAAAGAATTATTTATTGAACATCTTTTTTTATCATGCTGAGAGTTCAAAATTACCTGTAAATGGACTAATTAAAATAAACGCTTTGGCTTTAGTTTGACATGAATTTAATAAAGGCTCTTAATAACGTTGTGAACAGATTAAAGTATATTTAAATAGAGATGATGAAGAGAATATTAATGATGTGGTGCAGTTTGAGAGAGTTCATGGATTAAACGAAAAGGTAGGTACCAAAGCAATGGTTGAAAATCTTAAAATCATGAATGATTTTAGTAAAGATGAT
This sequence comes from Tiliacea aurago, assembly GCA_948098905.1. Taxonomy (NCBI): domain Eukaryota; kingdom Metazoa; phylum Arthropoda; class Insecta; order Lepidoptera; family Noctuidae; genus Tiliacea; species Tiliacea aurago. The sequence continues at coordinate 28,705,828 of OX402577.1, read as the reverse complement.
GAAAAGTTTATCACTATGAACACTATGTTGCTTTTAGCTCCACAATATCCTTAACCTATAATTATTATGACATGATTTGCAAACGACGACTCAGAAAAAAAGGTTTAAAATTTCTACAAGCACCGCAAAAAGTTCGCAACGTTGTCGGAAATAATGTTTTCCTTTTTGTGGCGGGAACTAAAAAATACCTACTCAAAATGTCAGGTTTTTCACAGAAAAACTTATTATTAACGCAATGTTATTTACTGCTATTATCTGACATGAATCCTAATGCCGATTGCGTTTCAGTTCCTAATTTTGTTTTGGGTGCCAAAGTTGTGAAATGTGATTCCCTTGGTGCAGTGTGAAGTCGAACTAATGTGTATATTACCATTATAATTTAATTTATAAAGTTAAAAGTTTGGCTAAGTTATATTGATTCTTATAAGGCAACATTTCAGCACGTCTTATTTATTTAGATTTAGTTTCAGCTTACCATCAGATAGCATTGGACACTATAATCGATGTTTTTGATTAGATTCAATAGAAACATGACACTATAATATCACCATAACATAATTATGACTACCTCATTGTAATACATTTTTGTTACCGTTTCCTAAGTCGTATGTCATGTAGTGTGAGCTATGAATATTTAACTTGCAATCTTATGGCGTTCATAGATGACATGATAGCATAGTTATGTGCTATTGTTAAAGTAGCGAATGGTTTATTTTATTACTAATAATATCTCATCATTAAACGGCAGGAAAACATTTTATTTTATCGCGGCTGCTACTTTTTATCGACTTCCAAAAAGGAGGAGGTTATAATAATATGTTTGTCTGAATGTTTTTTTTTATATTGTTTTTTCACCGATTGCTCCGTCAATGGTGGACCGATTTAAAAAATTATTTTGTTATGCTCTCGAGGTAGTTCCATTGTCACCAAATCAGAATATTATGAGAGGTCCCCAAGGAAATTGAGGGAAATCCTCACATTTTATAGACACACCTGTAGCGATTTGGATATTTTTATAGTAGGTAACTCGTGCATTTGTTCTAGGAAAGCACCATTTGGTGAAGTGGAAACGGTGATGAAGAGCACAGATGGCCACCAGAACTACTTAATAATAAGTATTTCACCGGTTGCGATTTGATTAGATTCTTTAATATGGTTGCTAAGCAATTTATGCTCGTCAGAATGCATATGGTGAAATGGAGTTGATGGTTTTACCAGGAAAACTCCTCAACAATTAACGTCTAGTTAATTCGTTAAATAGTTAAGTCGTTATTCTAAAAACTCATCTCCTACAGAAGAAGTAGAATGGTGTCGATAGTCAACACCAAGACTAGTGTTATAGACAGACAACTTATAAACACACTCCAAAACGAAAACGTGTTTATGACAACGTGTCATTTCACAGTCCTAAATTCTGCATATATGTTTAAAGATATACTTTATCTGTATGTCAAACGAATTAGCATATTTAGCTCAATCCTTATACTACATCATTTCGTACAGGGAAATGTAAATAGTCCGCCAAGGCTGTTCGCATTCTCATAGTAATTCGGATCTCCTGATCTGAAATTATCTTAGTAATTTATTCAGTGCTAGTAATAAAATAGTTACCGCAAGTTGACGTAGGTGCACGTGAATTTAAGTTGCATAATGTACTTACCAGGTTTCCAGTTGGCATTGAATTAAGGCGACGATAACCGACTTTTAATGATTTTAAACTGAAGATCACGTCTAAACGAGTAATGTCAATGATTTGAAAAATATATAAGTTAAATTAGAGCATTTTCTCAAAAACTTAATATGTGAATATTTTAGATTATGTTTATATTACATAGTGAAATTAATTTGTAAAGTGATGTCTAACGCGGATAAAAACTGAGAATGGCGCAAAATTTACCAAGCGTATTTATCTGAAACCTTCACCAATTTAAGATAATTTAATTATTGATATTTTAGTATACGCGTTTTATTAAAATACCTTTTGTTTTGTTTATAATAAATGAATAATGCGTCAAATTGGGGACAGCGCTCCTTGCAGCCAGTAATAGGACTCGACCATGCCAGTCCTATTACTGGCTGAACGTTCGACGCGTTGCGTGAGCTCAGTACAGAACACGCAAGCTAACCACTCGAAGTCACTGGCATATATCTGAGTCTTAAATTAAGGAATTGCAAAGGATATTGGCAAAAACCTGGTAAGTATAGAAAATCGAGTACCTCCGTTGATATTAAAACTAATATTAAAAACCGGCCAAGTGCATGTCGGACCACGCACAATGAAGGGTTCCGTAGTTGGGATGAATTTATTTACGCAAACGGATCCCTTAATTGAAAAATGGTTTTGCTAAACCCACAATATTTTTGAACGGGCTATCCAACGATACCCCACACCATGGAATAGACGAGAAAAAAAAAATATCATCCCCATTTCACGTGTAAAGAAGGTACCCTAAAAAAAAATGTTTTTCATAATTTAAATTTACCATTTTTTCGGCATGATTAATATGTATGTATACCCATGCCAAATTACAGCTTTCTACGACTAAGCGTCTCTGAGCTAAGCTGGGGACAGACGGACGGTCGGACAGACAGACAGACGGACATGGCGAAACTATAAGGGTTCCTTGTTTACTACGGAACCCTAAAAAGAGGTAAAGTTTGTAAGTGTGGATGTGGGAGCCTAGGTAATCTCTGGAACTACTGATCCGATTTCAAAAATACTGGCAGAAAGCTACAGTATTGCCGAGTGGGCCCTATGGTGTTTTATAGTATAGTTGACTACAAAGTCGCAGGCCGAAACAAGTACCTTTAGTAATTACACACATTGTAGTAGCTTACTTTAATACACAGCAAGTAGTAACTGTTATTTGATGTTGAAAACATTTTACGACCAATTATGTGAAGTACAATCTCGTACAGAAAATAATGATATAAACACGTTCAAAACATTGTTGCAGAGCAAATTGTGATATAATAAACTCGTAAATTCACAGATAATGACGAAGGATAACAATGTAAGAAAAATAAAGAAAACTGCCAAGTACGAGTTGGACTCGCACACGAAGGGTTCCGTACCACCGTACAACAATCGCCAAAAAACACGTTTCTTGTAAAATAAAATAGAAAATTAAAATTAAAAGAGAGCTGTAATTTTTAATAGTAAACACTTTGGGAAAAAAACAATAAATAATTAAGGTAAGGACGCTTATGCCCAACTGTGGCTATACAGATTGTTGATGATATTGCCGATGAAAGTTGAAACGTACCCCCTTATTACAAAACAAGTTTTATCGTCAGACCCAGGTTTAAAACATGGAGCCATTATTGAATTTAGAACTTTATTCCGACTATGGTAAAGTTCCTAAACACAAAACTGTCAACTTAGTACCGAACTAAGTTTTCAGTTTTGTATAAAGAACGTTATTTCAATCACTCACTGTTACATTCTTTTTACAAAAACTGGCTCCATGGTTTAAGCCATGTCAAAATATAAATCTTGTTTTGTAATAAGGCGGGTAATGTTTAACTTAATTCCACAAGTGCATTAAATGGAAATGTTGCCAGCCCGTCAGCTATAATAAGTTTGATATTATGCATTCATAAAAGTTTTAATAAAGGGTTTCCAATTTAAAATTTGACGCTTCCCATTCTTTGTGTAATGTTAGTTATTTCACATTAAGGGTCTGGCGTAGCACGCGTAGTTCATACAAACGTAATTCCAAAATCATATATATAAAATTCTCGTGTCACAATGTTAGTTACCATACTCCTCCGAAACGGCTTGACCGATTTTGATGAAATTTTATATGCATATTCAGTGGGTCTGAGAATCGGCTACTATCTATTTTTTATACCCCTATCAAGACTTACGCGGGTGAAACCGCGGGGCGCAGCTAGTAATTTGTAAATCAAACATATTCTTAAGGTAGTGTGTATTTATTTCGATTGGATTACAGAATACAATGTTTAAAAAAAAAATATATCTATGTACCCAAATATATATTTTGAAAGGACAATGATATAAAGGCGAGATATGAGGAATATAAATTTTCTATAGAAAACTTATTTTTCTCATAACTCTTGTTGCATGTAAACTCATATGTCAATAATTGGTATGCCCACGTACCTAAACTTCCCTACTTTACAGCTTACCAATATACCATAGTAAACAATCTCAAATCTTAGTAAAAATATTGACCACATCTCAGCTTGCTGTATTTAATTATGCGAAACTTGGTTTTTAGCGGGACTGAGTACCATCTTCACATGACAGCTTCTATCCAAGCACTGTTTGTCTTTTCCAAATAAAGGCTTCTACAGACCGGCGCGACACGCGACGCGACGATTCACGTTTCTAAATGATTATCGTGTTATGCATTTAAGGCTTCTACAGACCGGCGCGACTCGCGACGCGACAAAAAGGCCTTTGTGTCACGTCGCGAGTCGCGCTGGTCTGTAGAAGCCTTAAATGCATAACACGATAATCATTTAGAAACGTGAATACACTTTATAAAAATTACTAATCGATCACCTCATTGACTTCGCATCCCGTATTATGAATTTATGATAACGCCTCTCTAAGCGAATTCTTATCAAACTGATGATATCTTTTGAACCAAAAGGTCGCATCGTCGTATGGCAGAAACATTGTATGATTGTTGTTTTCAATGGGTTCGAACGAAATGACAATATATTGTCCACTCGTTTTTACCCGCGGCTTCGCCCCCGTTGAGGTCGGAAGTTATCCCACGGGAACGTAGCGTAATCAGTTCAGCTGTTAAGGAGTGAAAAGGTAACAGACAGAGATACAGACGACAGACATACGGTCAGAGTTACTTACGCATTTATAATATACAGAGTGTTAAAGTAACTGCGTGCCATAGCTTAGGAGTAGGTTCAGTATCGATAAAGGAACCCAGGAAAAAAATCAAAAATGAAAACCAAAAAAAAATTGCAAGAGCAACTTAATTTAGTACTAAGTAGGTACCTACTAACTTAAAATAGCAATCGTTTAGAATTAAAATTATTTTATTTGACGGTCCTAAGCCCGTTAAAGCACGAAGAGACTTACTTTTATTTATTTTTTATGTTTAATTAAATTTTTTGCTTATGTTTTTATTTTTTTATTCTTCCTGGGTTCCTTTATTGATACTGAATCTACGCCTCAGCTATGGCACGTAGTTACTTTAACACCCTGTATATTATATGTATGGATTTATCCCCTTATTCATAAAACTTAGCATGCTTATTTTAGTTAAAATAGATTTTGTCACTTTCTAACAAACACAAAGGTCAAAGTGACAAATAAGGACAAACGAACTTTAGCAGCATTTTAACTAAAATACGTTTGATGGACGTTTATTAATAAGAGCCCTAGTATCTATAATATAATATGTACTGCTTCCTTTCAGATATCTTCTGGTGCACGTGAACTGGGCCTCAAGTCTGCTATTACAATAGTGTCAGAATGGTCGATCATTGAATTCATAATTGTTGATTTTGACAATTTTGGTAATCTACTATTATAATGGCGTCATTATGACTTTCGAATGGTCGGCCACTTTCATATACTGGTAATCTCGTACATAAATTAATGACAAATGAATGACATTTCTACTAATGGGTTTTATAATAATGGCAATACGACAATGCCAATATAATTTGACGGCACGGTTGGCGCAGTTAGTTAAGCGATTGACTGCTGCGCTGCGCGTCGCGGGTTCGATTCCCGCACGGAACAAATATTTGTATGACCTACAAGTAGGTGTTTCGGGTCTGGCTATTTGTGTATGTGAATTTAAATGTTTGTAAACGCACCCACAATACAGGAGAAATTCCTAGTGTGGGGCAACGTTTTTTACAAAAAAAAAAAAAAAATAACTCAATACTCAATACTTTATTGCATTCCATAATGTGTACATAAAACAGTTGGTATGTTAAAACATAGAATCAATTATGGACCCTGTCGGGCACAGCAAAGTTAATTTTTAATAGGAGAGAGGATGAAGGCGCTTTTTGCTAAGAAAAAAATAATAATAGTAAAAATATTAAATTCAAATTGAATCATTAAAATAGTATCATTTGTAGTAAAGAATTTTTTTAGTAAATATTGCACGATTTACATTATTAATATTATAAATTACAATAAAATAAAATAAATGTTTAGAATTTTATTTAGTCTTATAGAATGTTATTATTATTAATTAGTTGTGCACTGTTTAGCATATTCATTTTTAAATTAACAATATTGTAGTGTTTTAAAATAAATTTATATTCAATGTAAAATTCATAATGAATTATAGGTATTATGTAAAAAGTGGTTTTTATTGTTGTTGAAATTTATCGCTAAAATATTCGAGAATAGTGTAGTAACACAATTCTATTACGAGAACATTGACCGACCAATGATCGACCGTTATGAATTTAGCAGATTGCAAACTTTTAGCAAAATGACAATGGCATGACAATGGGCTCGTGTTGGAATGACTCAATTTATAAAAATAGCAGACTTGGGCCCCTGGACCGAAAACAGACGGACATAGAGTTGATAAAATTATGAAGATAAAGAAGTACCTACTTAGTTGACAATGTTCATGAGAGGGCAATTTATTCACAAATATATATAATAATAAATAGCAAAGCCTGTCAGAAAAATAATAATTTTAAACCCAGATTCAATCACAACGCATTGCATGTAATGACGTCGACAGCTGACACACATCGCTGTTACCGAGACCAAGCACAGCTGAGTTACTTCAGAAAAAGGAATTTAATTAAAATGCGGTTTCCAGCGCTGAACTCTACGAACAAAAACACTACCTTCACAAAACATCTGGCAAACATCGTCACACATGCTTTAATTAAGTCTCCCGTTGTGACACGAGGACAAACATCCTTTTGAATACCCGTGACATACCTCGCAGGTGATATTACTAGTCTAATAGCTTGGAATTTAGGAATGGATTCCAACGAAGTTTAAAATCCAACATTAAATCGTCTGTTGTCTTTGCTAAAGAGACGTTTGGTAAAGGGTAAAGGGAACTGTTTCCCATTACCTTACGTCATACTTTTTGTGATACTTTGCAGTGATGTAAGATAGATTTTGAAGTGAAAAGCGTTGAGCACTTCTTGGGTGAACAAAAATCATGGAACTAGCGCAGCGTCATCGTCACCGAACGCTAGCTATATGTATACTGTGTTCACTTCTATCGGCAGTCCCCAAACACTGCCCCGCATGTTTTTTTGAGGATATTGTTACGTATCAGCAATTCAGCATTTCAGCATACACTTGCTGCATATAATGCAGCCACCGAAGGAAATAAAAGCTTTTTAGAGTTCCGTACTTCTAAAGGAAAAAAACGGAACCCTCATAGGATCACTCGTGTGTCCTTCCGTATGACTTTCTGTCTGTCTGTCACATCCGATTTGCTCCGAATCTACTGCACCGATTAAGTAAATAAATTAATTTTGAGTATGAGGGTCACTTTAAGGGGCAAATTAGAAAATGTAGAAAAAAGTTTTGCTAACTGCACCGTGTGACATATCAAACGAAATTGCTTGTTGAGGGTTTTAAATATTTTTTTTTATAATTTTAAAATAAATAGTTTAAAGTTATTTAAGAAAATAGATGAAAATTGACCATTCCCTCCCCCCTTATCCCCGAAACTACTGAACCTAAAATTTTGAAAAAATGCAGACAATAGTTCTTTACTCATAGACTACAGAAAACCCTATGCCGTCTTATTACAAAACAAGATTTATATTTTGACATGACTTAAACCATGGAGCCAGTTTTTGTAATAAGAACGTAACAGTGATTGAAATACCGTTCTTTATACAAAACTGAAAACTTGGTTCGGTACTAAGTTGACAGTTTTGTGTTTAGGAACTTTACCATAGTCGGAATAAAGTTCGAAATTCAATAATGGCTCCATGTTTTAAACCTGGGTCTGAAGATAAACCTTGTTTTGGAATAAGGGGGATGAAGTCTATGGTGTTAAAATAACATGGTAAATCTTCTCTACTGTGCGTACAAACTTACATTTTGAAGTTGAAATGTATGGAGAACCTGTTTTTCACTACAATGTTAATTTTGTTCTTGGGATAAAAAAAACATTGAATTTTTTGTTTCTCTCTAATCCCAAAACCAAGCTTGATTGTTTAGGCATTTTCCTCTAATCATGATTTATATAATCCCTATTAGGACCTACCAGCTGTATTGACAGTGTATTTGACACAACCCGTGTCAGATCAGTGAAACTAATCCATCAATCCACCGGATTAAACGTGAGATAGCTGTGCCCATGTAGACGGCTGCTCAGTAGCCCATGTCATGTTGTCATGTCTGAGTTAATTGTACAGAGATTACAAGCACATGTTGTAGGTAAATTATGCGCATGAGTTTAATAGTTTACATGGAATATGGAGTTAACTGCTTAGACGATAAACAAAGGGATTTATATCAGGCTTTACGTAATTGATACTTAATTCAGTGAAGTATTAAGCAGGTATAGGTGTTGGCGGGAGCAAGACTGTTGCCTAAAGACAACATGTCCCAGAATTAACGCACAACCTCTTAAGGGGTCATTGTACTCATCATTATGAACAACTTTTACTATGGGACCGAACCTGAAATCACGAAAAAAAAAATCAGCGGTTCCCTACATTTTGACGAGTTATTCGTACACAAATGTAGGGAACAGTTGTGCGATTTCTGGTTTGGTCCCATTAGCATTACCTAATTCTGGGACATGTTGTATATTCCTAACGTTTTGACGATTAATCGTCTAGGTATTAGTCGTAATCTGTCCCCATAAAGAAAAACAAATTCAAAACAAATCAAATCATTTATGCTTGAATATAGGTACATGAGGTGATACATACAAACAAGTTCTTTAAACCATATCCTACCTAAACAGGTGTGCAAATATCTACTATAATAGAAATATTTCATACATTATTCATTCATTATTTATTCTTCATTAATTTACAAATATATAAATAATAACATTATTTATGAAATGTATTAATTATATAATTGTATTATTATTACTTAACTTAAAAATTTTATTAAGTACATTTATCATTTAAATAATCAATAACTTTGTAATAGGCTTTATTGATCAGATTATGTCTTTAATTTATTTTTAAATTATGTAAAATTCTTTGCTTCTTTTATACATACATACATACATAAACTCACGCCTTCTTCCTATTGGGGTAGGCAGAAACTATAGAACGCCACTTGCTACGCTCCTTACATACTCCTTTTGCTTCGCCTACGTTCATACATCTAGTCATACACGACGCCGGTTGCGAGTACTACGCACCTGACCTTTCTGAAGAACATCACCAATTTGGTCACTATATGTCCTTCTAGGGCGTCCCTCCCGGCGTTTCCACTCAACTCGGCTTTATAAACCTAATACTTTTTCGTATCCTCTTCACACCAACCCAACCATTAAAGTCTCCAAGCATAACAATCTTATAACTTCTTTTATATTATTAGGTAATTTATTATATATTCTAGGGCTCATACAAAATGCACTGTTGTCACACAATTATGACCAGACTCATCCATACTAATCCACTAATATTTGAATAATTTCTATATTATAAATGCGAAGGTAGGTGACTATTTTTGACTGTTACCTTTTTAGGCCAAAACCACAGAACCGATCCTTATGAAAGACAGATAGGTAGCCTGGGACCTGGAGAATGACGTAGGATATTTCTCATTCTGGATAATTATATGAGAATGTATGTAACTATTCCAAAATCAATGATTCTTCCAGCATTTTCAAATCAGACCATGTGACAGTATAGCAATACTTTGGTAAAGCAGTGGTCTAAACAATAAATTGTTGTTCAGGGAAAGCGCGGCAAATAAAGTATTCAACACGCATTTCACCCTAAAACAGGCACCTAGGTATATAGGTATAAATTATTGTGTTACATAAGTATATAAACTCTAAAGAATGTTCGTGACAGGTACAACGAATTAAGTTTTATGAACATTTCCGTGAACCCTGTAATATTGTGAACATAATTTAAATAAGCTGCTGAATATCCCTGTGAATGGTATCTTGTAATAAGCTTCCTTGTATTATTAAAATGAACTAAGCTCCCGGTACTCGACCCGATGAGAGAAATAATTTAATTTACATATGGTTTTATGAACAAGAGTTCCGGTAGCTTGGATTAAAGCCTTTCGCCAGCAAATTTTTGCATAATATGCTGTGAATGCGATTCATACATTGGTTAATATAACACATACTTGTGGCAGTATCTACAACGCCACATGAATACTACGCATCGAAGACCTGACGTCACAAAAATCCTGCATCGCGCAAGCAAAGTTTACCGCGCGACTGGCATGTATAAAACATTCCGACATCAACTGCTGGGCAGTTGCCCACCAGACACAACATCCATCTGGTCAGAGGATCCTCCCTTTCCTACAGAGGATCAGTGAACTTTACACCCTATTCCTCATGCCTCGATATACTTTTTTAAGGACGTTGATAATTTGAAAGTGCACATACTTTGAAAATCAGACGCTTCAATATGCATCGGATACAATCCTTTCGTAGCATCAGTCCACTTTGACATCACTTCAGACATGTTTGAATGTCGTGGTCCTCGCCTGGTCTGTGGTCTGATTAATGAACCAGCTAACCGTACATTGCCAAAAGAAAACATGGAGGCCAAAGAAGATTATTATATCAAAATAGATGCATGTCCACGGATCGGTGTCACATGTAGATTTATGGTCCGGCGACACATTGCGGACAGGATGGACCAGTCATATGCCATGCTAGTGAAGGATTTATCGGAAATTGAATTCTGTTAGAACATTGGTTTTGGTGGTCAAAATTTAAATATAATACGTAGGTTTAGCATTCAAATATCATGATAATAATCTAGGCCGGCCCTGGAAATGGTGGGACGACCGCACGGGCTGGGTCGAGATGTGAGAGGGCATGAAAATAATACCTGGAATAATTTAGGGGAGGCCTTTGCCCAGCAGCCAGTAGGAAAGGATGGACAAACCAAAACAAATTCTGTTAAAATTCGAGCCTATTGAGTTTCCAAGTAATTTGTCAAATTAGGGCTAGAATTTCGGCAATTGCATTTATAGTGCTGTTATAGTTGAAAACATAAATAACGAATGAAATTAATAACAGCGCTTCTCCCGGGATGAAGAATCCTCGTATTTTCCGAGCAGCGTCGTAGGAAGCGCTAATAGTGTCGGAGAATTCGCTTACGTAGTGTCGTTTGTAAGGATTTAAATATTTAAAATACACTGTGCTCGTCTTTTCAGTACTTTTCCGCTATATAACTTTTGATGCACACTATTTATTTAGTTTTAAGCGTTCTTTACCTGTACATGTCGGTTATAACATTGTATTTATCATCTACATTTTAGAATTGTAAAAAATGTAAAAGCCATACGTAAGTATTAACATACTAATAATTGATTTATTAGGCAAAAGGTAAAACCAATGACCCAACATTCACTAACTAATAAAACTTAACACTAACCAAATTAACTTCCGAAACATCGACGTTAGAAAACTAGACAACGTTATTAACAAAGTGTAGATAGAAAGTTAACTTCATCGTGAAGCTCCGTAGAGATAGCACAAACCGCAAGAGTGAATTTCAGCACCCACCTGACTAAACGTAGTTCATGAGCACGCTCTCGAGTGTATCGGAAACTCATATAGCAGGGAAACCCACCCCATCACAGTTAGGAAAAGGCTAGGCAGATATAGCACGGATTAACAATGTTGTTGACGCTCCCGATAAATCGAAGCGAAACTCGTGAAGTTGGGGTCGGGATAGATAAACCTGTAGGGTAATTAAGTATTTTATGGCCCCAACAAAGATAAAACAGACATACACGCTGAACGTAGAGATATGGACACGAGCCATATCAGGCTTATGTCCACATCTCTACGTCTGAGTTCACAAAACAAAACAATACAAAGCGAAAACACATTATTTTTTAAATATCAAATCTCATACTCCTTGCCTTTTGCATGAGGTAAGGTTGGATGAAACAAATGGCATGACATCTTCTGTTGTCCTAAGTTGTAAACACAGGATTCTGAAATGCAGAACCATCTTTAAGAAAGTTTTGTTGTGTTTGATTTGTTGAATTTAAACCTGTTCAAAGATCGAATAAGCATTTTTGTTACCGCCGACAATGCGATTGCAGTCTCAGATAAAAGCTATAGTTGCTTATAGATTAAAGTTGTTCCGGGTCACGGAGCGCAGGAATCTCGGCGTTCCGGAGTTAATTGCCTGGTATATATATATACGAGCTCCTACTGAGGACGGATCCGGATTTGTATTGTATTGGTCGGATACATCGGTGCAAGACGGTATTTCTATTGAAGAGTCTTAGAGAGAGATTGAAGAGTCGTAGCATGGCTGTGATGAACAAGTACCTACTTCAGAATTGTACGGAAGGTAGAACCTGACAACAAGTAAATAAGACAGAATATCGAATTTTATAAAAAGTTGCGCCTTGCAGAGCGCCGTTTTCGTCACCCTGTGTAACTCATTCTTACTCCATGTGTCATTTATAAATGTTTACTGTAACTAGCTATTATTTTGCCCACGTTTTAGTTTTACAAATTAGCCATTTTACCCGCTGTTGTTTTTGTAGTGGTTTTTTTGCATAGCCCGTGATTATCATTGGACGTATTGGTACGTATGTTATTCATTATTATGTGTTCTTACGACGGCAATATAGCCGGTAATGAGGAAGCCAAAATACCTACCGACAATGCGATACAATGCGGATACGGTTCTTGTATTTTTTGTTGCTTTATAATATTCTAAGATGCTTATCTTCTCACGACCCTCATTATTGGTGTGGTATGTATTTGGCACTTGGCACTGCACTCAGGAATATTAATAACATTGAGGCATTTTAAAAGTCTATCTTGCTGCGTACAAAAATCATTGTGTTTTTGAACACATTCTTTTAATGTGACCTTAGTTAAGAGTGAACGTTCTTTAGCAAATGGATGCTATAAAGCCACAAACTTAAACATTACGTAAATTATATTTTTTTACCGGATAAGGAAAAAGAACAAGCAATAATTACAGGGTTCCATACAATCACAAGTCATCTTAGCACAATACAAAATGAAGAAATAAAAAGGAAAATAACACATCACGTTTCTCAGCAGGAAACATTGTAAACGACTATAAAAACACTATTACCGTTAATCATAACGCAAGTAATGTTTGTAAATATGTTACTAGATATGCTTGCTTACTTCTAAACATTGTAGGAAATGTTCTGGTAAACTTATAAGAGGAAATACAAACAACCAACCTTCTAACTAGCCAAGTTTCATACGTGTTGAAAATTAATCATTTGGAGCAAACGTCACCTATTTCAACATCAATAACAACAGATATTTAAATTGTACTCTGCTCACTTTTGGAGGTGATAGAATAATGAAGTAGCGTCAATCCTTCTGTATCATTTCTATTGCATTCAATATTCTCTATTTAGGTACCTACCTAAGACTCGTTTGAGACTCTCTAGTTTTTTAGTAGTCTGTGTGGTGCCGGACGTAAAGAATAGCAATCCCCTATTTCTTCCCGTTGGTGTCGTAAAAGGCGACTAAGGGACTTATTACAGAAAGGGCAGCAGCGTTCTCTATGCATTTTAACACCATACTGCGATCGCCAACCCGCCTGCCAAGCGTGGCGATTATGGCAAACCTCCCCTTTGGGGGAGCCTTATGTCCAGCAGTGGACGTCTTTCGGCTGAAATGCTGATGATGATGAGTTTTTTAGACATGGGCATTTTATGTCGTCTGATGATCAGGGAAGACTCCTTATTGTTTATCTAACCGAAACGCGACATTTCTCAAAAGTGTGCTCTCGCAGTCTTGCATAACCAATCTGATAGGTAACAACAAATTGTCCTTGTTTCATGCAAAGCACTATTTTGAGGTTTTTGTGCCATGATATTAGCATAGCCAGAAGGCACGTGATGCAAACATCATTAAATAATTTATTCTTAGGTAGCAACTCACATAGCGTCATATTTGAACTGACCCGACAACTCACACATTCAAATTCGCACTGATTCCATACAGCCAACATTCATTCGACGGGAAAGCAGTATTCAAAGCATTTGCATTCATGTTTGTCCCATTGAAACTCAAACAATCTGTATTTTCACAACGACTTTGTATAAAAGGGCCTGACACGAGACTCGACTTCATCAACTTCATAATCCATATTATATTGGACCAACTTTTGTCCGTGATTGCTTTTGCATGAATTTGGGAGTTTGAAAAAGTATTTGGCCACAATTTGTGATCTGACAAAGAAGATCTTACGGGATAATGATTTATTGATCTCGAACAAAAAAAATAACAAAAAGTATCCATTTTAGGTGCTGTTGAATCAATTTTTACCGTCCATACTAGGTCATTGACGTTCATTCATGTTTACAATTCAAGCACAATCGAGTTCGACAAAAAATATTATCATCAAACAATACGTCTAAAACAAAACTCTTCGTACCTGACCGGTCGGAAAAACTTTGAAAGAAAAAGAAGCGCTGTCAGCAGTAAGCTCAACGCACGAGATGCATTTCCTCACATACACAAAGCATCGCAGGATATCCGTTGAAGCATTCGATGCGTGTGTAGCGAACATTGAGGCTTTCACCAGTTCCATTCAGCCCAGTTTAGGTCCTAACTCGATGTGCGAATGCGAAATAGTTGGATATGAATGAATGCTCTATCTGTGATGTCATGCGTAGTTTTAATCCCAGATTATACTGCTGCAGAACACAAATGCAATGAATTCTGAAGCTATGTATTGACTTAATAATAAATATGTATTTTGTAGCCAAGTTTGTGTAAATAGACTAAGTTTGTGACAACAGGGGTCCGGTAGGGCCAGTGCCTGCCAGATGCCTGCCAGGGTTGCGAGGTTTGTGACAACAGGGGTCCGGTAGGGCCAGTGCCTGCCAGATGCCTGCCAGGGTTGCGAGGTTTGTGACAACAGGGGTCCGGTAGGGCCAGTGCCTGCCAGATGCCTGCCAGGGTTGCGAGGTTTGTGACAACAGGGGTCGGGTAGGGCCAGTGCCTGCCAGATGCCTGCCAGGGTTGCGGTTTCCGAAAGGGATATCTATAAGGCCCTGGCACACAGGCAACTGAAGAAACACAGGTGGGTTTTAGTCAGTAAAAGTATGACACGCCCTTCCGCTCCGCACAGAGCGGAAGAAGTTATTTGATAATTTCAAAACAAAAAAAGGGTGACAAAAATGCGTTTCCTTGAAATATTTCCATCCCATTATGAATTTTACGGTAGGGTGGATTCAGATAGCCAAGTGTCACAACAAGCTGTCACGAATAAGATGAAAGCGTGGTTGAGAAAATTCCGTCTTTCCGATCCATGAACCCGGAAAGAACGCTGAAATATGATACGAAAACGTTTTCTGTTTGAGTGAGTGAAATATACTATTATTTCTTGCGAAATCAGACGTATCCGTCTGATTTCGCTATTATTTTTGGGACGATTCAGGATTGTATATTATTTGCGCTCATTTTGCTTCATCAATTTTTTGTATCCCCAGTCAACTTCCCTCTTCCCGTATAAGTCTGACTCAATCAAATTATCTTGCCATGTCAGACAGACGAAGACAGAAAACAAGTTACGCAAAAACAAAAAGGCCGAGAAAGCTAAAAAAAAAATTGTCCGTCCGATATTTCGGAAGGTAAGACGGAAGGTACTACTCAACGTAGGAGAGAAATATACTATACCTTGGATACGCAATTTTGGAACTTAACTATTGGGATTGTTTTGGTGCATGCCTCTCGTCATTAAGTGCATTCCATATGTGCTAAGAATAGGCTGCTATCGTTTCAAGCATGTATAAATATGAGCTTTCCGTTGAAATTAATTGTATCTAAAGCATGATAATGACTGAAATGATTGACAGATAATGTCTTTGAATAAAATTATAATAATTATAACCAATGTGGGACTTTTAAGTAGATGAAATTACAACTACAAAAAACTTAAGGAATAAATTCACTATTTGTCTTTCTAACCAGAGCATCGAAACCGGCCCCATCCAATTCCTCGCTGTCCTACATCAGTTACTTAACCCCAGCACATAAATTCAGCCGTTCAGTGCGTCTCAATACCGATACTGTCTTCCGGCACCATCAATATTTATAGAAACGATACAAAGCAGCAATCTCGGGAATGTTTCCCGCAGGAAAATGGTGAAAAATCGAGATATTTTGTATGTTCATAAGGACATATAGTAGGTACAGGAAGCGTGTATTACTTTTGTTCCTCTGAGCCGCAATAGACCCAATATTACGAATAATATGTGTAAGTTAATGGTCGAGATGCTGAGGGAAAGTTACACAATATAAGAGAGATTGTTGCAAAGAGTTCCGGAGCCTTGGGACAAGGGATGGTGAGATTTGGACGATTTTATGGCGGTCATTCAGTAGTCATCTGTGGTTTTTATGGCGAAAAGACCACTTCGTCACAGGATTTTCGTCCTGCTCAGAATCAGCGCTGATAAAAAAGTTATTGGATTACATTGCAAAACTAATAACGTTGTTACTCTTGCCTGTATTAATACTAAGTACACCCAAAAGTCTCGCTATCTGTATGTTATGTTACTAAATTACAAACAACAACAATTTCCAAGCCAACACTTACAACAATTCACTCCAATAATTTAATTTAATTGCTAAAACATTTTACGAACACATCCTCTATATTGCCTCGTCAGTAACATAAATACACTCAACACTAATGTCACCAACAGTTGTTGATTGTTGTTTAAAGAGCTATAAATCGGCTACATAACTTAGTGCAAGCAGTAAGTTAATGTATCCCTACGCGACATTCTATAACATTTATTATGACATGTTCCACAAGAAACATGTCATAATAAATGTTAAGTACAGAATTTCCGAGAAGGAAATGAGAATACATCCTAACTTCCTAACTAATATTATAAATGCGAAGGTAAGTTGGTTTGTTTGTTTGTTACCTTTTCACGCCTAAACCACTGAACCGATCATTCTGAAATTTTGCATAAACGTTGTCATGTGTTCAGAAACGGACATAAGGTACATTTCTTCCCGAAAAAAAGTACTGTTCTCGAGGAAAACAATAATAACGTTCTTATGATAATAGATGGCGCCACGTGTCTTTTGAATCATGATTGAATTATATTATTATAGGAACTGTAGTAGTGGTTTTTTTTTTAGTTTAAGTACCTAATACTCAAATATATTAATAACAGAGAGAGAGAGCAGAGTAGCAGAGTATAACCCAAATTGATTGTCAAATTCTAAATTAACGCGAGCGAAGCCGTGGGCAAAAGGTAGTAATAGGATACACAAGTATGTTGATTGTTAACCACGAGATGTCGCAGCTACAAACAGTGCGAGTTAATTGTCACACTTACAACTACCTAAACTAGGGTTCCTAACATTGGGACTGGCTTCCAATCAACCATTTACTAGGTAAATAGTTAGATTGAAAGTGTTAACTTACACTACACTAATGGAGCTTGCATACGGAGCATATGCCACGTAGGTCAACGCTGCACGTGCAGGTTCGATGCTTTATTTAAACTGCCGTCTAACTAAGTAGGTACGCGACTTACTAACTAATGCATGTTTGGTCGCGAAAGCCTCTCATAACAACCGCCACTGTTACTTGCACCACGTTTAAGAGAAGGACCAATTTTTATTGTGTAGTGTTAGTCCTTTGGTCCCAAGCCCAACGGACCAGCAACTGAATTTAGAATCACTTCTTACGACGTCAACAAGAAATTAATAACTAGTTCCTCGATTTTTTATACCACGGATTTACGCTCAATTACGCATATATCTACAGGTTGTGTCTCAACTCTCAACAAGCAACGCACAAAGGTGTTCACGTGTGTAAATCTTCCACGTTTCCCTGACAAGCGTGTTCTCAAGGACATGCAGATGGGAACACATTAGTTTCTACGAAGTAAAAGACCGGAAATGAGACAAGAATTTCGATTCGTTTATTTGAGTCTGGGGATATTTCCAGCAGTGGACGACTTTGAGCCGAGATAGTGATAATGATAAATGATTTATTTTGTAAATTTGTTAAAACAACACTTTTAAACGTCTTCTATCGTATTCTTCTCTTTTAACTAATCGTTTTCTAGATGTGGTCCATTTTTCCTAGCCGACTACTTTGAGCAGCCATCTACCCTTCTTCACAGACATATTAAATAATAAATAATAATAATTTTATTTACGTCCTTTTACAAAGTAAAACATTTACAAACTTATAAATACTTAGTAGTACCAAGTTCTTCAACAAATTAGCTTAAGTACTTATAAACAAAGTAGTTCAATTTAATTTAATTTACACATGTTGTTACTTACCTATGAAAGGTGCATTGGTTTGGTACTAACATTATAACTTGTGTGGCGACCTGCCTGAGCTAGGTTAATAAAAACCTGTGTTTCAGGCCATCCCAAGACTAAGCGATCAAGCTGATTGTTTGTACATAGTTAATTGATTATTGAAATAATACTATCCTACATATATTACTAAATACAAATAAAAAATTACCAATTTAATATCTACATAATTATTGAAGCACTTCTAGAAGCTTTTCTGTGTCTGTGTAATCAAGCTTACCCAAATATTCGCATATCTTCAGACTACAATGTTTGTGAGTGGCACTAAATATATTAAGTATCCTATTTAGCTTATTATATACATGGGGTCCTAAATAGACATAGAACCGGTTTACAAAAGCATGCCTAGTTTGTGGCTTTATGCAGACCAGATCTTTCCTTCTCTTGTCAGAAGGTTTATAAGCGAGTTCAGCGTGCTGATGTAACATGATGTGCAGAATAAATAATTGGCGTACTGTTAGCACCTCACATGCCATGTACAGCTGGTGTGTAGGAAATCTGAAAGGCCTAAAAGTGGCTACCTTTAGAATTGCTCTTTGAGCACGTTCTAGAGGTAGTAAAATTGACTTTGCAGCACCACCCCATGTAGTTATGCAGTATGTAAGTACAGATTGGCACAAAGCTAAATATACCTGTTTAATTAATTTATAGTCAGCAATGTGACGTAAGTTCTTAAAAATGTAGATTAATTTACGAACTCGAGTACATTGCAAATCAATATGTTTACGGAAATTTAGATTTGTGTCAATTGTAACACCTAAATATTTCATATGGTCGACTTTATCTAGAGTAGGACACGAACAAACAGCGTCAGCGTCTGTCGTACAGTTATGAGCATAAATGGTAAGGTTAGTTAGGCATTAAGAGATGTTAAAATAAATTGCTATAACATGTGGAAAGTACACTTTGATAAAAGATCTGAAGAGAAGGGTATATGGTACAAGACAATTCAGTCTGAACCACCAAAGATTCCTTGGTTCTCTGAAGTACAGATGAACAGACGACTGTTAGTAACAAGCATGCGTCCGCGATCCGGGCACATTCCATTGAATGCGATCGGGCATCTCATGAAAGTGGTTGATACCCCAAACTGTCTGATTTGTAATATGAGGGAGGACACCTACCACGCTTTGGTGGAGTGTGCTCGGGTTGGGGCAGAACGGAGAATTTTGGAATCAGAAGCGGGACTTAGTTTAAGGGATGTTGGCATGTGTAAATTGATCTTGTCCAAACCTACATCCAAGTTAGCTATTAAGTTATATTACTTGATTGTTAAATTAATTAAGTTAAGATCTTAGTTATTATGGAATTTCTATTTTTTTGTAAATCTACGAGGCTGGCATAATCGCTTCGCGATTAAAGCCTTTTTTCCAAATAAAGATATTAAAAAAAAGAACCACCGAAACAAACAATGAGGTCAAAGTTTCTTTTAAAGTTTTGATGATAATTTATATAATATTAGTGGGGTTACTTGCAGACTGGACCGAATGAAAATGGTTTTCCCTTTTTTTTCGAACATTACATTTATTTAAGTATTATTAGATTGAAGCAAGAGATAAAGACGACTTATTAAACGTGATAATCACTTTACTCTACACTGGTACTCTAAAGTACAAAGGAAGAAATAAAAAATCCCTTGATTATGCTTTATTACTTATTAATTTACTAGGTATGCAAATTATGAAGCTGGACAACGGACGGTCATTTGCGAAGGATAAAGTAGGTAGTCGGCACTAAAGACACTGATATAATTTGTTAGTAAAGGCTTCTACATACCAGCGCGACTTGTCGCGCGACGCGACACGGCTCAAAGGCCCCGCGTGTCGCAGGACGAGCGGTGCCTTTGTGTCGCGTCGCGTCGCGCGACAAGTCGCCCCGGTATGTAGAAGCCTTTACGAGTGTCTTTCAAGCTAATTATTATGACGTTTCTCTGATTTTTTGCTACCAAAACTTTAAGATTTACTAAGTACTTACTACTTTTTAACCGACTTCCAAAAAGGAGGAGGTTCTCAATTCGGCTGTATGTTTTTTTTTTTTGTATGTTTGTTACGCGATTACTCCGTCAATTATGAACCGATTTTGAAAATTCTTTTTTTTTTGTTTGAAAGGGTATACTTCCGAGGTGGTCCCATTGCCACCAAATCAGAATCTGATGAGGAGATTCCATGGAAATCGAGGGAAACCCTCAAATTTTATATGCAAACCTATAGCGATTTGGGTATTTTTTATAGTAAGTCGTGCATTTGCTCTCCGAAAGCACCATTTGGTGAAGTGGAACAGATGACGGAGACCACTGATGGCCACCGCAACAATATAATAATGACTACCTATTTAACGGGTTGCGATTAAGCAATTTATGCTCGTCACTATGCATATGGTGAGTGGCAGTTCTCCTGGTTCTTACCAGGAGAACTCCTCAACAATCAACGTCCCAGCCGCGGCATCGGGAAAAGCAATATTTTGTAAAAGGTGATGAGCAGTTAACATTTTTTCTTTTCTTTATTTATTTAAAGGGGCTTTTACGCATAGCGTATGTCAGTCCCATCGTATCCTAAACAATAGTAGGTACTTCACAACACGTGGGCCATGAATTTGAACAAACCCTTCGCATCGTCGCCATTTGCAGTTAACATTAGGCTATTGTAACTTAGATAAATTCAAAACTGACCCACTAAAAAGTGAAAAATAAAAAACTTTTTACAAAAAAATAATAACCGACTACCAAAAATAATACGGAAGTCGGTGGCAAAAAACTCTAATACAGATCCAAAGACACCGACTTCCGAAATTAAAGTTATTTTTCACTTTGTAGTGTTATTTTTGGTAGTCGGTTATTATTTTTTCTAAAAAGTTTTTTTTTTAAATAAAATCAGACCAGTTGGTAGGTAAGAAGGAGTTCATTAGTAATTTCCTGGAATGTTGAAAAGTTTCCCAGTTGGTGTTTTAATCAAACTATCCGTGGGATGTTTTCTGAGAATAGAAGGTAAGTAGTTGGTTTCGTAAGTTCTAGTGAACTCATAACAAATTAATGAGAAAAAATAATCCATTGTCTTCTAATAAAATAATTCCGTATCTAAGGACAAAATCATAAACAATCCATAATTAATAAAAAGCGATATTGTGTATCAATATACTGACGATAGGTATATCTGTCATGATAAGTCATCTAATTAATAAATAAAAAAATGTTATCAATCACATAAGAAGCAATTGAACAGCAATTTATTCAGAAAAACTGACTGTTATCATCAGCTGTTAATGAAAATTCTGTCATTAATTATCATAACAATGATGATATTGAAAGCATAATAAATGAATGATATCGTAACGACATCGTATTGTTTTAACCTGATTACTTAATTAGTTCACAGGTAACAATCACTAGAATCTTGGCTTAAAACGAAACAATAAAGCGGCCAAGTACGAGTCCGACTCGCACACGAAGGGTTCCGTACCACCGTACAATATTTAACACTGTACATAAATATTTAAAACAAGTTTCTTGTATTAGGGCAGAAGGCGCAGAGATATAGTGGCCCACTCCCCAGGGATTCGAACTGTCTTTGCTAGACGTCAATATGCTACACAATCCACCAACATCTATAATAAATTGAACCGTAAATTAGATATATATCCCCCTATTGTTATACGATTGTAAAAAAACAATAATTGAATGGCTGAGATCCCTAACATATTATTATGAGGAAACAGAAAACATTCTGACAAGATTAAGCTAAAACAAGGAAAGACAAAAACGGTACACACATACCCCCACACACACTCATATAGACACACAATATATAAGTACACATACATGTGCACACCTCATACACCTAGAGCTGCTAAATTAATGTTTTATTTTATTTTTATTTATTTTTTCTGTATACTCTATTTACTTGTCATTGTAAAGCAACCACTAAAGGGAAGTGCGAGACAGCTCCGACACATGTACTTTTTTAACTTACTGGGGCTGCCTCAATTTATGTATGACACAATGTTTAAGTTGAAAAATAAATATTTTTGTATTTGTATGGAGACTCCCTTTAATTATTGACTTTATTTTATTTTTATTATTTCTTGTTATAGCGGCTAAAGTAGTACACACTCTGTGAAAATTTCAAGTGTCTACGGCGGATGGCGACGGACGTCAGCGAAAACTTAGCAATAGGGTCCCGTTGGCACTCTTTGGATACGAAACCCTAAAAATGAACAAGGGCTATACATCAAACCTAATCCTATCCTATCCTTTCTATCCTGGCTTTTAATAATCTTAACTATTCATATTTGTACGCCTTATTATTTGGCAAACATGTTTGAACTTATTTTTTTCTTTGTAATCCTGCGCATATCTCTACTATTGTATTTGTACACATGTTTATGCAAATAAATATATTATCTTATCTTAACTTATAAATCGTTAGATATTTCAAATTGTCAATAGCGAAACAAAATTATTGAGAAAAAAAAAGTGCTACGTTATTTTTCACAGAGGAAAAGGGATTTAAATAACAAATAGTTTCATTCAGACTACAAAATATAAAATTAATGCGACAGTTTCAATATTGTTAATCCTAATTATTATATTAAATTGCATTTCATAGAATTTCAGTTTTACTTCATTCACATTACGATTGAAAGGTTCCAACCAAACCTATTCATGGAAAGAAAATGGATGGAAATGTGAAAAATACATGATTGAATCATCTCAATGATGTATTTTTCACATTTCCATCCATTTTCTTATATAATTATGCGCGTTCCTGCATGTTGAATCAATGACCGTGGAATACCTATGTGCTAATTATGTGTAGCCGAGGACCACAGATGAATTATTTATAATCGGATGAATGAAAGGAATAAAGAAAACATATTTTATTTAGGACTAGCACAGGAAATACAAACAATAAAAAAGGAGCATTTAAAAAGTAACAAAACACAGATAAAATAACAATAAAAAGGACATGTGCTAGGCCAAAAAGGCTCCTATCTCAGCATAATGCTGCGATATAAAAAAAAAATACCGTAGCGCTGGTATTCTGACAGGTCCCGAAATGAATATATTATTAATGGGGATTCAAATATTTCTGGGTGAATATTAGACACAAATAAAACAACAATTACTTATGGCAAAAAAATCTGTTGTTATGGAAAAAGAGGGACATGTACGGCGCGACATGCATTTACTCATTTAGGAGTTATAGGTACTTACTTTTTAATCGGATCGAGCGAACTTTTAGCTAATGAACCGAATCGTTTACAACTGCCATAACAAACTAGTGATATTTTATAATGGCAATGGTTGACAATTTGTATTGGCTTTAACACCTATGAAATGAGACGTTGAAAACTCTTGTACACACGACTACACATCAAGCTATAGGTACATATCCAGTTTAGGCTGATCTCGCATTGTATAGGATTTTCGTACAATGAGAGGCCAGCTTATAGTGGAAATGTATAGCTTGATGTGTAGCCATCTGTACCTACTCGAACTAAACGTTTGTTACTAACTTTTTCATGAGATCACACGTGACAAACAAACAATGTAATTTGTAAATCGTTTCTTTTCAAATGTAAGTATGTAAAAATGTATTGTAAAAAAACATTGTTTAACACGTTTCCTAAAGAATTTCGTTAAGACTTATAGGACAAAACACTTCGAGATATTATCACTCAAGGCCATGGTTAATTGTTAAAATGTGCAAAACTGTCACACAATGCGATTTTTTATAAATGTATAAGTAGGTATTCGTTTGTTAAATAATAACATGTTTAAATATGCCATATTCATAAAAAATCGCTCATTTAGTTGAAACTCCAACTAAAAAGGTGGACTAGATGCGAAAGCCGCAAAACCGGTTGCTTTGGCGTAACGGCAATCATGTAATTTGGTTTAAAATAGGTTTTTATTTTTATTATCTTATTAATATTTTTGTTGTTGTTATGTCTGTGTGGTGCCGGACGTAAAGAATAGCACCGCCCTATTTCTTCCGGTGGGTGTCGTAAAAAGCGACTAAGGGTCTTACTAGAGAATGGGCAGCAGCGTTCTCTATGCATTTTAACACCATACTGCGATCGCCCACCCGCCTGCCAAGCGTGGCGATTATGGCAAAACCCCCCTTTGGGGGAGGCCTATGTCCAGCAGTGGAAGTCTTTCGGCTGCATGATGATTATGATCAATATTTTACATAGATTCTTTTATATTTTGTAAATGTGAGAACATTGTAGGCTTAATAGACTGTAGATTTGTAGAACATTTTCAATGTTCATAAGTACCTGGTACTTGTTGACAGGCTTACACTGTCCTCCCATACTTAACACTAATTTGAAAACATTGTAAAAGCCTTAAAAGAGTAACCGTGTAGTTTTTTGCCGGCTCTTCTCCATAGGAAACGAGCAACTGGCTCTATCGGACCCCGTCAGTTGGTGCTAAGAAAAAGAAAAAGAAAGAAAATACGTTTATTTGCGGTAAATATGACGCAAAGAAAGAAAATAGATACAAAAAGAACAAGTAGGGGGAAAATATGCGTCACATCCACGCAAAACGGCCACCGCTCAGCATAATGCTGCGACCCTATTCGAGACAGAGCCCCAGCGCTGGTCTTCAGCGATAGCGTTGACGTGATGACGTCGACCGGCACCCCGGACCGGTCCGGTGCTGACATATCCTTGAGGCGCGCGTGGAACACAACGCGCCGTCGACCCGGGCCTGGTCCTTATCGGAAGGCGAGCTACCCATCGCTCACCGTCCGCAGGCCGCGCCCACGGTGGCCGGGAATCAGCCTGTGACTCTCGCCGCCCGGGGCGTCTCCTGTGGCGACTAGGGGCACGAGGGCGCGAACCTTGCCTCTCCCTTACGCGTTCCGCCTCCTTCTTCGTGACTCCCGCTGCATGCACTCTAGCTCCGAACCATGGCCTGAACCAGAGAGCCTACTCCGAAGCGTTAATCTGAAGTATCGGCTGAATGTTTGGCCATTTTATAACTTCCATAGTTTCCTTTTTTGACTTTGAATCCTTACCCGACTTACGGACACATTTTTTATTTATTTTTTTATTTAAAGAAATTACAATACAGAGGGGTTATCTTAATTCTAAACTCGCCAAACTTTAACGTTTGATGGCGAGAGGTGCTCTTTTACATACTTAACAATAAACCCTTACCACTACTTAAATATTATAGGTATTTAATTCTGTTTGCTATCCTGCAAAAAGTTTTTTAATTTTGTTTTAAGTGATCCTCTACACATTTTTACTTTTTCTCTTGATAAATCTATGTTATTAAACACTTTAGGTACCAAATACTTCGATGTTCTCTTACCATAATAATTTGTTATCTGTGTCCAGTTCGTTCTCTCTAACCCTACGTGTGTTGTACTTGTTTTTAACATTAACTTTATATTTATCACTATAATAATATTCCAGACCTACCCAAATAATCCACTTTCTTATCTATCGGTATAATTTTACAGATGGGAAATAACTTGTCTGGTCTTGTCTTGTCTTATATGGCTTGTCTCTTTAACTGTCGTTTTTTTTTTATTCGTCGTAATCAGCCATAGTCACGACAGACGACGGCTACGTCAAGCAACGGCCGATACTTCGGATTTATGTTCGGATTAGACCCCCCAGGGCCGGACGCGAGATCGCCGCCGCCGATCGCCTCCATGAGGACGCGGTGCTCCGCCCAAGCCGGGCAGACCTCCACCGTATGCTCCACCTGTTTCCTCCACCAGTTTGGTGGTATGAGGAACAAGGTGTAAAGTTCACTAATCCACCATAGAAAAGGGAGGATCCTCCGACCAGACGGGCGTCGTGTCTGATGGGCAACTGCCCGACGGTTGATGTCGGGATGTTGTATATATGCTAGTTGCGTGGTAAACTCTGCTTGCGCGATGCAGGATTTGCGTGACGTCAGTGTGACGCGTAATTCGCATGTGGCGATGTTGATGCCGCTACACCTTCTCCAGCTTCTGACGTTTCATAAGTGCCTATGTAGGTTTATGTGTTTTTTTAACTTGATATACCTACAATACCTATATCCTATAAACTAACCTGACTTACCTACTTCAAATAACTTCACAATCAAATATTTATATTACTTTCGTAAACCTTATAAATTACAGACTAAATATTTACTTCGTTTATCCGTATCTCTTGCATAAAATTCATCAATCCACAGTTCATTAAGGAAAATCGATAAAAATAATGTTAAATTTGCATTCTAGAGCAGATAAGATCGAAACCTGGTTTTGTATAACTTTTTGCCGATAGTTAGGTATTAAGTAATATCACGCCTTGATTCCCCGAAGGGTTGAGCAGGGGTGTATCTATCCTGCCAAGGTTGCGAGTTTGTCCGAAAGGGATATCGTGGCCCTGGCACACAGGCAAATGAAGGAATACGGGTGGGTTTTAGTCAGTAAAAGTCTGACACGCCTTCCTGCTCCCCCCAGAGCGGGAGAAGTTATTTGATAAATTCCCACCCCAAAAATCAAAAAAAGGTGTGTATCTATAAATTCAAATTCAAATTCAAATTTATTTATTTTTGGGACAACTCGATCCAAATGTTAGTATACAAAAACTTAGACAACTATTGTTAGTACATAAAAACAATTAAAAAGGACAGCACTCCTCATATTTAAACAAGTAATTCTATATACAAATGCAAATGCCCCTGTGCTGAGACACCCCGCCCCGTCAAGATAACCCATAGGGAGACACCTCCCTAACAGATACCAGACGAACGAAACAGATCGATAAATGATAAATGATCAATGATTTATTTCTGTAAGCAAGTTTGTACAAACACTTTTACACGTCAATCATATTTAAAAAATAAAAACCATATGAGGTCGGCGTTTCCTACGCGACTACTCTGAGAAGAAAGACCGAAACAAACTCAGAGAGCACAGTCTCTTTTAAAGTCCGGACATAATCTTGGTCAGATCGATAAATGATAAATGATTTTATTTCTGTAAGTAGGTTTGTACAAACACTTTTACACGTCAATCATATTTTAAAAACTAGATGAGGTCGGCGTTTCCTATCTGACTACTCTGAAAAGAAAGGCCGAAACAAACTCAGAGGTCATAGTCTCTTTTAAAGTCCAGACATAATCTTGGTCAGATCATGTGAAGACCATGTAGATTGGTGTCTGAAATGGTCTTTTGAGGAAAGAACCACACAGGTTGAGTGGACCTGACCAGTCAGTGCACGCATTTGTCAGTAATCGTGCAGCTCTACTCAGAATTTAAGGAGCTCAACGATGCGACGATCAATACCAAAGAAAGGACATTTGGGTAGGCCACTTATATGACTCAAACTGCCAGACCATGATTAACACTAACTGAGAATAAAAGAAAGGGAAAAAAAATATTATGCAATAACCCACATAGTCTTCACATTCACAATAATTAAAATAATATAATACTTTACAAGTAAATATTCCTGTCATTGTGTATAAAATAATAATTAAATGTCACGGTTTATAAAATAATAAAGTTAGCAAAAACAAAAAAAAAAATAATAATAATAAACTACCTCAATATGTACAAAAATTGGAGCAGCTCAATCCCAAGCCTTTTTGTCCTCAATATAATCTTTAACAGTATAAAAGGCTTTCTGGCACAACTTACGTTTAATGAATGATTTGAATTTATTAAGGCTTAGATCTTGAACGTGGCTTGGAAGTTTATTATAAAAGCGTATACATTGACACCGAAACGAGCCACCTATTTTCTTGAGCCTTGTTGTAGGTACAACAAATTTGTGTTACTTCCTAGTATTTATATTATGGATATCACTGTATTTTTTAAATAATTTTATATTTTTATGGGCATATAATAGATTTTCAAAAATATACTGAGAAGGCACAGTCATTACATTAATCTCCTTAAATTTCTCTCTGAGAGAGTGTCTTGGACTTAATTTATAAATTGATCGAACAGCTCTTTTCTGCAAAATAAAGATAGTCTGAATGTCGGCAGCATTTCCCCATAACAGAATACCGTACGACATTACACTATGAAAATAGCTAAAGTACACTAAACGGGCTGTCTCTATGTCAGTTAAATTACGAATTTTTCTAACAGCATATGCTGCGGAGCTTAGCTTTTTTGACAGTTTATCTACATGTGGGCCCCACTGAAGCTTAGCATCCAAAGTCAAGCCCAAGAATACTGTGCTATCTTCAGGATTCAATTCTTCGCCCTTTATTAACACATTAGTTTTCACCTGCCTACCGTGAGGTAGCGTAAACTTAATGCATTTGGTTTTTTTTTCATTTAGAAGTAAATTATTAACATTAAACCCGTGAACTACTTTTGAGATCGCGCTATTTATATCGTCAGTAACCAGCTGCTGACGTTTAAGTTTAAACAAAAGTGAAGTGTCATCTGCAAACAACACTATATCATGATTATCCTTTATGAGGTAAGGCAAGTCATTAATATAAATAAGAAACAAGAAAGGACCAAGAATTGAGCCCTGTGGGACTCCCATTCTTACTATAGATCTGGGAGATCTTTTCCCATTGTTTGTGAAGACCATGCAGATTGGTGCCTGAAATGATCTTTTGATTAAAGAACCACACAGAGTGAGGAGACCTATCCAGTCAGTGCACGCATTTGTCAGTTATCGTGCAGCTCAACTCAAAACTTAACAATTCGTACTTACGACCTCAATGATTCGACGAATAGTATCAAAGAAAGGGCATTTGGTTATGCCGCATAAAGTACTCATGCTGCACAGACCATCAGATGACTAAGAGAAAACAATAAAAAAAACAAACAAAGACCAACATAGTCCTCACATTCACAATAATTAAATTAATGTAATGCTTTACAAAGTAAATATTTATGTCTTTGTATATGTAAAGAGAAAAAGAAAATATACTTAAATGGTTAGAAAAAAAAAACAACATTCACTGTATATTTATTGGAGCAGCTCAATCCCAAGCCTTTTTGTCCTCAATATAGTCTTTTACAGTTTAAAAGGCTTTCTGGCACAGTTTCCACTTTATAAAACATTTGAATTTATTTATGCTTAATTCTTGAATATACACTATTTTCTTAAGCCTGGTTGTAGGAAGAATAAATTTGTGTTTGTTTCTGGTATTTACAATATGGATAGTACACCCACATTTTGCCAGTGATATTTAAGTCCCATAATAGGGCGCGAGCCTATTGCTATCAGCCGGGCGGGCACACATCCAGACTCCGGGCTGCTTCTGAGTAACCCAATAACGATTTGCCCGAGCTGGGAATCGAACCCAGGACCTCATGCTCAACGGTAGCGCTTGCAGCCACTAGACCTATGTTCCAACACATACAATACATGTAGGAACTATTTTCTTGCCTACTAATGATCATTCATTTGTTTTTTTTGTTTCCTAAGGACCAATATCTTATTTTCACAGTATTTCAAGCACACAGGTGAAACTAAATGTATATAAACCATGTGGACGCTATTGGCATAACACATCGTTACTTGTTTAGAGAGTTGTTGAGAACTTATTAAAACTGATAGAGCAATTTCAGGATTGCCACAAACTGCTAATACTTCCAAGGATTCATTTACTTAATTAAATCATTTTTCATGAGTGAGACGGTAATGAAAATAAATTGACCGTAAAAAAAACGTGGGGAAAACTGCCAATTGACAGGAAAAAAATGGTCCTTTCGAAATGAAGAAAAGGAATTTTAATTTTGAGAAATGACATCCAACTTCATGGAGGTTTCATATCTCGACTCGATTGGCAAAATATTTCAAAGTCAACGACACCATTCGGCGTTGATTTTTATTCAACTTTCTTAATCGCATTGTATTCTGCAATTTTGAATGCGAAACCGAATAAATAATTGACTGGAGTATCTTTTATGGTCTCAGCAAAAAGTCAACGATCGTGGTTTTGTCAAGACCGGTTTTGCTTATTCTTAAAATTTTTTTGCGAAGACCCACACTTGGAGGACAATGAAAGAGGAGGTTATACTCGTAAGGCTCCATTAGAAAGGCTATTTATAATGAATAAACATTAAATAACAGAGGAATTAAAAAATAAATAAAACGCTGAATGCATTGTTGAAATAAAAGGGACATTTCCAGAAGGTCTCACAAACTGTGCTTCCTCAAGAGTAATTGCAGCCGAGTCGGAAATGATAATTCCTTTACCCGCCATATCGCTGAGTCGTCCTCGCTGTAACGTTTGAATGAAGACATAACTTTATACGGGTGAAGCCGCGAGTAAATAGACGTGATGGGTACCGATAACTGAACACGACAAAACAAAAATATGTTCTTTTATTGGGTCAACGACCGCTTTTGGTTTTGTTACTTGAAGTATGAGTTGAGAAAATCTGTATTTTTAGGGTTCCGTACCAAAATGGTAAAAAGGAACCATTATGGTGAGACTAAATCTGTCTGTCTGTCTGTCTGTCTGTCACACCTGGATATCTCAAGAACTACTAATGCTATCAAATTAAATTTAGAATAGTTTTAGATGACGTTTGCCCAACTATTTTGCAAACAAGAAAGAAATTAAATAAAATATATCTTTTTTGCAAAAGGGACTGAAAAGGAGTCTTAAAAAATGTAAGTATGGCTACTAAAATTAAAGTACGGGCATGTGGGGTATCATATGAGAGGACGCTGTTTTCATATTCTAAACCATTTTTTTTAATTTTTTTATGCAGCATAGTTTCCGAGTTTTGATGAAAAATGTAAAAAAAATACCATCCCTCCCCTTATCTCCGAAGATAGCGTAAATAAAAATCTGAAATTATTCTATGTGATAGAAGTATATGCAAAGATTACAGGAACAATAAAACGATGTCTCTAAATAGCACAGTTTTCCAGAAATCATCAACATCATATATAAATACAAAACCCTCGGTGCGCGAGTCCGACTCGCTCTTGACCATTTTTTTTTGTTTATTCGTGTTTCATATCGATACCCATCACGTCTGTAAATTTTACACAAAGAAAACTGATATTTCATGTGACTACACTACCTGCGGTTAATGACCCCCAAAAAGAACTCATCAAATTATTATTTTTGGTCATGTTTTAGTATCGATATCCATCACACCCACGGAGTTTCACTAGCTAACTTAATTTATGTGTTTATTTAGGTTATAAACGATCTGCGTGCCAAATTTCACCCAAATCCGTTCAACCGTTTCTGCGTGATTGAGTAACAAACATCCAAACATACAAACCTTCACATTTATTATATTATAGTAGTTTTTAAATTATGTTTATGCTTGTGTTAATTTGTATTGGATAGGAAACAAGGTTTTCTGGGCGTTGTTCTGTCTTGGTCTGAATTCAAGGTTTTTCTAACTCTATTTTTTTATACGACACGGATATCTCGTTTACAAGACCGGAATTGAATCTTTTAAACATGTATAAATTGAAACCTCATGTTATTAATTTAAAATATTAAAAATGTAAAAATAATATTTAATAAGATGCACTTTATCATGTTTTAAAAATAATTTTATGAAATTTCTCTTCGAAATATATACCGCATCAACAATGTTCTAATGAAAATTCTCACAACCATTATGTATGCCACTTATCGTTCTTCTGTCTAATATTTAAAGTATTTTTCCAAGAATATCAATCTAAAAATCTTCCTTATTCTATCAAAATGTGATATTATTGGAATCCTCTCAGCTTCTCCTTGTCGAAGATCAAAGCAAATCAATCTCTCTGTGCAGGTTGAAAATTATATTATGAGAACAGTTACTAAAAAGTAAAAAGGGATAGGCAGGTAGGTATAGGTATTTGCCAGGCAGTTGTTAGTGGAAACGCCACACGGTGGGCTGAAAATCGGCTTTCATAGACTTAGGGATTTCAATTTGCAAGTGCCGGATTTTTTGCCGGATAGCGCTTCTATTAGTTATTACTATATTCAAATATTACACCCGAGTTAATTCTGCACAAAAACGAAGGAATTATAATTTTTTTAGGATTTTTTTTTATGAAGCTACTATGAAAAAGTTAATTATCTCGTAAACAGCAAGGAAAACCGTAATATCCTTACAGGTGGTTATAGTACAAATTATTTTTTTGACTTATGTCGTATAACGATTATCGTTGCTATTTTTTTTTTTATCGTCAAAATATTTTTATTTATTTTTACATAAGAAACGGTTCCTTTTAGTGTTTAAGTTGAGGAACACAGACTTTTAACAACACGTAACATAAAATAGCATCACCCCTATATCCCCGAAGGAGTAGTCAGAGGTTTATAGTACATCCACACTTAAACTTTGTTTGAGCTAGATATTTCGCGCCGTGAGGGGACGGCCTAGAAGGACATATTTTGTATTGATAAATATCTAGCTTACTATACATAAATACTATTACATAAATAAAAAAGGTCAGGTGCGTTGTACTTGTACTTGCAACCGGCGCGGCGGCGGCGGCGTGCATCATGTAAACGAAGCAAAAAGAGAATGCAAGGATCGTAGCAGGTGGCATTCTGTAGTTTCTGCCTATCCCCATGGGAAGAAGACGTGAGTTTATGTACGTGTACGTTACTTAAAATAGAGTATAAAACTAAATTTCATTGAAGGCGATAAAAGGAGGTTTAAATTATACCCAGAAAAAGATTAAAACTGTGGATGATAATAATGACAAAGATATGTCAATAACTGATGTCATCATCGAACATATACTCGTACTTAGGTTTAATCATGATGATATTTAGAATGACTGACTGACTAGGAAAATAGACTTAAATTAACCAGAGTACAAATTAAATAAAACAGAAAACCTTACAAATAGTACGAGTACCTACTGTACAAATTACTTAATGAAAACACGAACTTTTTCCTTCTTGTAAAAGAGTTGAAAACAAACTTATCTTTTGAAAGAACAAGGGTTAGAAAAAGCTATTGTTAAAACTTACTTTGATTATAATGGAAAAAACTTAGGGTTTTGTTTTTAATTGTATTTTTGGGCAATTTTAACGAACATGATTGCTTATGTCTTCGCAAATTTATGTTATCAGGTCTAAATCATTCTGTCATAATATTAATCGCTATGTAACGCAATGTTCAACTAGGTAGTACTTGTTATAATAAACATAATAATAATAAAAGGCATGAGTAATGAGAAATACAATATAATGCAACAGTATTGAGCCAAGATCTTATTTATACTAGTACGTATTTACGATGCAGAGGGCTTTGCGCACAAGCTCTATTTAACGATGATTGGTTCTACTGAGGATCATGCTACGAGTAGCATGAAGCCAAAACATATGTTAGACAAGGGCCATAATCTCAAATTCAAATGAGAACATAGATTCCAAGAACGTGCGAGTAAGTTTTATTAAGACGGAGATATATGCCAGTGACCTTGAGTAGTTAGCTTGCGTGTTCTATACTGAGCTCACGCAACGCGTCGTACGTTCAGCCAGTAATAGGACTCGCCCATCAAGAAGCGCTGTCCGCAATTTGACGCATTATTAATTTATTATACACAAAACAAAAGGTATTTTAATAAAACGCGTATACTAAAAGATCAATAATTAGATTATCTTTAAATTGGTCAAGGTTTCAGAAAAATACGCTTGGTAGATTTTGCATCATATTCAGTTTTTTATCCGCGTTAGACATAACTTTAAAAATTAATTTCACTATGTAATATAAACATAATCTAAAATATTCACATCTTAAGTTATTGAGAAAATGCTCTAACTAAAAAATATTTTTTTTTCAAATAATTAACACTACTCGTTTAGACGTGATCTTCAGTATAAAATCATTAACAGTCGGTTATCGTCGCCTTAACAATGGGAGTCAGATCAACAAGATACAAGTACAGTATGAGTAATTAAACGAATAAAAAAAAAACTGAATTTATCAGTGATGGAAAGGATAATTATATTAGAGGTATGTACACACCCCTGAAGTCTTTGACAGTCGTTACGGGTAATCAGAAGCCCGAAAATCTGACAATCAGTCTACCAAGGGGTATCGTGTTACCCAGTAACTGGGTTGTGGAGGTCAGATAGACATTCCCTCCATGTAAAATACTGCTATTCAACTGCATCCGGTTAGACTGGAAGCCGACCCTTAACACTTTTATTTTTGATTTTGATATAAACACGCTACACATCAAGCTATACATTTCCAGTATCAACTGACCTCTCATTGTACGGAAATCTTATACAATGCGAGATCAGCTTATACTGGAAATGTATATAGCTTGCTTGATGTGTAGCCGTGGGTACCTACACACCCATAAAAAAAAGTTAATTTAAAAAATAAAAAACCCGACTGCGTTAAAAGTGAACTTAACTGCGGCGATGCCAAAAAAGGAGGGTTATGTGTTTTACCTGTATGCATGTATGTCTGTCCCTATGTTCCCTCCCTCGTAACTAGTAAACGGCTGAACCGATTTTGATGAATGATATGTCGTTAGATTCGTCTTTATTGCGCTAATGTCATAGGGTATATTAAAATGATTAAAAATCAAAATGGTGGATTTTTAGCGCCAATAGGCTTGTTTTCGAAAAAAAAAAACTCAAGCCTATCGAGTGGGGTATAAAAATGAAGGGTTTTGAAAGGTGAT
Source organism: Tiliacea aurago (assembly GCA_948098905.1). Taxonomy (NCBI): domain Eukaryota; kingdom Metazoa; phylum Arthropoda; class Insecta; order Lepidoptera; family Noctuidae; genus Tiliacea; species Tiliacea aurago. Next base: position 28,670,762 of record OX402577.1, on the reverse strand, counting down.
TACAAAAATATATACTTATTATATATTTAAAAGTAATTTAAATGAGAAATAAAAAAAAAAATATCCCGAACTTTTGGAGTGAGTGATTAAGAGGTCGTTATCACCCGATTATAAGTAAGTATATAACCTAATTTACCGTCTTATCTTCCTAACTAAAAAGTATAAAATAAAAAAAGTTAATTAAAAAAACAAAAAACCCGACTGCAAAAATGAACTGAAAAGATGGAAACAAGATGATAAGAAAACGAGTACATCCGTACCAAAAATAAATAAATGCAGTCGGAGGCAAATTTTAAGGCGTTCGAAACATCTTGGATGCCTCCGACTGCATTTATTTATTTTTGGTACGTAAAGGATACTCGTTTTATTTTTCCCCTTATTTACGTCGAGGAGCGCGTACCATAACTTCCCTTATTTCACATCAATGTATCCAAATAAAAAAAATTTGCTGGTGCTGAAAGCAGTATCTGATATCATAGATTGTTTAGGTATTGACCGAACGAGCGCATCGAGGGAAGCGTCTCTGCTTCGAGTCTGGCAAAAGTTTCTTTCCTCTGTCAGTTTGTTGATACTCCTATCCTATACAGGTCGTATTTTACAACCGATCTAGACGAAACTTGGTTTACAGGTTTTACGAGTTTATATAATTTTTTTTATCGTCGGGGATTTTTGATTAGAGCGGTAATTCCTCCAAAAACCAGCCTAATCGTGTCGCACTACGCACAATGAAGGGTTCCGTAGTGGGGATTAATTTATTCTAAGAACAAACTTAACATTGTAGTTGAAAAACATGTTAATGTAAGTACGTACGCACAATTTTGAGAGATTTACCATGTTATTTTAAGATCACAGCACAGACTTCATAGAGGTGTTCCTGTAATCTATATGTAAATAATTTTTTTCTGTATTTTTTTTCAAAACGTTAGGCTCTCAGTAGTTTCGGAGAGAAGGGGGAGGAAAATGGTAAATTTTCATATATTTTCTTAAATAATTTTAAAAGTATTTATTTTAAAATTATAAACAAAATAATATTTGAAATCCTTACAAATTGCAAAACTTTTTTTTTTTAATTTTCTTATTTGCCCCGTTAAGTGACGCGATGTTCAAAATTCATTGATTTACGTTGCACGTGCGTGTTTGGGTCACAGAAGTTCATATGAACTTTATCGATCCAGTAGATTCGGAGCGAATCGGCTGTGACAGACGGACAAACAGACACACGAGTGATCCGTTTTTCCTTTTGAGGTACGAACCCTATAAAAGGGCAAAAAGGGGGGCTTCTGGATATCTGTGCCTTATGAAATTTCGATGGCTCTTTTTTTATTTCAAAGGTAGTAACTTTAAATTGGTCTTACATAATATATGAAGATCTAATGAGGATCTTCGGCGTGTTGAGCAGAATGGCTCCTCAAAATGCAGTAAATTGCTCACTTTTAGATTTCTACCAGTGGAAACGTTTGTGCTCGCGACGTTTGCTGTTCGCAGAACGACTTGTTATTATTGAATAAAATTAAGGAAAGAAAACTGTAAAGGATAATGGCCAAATTGGTGGATTGGGCATTGATTTTTTGACTTGTATGACGAAATTTGAGACCAATAAAAGAAAAAGAAAATAAAAAAATAGTTGAAACGTTAAAAGTCTGTCATTATTGCTTTTGATATATTTTTATGCGGAATGGTAAATGCTTAATTTAAAAAATGGACACAGGCGGCACAGCTAGGTAGTTAAAATGAATTTGGTAAAAAATACATTTATTATACTTACTTACATAATTAGAATTAGTCAATGGGAGGAAAAATATAGTCATAAATATACAATTCATTAAGCGCAGCGACAGGTAGGCACTTCACCTGTCGTGTTGCGAATTATTACTACAATTTAGATTACAATAGGAGGTATAGACTGTCACGCGTGTGCGAATGACAAACTGGGAAAGCAATAATCTTCTCATGGCAACAATGGCAGTGGGTAAATGGATTAAGAAAATATAAATTCACCAGCATCATCTACTATTGCACGAGTTATGTGTTATCAAAGGTTGAATCCGGGACGGCCTGGGAATCTTGTTAGAGTACATAATATTTAGATAAGGCTCTTCATGTCATCTTTAATATTGGCTGTTTTTATTAACGTCAATAAGTAGTTTGTTCTGATTGTTTTTATTACAATATCTGCACTAATATAGCCTTGCTGTTAGCAGTTGTATCCACATCGTTAAGGGTCTATAGTACCTCTGCGCCACCTCACTCTTTATCTCGCTCGCACAAGTAGCTGGTGGTCACGCGAGCAAGCGAGACAGGGTGGCAGGGAGAAGGGTCCAAGGCACCGATATTTTAGTTTATTTCTTTTTACGGTGAAAATAATGGTAATTAAAAAAAAATAACATAAGACCTGCTTTATAGTTAGTTCCGTTAACATGCAAAGTTTCATTATCTAATGTGAAGTATTTTTTGAATACCAGCGGTTTATTGTTCGGTTTGGAGGTAACTTTAGATTTTTTTCTATGAAGAAAATTTTATGGAATCGTGTTTTCGTCAAACATAGTACTTAACATTAATCCTCAACTTTACCATATATTTATTTCAAAATGAATGCTGCAGTATTTTCGACATAACGGAGGATCATGATAAGCTATGCTAAGCCATTTGAAGTAGTATAGGCTCTTAACATAAATAACGGATATGGTTATTTACATCATAATGTATCCAAAAATATTTTGGTGTCAGATTGTCTGTTTTTGGTTATGTTTTTCAACATTAATATCTGTACTATTGCGATAATTAGTTTTTTCTGCTTATTTTTTTAAAGTCAGTACAATTACAGAGTTTGGGGTTTGGCTACGTGTTTTGATTGCGAATTCTTATTGGTATGTTGATCTTTCATCTTTATGAGTTTGAGTTTTCATTTCCAAAAGAGAACCCAATGCACGAATTTAATAACGCGTTACGCGATCACTTCAATATTTTCTTAAACAAACAAAAGTAATTTCTTACCGTCTTATCCAAGAGCCAGCTGGCCGGAAATATAAGAGGGATGTATGTAATCATGAAGATCATCGAAGTCCAATAAACCTGGATGCTCGAAACCCCATAGTACTTCACGACAGCATCCTGAATGATAGTGTACTGTATCCATTGCATCGAGTTTGAGGCCGAGTTGAAAACGAACACGAACAAAACCAGCCATCGAATAGGGTACACCGAGTATTCCGTCGCTCCCTTCTTAGTAGGAGACTCCAGCACACCTCCCTTTTCAGCAATCCCATCCATAACACTCCCGCAAACTTCCATATTCTTCTGATCAGTCATATTTTATATGTTTCTGAATATATTAATATAAAATAGAATCTCTATATTTTATTGTCGAATTGTCTGAATTTTGGCATCTAAATTACACTACTACATCTAAGTTTAATAAAATTTGAAATAGAAACAATTATTTTATTTATTGTCAGTTTTCCCGCGCATGCTTTTTTTTTGCGACGCACAGGCGTGTTACTCGCGCGGCGGCCGGCCAGCGACTGTTTTTCATTTTCCTGCAATCACAAGCTGAATGGATGCTTCCCGTGCACCCTCCGTCCGTAGCGTGACGATAACAAAGATGCCGCCGGCGACTAGACCAGCTGTCTGTCAACAGAATAATCAAATGATTGCCATCGTAAATAGGATATAGATAACCAAACAGTTTTTATTGCTTGAACTTTGGTGATAAAGTACCTAGATGCGTGTTAGTTGTTATCTTAACGCGTAAGATATTATGGATAATATGCCTAACGGGTGACTGTTAAAAAATTTAATAAAATAATAAAACATGTTAGTAACTGATATTATTATCAATTGTTATGATAATATTAATATTTATGTAGATAAATAATCTCTAAAGTATAGTGAAATAAGACAATGATATATCAGATAATGACGCTTTTTAAAATGCACAATTAACTGATATATCATTGTCTTACTTACGTAGGTACGCATTTGTATAAAAGATTTAAGGCTCCCGCAGACAGGCGCGACGTGATTTCAACAATTTCTACAAAAACGAACTACGTTAGTAGGTCTAACGTAATTAGTTGTTCATCAAAACACATCTACAACTTCAGTAATGTTTACACAAAGTAAACAAGAATTCGATCCCAAAACAACGCGGTCATTTCCGTCGATACGGCCTCACTTTCAACACGTTTGTCAACATAGTTGGGATGTGCGTCGTCCTGCCAGAATGTTGGCGTTACATACCTACATATAATAAATAAATATAAGTATTTAAATTAATCAAAAGGAGGATGACCAAAATTTTAATGGTACCTCACTGTTTTGTCTTAACCATTTTTATTCACTGCGATTCCAAGCACGCTCTTTCTTAAAATATCCACCAACCCGCACTGGGCCCACGTGGTAGAATACGGCCCACTCTCTCTTACAGAGAGGAGGCCTGTGTCCCAGCAGTGGGAACATCATAGGCTGATTATGTATGTATGGAAATCTAACGCGCACGTAAGACAAAATGTTGGGATTTCTATACGATCGCAAATCGTCCGCGGACAAATTTCCATCATCTGCTTAGCACCAATGCACAAAATTCGTATTTTACAAAAAAAAAAACAGATATATTTCCTAGTCAGATTACCTATAATTATTGTACAGGTTTAACTAGTTTTGTACTATCTTTTCATTACAAAAAAAAAAACCTGTCAGGAGCGAGTCCGACTCGCGCACCGAGGGTTCCGTACGAATATATGATGTTGAAGATTTCTGAAAAACTGTGCTATTTAGAGACATCGTTTTATTTTTCCTGTAATCTTTACATACACTATCACATAGAATAATTTCAGATTTTTATCTAAGCAAACTTCGGAGATAAAGGGGGGGACGGTATTTTTTTTTACATTTTTCATCAAAAGTCGGAAATTATGCTGCCTAAAAAAAATGTTTGATAATTTGCAAACAGCGTTCTTTCATATGATACCCCCACATGCCCTAGTAGCCCCACTTCAAATTATTAAGACCCCCTTTCAGTCCCTTTTGCAAAAAAGATATATTTTTTTAAATTTCTTTCTTGCTTACAAAATAATTGGGCAAACGTCATCTGAAACTATTCTAAATTTCAAGTTGATAGCATTAGTAGTTCTTGAGATATCCAGGTGTGACAGACAGACAGACTTAGTCTCACCATAAGGGTTCCTTTTTGCCATTTTGGTACGGAACCCTAAAAATAACATCGAGTATTTACTTTATGTGCGGTCGGTAACAATACGTATTTGTATAACATTAAAAATTATAGGTCAAGGCACTCTGAAATGTTTTTCTATTATAAACTTTTTTACAATTCTTACAAATGACTTATTACTCGTACCAAGTGATAATAAGAAGCAATTACCACGTCATTAATCACAAAGATTTAATTACACAATTAATTATTGTTAATGTCTGAGGAACAGGTGCAGAGATAGTATTATAATGTCTTTATAATCTGACCAAAAATGTAGGCATAACAGAACATCGCGCCTGGTTTTTCCCGAATGGTGTGGCAGAGGTGTACCATAAGAAGTACACCATTAACACATTTCGCCAGTGATCTTTAAGTCCCATGCCATAGGGGGCGAGTCTATTGCCATCAACTGACCACAAATCCAGACTCCGAGCTGGTACTGAGAAATTCCTGATGGATAAACCCAATAACACTTCCTGACCTAGGAACCGAACCCAGCAGGACCTCATGCTCAGCGGTAGCGCTTAACACTAGACTAACGAGGCAGTCGACAATTTAAAACATCTAAATAAACCTTTGTTAGTGAAAAATTTCATGTCCTAATCAAAACTGAAAATAAACTAATGAAAACCATTTTAAGGCGACGATAACCGACTTTTAATGATTTTATACTAAAGATCACGTCTAAACGAGTAGTGTTGATGATTTGAAAAAATGTATGTTATATTAGAGCATTTTCTCAATAACTTAATATGTGACTATTTTAGATTATGTTTATATTACATAATTAAATTAATTTGTAAAGTTATGTCTAACGCGAATAAAAAACTGCGAATGGCGCAAAATCTACCAAGCGTATTTTTCTGAAACCTTCACCAATTTAAAGATATATTTTTATTGATCTTTTAGTATACGCGTTTTATTAAAATACCTTTTTGTTTGTGTATAATAAATTAATAAAGCGTCAAATTGGGGACAGCGCTCCTTGATGGGAAAGTCCTATTACTGGCTGAACGTACGACGCATTGAGTAAGCTCAGTACAGAACACGCAAGCTAACCACTCAAGGTCACTGACATATATCTGCGTCTTAAGGAGCTATCCATAAACGAAAATGAACAGCAACCGTTAAACAAATTAATTTCATTTTCCGACGAAGCTTCGTGTATCAACTGTAATTTATATTGATAATATTTCATGAGCGAAATATGGCTTCCTCGATGAATGAGGATCACGCGGCAGCCCGCATGTTGATGTTAAAATATAACCTGTCATGTCCGGGGATCGACAATGGCTGCTTCGTAACGTACCAATACCTACCTACTGTCATCTACATTACCTATGTAATAGTTTAAAAATGAGAAAATGCCTTTTGGTCACCGGCGGCACGGCAGGCGATTATTCAGCATCACTACTTGCAAGCGCATACTGACGGCAACGATGCCGCGGTATCCTCAGTGCTCATACACACGAGCGGCAAGCGTCAACGGCAGAGGCAACTGCAGCCGTCAACACGCGTCGCCGGCTGCCGTTGACGCGACTCGTGCCACTCATGTTTATGAGCACTATGCCGCGACGTCCTTTTTTCAATTTAATTGTCATAATCCTATACTCCATTGGTTAAGGTAGTTAAATAAAGGTAAACGAAAAAAAACACGTGACGAGAGATGACAAGTAACCGACTAAAAGTAATACCTGTCACTTCAGTTGTCATGCTACGTCACAGTTGTACTCTTCAATTTAGCAAAATTTTATTACGTTGACGTTTAGAGAACCTGTCATTTTGGGTTCTTTACAACAAAATATAGTATTGGAATAAATCTAACAAAAAATTGTGCGCAAGCAGTTACATCCATCGAGTAGTTCAAGAATTTATGATAATACAGTTATAAAAGTAAACAGAGGAAACAATAGTAAAAATCTAAAATAAATTTAAATTTGGTTATACGTTACAACGCGTTTTTAAACAAGAAAGTGTCATCTAAAAACCCTTTTATGATTTGTTTACCTTTATTTAACTACCTAAACCAATGGAATATAGTAAGTAATATTCCTATTTGTGGTTTAAAAATCCCTTGGCGTGCCGTGCCGTGCCGCCAGTAGGCACATGCCCTTAGTCTCGCTCAAAATCGGTATAGATTATTAATAAAGTGTCATAAAATACTAAATATTTCATATACTTAATTTGGGAAGGTACCTATTATAGTTTGAAAACTCGGTTGAATGCACCCGGCATTAGAAGAGCCTCCACAAATGACCATACTGAACAAAGGTGAACATTATTACACATACACACCCTGAACCAATGACGTATTTTAAATAGATGCGTCATACATGAACATTAGTGCACTCAAAAACAGCGTAAGCCATGATTGTAGCTACATAGCGCGTGAAGAAAACGAAAGACGTATACCGATATCTGTTGTTAGAAAGAGATGAAAATACATATTTAGTTACGTCACTAGCTGCTGCATGTTCATTGGCGCGTACGTAATAATAATTATTATTATTGTAAATGTCAGGCAATTGCCTGGCATTTACTTGTACAGGTACAGGTAACGCATCTAAAGGTTGCATCATTGCCCTGAACTGGCAACTCTGTACCAAAACTTGCCGCAAAATAAGCTATTTTCATTGCAGATACAACTACTGTTATGCTGCCTTCCCATCCTTCTACCCACCTTCCCTAAAACAGTGGTACCTACTCAACATTAAACGCGCATCAAAAGGTAACTTTCCCCAAATGCTGCTTCAACATTACCCCTTACTCCCTTAGTTACCCACTTCCAGAGCAGCCAAGTAAAAGGTATAATAGATAAGTGATTATAACCGTGCCGTTAATGAGTAGTCGGCAATCTCAGCAAATTGCCGCTCGTTAGCGACACAGCCTGTTGAAACTGTTGTGACAGGTAACCAACAACTTGTGGGACCTATGGACTTTTTAACACGCTTTTATTTATTTATCTTATATTTTGTATTGTTATTTTTTTTAAATAAATAATTTAATTTTTTACATTGTTGTCACATGTCTTAAAGAAGCAACAAGAACAACCCAGGATTTTGTAATATTTTGATTTAAAAGAGTGTCCTTGGAGTTTCTTGCCTATTCATCTCCATAGAGATCTACGTTTTGGAATGGGCAAATAGCTTCAACTTTCTGACTAACTGACCGACTCTTTCACAATTCAAAAGTTCCTGTAATAGGTTTAATTGAAATAAATGTTTTGAGTTTGAGTTTGCTTCGCCTGTATCTACGTAATGTATGAAATCTTTGAACTCGATTTTCGACCACTTCAAAACATCTGATTAATTTAAAATTTTGCACACTTATCAAGGACCGATGACAATACAATAAGTTAATAAGTTTGTCCCATTATCGTTACCAGGATCTTCAGGATTATCAATTTTCATATTTAGAGACACGGCAGTGATTTGTGCCAAGTATGACTTAAACTTTGAGACAAGCATATGACTATTGGCAGGATCAACTGGAGAGTTTCGTACACTAAACAAAAAAAAAATGTTTACAAAAAAAAATTATCCCATTAGCCTGACAGATGGTAAACTACGTACGGTACGGTACGCTTTCTTACGATAAAATAAATTTCTTGTTAATCACTATTATTATTTCAAACTTGTTTAAAATGATTTTCTACTTTTTAGTTTAGTTTTCTATTATGGCATGTTTTTGTTTTTTAAACTATAATTTTCTATGAAAAAAAATCCGGAGTCAATAGTCTTGTTTGCTTGGTTAGAAACTATGAAGCCTTTTTTTACTGGTAGCATGGATTATCTATTAGCTTAGCATGACACTTTCATTCAATCCTTATTAGTTGTTCTTAGGTATCTATACTTATGTAATGATTTCAGGATCAAAATCCTGAAATTATAAATGTCTTTATCTATTTTGGAATTTATGTAGTAGTTTACTTAAATTTGCTCTGCAGTGGGACATTTCGCATAATAGCATAAGCAGCCTATAACATGCCCACTGCTGGGACACAGGCCTCCTCTCTGTGAGAGAGAGTGGGTAGTAATCCCCCACGCGGGCCCAGTGCGGGTTGATAGACGTCAAATGTCTTTGAATGTTTTATTCTAGGACATGCCGCTCTCAAAACGGTGAGAAGGAAAACATCGTGACGAAAAACGATGTTTTCTTTCACCGTTTTGAGAGCAGTGGTGATGTTATTATTTACGCAAAGTAAAGTGCCTGCTAGGGTTCGAACTCACGACCTACAACTCGTAAGTCGGGGACGGTACCACTGGGCCACCACGTGGGACATTTACAGACCATATTCAATTTATACAACATACTTTTTGTCGATTTAAGTGAACACAAATGAATGGAACAGCTGAATTTTATTTCGCGATTTCAAGGTTGGTCCCATAGAAAAAAAAACTCCAAATGATGAGTACAATGAACCCTTTTCGGGTTTAGTATGAACAAAAACTAATGTTGTACCTATAGCAAAACTATTCAGTTAATGTGTAAAGTAAAGAACACCTACCTGTTTATATTATTAAAGCTCTTCTAAATCATCATCATTCATCATCATTTCAGACGAAAGACGTCCACTGCTGGACATAGGCCTCCCTCAAAAAAGGGGGGGATGTTCCATAATCGCCACGCTTCGCAGGCGGGTTGGCGATCGCAGTATGGTTTTAAAAATGCATAGAGAACACTGCTGCCCATTCTCTAGTAAGTCCCTTAGTCGCCTTTTACGACACCCACGGGAAGAAATAGAGTGGTGCTATTATTTACGTCCGGCACCTAACGGAACAAAAATCATGAAAAGTTTAGAAACTACAATTACGCTTTATATCCGAGCTTTATTTAATATTTTTGATGTAACTGGTAACCCTACTATCCAGCCTAAATTCGATTTTCATTGCGTATATTCATTTAACGTCGTTAGCAAGGTGAATTACCAAAAGGGCAATGTAATACAAAATGAGACAAGCTCTCCTGGTCTCTTTTGTAATTAAGGACTTCAATAGACGATGAGTCGAAAGTTAATTATCTTAATGTTAATAAAGGATGGGTACTTATGGAACTAATGTAGACTGCTCTGAATTTGTAAGTAGAGAAACTAGTCTGAAAAGTACTTTGATTCTCATTTCTATGTTTATTTGGAAGCGTAAGACAAGTTCTGGCAAAGTTTGTTTCGTAACTTTTACAAGACAAATGACGCAAGACGAAGAGAAGATGTGTGATCCTGATGAAGAGACTCAATTATATTTATAGGTATTACAGAAAAATTATGAAGATTGCTTAAATTTTTCTTAATTTTTTTAAACTATTTTATATTTTAACTTAGTAAAGTTGTTAACTTTAATGTGCATGCGCTCTCGTATAAGTCATCAATTCTTACGTGAATATTAGTAAAATACTTTATGAAATAAATTCAGGAAGTAATGTCTACCCAAAGCATAAAAAACGATATTACTTTCAAACTACTTAAGATATTTCCATGCTTTTTTTTGTATGGATATACTGTTTTATTATCTATAATTTTATCTGTGATTTTTTTCAAATATTCATATTTTCGTTACTAAAAATAAATATTCCCTATGAAAGTTAATTGTGGCGCGGCGTGAGCGCGACGCGCATTTGTATGGCCAAGGTCAACGGCGATTATCTGACCCTTATCTAATAATTTAGTATAGACTAGCTTTTTTTCGACACTTATTTTTAAGTGCCGCAGCATCATGCTGAGATACGGGCCTTTTGGCCTCGTACAGGACTTTGTTTTTATTTTCTTTGTTTTATTTTTGTTTTTGTTCTTTTTTTGTTTCTATGAATGTGTTTTATTTAATTTGTGGTCTGTGCGAGTCCCAATAAATGTTTTTTCTTTCTTTCACCGATGGCTTCACGTATGGAGGTCGTAAATTATACGGAAAGATACTACCAGGATAAAAAGGATCCTATGTCCCAAATTTCATCCAAATCTGTTAAGCCGTTAAGGCGTGAAAAATAGACAGAATTACTTTCGCATTTATAATATAATATGGCTATTGAAGTATGAATCGATTATTAGCTAGCAAACATACAAAACTATTGAATCGATTTTAATTAAATTGGCACCAGAGTACCAGTTGCACTGTTTGTGAAGATATCGGCTTTTGTTCCACAATACTATTGAATTTCGTATTGTCAATGTCAAGCGTATTGATGATCATCTCTGTTTACTTCTTTTTCTGTTCCAGGAAATGCAAATCTGCCGTGTTTAACAAAAACCTTTGAATCCGATCTATTTACATTTATAAGTATTTTTTTACGATTCCGCAGAAGAAAAAACAGTTCAATGTGAATCTGCATCGTAGAAATCAGATGATTATAATTGCTGTGAAGGCTCTATTTACTATTGGAATAATCCTACAAAGACCATTTTATTTTATGTGGAAAAACAACGGTCAAAAACAAAACCATGAGATGTTTTTTTTTCAGTGAATCAGAAAAACTTATCACTGGAACATAATCATATTATCATTATATTCACAATCATGGAATTCAAATCGATTTACGCAGACACTTAGTTACGCAGACGCAGATATATGCCAGTGACCTTGAGTGGTTAGCTTGCGTGTTCTGTACTGAGCTCACGGAAGACGTCGTACGTTCAGCCAGTACAACAAAAGGTATTTTAATAAAACGCGTATACTAAAAGATCAATAATTAAATTATCTTTAAATTGGTGAAGGTTTCAGAAAAATACGCTTGGTAGTTTTTGCGCCATTGTCAGTTTTCTATCCGCGTTAGATATAACTTTACAAATTAATTTCACTATGTAATATAAAGATAATCTAAAATATTCACATATTAAGTTGTTGATAAAATGCTCTTATTTAACATTATATTTTTTTTCAAATCATTAACACTACTCGTTTAGACGTCATCTTCAGTATAAAATCATTAATAGTCGGTTATCGTCGCCTTAAATAAAGAACAAATAAGAACAAGTTAAAAACCTGATCTACGTAAATAATTAGGTAAAGAAAAGCAAGCACGTATAATTCCTTTCAGCCCCTTTCACTTAAATCTCTTAACTGCGTTTAGCATTCGCACCTCGTGCTTCCTAAAATATGCAAAGTGCCTGCCAGAGGCACAGCTCACAGAGCTAAGCGACTGAAAGCGTAAGGAATCTGGTCCTTTACCCCCACAAGGAACAGGGACCTTGAATTCCGAAGTAATCCAAGTTAAATTAGAGGATTTCGTACATTAACATGCGTTACACGAACTGCTTACGGAAATCTATGGCGTTGGTCCTGCTATAAATCCCGGATGGATCGGCCCTTTTGTGCGGAACGGAATACTGGTATATTGGGTTAGAATGAGAAAAGCCAAGTCAGCAGAAGATTGAAATTGGATTATTCTAAGCAGCGTCTCATTTTAGACGACCGCGATGGAAATATTAAATGGTTTTGAACGATTTAAAACCAATTAAATGAACTATATTATATACGTAAGTCAATTTCAACTGAAAATCTGCATCCATTTCGTTTATAAACTCGACTACTTATGTTTATTAAGTTTATTTATGTAAACTTCGGGTCCCTTGAGTAAAAGGGACTGACCCTTAACCACAAGCTAACCTTGATCCCGACCTGTGTCACCGGTATTAGGTTATGAATACAGAGCTATTCCGAGAGGGCTTAGTATGCTATGCAGATTGCTTGAGTTGTGGGATCAAGTAGCTGTTACTGGTAGTTACGAGTGGCAGATTTAGTACGTGATGGTGGCCTCTCGGATATTAGGACCAAAATCCTCTATTTTCGAACGTCGCGGTCCGTTTTGGAAAGCAAGCTTGCACAGTGTAACCGGCAAAAGGAGAGGATAATAGTGTCTTAACCTGCATTGGAAAACCCAATCTGACTTTTAAAAAGGTGTTTAGATTTATTTTTGACAGATTATTTCTGACACCCTTTAACGTAAAGCCCTTTTCACCTAATAAGGTTTGGGTTTATTATATTAATAAGCCTAATTATTTTAATATATTTATGTATATTTATTTGTGCATAGATTTATATGTATAATTAGGTTTATATTTATAGTTTTAATAGGTATATTATATTTAAATAATATCATTTTATTCCTCAATTCTCACTATTGCACCTACCACTGTTTGTCTCTGCATCGCCCAAAGGTTGACTGGTAGAAAATGCCTATGGCATTAAGTCCGCCTCTGTACATTTCTGTGCTTAAAGTATTAAATAAATGAATAATAGGGCCGTTAAATGTGGTTACTGATGAGCCGCTGACCGACTATACCTCCTGTACGTATGTTATTGTAACAGCAAACAATAGCCAGTCCAGTCTACTTGCACAAATCCCGACAGCTATTGAACGTTTTTAATAAACGCACATCCCACTAACAAGAGCTGAACGCTTCCAACTGTAAAGCCTTTGTCCATCACTACACAGAACGGTATAAAATGAATTGAAAATATAATTTTAAAATATCGCCGTACCCTTTGTCGAAAGCTTTCGCCATTAATAACCAAAGTTCCTTTGTTTTGTTTCCATCAAAACTCAGGGACATTGTCGGTCCTCTGACACAAATTTGTTTGGAGGACAATATGATTAATTCGTGAATTTCTGGTGGACAACTAATCCTTTTGAATATGAGAACAGTTTTTGTGTTATTTATTAGCTGTAAATTATCTTGTTTTGTATGACCCTTTTATACCTAAACCTGAAAACAGTTTGTTTACAAAGACAGAACATCAATCATTGAAATAAAATCCATACAACAAACATTAATCTAGCACAAATCTAGAACATAAAAACCGGCCAAGTGCATGTCGGACCACGCACAATGAAGGGTTCCGTAGTTGGGATGAATTTATCCCAAAAACAAACTTAACATTGTAGTTCAAAAACATGCTCTCCCATACATCGATATACGTTACGGTCAATTCTCCAACTGCAAATTTAAGTTGGTCGACTATTACTCGTTAACTTGTGAAGCCTACTTAGCTGTGATAGTTTTCCTTTTAATTTCGTTATATATACTATTGCCATGAATTTTTTCACATATCCAAAACCAACCATTTAGCTGGCAGGGGGGGGGACACTTGACTCTAACAAAAAATAGCACTTTAAAGCTTAAATTTACGCAAACGGATCCCTTAATTGAAAAATGGTTTTGCCAAACCCACAATATTTTTGAACGGCCTATCCAGTGATACCCCACACGATGGAATAGACGAGAAAAAAAAATATCATCCCCATTTCACGTGTAAAGAAGGTACCCTAAAAAAAAATGTTTTTCTGAATTTTATTTTACCATTTTTTCGGCATGATTAATATGTATGTATACCCATGCCAAATTACAGCTTTCTACGACTAAGCGTCTCTGAGCTAAGCTGGGGACAGACGGTCGGACAGACAGACAGACGGACATGGCGAAACTATAAGGGTTCCTTGTTTACTACGGAACCCTAAAAATGACCAGCAGCAGCAGAATACATGGAAACGATTAGACTAATTGTTTACGAATAGATAAAGCCTACGAGCGAACCTGGCTCCTACTCCGGACTCCTGACACTAAAAATAACCGGTCAAGTGCGTGTCGGACCACGCACAATTAAGGGTTCCGTAGTTGGGATTAATTTATCCCAAAAACAAACTCAACATTGTAGTTGAAAAACATGTTCTCCAATACATTGATATACGCCACGGTCAATTTTCCAACTGCAAATGTAAGTTTGTAATAGCAATTTTTTTAATGTGATAATACCACAAATTATGAATTTTCGGACTTTTTCGTTTACTTGTACTGTGAGACCTTGCTTCTTGCCAAATTTCATGATTCTAGGTCAGCGGGAAAAACCGTACTTATAGGTTTCAATTCATTTGCTATCATAATATGACGCATAAATCACCGTATTTTTTTAATGCATTGACTTAGATGCTTAATTTTTTTAGAACTCTAGGGGACCGCAGACCTACGTATTTGATATTAATTTAAACTTGATACTCGTAACTCCACACGCGTTCCTGTGAAAAGGGGTCTTGACAGACTGGCAGACAGACAGAGGGACAGACAGACAGACAGACGGACAGATAGACAGACGGACAACGAAGTGACCCAATAAGGGTTCCGTTTTTTACTTCTGAGGTACGGAACCCTAAAAATACAGAATCAAAGAAAATATGAATTAGAACCTAAGTAGATAAACCTAGTGAGAACGCTGAAACCATCACAGTTTCTTTAGATAGGAAGCCAAAGTAGGACTACATCCCATTCCCTAATGAGACATAAAGATCATACATCATACATACATACCCTGCCAATTCGATCATACATTAGCAAAATCAACATCCCCTTAATATTCCAAACACCGTACCAGGGGGCCTAAAATGGACGCTTTGGCATAATCATATTATGATCTGCATACAATTCATATACCGCAATTCATCTGTTTGACAGTTTTGTATGGAGTTTCGTAAAATGGTCCACACATTATGAATTGCTCTATTGAAGTCTAATGTCAAATAGCAGCTGTCAAACAGATGAATTGCGGGATGTATGAATTGTACGCAGATCATAATATGATTATGCCAAAGCGTCCATTTTAAGCCCCCAGATGGGTATCCGTCACCCGCAAATCGATTACCCCACAGAGCTAACTTGACCACAACTCCCACTGTCTAATTGGATGGGTCTGTTTAGATCCACCCAACGTCCACTGCATTCACGATGACCATTAATTCCTTTAAAGCCGACCTCCGAGAGAACTGCTCAACTCCCATAAGTGTCTAGTTACTACTAACGCCATCTAGTTATCGTTAATGAACTAATTTGTGGTCCTTCGGTACGGGTCGATTTAATGGCTTATTACTATTAATAAATTGTTTCCACGATGTTGAGTAAGGACAAGTTACGAGGGAAGCGCTGTCAAGGTAAGATATGTATCTTTCCCTTTAAGCAGGATTTCAGCTCTGGGGGAGAGAAAGTTTTCATTCTGCTAGAAAGTAGAATTTCGGAGTTGTGAGTGGATTTATGTTATAATTTTGAGATATTGGAACATGATCTCGTTAATATCAGTTTATAAATATTATAAGCGGATCGTAGCAAGGATGAGATGAGGCAAATATTGCTAGGTGTTTTCTGTAGGCACGTTATCTGCTACGAGATTTGTTGCTATGGTGTGCAAAGAACCGAAGGCGATAATACTTTATTCTAATCAGATTCAAGGTCTTTAAACAAATACAGATAAATATTAGCTACATTATTGTATAATACATTCTATCTGCGTGGATGTTTCTGTTCATTAAATCTTCACAGTTAATTTCACAAATTAATTTAAACAAATACAGCTAAATATTAGCTACATTATTGTATAATACATTCTATCTGCGTGGATGTTTCTGTTCATTAAATCTTCACAGTTAATTTCACAAAGATTTTGCATGCTTCATCTTCGTTCCATGTACTCATCGCTGATCTATAAAAAGAGTTTGTGTATTTTATGTATATCCAAATCGGCGAGGATAAAAAATGTGTTACAATAGTAAATAGTTGTGAGCGTGTAAAACGTTCAGGTGACAAACGTGACTGGCAATTTAATGGGACTTTGGAAAAACTAGTTGAGTATTGATGTGCTTTTTATCCTCATGTAGCAACATGATGAGTGTACGAATTGGAGAGTTCTTAGTTTGAACCGAAGTCAGTCAAAACTTCAGCTGGCCCGAAGGCCCGAAGACCTTCAAAGATCCTGAGATGCTAGCTTTGATTTCATGAGCTAATTTAGACAAAACTCGCCATCTATACAATACAGAAATGAAAAAGTATTGATGAGAGACGAATTTCCCATAAATAGGTACACACGTTTGATGCACGCGACAGCCTACCATGAGGTGCGACTTATTTCCACGAATAAAAGTGCTCGATTTTTGGGATTACCCGGATTAGCTATCTTGTTTCTCCGTCGTGCCCTCACCCATATAAGTATAGTATAGACAATATAACCTCATAGCTGGGAAAAACTGCACACCACCAAACAGTTTAATAAAGGCAAAAAAATATTATTCGTGGTCTATGTTGTATCAACAAGTAGATATTTTTACGAATGTGATCTTGAACCAAGCTCAAGCACAAATCTCGATCTAAGGTAGATTTTGGATTGAAATCTGTCAGATTTATGTGTTAAATGCAAAAAGTTTCTCCACAACACAGGAAAAGGTACTCGAATGAATGTTGACAAAGGTTTGTCCACTATCTCAAAAAGGTAGATTTATTCCACTGGCTTTAGACATACTTATCTATTTCTTCAATCGTAACTACCATAAATTGATGTTACACGTGTGCAGATAATATATTATTAGCTATATCGATTGTTATCGGTAAATAAACATCTGTAATGCATCGAGTATCGGTGTGCTTATCGTAGTAAGTTCCACGTGGTTGGGTTTCATTGTCCAGCCGCTTTCATAATAGGAGTTTTAATTCGCTGCAGTAAAATAACACTTCTTACCGTCAATTCGTCAAATAGCTTGTGTCATTTTACTAAAGCTAATTAAAAGTCCCACTATAGTTTAGTTGCACTTGCACTTGACATTTATTAGTCAATTTTATTGTACTCTTTGAATCAGTTGTAAATCAAAGTAGGTATTTATTGATCACATGATCTCAGTAGTATTTAATAATTGCAATTTAAACTTAGGGTTATTATTGATCAAACGATCTCACTGGTAATAAAAGTTTTTTTCGTAATAAATTTTATTAAGGTATTTTTTATCAAATTAATGGTCTCACTGGTAACAATTTTTTTTTGTAATTTTTTTATTTGTACCTACGCTAAAGTAGGTAGGTGCCTAAGCAAAATAATGTGGAACCATTTATATTTAAAACCTTAAGTGCAGTCAGCCTCAAAAAGATGTATACACGGACATTAAACTATTTCATTGTTTCTTAGTACAATGTTTTGGAACAAATGTGGTTACCTTTGTTCCAAAACATTGTATCCACCGTGTAGATACAAAAAGTAGTAAGTAAGTATATCTTATACAATTTATTTTGCCAAAACAAAGTAAACTTTTTGGCCATAGGTTATAAAGATGTTTTGGGACAGCATTTTTACTTTGTTTTGGTAAAATAAATTGTATACTAGGTATGTTTCGTACCTGTACCTACAGTGGGTACAATGTTATGGCACAATGGTTGTAGACAATAAAATGGCTCCTTGTCCGTATGTACATCTTTTTGGGGCTGACTGTACCATATTTTAAGCAAAGTATTATGTTAGAGTTGCTTTTTAAGTAAATAGTAGGGAACTAGAAATTATTCTGGAAAGCAGCTGTTTGGCGAGGACTGCTCGCGGATGGAAGGACCGGAGAGAGCGGTTTTCACAGTTCTTGTAACCACTGTCGTGCGAATGACCGCACCTTTCAATATTATTGTGTTTTCTTGTTTAAAGTTATTTTTAAATCTAATAATATTTTACGCAGTTACGTCATAAACATAATACACGTTTGGTTTCGGTTCAGTGGATATCAATCAATATTTTTTGTGCATATTTACTGCGATTTCTATCAAAAAAGTGTACATTTATTATGGAATCTATAGTATAAACGAAATAAATTGGTTTTTTTTTGTAATATTTACGTAGATAAATAAAATATATAGTTCTTTTGCAAACAATCTTGTCAATCTTGTCAATGTCATTTATGGAGTTTTTTTTAATCTTAATTGGAATATTAAGACCCGGAGTTAAAGGGCACCTACTGGCTAGGCTGTCGGTAAGTATTTCTAGTATTTTCCCAGAAGTTGAAACAAGTAGGTAATGGCTCTGACTCTATAGGCCAGGGGGTCTACTCCAAACCCGGCCGTTGCTTGACTACGGGTAAAATGGCTGAATACGGCGAAAAAATATAAGAAATAAGCCAAAGTCAAAAATGTGACTTTAATTTTAACTTAATTTTGATTTAATTTAATTCTATTTAGTTTGTTTTAGTTCCACTACCTACAATATTATGGACCAAATATGTCTGAAATAAAAAGTTAAACAAAGAAAAGAAAAAAGAAACTATGGAAGTTATAAAACGGCCGAACAGTCGGCCGATACTTCGGATTAACGCTTCGGGGGCCTACCCCCAGGCCTCATCAAAATTTGTAACAAGTTTTTGATTTAGAAGAGTGTCCGTGGAGTTTCCTGCCCATTCTTCTCCATAGGAACCTACTAGGCTTTGGAATGGGCAACTAGCTTCATCTCTCTGACTGAACTGACAATTCGAAAGTGCCTGATAATGTTTTAATTAAAAAAAAATGCTTTGAGTTTTATCTTTTTAATCATTAGGGGTCACCCAAACGATAATCAATTGCCATCAATTTATATTGTAGTCAAATTGACGATCGATTCAATTGCATTCGGTAGACGATCAATCATCATCATCATCATTTCAGCCGAAAGACGTCCACTGCTGGACATAGACCTCCCCTAAAGGGGGGTTTGCTATAATTGGCACGCTTGGCAGGCAGGTTGGCGATCGCAGTATGCTGTTAAAGTGAATAGAGAACGCTGCTACCAATTCTCTAGTAAGTTCCTTAGTCGCCTTTTACGACACCCACGGGAAGAAATGGGATGGTGCTATTCTTTACGTCCGGCAGCAAACGGACAGATTTCCGCATCAATGTGTATCAATCAAGTAAAAATTTACAATTGCAATAGATCGTTTTGGGGACCCTTAAGACCAAATGCAAAGCCTCTACGTATAACACTAACCTAAAGAATCACGTTTCAGTTACAGCCAAAACACTAAACAAGAAAACGGAAGAGATATCTACATTCCACAATACAGAAATCCCGCCATGCATTTATGAAACAGTTGAATAAACACAAAAATCTATCCTGATACGAACGATATATCAATTTATACTAAAAGGATACGTCCCGCCTCCCCTATCTGAGAGGT
The DNA here is from genome assembly GCA_948098905.1 of Tiliacea aurago. Lineage (NCBI taxonomy): Eukaryota > Metazoa > Arthropoda > Insecta > Lepidoptera > Noctuidae > Tiliacea > Tiliacea aurago. The sequence goes on along the minus strand of OX402577.1, from coordinate 28,650,634 downwards.
CTGGAGCGATGGTATGATGTGACCGCCATTTGTCTTGGGAGCGCACTTCCATCTACGGGAATTAGGTCACTCGCACCCCTCTTACTGGATGCGTGGTTACTAGATGTGGCGCGAGTCTACGGGTTGAATTGGGGACTTCCTTCTTGAATAATGAAGTGGTAGCGTGGGATACACTGATGTATCATTGTTCGTTATTATTTAATCAGCCTATTTTCGGCACTATGTAAGACCTAACCTACAATCATTCGTTAAGCAACTACCTACTCCTGCCAGGGTTGCAAGTTTGTCCGAAAGGGATATGGTGGCCCTGGCATACAGGCAACTGAAGGAACACGGGTGGGTTTTAGTCCGTAAAAGTCTGACACCCCGCTCCGCCCAGAACGGGAGAACATATTTGATAATTTCCCACGCAAAAAAAAGGCAACTTCCTACTAAAAGGCTTAAATTTATACCGCCTTATTACAAAACAAGATTTATATTTTGACATGGCTTAAACCATGAAGCCAGTTTTTGTAATAAGAACGTAACAGTGATTGAAATACCGTTCTTTATACAAAACTGAGAACATAGTTCGGTACTAAGTTGCCAGTTTTGTGTTTACGAACTTTACTATAGTCGGAATAAAATTCGAAATTCAATAATGGCTCCATGTTTTAAACCTGGGTTTGAAGATAAACCTTGTTTTGTAATAAGGGGGATTAAGTTTACGTCTGCATTTTAACCCATATTTTAAAACCAATTGTGTCTCAGGAGGAACCAACAGTGTCACACAACAACCCATATAAATAAATGGCATTAGATACTTGGGTCCAAGGTTTTATCAAAATCTGGTGTGGTTTTTGTGATGCTGTTTATTAATCAGTAGGTTAACTATCTATTGATTAAAAGTTCGTACAGACTGGCGCGGGGACGTGACAAGGGTCGTGCTGCCTGTCGCGCCCGCGATATCGCTCCAGTCTGTACGATCCTTTACAAGGGATAAGGAGACAAGGGTGACCTACTGACCCTAAGTCATAAGTTATTTCTTTCATAAGAAAATATCATCTACGGAAGTGATGCAAAGCACCCCTAAAACACAGGCTTTTAGCCTAGTTTAGGAGGCATCAGTTCGCCCTTTAATGTGACTATAATGTACAACATTTATTTAATCCTTGTGTACTTATGTATATTTTTAAAGTGTACAAATAAACATTTTATTTTTTAAGCTAACTAATCTCAAGTCTGTCTTCTTAGATTATTCTCGTAAGACCTCAAAGCCTCTTCCATCCTTTCCACATCTGAGTTGGGTTCATTGTTTAATGAGCGTACCCTGATTCAGCGTTTATCATTACCGACAGTTAGTAGCTTCTGAGAACACTATTGATTTATTCCGAGCATGTTTAATGCAACGAGGACAAGAAAAACATATTATTAAGTATTTCTAAAGAAATATAACATAAAAAGTAAACAAACAAAGTTAAGAACACGCTTTATTGAAAAACTTTGCAAATGAAGATGATAAGATTTCTTATTTCTTTTGTGTGTAATGAAGAGGCGTGTGGTCAGCAGTAGTTTACCTACGGACTGGGAATATTACAAAAAGATTAAAAATAAGTTTTGCAGTGCTGGACTGTAAAGATCGTAAATTGTCATTGTCATAGGAATAAAACTGAGGATTGAGCCTTCAAAGCAAGGCCATAATCTGAAAAATGTTAGTTCAATTAACTTTTTTAAACAGCCTCCAAAATGGAGGAAGTTATATGTTCGGCTGTATGTTGCTCCGTCAATTGTGGACCGATTTTGAAAATTCTTTTTTTTAAGGGTATGCTCCCGAGGTGGTCCCATTGTCACCAAATCAAAATCAAATCTGATGAGGGGATCCCATGGAAATCGAAGGCAATCCTCAAATTTTATAGGCACACTTAAATCGATTTCAGTATTTTTTATAGTAACTCATGCATTTGCACTCGAAAACCACCATTTGGTAAAGTGGAACTGATGATGAAGACCACAGATAGCCACCGGAACTACTTTAATAAGTATTTCACTGTTGCGATTCGATTAGACACTTTAATATGGTTGCAAAGCAAGTTATGCTCTTCACAATGCATATGGTTAAGTCATCAGTTCTCCTGGTTCTTACCAGGAGAACTCCTCAACTTTTAACGGCAAAAAGTTTTTTTATTTTTACTTTTTGTGGGTCAGTTTGCGATTTATTTAAGTTATAATAGCCTAATGTCAACTACTCATCACCTTTTACAAAATATGGCTTTTTCCGATGCAGGGGCGTTAATAGTTGAGGAGTTCTCCTGGTAAGAACCAGGAGAACTGGAACTGGTGGTGACTTCACCATATGCATTGTAACGAGCATAACTTGCTTTGCAACCATAATAAAGTGTCACCTAATAATTATTACCTATAATAATCCCTGAATCAACTACTTTTAACACTCCGTCTCAACAAAAGACCAAACGTAAAAAAAACGTAGTGCATAATTTTTCAAATGAACTTATCTATCTCACAATTTCATTCCTAGACAAAGACTTAAACTTGTCATGTTCTCAAGAAAATTCATGTTTACTTAACTTTGCAACACAAACGCTACGAAAAGGAGCTCCTACAAACTTAATTACACAAGCTTACTAATGCGTCCACTATAACTTGATCCCTCTCGTGAACTATCGCTCTTTGTAACTGTTGTATTTGTAAACAGTGCGGTGTGATATCCAGGTCATCTTAGAGTGGTGCTGCAAGATGGATGAAGGCGGAAAGTCAACAAAGGGTGAAGTGTAGCCACCGATCAAGGTCCGGTTAGGTGACACCCATAATGTATGTTTTAAAGTGGAGCGCAGGGATATTTGTTATTAAATGATTTATTTTGTATGGTAGGTATATTTTCTATCAGAATCAAAGTAGATTGATAATGGCCATGAAAGCTTAAACCTAAAAAAAAGCATTAAAGCTTAAACCTAAATAATCGAGGTAAACGTAATTGCCGAAAAGTTAGGGGGGGGTGTACATATTATAGTACACCCACATTTCACAAGTTATGCTTAGGGGACGATAACCGACTTTTAATGATTTTATACTGAAGATCACGAGTAAACGAGTAGTGTTAATGATTTGAAAAAAAAAAGAAAGTTAAATTAGAGCATTTTCTCAATAATTTAATATGTGAATATTTTAGATTATGTTTATATTACATAGTGAAATTAATTTGAAAAGTTATGTCTAACGCGGATAAAAACAGAATGGCGCAAAATCTACCAAGCGTATTTTTCTGAAACCTTCACCAATTTGAAGATAATTTAATTATTGTGTTTCGGTCTCTGAGGATACTGACTTTTCTATGTTTATACATTTTAGAGGTGGTAATTTTTGTAAAAACCAATCTTAATTTATTTCCGTCACTGGACAATGTAAGAACACGTAATCCCTTCAGAACCCAATACAAAAACTTGCTACATTCGGGTAATTATAAAACAGCACTGTTAAGGAAAAGTATTATGACAATTGGACCTGTCATTTATAATAAAATAACCCATGGTTTTAAGGATTGTTCTGTTAACATTTTTAAATCTAAGGTAAGTGCACTACTTTTAGGCAAATGTTATTACTCAGTAAAAGACTTTTTAAATGATATGAGTTTATCCAGATTATGATTAATACAATTAATTGCAGATTTGACCATGACATGTACCTGACTATATTATTATTAATTGACTTCATTTTAATTTCTGTTTTGTTTTGTTGACATTATTTTGTTATTTAAAGACTTTTTAAATGATATGAGTTTTTCAAGATTGTGATTATTATAATTAATTGCAAATTTGACCATGACATATGTACCTGGCTATATTATTATTAATTGACTTCATTTTAATTTCTGTTTTGTTTTGTTGACATTATTTTGTTTGTATTAATATTTTAATTTATGTAATAATTTGCACGCCGTAAGGTAGACTGTAGCCGATCTCATCATATACCTGTACGTAGCTACATTCATAGCAAATAAAGTACTGATTACTGATCTTTTAGTTTATGCGCTTTATTAAAATACCTTTTGTTTTGTGTATAATAAATTAATAATGCGTCAAATTGTGGACAGCACTCCTTGATGGGCGAGTCCTATTACTGGCTGAATGTACGACGCGTTGCGTGAGCTCAGTACAGAACACGCAAGCTAACCACTCAAGGTCACTGGCATATATCTGCGTCTTGTCTCATGTAGTAGGGGACGCGCCTATTGCCATCAAACCGGACACAAATCCAGACTTTGAGCAGCTACTAAGAAATTCCTGATAGATAATCCCATTAACACTTTATCCGAACTGGGAATCGAGTCCAGGATCTTAGACTCAGCAGTACCACTGGACTAACGAGGCAGTTCTAAAATAGGATAGTAAAATAAGCTCTCTTTTCTCCCAATTCTTTGCTGAAAAACTACCATAAATTTACAGTAGAACTAAAGAACGTGGTGAATGGAGTCATGAGCTGAGCAAACGAAAAGATGATCCAGCACGATCGTCATCTTGTTGGCTCAGGAAAAGCAGGTATTTTGTAGAAGCCACAACTATTATTGGCAAATACCAGCATAGCTATTCAAAACCATTCGACAGGCTTCCAATTGAAAACGACACATCGGTTTTCGGTTACCTGATTTGTCTAGTCCCCAACTGCAAATAGCTGTCAGAAGAACAGCGGCCGAAAATCTTGACAGTTTAAATTTAAACCAATAAGATGGTTTAAATTTAAACTGTCAAGATTTTCGGGTTTCGGATTTGTGAATATCGTTTAGAGGACTCCTTCGATAAAATGGACTGATGTTCGATTCGGCACGGAAGCGTATCGATTGTTTGTGAATAGGTATGCAAGATACCAAAGTGAATAGGCTTTAATAAATGACGAAAAGAAGCATATTACATAATAAGAAGAGGGTCAAACAAGGCTTTCATGACTATGGACTGCTGCAGGCCAAGTCGCAACTCCAGGGTAAATAGTCGCATAATTAACACCACTCCTAAATCACTAAGCAAATAAATTATTTAGCGTCACGTCATCTGAGTTTATCATGTCCCGTGTGGTTGGATACCGCACAGATGCGATGCGACCTGTCCCAACAAAATTATGTGCGTTTTACGACACACGTGAACATAATGAATTTACGTTTGTTAACCCTCTCACAGGCCCTGCCGGAGTGTTACATGAGAAGACGTCGTGCGAAGGGTTGACGTCAATGTGAGTCTTTTTTAGGATCATCATTTCAGCCGAAAGACGTCCACTGTTGGACATAGGCCTCCCCCAAAGCGTGTTTGCCATGATCGCCACACTTGGCATTCAGTTGGCGATCGCAGTATGGTTTTAAAATCCATAAAAAACGCTGCTGCCCATTCTCTAGTAAGTCCCTTAGTCACCTTTTACGACACCCACGGGAAAAAATAGGATGGTGCTATTCCTTACGTCCGGCACCACACAGTACAGCAGGTGTAAGATCTAATTCATCACAATAATTTTTGGCATCTTATGTATGGAACTGTTCATCTTGTCGTAACAACCACAGCATGTTTTTTTTTTTGCGATGGACGTAGGCAAAAATCTTTACAAAGCTACGGGGTAATGACTTCTATAAAAAAAGTAAGTGTAGACACAAAAATAATTCGATTCATCGCAGCCCACTAATTGGCTGCTAAGAATGAGCAGTTACCAGCTAGGTATATCCTTCCTAACTTTTTTATAATCTTGGTCTAGGATATTTACTACTGCAAATCAGCATCGCTATCAGTAATTTACACAGATGGCAGTACCTAAGTAAAAAACCCAAGAAATACTCTGTCCTTAAATTAGGCATAATATTACATAGGCTACGTGAAAAGATGACCAATTTTCAGGAAAAAATATTGTTGAGCACATGCGTCCATGTGGTTGCCTGTTTTTTAATCATGACCGCAATGTTTCAACCTCAAGCGGTTCTAAAATATAATTACCAATAAGGTTCACACACACACACGTCCACACACACACACCATAAATCACTCGCAATTGTACCACGGTAACAACCTTTATAAGTGATACTATGTCATATAATGGAGGTCCTGGAGTTCCAAAATGCCTTGGCTTAGTTTAGACTCCAGATTTCTCACAAGTCACAAAATCTTTTCAAAATACCTGTCAACTAAATGTTTCTACAGACCGGCGCGACACGCGACGCGACACAATGGCCCCGCGTGTCGCACGACGATGGTGCCATTGTGTCGCGTCGCGAGTCTCGCCGGTTTGTAGAAGCCTTTAAATGTATAACTAGTAAATAATTAAACATAATTTCATAATTAGTAGATAACTAACATAATTTTATTATAATTAATTTTCATCTATTACATATACATACTTATTGATTATATTTATAAATAACATTTAAAAAAAAAATTAAAATACAAAAATACAGTAGTCCATCGGCATCAGGAACAAGGTCCAAGCTGCCGGTGGTTAGGGCTCTAGAGAGAGGAACCTCCTCACTATGCGTGCCGTGTCGAGGAGTACTGCTTTCTGAATCAAGCCCTTGACCCAGCCGCGTAATGAGAGCCTCCTGAATTTAATTTAAATTAATTTTATTATTATAATTCCACTGGTTGAGGTTTTTGCTGCAGCGAGCTTCAGCACGGCCCGAAAATAAAATATCATTAGTATCCGTCGAATAGCGCTTGTTCACATAAACCAGAATTTTCGAACACTGATATCGATAACCAATACTTTACATAATCTCTACCGCCCAGCGTTGTCCAGCGACAGCCGAGTAAAATAACATGGAAATTTCATTTTATAGCCCCGTTTATTATATTTCACACTAGCTTCTGGCCGCGACTTCGTCCGCGTGAAATTCGTTGCTTTAAGATAAAATAATAAATAAAACCAGCGACACTTACAGTAGTCGCTTAGGGTGTGGAACATCTGACATCTGTCAGTTTTAAAAATACATTATTTAGAGTTATAATAAAGTGTTACTTACCTATAATAATTAGTTTTAAGTAAAAAGTTTATTGAGTAAGAGGCTCACCGACCCCACCAGTCAAACCACTACTACGGTTTTGTGGGGCTTAGTTTATAAGTTGTACTTACCATGTAGAATAAAGATAAATAAATAGTAATAATAACCTCAAAATTAAAAAAAAAAGTTAAATACTCAAATTCAAAGCATTTATTTCAGATAAACCTATTACAGGCACTTTTGAATTGTTAAGGGGTCGGTCAGTCAGAGAGATGAAGCTAGTTGCCCATTCCAAAGCGTAAGAAAGAAAGAAAGAAAGAAAAAACATTTATTGGGACTCGCACAGATCACAAATTAAATAAAACACACTCATAGAAACAAAAGAACAAAACCAAAAATAAAACAAAGTAAACAAAAAGAAAATAAAAACGAAGTCATGTACGAGGCCAAAAGGCCCGTATCTCAGCATGATGCCGCGGCACTTAAAAATAAATGTCGCAGCGCTGGTATTCTGATAGGGCCCGATGTGATGTCACGGATAGATTAGGAAATAAATTAAATGAAATAAAATAGATGAATGAAATAACATAATAAAAATAAACATATGATAATTATAAATAAAATTACTGTATTAGAAAACGTACACCGCGTGTGAGAACCTGACGTAACATCAGTAACAGTCAGTGCGTTTTGTGTCTGTGGTATTCTGTGCTCTGGTCAGCCTACTTATTAATATTCTGTGGCTGTGACAATTAATGAATAAAAGCGTAGTAGGTTCCTATGGAGAAGAACGGGCAAGAAATGAAAATGAACTGAAATATTTATTCGTATTCATTAGATACTAGTGGTCGCCCACTTGTTGAAATTCGACCCCCTCTACTTACAAAATATATAGTACCTGCTTACTAATTCCACGCTATTATAAAGTACTTACTAATTCCATGCTATTAAAAAGTACTTACTTATTCCATGCTCAAGCTGTCACTTCCCGTTACACACTTCCGTCCTTTTTCACGAAATCACTCCAACAGAAAGCGTGATGATTGATGTTACTCATCAAAAATAATAACAATAAATCCTAATATTTATATCTATGTACACTTAATAATGTATCATACGACATTCGGCAATAATGTAGCTTCCCATTAGTGTCGTAGTAGTTCCGAACATTACTTACATATAAACATTTTTTAAATTCTGAAATTCATGTTTTAGGAAAACATGAAACTGAATTTTAACATTTTGGTTGCTTGCACACTCATATTTAGGTCGAAACACTGCAAGTTAAGCTGATGGTGTTTACTCGTGCATGACATTATTTTAGCTTTTCATACATTTTTTGTGAAATAAAAGCTGAATGATGAATAGGTTGCAAATGTTGCAATGCTAAGCTACATGGCTGTGTGAATGCGATATGCCGCTTTTGATACATGACCAAAGTTTTCGGTACACTGGTTTTGGTCCTGAGTCCTGGAGTGGAGACCGCGTATCGGCAAGCGTAGTGTATGGGACACCCCCCAGCTAGATGGACCGACGACTTTAAAAAGCTGCAATGGTTGGGACAGACTGGATGCGGAAGGCGGAGGTGAGGGTGTTGTGGCGCAGTCTGGGAGAGGCCTATGTCCAGCACTGGACTGCGATAGGCGGAGCTGATTGATTGAATAGAAGTCTTTCGGCTGAGATGATAATGTATTATATGATAATTTGTAGATCTGTAGATCATTTTCTATTTTGTTAAGTACCTGGTACTTTTGACGGGCCTACGCTGTCCTCTCATACCTACTTATTAACACTGTAGGTAATTTGAAAACACTGTAAAACCCATTTTTTTTTTTAAAGAGTAACCGTGGAGTTTCTTGCCGGCTCTTCTCCATAGGACCAATTGGAACCGTGCACCTAGCTTCTGACGTTTCATAAGTGTCCTTGTAGGCTTATGTGAAATAAAAATATTTTTGATTTTGATTTGATTTGAATGAAAAGTAGGTATAGTCTGTTCCAAAAGTATCTGATGAAAGTGACCAAACCCTCCATTATCATCTGCCAGCCTTTTCCCAACTAAGTTGTGGTCGGCTACCAGTCTTACCGGTTGGTTGTAGCTGAATACCAGTATTTTACATGGAGCGACTGCCTATCTGCCCTCCCCATCCCAGTTACTGGGTAATACTTTACGATACCCCTTGGTAAGACTGCTGGTTGTCAAACTTTCGGGCGTCTGACGACCCGTAACGACTGTCTAGGGTACATGAACGACAGCCAGGAACAACGGCTTCACGTGATTCTCGAGGCACGAACATGTAAAGATGGTCACCAACCGTGGCAAGCGTAGTTTAACCTGATCGATCGACCCGTGCTGTTATTACTTAGCCATAAGCTCCTCAAAACAAACCCTGTTCAGTTTAAATTCTTACACAATCACCAAAGTGTTAGAATTTAGTTGAAATGAGATATGCTATTGATTTTTGAAGTGTAATATTTTAGTTATTGTTCCACTCAACAATAACTAAAATATTACACTTCAAAAATTTGTAGTTACTAACTGTGGTGCAAGCAAGTGATGTAATAAAAGTATTAAATGTAGCCATTGGAACGATCCAACAAAAGGGAATTAGTAACACATTTATCTGTATTTAGGTTTCAACTTTGTAAGTCAACAAATCCAATAATTATTGATTGAATAACATTATTAAATTGTAATTAAAAAATCTACTCAAAGCACTCAATTTGTAAGTAGTACTACAAATTGCCATCTATTGGTAAGTTTTCTAATCCAGTTGCCTCTGTCTATCATACTCTACTATAACATAGTTCCTACAATAATTCGCCAAAATGTCTTACCAATCAGTTGTAAACCATTATGACTAGACCTACTCACATTCCTCAAATCTTTATGACACAAAAAGCTTATCGATTACATACTCACTACAGCGCTGTGGGTAATACACAATCAGACATCGTAAATTAATAAATACCACTACTGTTTAGGCCGTTAAGAATGAAGGCTGCCAAAATTGCTGATAAAATAACACAAACGAGTAATTATCGTGCACGAGTAGGATTCTGTCATTTATGGTAATGACAGTATTTACAAGTCCTCTGTTATTGGGATTATTAAGATTTATTATCAGGTAGATAAGTCCCCCCTGTCGATATTATCATTAAGCCGGCAACTCCAAACGCCGCCGATTCGTTTTAGGATTAGGTAACTGTAGCAAGAACTACCTGCATGTAAATAAAATATGAGTGTAAAGGTTTATAGTTCATCTGATCTTGCCTGAAGTTTGCAGCTCTAGTACTTAAGAGTCAACTTCGTAATTGCTTTGTCACTTTTAACACAATTTCCATTAAACTGACTAAAAGGTTAGCACATCGGCCCGTCACAATCTCGGGCCGATTTCTAGCGGTTTCGCCGAACTACTGGAAAAATTCGGGGGCCGGGATCCCGGCGTTCGGGTGACGGACGTGCGGAGAACACGCGGCCATAGTACATGTATGTATCGCTGTTTCCACACCGTCATCGCCTTCTCGTTGTCGTCCCGTTGGCGATGGTGGTGAACAATATTATAGGCCTTAGGGTGGTAAAGCAAGGAGGTACAAGATCGTCTATACAAAGAGATAGGTGTACTTAATACGGAAGGTACTAAATAAGGACATGGAATCATTTTAATACAGTTTAACGAAATATCTATCCATAACATAATTATCATCAATAACTCAATAACAAAAGCTTTCAAACGGTAAAAGCTTTTCATTGTGCTCGTTAAATACAACCGTGAGCATTTTAACGTTACGGGGTACGTGGAACATAATTGAATGAAAGTCTCACTTTTTATAGCAACAAGTACTACACCAGCATCGTGTTGGTTTTGGCACTAAAGTACGTTAATATTGCCAAGAAATTAAATAAAGACTATCTGATGTTGTTAATATTCTCCAAGAGAGCACCTAAGGTCAGGCTACGGTAAACATTGAATTGGTACAACCGTTTGCATGTTTCTGACTACTTAGTTTAGATAATTTTTCCATTTTTCATCGATCTCGATTTAACATTTTACGTAAACTTACAAACCATCTTTACAAAAAAAAATATCAACATACTTTGACAAGGTAACAGTTAAAACAATAGTAAAACGTAAAACAAATACAAAATCACTCACTGTTTTATCCAGGAACCAGCTTTCCACAAGAACCAACGGTATGTAGGTGATCATAAAGATCATAGATGTCCATGACACTTGGTTACCCGACAATCCGTAATACTTCATCACAATATCTTGGATGATGGTGTACTGGGTCCATTGCATCGAGTTTGACGCCGAATATATCACAAACATCCAGAGAATCACCCATCTTTTTGCAACCACCTCATACGTTTGTGTTCTAGAGTCTATGGATATATTATCCATTACACTGCCAGCTATAGAACTCCTCCTTGACCCTTCATCATCAAGAAATTTCTTTGGTTCTTCAGGGTCTGTCGCGTTCAATAAGCTATTGGCTTGTAAGATCTTCTTTGTCATTGTCATTTTTGTGTAGTCTTTATCAAATTGTTAAGATTTCACTTATCACATCATTTGGTCCCAAGTTCGTTGACAACATGATATAACTTTCTGTTTAGCTAATCCTACGTTTGTATTATCAGTCTTTTATGCTACCGCTGTAATTCCACCTGTTTAGATAATCGAAGATGATAAGTCAGATTACTCGGTTAAGCACAATTTTTTTCTAATCTCATACAGATAGTATTTAAAACGTTTTCATTCTGTGGTGATACTAACTACTTGGGTACTTACTTGATATTAAACTTTACTTATGAATGATTTTATAAGCGATTGAGGAAAATAATAGATGTATCAACATAGGACAGGCATGTAAGATGATAGTGATGATGTAGATGGCGTTTTTCATATTATGAATACCTGGTCAACATTATGTTACAACATTATTGTAGCGAAAACAAAGAAGATTTCATCACTTCACGTATATCAATTTAATCAAACAATATCGAACAAGTAAAATATAGAAAACTTAAAAAAATACAAAACCCTCCCGTCCACGGCAGTCGGGTAAAGTGGGTAAATTAATATACGTGTTAAATTGGTGAAATCTCCTTTTTTTTCGTAGAAAGGGAGAATTGAAGAAGAAAGCGTTTTGCGCCGACCCCAAGTTACATGTGACAAGAGCAGCAACATGATGTAGGTAGTGTTGATTGAGTATTTAGGTTGAATCTTTGTTAGAAACCTTTATCAAAATTGAGGTCCACTTTATCCCCAATCGCCTAGTGCTTTCAGTCAACCACGACTCCACGACTTAATATCAGGGGATACCCAAGAACATCAGTAGTAACAAGCTATCCACCATAGTTTTGTCAAACGTAGTTTTAGGAAAGAACATAAAACATTTACCTAACATGAATTTAAAACATTTACCGAACATGAATTTAAAACATTTACCTAACATGAATTTATTGTATGCAAAATGCAAAATATTTCATCAGTGACAAGCTTTACCTGGCCCAGCGGCGTCGTACGGGTAGCGCTAAGTATCTAACCTACCCTACCCTATCTACCTACCCTACCTACCTACCCTAGCTACCTGCCCTACCTACCTATCCTACCTACCTACCCTACCTACCTATCCTACCTATCTACACCTTTTTTACATACACACAAATATTTCAAATCCAAAATTAGCCAAATAGGTCCAGCCGTTCTCGAGTTTTAGCGAGACAAACGAACAGCAATTCATTTTAGTATACAACATGTCCCAGAATTAACGCACAACCTCTTAAGGGGTCATTGTACTCATCATTATGAACAACTTTTACTAGCAGTCAATATATGGATCTCATAGGATTATCAACCACTACGTACAAAGATAATACGTGGGGCATACTGAAAATTTCTGGAATTGGCGACTCACCATAAAAAAATAAAAAAGCAGTTACGGAATTCGAAAATGGAACTCTCTGGGAACATGTTACTTTTTAATTTGCGAGACTGTCATTAGTTTTTTCACAGTGGCGTCCTTTAGAAAATTGTTGTCGCTATTACAATGAATTTAACCCGTGAAAAATTTCGCTGTGACTTATGTGTCCAAGAGAGTAGCCAGAAACTTTAATTGGCATTTGGTGATGAAGCCCCATGTCGCAGCTCTCTGTATTCGTGGTTTAGAGAATTTAGACGTGGACGTGATCACTCCATGACGCTGTACGTGAAGGTCGACGACGGCGGTTACAGAATCCAATATTGATACCGTACGATAACTGATTGAAACTGACAACAGAATTACTTGTCAGAAAATTTGTACTGTATCAGGCATTGGAATGAGCCAAGTGCAAAACATTTTACAAGTGCATCTAAAGGTTGGGAAGCTTTGCACTCGATGGATACCGCATGATTTAACGGAAGATCAGAACCGACTGCGTGTCGAGTGGTTCCGTAAAATGATAAAAAAGTTTAATGGAAGACAGTCATTGGCTGTCAATAATATCGTGACAGGTGACAAAACCTGGGTGTACTGCTTTGAACCGGAAAGACAAAGCCAGTTGGCAGAATAGGTCTTTCCTTTTGAGGATTAGCCGACGAAAGTTATGAAAAGTCGAAGCATTGGAAAGGAAACGGTTGCTTTTTTTTCGGTAAATCACGACATTACACAACAGTGTCGCTTGAAGGCCAAAGGACAGTGTCCGTAGATTGGTATGTCAATACTTGCTTCCCCAGAGTCTTAGAAAAAGTTCGCGAAGAGCGTCCTCGAAGCAATGTCCTCCTTCACCACGATAACGCGTCCTCACATTCCACTAAGGAAACGGAAGTGTATCTAAGGCTTCAAATTTAGAACTGATGACCTATCTACATACAGCCTAGACCTCGCACCTTACGACTTCTTTTTGTTTCATAAAATTAAAGACAAACTTAGAGGCACACGTTTGACGAGCACTAATTCGGCGGTGAATGCATTTCACGAAGCCATTGAAGAGGTCCCTAAGGAAGACTGGCCCAACTGCTTTTTACAATGGTTCCAGCAAATCCAAAAAATCCAAGTAATCCAAATTGTGAGGGCATATACTTTGAAAAACAATAATTATGTATCATAAGTCTAATATCTGGTCTTATTTATCAGAATCCAGAAACTTTCAGTATGACCTAAGTATATATAGATACGGTCAAACGAACTTCTTGAAGTGAAGTTCGATCATTATTACATGAGTCAATTCATTCTCTTGCAAGTCGCCTTTAAGATGGATGCTCTTGTCATTCGCTTCTTTCAATTCGTAGGTTTTTCTTCTAAATTATGTAAAAAAAAAATGGTTTTAAACATGCGTTCGTTTTCATACACCGATATCATTTCGTGGACAATAGTGTGGGTTATACGTTTATTCGACTGTACTAAAACGACTTTTTGTAAATGCTGTAATGTATAACTGCTTTTGTCCCAAATAAATAAAATAAAATAAAATTCGAATATACAAATAACCATGTAGAATAATGGCACTACATGGATAAAACTAATGTAATTTTAAGAACGTTTGCATTATAATCTCAGTCTGTCAAAAATACCTCGAAGTACTTATTCTGTAAAAAAAAATTGACATTGATTGTCGCTGAGATTAGATTGCGACAAGATTTTGTCTTCGGTTTTAAACAGGAATGGCCGCACTGGCCGCACCAGTTCGAACACATGAACACGATATCTAGCTACAGAATCTTATTTATATGACAATTAAACCGATTAAATAGGTAGGTACTACCCAAGATTCCTAAATTATTCCAGTATTTACCTAGGTTATCTTCAACACATTCTAAGTCTTTCGTTACTCTAATTAACAGCATCAATTAGTACTAAGACACTACCATTACTAACACCACAAATTCCACTCTTTCAAATCAAACTAAAGCCTCACTTTTGTCACTTTTTTATAAAATAGCAATGAAATCACGTCAAACTTTAACCAGTAGCTAATATAAACTGAAACGGCGGAAACACATGACTTAATTAATGTTCAAACAGAATGGATGGCGATTATAACTCGGTCGGTTAGTAATGCGAAGATAAAATTGTGATAACAATTATTGCAGTTGAATACATCTCTTGGCAATGACAATGATATTGTAAACATCTCAAACAAAACACAAATACCTACACTCATTGATAGTCGTGTCAGACATACGTTATGCTTAGTATTTATTGTTGTAAATATTTTAGTACCTATTAGGATTTCATTGGGCGCTTTTATAAATTCTAACATGACGATATTATCGTGGACGTCAACGGTCACGATAACACTGGGAAGTAAAATGATGCGTATATAATACGCATATCGTATATAATTATACGTGGACGTGCACATAACGTAATCGCGGGCGGAAATTTAAAAGCGTCTTCGTGTATTTCTATACATTTGACTTCCCAGTGTTATCGTGACGCCCGCCGTGGAATTCCACGATAATATCGTCAAAAGCGCCCATTGTTATTCCAAAAAGGAGGAGGTTATACTCGTAATATGTTCGTCTGTAAGTATGTTTTTTTTAATGTGTGTTCAGCGAATTCTCCATCAGCAGTGGACCGATTTTGAAAATTCTATTTTTTTGTTTGAAAGGGTGTGCTCTTGAGGTGGTCCCATTGTCACCAAGTTAGAATCTGATCAGGGGTTCCAATGGAAATCGAGGGAAATCCTCAAATTTTATCGGTCTGGCCTCAAAATTGCACGAAGCCAAGAGCCTGTTCAAATTCTAGCCTGTCTGTGCTATGTAGGTATCCCCGGAGGCGATCTTGCCACCAACAGTAAGTGTACTTATTTTAATACCGACGTACCTATACGGAACAATCTTAGTTACGTCACCCCTTATCTTCAAAGTACGAGTAGACACAGCACTAATAAACGAAGCAAATACCTGTATATACAGGGTGGATTTTTGAGATGAGGCAGTAAGGACAGGTACCTTAACCGTTATCGCTACAAGAACACGGTCTTAGGAGACTGTCCGTAACTTTTTGAGAAATTTTGATCTGCATTTAGAGATTTTGAAAAAAATGCAAGCAGAAAAAAAAGCAAGAAAATGGGCAGTTTTCACAAAACCTTTTTGTAATATCAATCGATCCTGTTTGTTATAAGGATCCAAAAACTCTATTGGACCAACTGAGATTTGAGTACTAGTAATGTCAGAAATAGCAAAAAACTTTTTCCATACTTTTGGTAGTAAAGACACCTCAACCTTAGGTACTTTTTATGATGAACAGACTAGCCGAAAATAAACAAAAAATGTAAACATAGAACGCGCGTTATAATATTATTTGCTTTACGAACAAGATATGCTTTGATTTGATGATAAGTACTGTTTTCCGACGTTACCTCAAATAATTTAGAACTTTCAGACTTGTAAGCGAAACGTTAAAAAAGACTGTCCGCTACAAAAGTCAGAAATAGCAAAAAACCTTTGATTGGAAATTTTTTTTTCAAAAGCAACAAAGTAGGTGCCTACCTATCAAAATTTTGTTGACAAAACCAATAAAATTAAAACGCGTTTTCGGCTGAAATGATGATGAAACAATTTAAACATTAATTTTATGTGACTATATAAGTAGTTTTTGTGGCAATAAACCAGTCTCAGCACCTGTTAATAGTTTTTTTTTTTTTTTTTATAAACATTAAATCTATGGCGAAATAAACTATATTTAATATCTAATATTTTTAGTTTATTTTGCCATTGATTTATTTTTTATAAAATTTCGATTTTATTTGAAATAAAATCGAAATTTTATAACGGACAGCTGAAGACTAAAGACTGAACAATTTCTATGAAAATTTCATAGTTCAGAAATCGTTCTACAAGTCACGCCGGGTCTGCACGAGGGTTGAAAAGTGATTTTTAAATTTCTTAAAATGGTTTGCTAAAT
Organism: Tiliacea aurago; assembly: GCA_948098905.1. Taxonomy (NCBI): domain Eukaryota; kingdom Metazoa; phylum Arthropoda; class Insecta; order Lepidoptera; family Noctuidae; genus Tiliacea; species Tiliacea aurago. Next base: position 28,633,779 of record OX402577.1, on the reverse strand, counting down.
ACTTACCTAATAGGAAAAATGAACATTATTTACTGGGTTTTGTTTTTCGAAAATAGTTTTTTTCAAAATTATTTTTCTGTTATATTTTGTATCGAAGTTGAAAAAAGTGGTTCAGCCATGTGCAAGTAGACCATAAAATGATGATGATGATGATATGTTAGAATGTTCAAAATCAAAAGTAGTTTCTGGTAAAAAGATGATCAAACGTCAGTCTCGCGTCATTTTTGAAAAACTTCTTCCGAATTTTAGTGATTTAATAATTAATTTATTTGTAAAAATCCATTTCAGCCACATGCAAAAAAACTCTGCTTTTCTAATCACAAATAATTTTGTTTAAATTCATTTCCCATTCTCAAAAATAAAGGACAAAACTGATCAAAACCAGTCAATTTCGTGCACAGCCCCTTAATTAAATTCTAATAAAGTCTGGTAGGTACACACGGCTATATCCAGCTGCGGCTATTCCAGTATATGCTGACATCTCATTGTACGGAAATCCTACACACAGCGAGATCAGCTTATACTGGAAATGTATAGCTTGATGTGTAGCTGTCTGTACATATAAACCCACAACCTGCCTATCAGGTGACGACTATTAATTATCATACAACAGAGTGTCTACATAGACACTTAATCATCATTGGGTAACTCGATCACGATAATGTACGTCATGTACCTACAATATATCTCTGACATAAGCATTGTTGATCTAGCATCGTAGCTCAGAAACTACGTCTAATCTTGCGATGACTCAATGTACACGCTGTTAAGAGTCTATTTATTGATAAATGGTATTTAGGCTAAAGGACTCGACTGCTAGGTAACAACGATACCTCGCACATAGGGGTATTTGAGCGATTTGGCCGGCCAAAACTTTTTATTTATTTTAATCAATGATAATAGTGCATATGTGATTTTTTATCATTTAAATTGATTTTTATAGATTACATGAAAAATAAAAACATTTTTACTGTTATAATCAATGACATACCTATTATAAATAGGCGCGTCATACACGAATATTAGTGCACTCAAAAACCGCGTAAGCCATGATTACACACTTACATACAGCGCGTGAAGAAAAGGAAAGACCTATACCGATATCTGTTGTTAGAAAGAGATGCTGCATGTTCATTGGCACGTACGTAATAATAATTCTTATTATTGTAAATGTCAGGCAATTGCCTGGCATTTACTTTGCCATTATTGAGCGCAGGTATCTAATTGGCAGGCATCTAAAGGTAATACATCATTATACGTTTCCAGTTTAGGCTGCTCTCGCATTGTACAGGATTTCCGTACAACGAGAGATCAGCTTATACTGGAAATGTATAGCTTGATATGTAGCCGTGTGTACGAGTATCGACTTCAAATTCAGACCGTTTTTATCATGTTGCGGTTTCCTTTGCCAGCACGCACTGAGCAAGTGAGGTGATTGATGTTCGGCCCTTCTTTGTAGGAGAAGAGGTATTTGGCCAGGAAAAAGGTACTTATAAGTTACAGACCACGTAGATTATGAAGCGTCTAGTGGACAAATTGAAGTAGGTCGACAATATAAGCGTAGAGGTTAAAAGGGAAGTGGCGTGTTCTGTAATGTACTGAGTGTATTATTTATTATACGTACTTGTACCTACTATATTTAGACTGCAACGTTTGTTTTTATGAGTCTGATAGAAATGAAGTGTTTCGGGTGTTGAGGTTGAATCGACTTGAAGGCACATTCCATAAAATTTTGTCTCAACCAAATGGTGATGATGCGAAGAGTCTGTTCAAGTTCATGGCCCGAATTTAATCCATAACTGTGTGTATTTTTTATTATATAATCAGGGTATGATGGGACTGTCATGAATACGCATTGCGATTATAAAAGTCCCTAAATAAATAAGAATAAAAAATTAATAAAAAGAAACGTTTGTTTTGTGATATAAAAACTCTTTTGAAGTGTAAGCTTAAAAAAACGTAAGTATGTCAGTAAATATTATTTACAGTCTGATAAAAGAAGCATACAAATGAATTGGATAACAGAGAGGCCCGTATTCATCATTGAACGTTAACGTGGATCTGCTGTGGCAGCTCGCGACGTTCAAATTTTCTTACGTTTTTAGGGTTCCGTACCCAAAGGGTAAAACGGGAACCCTATTACTAAGGCTCCGCCGTCTGTCTATCTGTCCGTCTGTCACCAGGCTGTATCTCATGAACCGTGATAGCTAGACAGTTGAAATTTTTACAGATGATGTATTTCTGTTGCCGCTATAACAACAAATACTAAAAAATAGAATAACATAAATATTTAAGGGGCTCCCATACAACAAACGTGATTTTTTTGCTCGTTTTTGCTCTAAATTGATAACGGCAACAGGTAGACGCTTGAAATATTCACAGAATATGTAGATATATATTGACTTTAAAAATAAATAATTAAATTAAAATAAAACTAATATTTAAGGGCTCCCATAGAACAAACGTGTTTTTTATCCATTTTTACAGATAATGGTACGGAACCCTTCGTGCGCGAGTCCGACTTGCACTTGGCCGGTCAGTCAGTGTCAGGCTGTAGGTATCTTGATTAAAATATGATTCACGACCATAACAAATATGCATTTACAGATTTATAATAATTACAGTCGGTAATATATATCTATATCTCTCTAAGCTAGATTTGTTCCCCAATGTAACGATTTCATGAAAATCATTTAATGAAACAGACCTGCAAATAGAAAATTTGAATTTCGCGGTCTACAGCTGCGGATTCACCCTATCAAGATGAATAATTTGTTAGACTAAGTTTCGCATTAAGTACGGTGGCACAAGAATATGAAAATGATTGTTAAAATGGTCGGAAAATAGTATGATTTATTTGTGAAAGCCTGTATCATGATGAAATACCCATGTCTTTCCAACTATATCAACGTACCTACCTAATTTATTGTAATGTATTTATTTATCAGCAAAAAATTGCCAATTTGTTTTGCTTATTTGCTGACCGTACACCCAAACAGCGTGAAAGCAACAAAACATAACCTACAAAATCAGCGGCAATATTGTTGAAACTTTTCACTGTAAAACCTCAATATTATATACAAAATCACTTAGAAAACACTATTGATATTATTACACTTCGTTCTTATCACAAATATCACTGTATCATCACTTTAATGTTCTTCTTTCGTCAATTTAACGGGCACTGATTCGCAAGACGTTTAGTTGTATTGTTCCTCATTTGAGGCAATGGTACGATGCCAGACAGCCAATAGGAAAGCCGACACACACACGCTAGTCCATTTAAAAATTATAAGATACAAAATAATAATATGAATTGATCCCCTTTGAGGTTATGTGAGGTGACAGGGTGAAATGCCCGCGCATGCGTATTTTATGTCTACCGGTGTTAAAAATAAATAAGGTCGAAACAAAAAGTTTTGATATAGAATTGCTTTTTAATCTGTGGCTACGACCTTGAGACGTTGATATATTTTGGCGCGTTTTTCTCGAATAGATACCTAATAGAAAACTTTAATTCATTAGAATTTTTAATGAGGCTAATGTTTAGCACAGAATCTTCAAGTCTCGATATGTCCTAGTCCTGAGTAGAGTGACATCATACTGGAATGAAACGGACTGTGGTCATCAATAAACCTACTAACGACTGCCAGGCGGGGTGGCAAATAACAATTAGGTAGGTAGGTACCTTGCTATGGCATTTTATAGGGGAGGTCTATTATTACAGTATCGCCTGTGTTGGTAAATTTGGATTATGTAAGTAATGTAAAGGAAACAATTTTTACGTGATTAGGTAATAGGTACACATTGATGCGCAAATTGATCATCTATACTATTGCAATTGAAGCGATTGACTACATTACTACAATTACTATTGATCGTTTCGGGGACCCATAAAATTGGTGAGTGTTTGTGAAAATGGTTAGTAAAATTTAGGTATCTTTCTTTGTAGGTATATTGTGGTGAGAAATAAATCTTTATAACATAACAACAACAACACCCCTAATCATCACGCCTTTAAAGCTTGAAGAGTTACACAGAGGTGCACCTAGAGTATACCTACCCAATAAAATATAAATAGGTAAATCAATCTTTATAATTACACTCCCGGACTCTTTAATCGAGCCACCGTGCATTTTTATGTAAGGTCTAAAACATCAAAATAATGATTATTCAGAGAAAAAGTTTTTATGACTGAAAGGCGACTAACAAAAGGTATTTATAAAGCAGAGGTGAGTGGAAACGCCGGGAGGGGACGCGCTAGTAGAAAGACATATTATAGTGACCAAATTGGTGATGTTCTTCAGAAAGGTCAGGTGCGTAGTACTCGCAACCGGCGTGCGTGTATGACTAGATGTATGAACGTAGGCGAAGCAAAAGTAGTATGTAAGGAGCGTAGCAAGTGGCGTTCTATAGTTTCTGCCTATCCCCATGGGAGGAAGGCGTAAGTTTATGCAGTTTTGAAGCTGACATACGGGCCATCATATTGGTATCACTATTGTTCCAAATTTGTATTTGAAATAGAGAAGAAAATCGGAGTTTCATGGTCGCTCCAAGGGTCAGTGGGTCGTCTAAGGCTGCGTTTCCACCAGAGATGTGCGAGGATGCGTAGCGAGGGATGTGTTTGTAAAGAACCAATAGAATCGCTTCATTTACCTCGCCTCAGTCAGCACAGCTCTGGTGGAAACGGCTCAGCGGAGCTACATTTTTGCGCATACAAAACAAGCGAGGGATGTGTGCGAGGGATGTGTACCAGGGATCTATATATATATTTTCACATCTCCGCTACACATCCTCGTAGGCACATTTTCATCGCACAGCTTTGGTGGAAACCCCCTCACATTTTCACAGCACAGCTAGACATCCTCGCACGACACATTTCCATCGCACATCTCTGGTGGAAACGTAGCCTTAGATTAGAGCGTCTTTATTTCGTTATATTGTTTTGTATTGCGTTTAAAGAGTATCCAAAATAGTTTCCCTTATTTTTTAATCCATTCTGACGTTCAAATTATGGATACCCCCTGAAGCAGCCGCGCAAGCTATGGAAATTCTTTAGTCTGGGCTTAGTCAGTGAAACGTAAGTGCAGAACTTCATGTACGCCATTATACCATTTTATATTGGTTTATCTTTATCACCAGCCTGCATAATCGACACCTGACTTAGTACCTACAGGTCCAAGAATAGCTTCGAGACTTTCATGGACTGACTATTTGCGCTTGAACGGAGTTAGACGAAGACTCGAAGAACGTGGCCTGAAATCTCATAAGCCAGCCGGTCCCAAACTGACACGAGCTCACAGAATTGCGCGCCTACATGTTTGCATGAGAACAGTTGGATTGGACTCAACGTCAATGGATCCAGGTTCTTTTTACGGATGAAACCAAGATTATACTACAAACTGCCATCTTGGAAGCATGGGAGAACATTCCACAGCACGTCATAATGGCATTAAAAAAGCGGTCAAAAGCGAGTCGGACTCGCGCACCGAGGGTTCCGTACGTAGGAAAAACTGCTATTTAGAGACCTCGTTTTACTTTTCCTGTAATCTTTACATACACTTCTATCACATAGAATAATTTCAATTTTTTATCTATGCAAACTTCGGAGATAACAGGGGGGAACAGTATTTTTTTTACATTTTTCATCAACTCGGAAAATATGCGACCAAAAAAAAATTTTTTTTGAGAATTAGCAAACAGCGTTCTTTCATATGATACCCCACATGCCCTAGTAGCCCCACTTCAAAATTTTAAGACCCCCGTTTCAGTCCCTTTTGCAAAAAAGGTATATATTTTTTAATTTCTTTCTTGTTTGCAAAATAGTTGGGCAAACGTCATCTAAAACTATTCTAAATTTCAAGTTGATAGCATTGTAGTTCTTGAGATATCCAGGTGTGACAGACAGTCAAATAATAATCAAATCAAATAATTCTTTATTGACATAATAGGATAAGAACAGAATTTGTTTGAAGCCTCTGACTCCTGAACTAGGTGTACCTGTGTGGTGTGTAGTCAGACAGACTTAGTCTCACCATAAGGGTTCCTTTTTACCATTTTGGTACGGAACCCTAAAAATAAACCAATGAATATTATTTGCTACTATTTCTATGAAGACAGGCTTACAATGGAAATTTAACTCTTGAGTGTATGTTTGTGTGTTTAAATAAAACATTAATTTGAAATAATATCCTGGTTAGCCTTTGCACTGGGCACCATCAACCAGAGACTCAATCGATTCCAACTAATTGAAACCTGACGCAGCCCTTTTAACAAAACCAACCTTAACTCGGATGATTAAGGTTTAAAATCAAACACTAACGTAAAGGTCGCTTTTAACTGGACAAGCATGACTGTAGTCCGTGGCATTGATGAAAATCAATCAATATATCGTCCATCATTGATTATGTAAATTGTATTTATTTATAAGCGCACGTCGACTCGGACAACAATGTAACAATATTCAAGAAGTACATGTACCTATCTATATGCCTAGTACACACATCAAGTCTCTAGGGATCAAGCACGGTTTCTAGTTAAGTACTTACTAAAAATCTGGTTTTTAATTAGGTAAGTATATTTTTTGTAAAACCTATCGATACTTTTTAGTAAATTTCATCATTTGAAAAGGGAATAGTTTTTGAATTTCGCCCCCCAGCTAGATGGACTGACGACCTTAAAAAGGTGGCACAGACTGGATGCGGAAGGCGGAGGACAGGGTGTTGTGGCGCAGCCTGGGAGAGGCCTATATCCAGCAGTGGACTGCTATAGGCTGAGTTGATTGATTGAATAGTTTTTGAATTTCGGTTAAAAGATGAGAATCTTCAGTCAAGTCGTATTCCTATATTATGTATATATAATCCTGCCACGGGTTTCAGGCCAAATCAGTCAAATTTCTGCCATAGTTCTGAGAGGAATCAATATAAAAGAATGTTATTATGGACAAGACTTAATTTAAGCTGATAAGAAATGATCAGAGTTGTGGGAATGTTGGAAGCTGGTTCTCGGCAACATGCTGTGGCAATCGCTCTGGGCACTACGCAGAGTGTTTTAAGTCGGCTTTGGACACGATACCGCTTCACTGCCAGGGTGGCAGAGTGACATGTATGAAGAGCTCGCATCACCAGTTCACCACACACAGACAAGATCGTTACATACAAATTACTGCTCGACGAAATCATACAATGACCGCGATTATGTTGGTTACGAGGTTTCATAGCTCTTCAGGAATGTTAATAAGCGATCAGACTACAAAAAATCGCTTGCATAAAGTCAATCGCCGTTCCGCCCGTTTTGTGTACGAAATGACCCCCCACAATCGCAGAGCCCGTTTTCAATGGGTTCGTGAACACAGAAATTGAGCAGCAGAAGAGTAGCTTTTTGTGTGGTGGAACAAACATGATTTGGGCGGGTGTCAGATTAATGCTGAAACGATTATATCAGATGTTGTCATTCCCTTGCAGCCATTATTTGGTGCCTGAATTCTGCATAAACATGATAATGCACGTTTTCAGACATTGCAAAACACACTTGCCACAGCTAATATCAACATCCTACCATGGCCTGCTCAACCAACAGACTTGAATCCCATTGAGCATGTGAGATATGCTTCAAAGAAGAGCTTTGCCAAATATGGATGCCGTACACACACCAGAAAATCTTTTTCGCCTGTTACAACGCACGTGGGCAGCCATTCCGCAACGTGTTTTGGATGAACTCATATTGACGGCACGGTTGGCGCAGTGGTTAAGCGATTGACTGCTGCGCTGCGTGTCGCGGGTTCGATTCCCGCACGGAACAAATATTTGTATGACCTACAAGTAGTTGTTCCGGGTCTGGCTGTTTGTGTATGTGAGTTTAAATGTTTGTAAACACACCCACATTACAGGAGCAACTCATAGTGTGGGCAACGTTTAAAAAAAAAAAAAATTTGAGTATCGATAATCACTGCGATTGTGTGGTACGCGTTAACTGCGGAAATACAGTCTACTAATGAATTGTTTTACGAAATGAAAAAGCAATGATAGATAATTAAATTATTATTATGTGATACATACATGGTGCTCACATATTTACAAACATCGTAAAAGTATACGTTTTCCTAAAAAGCCAGTGTGTGAGTTAAGGTAACGGTCTCCTCCAACTGAAGTTTTTATGTCAGCAGTTCCTAAGGCTAAGAAGTGTTTACTGAAACAAGACAGAAAGAATATCCGACCAAGAAACGAAGCGAGAACTTACTTTCGCATTCGCAGCTACTACGGAACCTGATTCTTGCCAAACGCTTTTTTTTCGTTCGTAATTCTCTTATGTCTTTTGTTCCTAAATCCTTAAGGTCAATCTAGGGGAATAAACCGGTTTAGTATTGATAAGTTCTGTTCCAGAATGGTTCTTATTGTACTCGCGATCCATCTTCCGCCATGTTGTCACGATCCTGATATGGCAATGTGTTATTATTGTGTTGTTCGTGCATTTAGTTTTTGTATGTACTTGTAAGAAAGACTAGAAAGGGTTCCGTTTTATTCTTCGCGTGGAAAAAGACGTTTGCGTTCCCATTGAGAGACCACATTTGAATTTTGAGCTATTGCATGCATCAGCCTTTAGTAAAAGTTCTCAAACAATTGTAAATTCAGCCTCTCGTTTGTAAAAGTAGCCACTCAAAAGTTACAATCGATTAAAGGTGGTCCCTCAGTCGTGACTGACTGGCATCCATACGAGCAAAACGTAGTTAAAATTTACAACTGCTTTAAATGACTACTCTTAGTAAAAGATTTGTAAAACTAATTTATTGAATATCAACCCTTTCTGTTCACGGAATAAAAATAACTAGCATGCGGAAGGTGGTCCCTCGACCGATCACCTTAAGTTCACCTTGACTGGAGACCACAATGCAATTTGAAATTTACCTAAGTGTCTAGCGTTAGTAAAAGTACTTGAACGATTGTAAATTCAACCTGTTTGTAAAAGAAGCCATTAAAAAGTTACAATCGATTTAAGGTGGTCCTTCAATTGAAACGTTTATCATAAGAAAAATCTATTTACGTAGCATTCCTATCCGTCTATCCTTTAGTAATTTTTTTTTCTAGCGATTACTGTACTAAAAAGTATCGAAAAATGTACCGTTTTATGTCAAATAATAATCGAATTCCTGGGAAGAAATACTAAGATACAGGTGACCACACAGCAGGATTTTTTTGAATACTTAAGTAAAAACTAGTGACTGTTTGTTGATATTATTTTGTATTAATATTTGACTTCACTTAGCTAATTAAAAACACAAATAAAATAGGTAATGCTTATGACAATAATAAAAAAAAACTAAATTTTACGCTGCACTGACAAAAATCTAGACTACAAAGCTACTACTGACTACAAAGCTACTACTGACTACAAAGCTACTACTGACTACAAAACCAAACTGTTGGGGTCGGCTTCCAGTCTAACCGGATATAGCTGAATACCAGTATTTTACATGGAGCGACTGCCTATCTGACCTCCACAACCCAGTTACTGGGTAACACGACACCCCTTGGTAAGACTGGTTGTCATACTTTCGGGCAGGGCCGGCCTTAACCATCTAAGCGCCCCGGGCAACTCATGCATTTGGCGACCTTTTATATTTCATTAAAAAAAATTGTACTTATTTTAAATTGTGTACCATATTTAATAATGAATGAAGTTATAGAAAACTACAAACATGAAGATATTTATTATCATTAATAATAACATATTTTACCCATTCATTATTGCATAGCGTAGATACGTACCTACCTATATTGTTTGTCAGTTAGTCACGAAAGTTACATTGAAAAACAATGTTGCCAGTCGCTTAGTGTGTCTCTCTGTCATCCTATAAAAGTTAGTGAGGGATACGACAAGACAAGCAACAAAATTACAGGTCGTGTCAGATAAATGTTGAAAACTCATATTCACTCCTACCCTACGAGATAAATGTTAATACGCTGAATTTAGTTTTTCTTTAGATCGATAGAGATAAGTATTCTAATTCGCAGCGCCCCGTACGAGTATGCCCGGCGCCCTACAAACATCGCCCGATTTGTGAACAGCTTTTAGAGAACTTTTTGATACCATTGATTGATATCTGATTCGGCACGTAAGCGTATCGAATGGTTGTTAATAGCTATGTTGGTATGTAAAGATGGTCACCCAACCACGAACCAACCGCGGCAAGCGTAGAACTCAAAGAAGAAATAAGCTTTTGTACAAATCTGTTTTATTTCTAAACAAAATTTTTATGTATAGACGCCAGCACATCAAGCTATTACAATCTGTCAAAATTTTTAAAAGTTTTTCAACTATGGTTAAAGCATAAGGTTTAAGGATGACTGGGAAAATTTGACAGTTTCGGGTAGCTCGACCTGCTGGCGTTTGTACCTTTCCATCTGCAAAAGATTAAAAGGACCTCAAAGTTTCCAAAAGCAATTCTTGCACTTTAAAAGTGTTGTGACAAAAACAACGTTTTACCTTTTCAATAGCTTTCATTCGGCGTTGGAAGCCCATACTTTATCAGGCACTGGCTTTTAACAAAATTAAATACCAGCGCGAACGGTCGAGCTGCGCTCGTTCAAGACTCAAGGACGTTCTCACTCCACCCTTTTCAGGTTCCTTTCGGCGAATAAATTAAAGCTGTGGAAATATAAAAACTATACGACCAAGAAATTTATAAAAGATAAATGAGAATATTTTAATAATAGATCACTGCTGAATTTTTTGGACTTCTTTTCTATCTATTAAAAACGTACCTACTTATTGTAAATTTAAGGGACTTTTCGTGTCTATCTGTGTGACCGCGTTGTTCTTCTAAACTGCGCAACGGATTTTGATGTTTTCTCCATCATTTAGAGAATGTCTTTCGGGAGGTTTATGTGTATAATGCAATAGTATTAAACTGACATATTATAAATAAATATCTAAGTTTTGTCGTATGCAGCAGCATTTGAATAATGAAAATGAATTCAGCCCGCATTTCACACTTTTATCGCAAAAGAACTTATAAAAGCCGCCAAATGCAAGTCGAACTCGGACACGAAGGGTTCCGCATAACCATAAGCTATTTAACAAAAAACGGGGACAAAAAACGCGGACAAAAAACGCTAAATAAAAGACGTTTCTTGAACAAAAACTGATGGGGGTCTCCCCTTAAAGGATTCTACAGACCGGCGCGACACGCGACGCGACACATTTGTCACAGATTGCGTGCTACTATACCTAATGGCGGCAATAACAATAAATAATAAAAATTAAATAAAGTTAACAATTAAAGGCTTCTACAGACCGGCGAGTCGCGCGACGAGCGGTGCCTTTGTGTCGCGTCCCGAGTTCATTTTCATCAATTTTCAAGTGTTGCGACAGACGAACGGACGGACAGCCTTAGTAAAAGGGTCACGTTGGCACCCTTTGGGTACGGAACCCTAAAAACAGAATTTTGTACTCAGTCAATAGTGTTTTGTTAACTAACCGGTTATTCCTGAAGGGCTGAACTAGACGGCGAACTGATCACGGGCAAGTTTGACCTCTGAGGAATATAATCTTAGTAGTGGCTTCGATAATAGTTAATTAATTGTGCCAAAGTGCCAAATAACTTTCGGAGTTGGTAGATAGTTTGGCTTTTCCTGTTTGATTGTTTATTGTACCTTCATTCAACATGCTCAAGCTTTAGTTGTTGAACAAATCTAGGTATACCTACTCATGCATGCACTTAAACCTAAAGTGATGATACCTTTCATGGTGTTTCATTCAATTCAGTTCCTTTTCCTGTTTTAATCTTTCAAAAATGCTCAATGGTCTAATAAAGTCTAATTGAAATAAATAATTAGACGTATGTACCTATTAAGTTGAAACTAAAACGAAGCAAAAGGAGTATGTAAGGCTCGTAGCTGGCTCTTCTGTAGTTTCTGCCTACCCCCATGGGAAGAAGGCATGAGTTTATGTTATTTACTAAGTTGAAGTACTTAATTTTATTTCGTTACGGAGCGCCTACAATAAGTTCTGAGCAGCATGTATCAAATCCAAGTAATAGTAGGTAGCTTAATCTTAATCAGACTATAATGTTGCCACTGTTGGGACACAGGCCTCCTCTCAAACTCAAACTCAAAACATTTATTTCAACTAAACCAATTACAGGCACTTGTGAATTGTCAAGGGGTCGGTCAGTCATAAAGATGAAGCTGGTTGCCCATTCCAAAGCTTAGAAGGTACAGACGGCTACACATCAAGCTATATCTACATTTCCAGTTGAGGCTGATCTCGCACTTTACGGAAATCTTATACAATGTGAGATCAGCTTATACTGGAAATGTATAGCTTGATGTGTAGCCTGTGGACCTATGGAAAAGAACGGGCAAGAAACTCCACGGACACTCTTTTAAATCACATTCGGTTACAAAATATTGGTTACATCATTTGTATTGAATTATATATGTGAGAACGATGCAAAACGTCAATAGCGTCCGTAATATAAATATTTAAAAAAAAACAATTATAAATTAAATTGAAATAAGCCATGGCCGCTAATCGAAGGCCGCTCTCTCTCGGGCTCTTGGTCTCTTTGAGAGAGAGTACGCTGTAATCTACCACGCGAGCCCAGTGCGGGTTGGAAGATGTCATTTTTGGTTCTAGGACATGCCGGTTTCCTCACGATATTTTCCTTCACCGTTTTGGGAGCAGTGGTGATGAAATAATGTACACAAAGTAAAGCGCCTAAGGGTTCGAACCCACGAAGATACAACTCGTACGTCGGGGCCGTTGCCACTGCGCCACTACACCGGGCCGAGTACGGGCGTGCCAAGATGTTTCTGACAAGACATGATAAATGATGTCTTGTCAATTTGTACTAGCATTTTATGACAAAACGGTTTTATCGCTCATTTGTGATAAAATGTGTGACTCAAGTCATGTCACAGTAGGCCGTGCTCGCCCCGCTGCACGCTGCGCGCTGCTCCACTACATGGTAGTAGGTAGGTCTGTACCTAATTGCAAAACTATCAGCAAATTCATGATTTACGTTAGCCACAGATAATTATGGAACGAATGGAATAGCGCTTAAAACTAGGTCAAGCTTTTTCAGCGCATGAATTATCGGTACCTCTGAAAACTGCGTTTATTAAAATAGTTTTGATTTATTAAATATTGCTGCAATACCGCTATGCTACGATGGGTTGCGAAGGCAAAAAGGACAGGATGAAATTCCCTACAGAAGTTTGAAGAAAAAATGGTTTTGTTTTGTTTTTTTTTTTATGCGTGATATCTTGTCTTTTTCTGTGGAAGTGATTTCGTGAACTGGGACGGAAGTGTGACAGAAAGTGACAGCTTGAGCATGAAATAAGTACTTTTTAATAGCATGGAATTAGTAAGTACCTACTTTCTAATAGCATGGAATTACTAAGTACCTACTTTATAATAGCATGGAATTAGTGTAATCATGGAATTAGTAGGCTCGCGAAAATACCAAGTTTGTCGTGGTTGCGGCATGATCTCCATGTTTCTCATGCGCAACTTTAACAAGGTCATTATTTGCCCACATCAGGCCTTTGAGGTTGAATATTTCAACGACATTTTAGGATATAATTATCACCACGATGTAGTGATAATATACTCGGGTGTTGGACATCAGTCAAGCACAATTTTAATACATCCTTTAATAAAAAAGGTCAACATGAAAGCATTTAAGAAGTACCTAAGAAAAAATATATCTAAGTGTTCATTGTAAAAGTTGCTGGTTTAATGTCCAGTCCATATTTTGCCAGTTTAGGGCATGCAAATTATTTATAACTGAAGAGAGATTTAAAACTCTTGAACCGTGATAAGTGAAGGGTTTCAGACACAATAGCCTTAGCAGCTAATTATGCAACTGGAGAACAGTGTACACAATGGTAAAAGTACCATTCTCTTAGTGCCAAAACCATTATTTTCATCAATCATTTGTTTTATCTTTTTAATCTGCCGGCGTTTTGAAGATTCAATTTACTTAATATTCAAATCTTTTTAAGAAAACTAACTGTCTTAAGGCTTCTACATACCGGGGCGACTTGTCGCGCGACGCGACGCGACACAAAGGCACCGCTCGTCCCACGACACGCGGGGCCTTTATGCCGTGTCGCGTCGCGCGACAAGTCGCGCCGGTATGTAGAAGCCTTTAAAATACACCCAAGCGTTATCAACATCAATATACCAGCCTATTTAGATCTTAGAGGTATTTTAGAGACGTACAAGAGTGTCAAAATATGATTTTGTCTTTGTAAGAGTGATTTATGAGTAATTTATTACACAGCTCAAAGTGTACAAAATCTTTATTAAGGGATCCGCGTAAGCTTAGGGTGCTTAAACAAAATATTAAAACACTATTATACACCCTTGTAAATACAGTGGTTTTATGACTTCTGTCTATGAGGGTATTTTTAAAACTAAAACAAATCATAACAGCTGTAGTACAGCTTTAGTCTGTATTACTAATACACCACCAGGGGGGGGGTCCACCTCAAGGGGTTCATCCTCTATGGGATCCCTACACTTAGTGATAGCTTATAATTGGCCTATATTTTTTTTAAATTTAAAGCCGTATCATGATTATCAGCTGGAATAATGATCACTGTGCTCTCTTATCAACACGCAAAACTCACTCAAGCAAACATTTACTTACCGTATTTAGTATTTTTATTTACGTCAGCTCGATTATTTTACTGGCGCGTGAATATTTGGACGTAAAATATACACAGGTTCACAATAAATTTGAATCTGCACTTTAAATTCATCAATTAACACCATCAGATAACCAAGTCCAACATTTTCTTATAAACTAATAAATATTATATAAATATCTAATAATGTCAACATTCACTATGTTTCTATTACACATGTCATCGAAAATAGTTAGTCTGATTTTGTTATTTTGTAATTCTCTTCAAAAACCAATTTAGGACACTTTTCTTTACACCGTACTTATAAGATGATCTCTGTAGTGTAATGGTTTCTTTATACACCGAATAACAGCGCTAATACAGCTATTATACAGGTACAGATTCTCTATTGCTTCTACTGCTAAAATAAAGCTATACTAATGCAAGAAGCTGTATAATATGGGCCTTTTTTACTTATAAGGGCTGTATAAGCGCTAATACAGCCTTTATACAGCCTGAATATACAACTTCTAGTATAAAAATGAACTTAAATACAGCTTGTATACAGCTTGCAATGCTACTTGGGAAACTACTGTTTCTTGTAGCGATTCGATGGATTATGTTCAGCTGTAGATATTTCAACTGATGATGTCCTAATAATTATTGTTTAGGGTTCCGTACCAAAATGGTAAAAAAGAACTCTTATGGTGAGACTAACGGCCAAACCCAATAACCTATTTTCAGTGAAAGACAGTTCGCTATTGATGATAGACAGTATAATTATATCTATCCTCGGATGGCGTCTCACAATCATTGATAAAGGCTATCTATCTAACGAAAACAATAAGTAGGTTTCTCTACTTCGCCCTCCCGTGCGTTCCAATACAACCAACATCACTTTAAACAACATGTGTAATTAGTCTTTTATTAAAACTTCTTTATTTCTTACTTCTAAATAAGTTACTGGATTAAGATATAATTCCGTAGAGCCATATTTGTTATGGCCGCGAATCAAAATACAACCTGTTACTGACCTGCAAATTGCAAAAAACTAAATAAAATTTGAATTTCGCGGGCTACCTTGGCGCATCCCTCAATTAATGTTGGATTTTTTTTTAACTTAAATTCATGTTGGCATGGTCTTGCACAGGGGGGTGCCACTAAGGGGGGAGGGTTAAATTTCTGTTGTTTTTTGCCTAGGGCGCACCGTTTTCCAAATATTTGAATTTGATTTTTTTTTTATTACTTTAAATTAAAAAAACATCTATGATCATTATTGCATGTAAGTAGGTACTAAAGAGTTAATTTTAGCTTGGCTACTTTACGTGTATCCCTGCAATTCGAGGAATAGACCAATCTGCCTTCTGTAGTGCTGTCCTGTCAAACAAATATTGGGACGCATACTTTGGCATTTTCATACAAATAGCTATCTGTTGTAGGCGATACACCCTCCCATCAGTAGATAGCGTGGGCCGGTAAGATTCCATAATGTCTCAGAGATTATTGGGACGTTAAAACCATCGATAGATATAATTATTCTATGTGATGTGTATGTAAAGATTACAGGAAAAATAAAACAATGTCTCTAAATAGCACAGTTTTATACGTACGGAACCCTCGGTGCACGAGTCCCGACTCGCTCTTGACCGGTTTTTTTAACTTTTCTTTTTATTACGGGCAAGTATTGTAGAATATACACGGGGTGCTACAGTTAATATTCGGATCGGAATGATTCGGCATAGGCCTGGCGGCACAATCAAATCTAGATTTTGTCGTCCGGCTGTGCCGAAGTGTGCCGAACGTGAGCTTAGCACGCATAATACAGGCAAAAACATCATATCTACTTATTTACCTAAAAAAAACACATTGAAACAATATAGATATTAAGGGAATATCCATTAGACATTCTATACAGTGCAAATCAAACAAACCACTACAGATTCGAATTCATGATTCAGTCTCATCGAGACTCGGGAGCGAATGGCAAATGAATCGGAAAGAGCTTTTACCGAATCCATTTAATCGGAAAACTAATCGAGAGCCGATTTATCTTTCTTGTCCAATCTTTGTAGTTTCGTGCCCCTAAAACCTTCCTAAGTTTACTTAGCTTGTCGCTTTTTTCGTTTCTCACTTGAAATAGGCACTTGGAAAAAGTTACAGAGCCTATTTAAGAAACGTTGATGCATAACCCAAAAAAAGTTGTAAAAAAGCGTTGTGTTGTGTTGTGCTTTTCTGAGTGCCTGTCATGTTCCACTAAAATGCTAACCGTTTCAGTATGGCGAAAAAAAAACAGGAATGACTTTAACTGTGTCAAATACGATAATATACTTCATTTCTTTGAACAATAATAGACTTTATCACACTTTAGATTGAAATCACAAAACATTTACGAAGTAGTGAAAGACGTAAAAGAAAAGCTAGGCATCTGTGATAGCATTGTCTGTGTTAGGAGTGGAAATTATGATGGTTGCTTGCCTGCTAATGGTGATGAGTCCTTTACCAAGAACCAGCGGGCCGACCACGGGCGTGCCAAGACGATTGTGACAAGACATGATAAATGATGTCATGTCAATTTGTACTAGCATTTTATGACAGTTTTAGCGCTCAAACTGTGATAAAATGTGTGACTCAAGTCATGTCACTACTAACTAGAGAATGGGCAGCAGCGTTATCTATGCATTTTTAAAACCATACTGCGATCGCCAACCCGCCTGCCAAGCGTGGCGATTATGGCAAATCCCGCCCTCTTTTTGGGGGTGGCCTATGTCCAGCTGTGGATGTCTTTCGGTTGAAATTATGATGATGATATCGCTCATATTGGGAATTATTCCCTAAAGGTTCGTACAGACTGGTGCGATATCGCGGGCGCTACAGGCTCCAACAAAGAAATTGTGCTACTAGTGTCACGTCACACCCGCGATATTCACCAGTCTGTACGAACCTTAATACACTCGGTTCAGAACCACACTCCCAATACACCTACCTACTTAGCATAGTATACCAATATCAACCATATGCAGATAATATACAGCTTCACCCGTGTCCGGGATTATTGGATACGTGTTTGGACGTCCGTCCACACCACATGACCGACATGAGCAACGCGAGCGATACGAGCGGTGAAAGCGATCCGAGCGCTGAGAGCGACACGACGATGACGGACGTGCATCCGTCCTGCGGCGTTTTCTGAATATTCCGTCCTAATTTTGTGACGTACCGAACCTAATATCTGCATTCTGTATGGAAACTAGTAAACATGTATTTGTAGATTTGATTTTGATCTCAGAGGAGCGAATCAAATAATCGAATTGATATTTTACAAAACAGTTCTTTGTTAGCAAAATATGTAGGTCAATAAGACGAGGCTTAATTTGTCACTAAAAGTTAACATACCTAACACATCATAGAAAATTCTATTGTTAGCCAGAAAGTTGCGTGAAATAGAAGGGAATATAAAAAATCTAATACAATATTAGTTTTAGTAATGCGAAACCCGAAACACGTGTCTAGTATTTTTATGTAAAGAATCTATGTACAAAATTTCAAAGCTGTATCATGAAAAATCACAAAGTTATAAGGTTGCTATGTTACCGGGTTGTCCGTACAAAAACATGCTAACGGTACCCCCGCGCCGCGCGCCGCCAGGGTCGTCTTGCGCTCATTGATTCGGCAGTAGGTACCTAACCGTACGGCGATTGTATTCTAAGTAATTAAATGGTGATAACATTTTCCATCACACTTAAATGTTTATTGGAAAAAATATAACATGGTGTAAAAAATATTGAAATTGATTCAGTTCCTTATTCTGAACAAGCTATATTCAGCAGGCTAATTGCATAACACACTATCAGTAGGAATCGGTTTCAATTTGACAATTCAACAACATTCATTGCGTTATTTACGTTGTTGAGCAGACATTTTTTCTAACTCATGAAGCAATGGATTAGCAATATACTTCAAAATCTTTCCGATTCCGATTCAAACTGTGTTACGCAATTAGGGGGCTGGATTCTTTTTTTTTTTTTTTTTTTTTAATTTGATTTTTTTTTATTACTCAATCAAAATCAAAATCAAAAATATTTTTATTTCACATAAGCCTACATGGGCACTTATGAAACGTCAGAAGCTAGGTGCACGGTTCCAATTGGTCATTTCCTATGGAGAAGAGCCGGCAAGAAACTCCACAGAATCAAAAAACATCGATTATGTCAAGGATGTATGTAAAAAATAAATAACATAAACATCTCAACTTGGGAGCAGTTAATAGACATTTACATATTTTTGCCGTTAATGAGGTACCAGGGAAGCCACATGTGCAGAAGGAATTAATGCCAAACTTCCTTGTCTTCAACGTAGTCTTTAATCTTATAATATGCTTTTTTGATAAGGACACGTTTGATGTGGGTTTTGAATTTCGCATTAAAACTAAAAATAATGTTGTGTATTCACAACTTCCTACCATTATTAGTATGTAATATCAGGAGTCCACTGCTGCTCTCTTAACCGCTATTACACCGCTAGTGGTCTCCGGTGATCATTATTTTATGTTATAAGTAGCTGACCCGTGCCCACTTCGTTGGGCGGTAAGCATTTTACCGTCTTTTCATTTTTCGGATTAAATTATGGCCATATATTATGATATGACACTCAAAACATAATAACGTGGCTTTCAATGGGTAAAATATTTTTCAAAATCGGCTCAGTAGATCCAGAGATTACCCCTACAACCTAACAAACTATAAAATATTAATATAATTAGATGAAGCAACGGTTAGCAATATCCTTAAAAAAAAATGACTCGCATTCCGTTTGCTCACTATAGGCAAGCGACTTCTCGACAAAATCAATAGCAGTGAATTGGGACTGGGATTGTGAATTCAACTGCACATTAACCGCTGAGTCGGTGACGGTCGGTGATCCTTCAATTTTGCCGGCGTGAGGGTCAAAAGATATTTTTAGGTTTCCGTACCCAAAGGGTAAAACGGGAACCCTATTACTAAGGCTCCGCCGTTTGTCCGTCTGTCACCAGGCTGTATGGCTCATGAACCGTGATAGTTAGACAGTTGAAATTTGCACAGATGATGCATTTCTGTTGCCGGTATAATAACTAATACAAAAAAATAGAATAAAAAAAATATTTAAGGGGGCTCCCATAGAACAAACGTGATTTTTTTCGCTCGTTTTTGCTAGATATTGATAACGGCAACAGGTAGACGCTTGAAATATTCACAGAATATTAAGTTATATATTCACTTTAAAAATAAATAATTAAATTAAAATAAACCGAATATTTAAGGGGGGATCCCATACAACATACGTGATTTTTTTGCAATTTTTATAGATAATGGTACGGAACCCTTCGTGGGCGAGTCCGACTCGCACTTGGCCGGTTTTTTTATTATTTAAATTAGCCAACGGAATTAAAACATAAAAATTACTTTCAATAAAGTTTCCTGAGAATCGGATTATTTTGACTCCCTGCCGTGCGTCCCCAAAACCAGCAATAAAAATACCATCCTGAAACACCTGGAACTCAAATGAGAATAGTTCTGCCGCTGCCATTTTTTTTTTTTGGGTGGTAAATTATCAAATAACTTCTCCCGCTCTGGCCGGAGCGGGGAGGGCGTGTCAGACTGTTACTGACTAAAACCCACCCGTGTTCCTTCAAATGCCTGTGTGCCAGGGCCACGATATCCCTTTCGGACAGGCTCGTAACCCTGGCAGGCATTAGCCCTTTCGGACCCCGTTCAGTGGTGTGCATCTCATAGGTGACATCTCTTTGAGGCGCGCGTGGAACACAACGCGCCGTCGACCCGGGCCTGGTCCTTATCGGACGGCGAGCTACCCATCGCTCACCGTCCGCAAGCCCGCGCCCACGGTGGCCGGGAATTGGCCTGCGATTCCCGGCGCCCGGGGCGTCTCCTGCGGTGACGGGCGTGAGGGCGCGAACCCTGCCTCACCCTCACGCGTTCCGCTTCTTCCTTCGCATGCATTACTGCTTTGCAGAAGGAGGTGACGGCCTCCCGTGCACTCTCCCTCCGAACCATGGCCTGAACCAGGGCCAGATGCGAGAGATCGCCGACCTCACGCCGACCTCAACCGTATGCTCCACCGTGTCCTCCGGGCGATCCACACAGTGGTGACACCCGGGCGTTTCCTCCCGCTTTATTCTGAATAGGAACCTCCCAAAACAACCGTGTCCGGTGAGGACGTGAGTCAGGCGGAAGGTGAGGAAGCCGTGGCGCCTCTCTAGCCACTCCTCATAGAGGGGGCTTATCGCCACAATTGTGGCATGCAAATTCTTGGCCAAATAGTAAATATCCCTAGCGATGGCGCATGCTTATTTTCATCTCTCTCCTATTTGGTGAACAGTAACGTGGCCATGTCATTGTCTTCTCAAATTCGAGACAGCATTGTGCCACGTGTCTAAAAACTGGGAAATATTCCAACCTTTCACCCATGATCGGTCAGGAGGAGCTGTTTATGGTTCAAAGCGTGAATACGTCGCTGAAATGTCTTGTAATGGCACCTACAGAACCACCTGTGAACTCATGGCAGCGGGAGACCTATTCCCATTTGAGTTCCAGGTGTTTTAAGATGGTATTTTTATTGCTGATTTTGGGGACGCACAACAGGGAGTAAAAATAATCTGATTCTCAGGAAATTTCAATGAAGGTCATTTTGATGCGTGTCAGACTTTTGCTGACTAAAACCCACCGTGTTCCTTCAAATGCCTGTGTGTGCCAGGGCCACGATATCCCTTTCGGACAGGCTCATAACCCTGGCAGGCATTGGCCCTTTCGGACCCCGTCAGTTGGTGCTGACATCCATTTGAAATGGGAATAGTTCTCCCGCCTTTTTCCAACCCTTACAACACCAGCCTAAACCAAAGATACTAAGCAATAAAATTAAAATACGAACGTAGGTATTCAAGGACACTTTTTCTAGTAAGAACGACTAATACTAAAAACTATTATAGTAATACCACAGTGTGAAATACCTACACAATAAGTAATTCGCAAAGAAATAGAAATAACAAAATTCCAACCCGGCAATAGGTAAAAACACATTTATGATCCTCCAATTTAAAATTAGGAAGCGAAACAAACCAAAACGAAAACCAAACAACGATGATGAAAAATATTTCAAAGCAAATTAGTAGTAAGTAATAACAAAATATCGCAGAACAGAAATTTCGGTAACTATAGCTTGAACGTGTATCGCTTAGGTTTGTATTCTGTGATTGATACATGACTTCGTTTTTTTGATACGATCGGCTTGCAAGCCGCGATTAAGGTTAAACATTGTGAAGTTTTCCCCTTGGCATTCTCGACTTTAATGCTATAAACGCAACGTTCAAATTACCTGAATACCAATTAGAACCTCATTTCATTATCTTTTAGCAGATGCCTGCATACTGAAAAATACTGGCCACCTAGAACTGGCATAAAAACTTTAGAACGTTATCACGTCTGCACTGAAACACACTGGCAACCTAGAAAAAAAACTAAATATAAACCTCAAGAAACTTCCAAAAATTCTTATTTCAATGTAAAATATGCATTAACGCCTTGTCGTAAAATTCAATTTAGATCTTTATCGGCCTCCGAATTCTAATTTCAATGTAAAGTATGCAATAACTCGTTGCCGTAAGATGCAATTTAGATCTTAGCTGGATTTGGTACATTTTTCATACAAACATTAAAAACCCTTATTTTCACCCTTAAGCGCCGAATTTCGTAAAATCCTTTCTTAGTGAGCACCTAGAAGTCGAAAGGAACAATCAGGCCAACATTCATGTCTCTAACTTTAAAAACATAGGTGTTTCATACAAACTTTGACACCCCTTTTCAACCGCTTAAGGTGCGAATTTATAAAAATCCTTTCTTAGTGCGCGCCTGCACCCCATAGAGAGTGCTTGTGCCAAATTTTAGACCTCACGGCCCAGTAGTTTCCGAGATTTCGTGATGAGTGGTCAGTGAGTGGACTTCTCTTTTATATATATAGACTAGCTGTACCCGCGCGGTTTCACTCGCGTGTTTCATACGTTGGTGTTTATGAGATTTAGTGTGAAAGTTTAAATTAGCCAACGGAATTAAAACATCAAAATTACCTTCACTAAAGTTTCCTGAGAATCGGATTATTTTGACTCCCTGCCGTGCTTCCCCAAAAACCAGCAATAAAAGTATTATCCTGAAACACCTGGAACTCAAATGGGAATAGTTCTCCCGCTGCCATGAGTTCACAGGTGGTTCCGTAGGTGCCATGGCAAGACATTTCAGCAACGTATTTACGCTTCGAACCATAAACAGCTCCTGACCGCTCCTGGGTGAAAGGTTGAAACCTTTCCCAGTTGTTAGACACGTGGCGCACAACGCTGGCTTGAAATTGAGAAGCCATGGCCACGTTACCGTTCACCAAATAGGATAAAGATGAAAATAAGCATGCACCATCACCAGGTAAGTATATTTACTATTTTGCACTTCTCGACACAATCAATGGCAGTGAATTGGGACTGGGATTGTGAATTCAACTGCACACATTCCGCTGATTCAGTGAAAGTCGGTGATTCTTCAATTTTGCCGGCATGAGAGGTCAAAAGATCATTTTGATTATTTAAATTGACTAACGGATTTAAAACATCAAAATGACCTTCATTGAAGTTTCCTGAGAAACGGATTATTTTTACTCCCGGTTGTGCATCCCCAAAACCAGCAATAAAACTACCATCTTGAAACACCTGGAACTCAAGTGGGAATAGTTCTCCCGCTGCCATGAGTTCACAGGTGGTTCCGTAGGTGCAATTCCAAGACATTTCAGCGACGTATTCACGCTTTGAACCATAAATAGCTCCTGACCGATCCTGGGTGAAAGGTTGGAATCATTCCCAGTTGTTAGACACGTGGTGCACAATGCTGTCTCGAATTTGAGAAGCCATGGCTACGTTACTGTTCACCAAATAGGACAGAGATGAAAATAAGCATGCGCCATCGCCAGGGATTCACTATTTGGCAAAGAATTTTACTCCATTAGAAGTGATAATTTGACTAACCATTTTTAATTAAACAATGCTTACGACCAGGAGGCCTAAAATGGACGCTTTGGCAGAATCATATTATGATCTGCGTACAATACATACATCCCGCAATTGATCTGTTTGACAGCTGATATTTGACATTAGACTTCACTTTATCAATTCATAGTTTGTGGACCATTATAATATGAAACTCCATACAAAACTGTCAAACAGATGAATTGCGGGATATCAATTGTACGTATGATTCTGCCAAAGCGTCCATTTTAGGCCCACAGTAAGTAACGTAAAAAATATTACTTGAACGTAATGTTCTTTATAGAGAGCTATCTTTTTACAACCCTTACAACACCAGCCTAAACCAACGATACTCAATCAATCAATCAACTCAGCCTTTATCAGTCCACTACTGGACATAGGCCTCTCCCAGGCAGCGCCACAACACCCTGTCCTCCGCCTTCCGCATCCAGTCTGTCCCAGCCACCTTTTTAAGGTCGTTGGCAACCAAAGGTATTGAACAAAAAAATTATAAAATACGAACGTAGGTATTCAAGGACACTTTTTCTAGTAAGAACGACTAATACTAAAAACTATTATAGTAATACCACAGTGTGAAATACCTACACAATAAGTAATTCACAAAGAAATAGAAATAACAAAATTCCAACCAGGCAATAGGTCAATTATAGCAAACACAATTATTTAAAATTAGGATGCGAAACAAACCAAAACGAAGACATAGGACCCAGATATATGCCAGTGACCTTGAGTGGTTTGCTTGTGTGTTTTGTACTGAGCTCACGCAACGGCTCGTACGTTCAGCCAGTAATAGGACTCGCCCATCAAGGAGCGCTGTCCCCAATTTGACGCATTATTAATTTATTATACACAAAACAAAAGGTATTAAAAAAAAAAAGCGTATACTAAAAGATAAATAATTAAATTATCTTTAAATTGGTAAAGATTTCAGAAAAATACGCTTGGTAGATTTTGCGCCATTCTCAGTTTTTTATCCGCGTTAGACATAACTTTACAAATTAATTTCACTATGTAAACATAATCTAAAATATTCACATATTAAATTATTGAAAAAATGCTCTAATTTAACATAATTATATTTTTTTCAAATCATTAACACTCCTCGTTCAGACGTGACCTTCAGTATAAAATCATTAAAAGTCGGTTATCGTCGCCTTAAACCAAACGACGATGAAAAATATTTCAAAGCAAATTAGTAGTAATAACAAAATATCGCAGAACAGATATTTGGGTATTAATAGCTTGAACGTGTATCGCTTAGGTAACCTCGGGTTTTACAGTATTCTGTATTCTGTGATTGATACATGACTTCGTTTTTTGAAACGATCGGCTTGCAAGCCGCGACATTGTGAAGTTTTCCCCTTGGCATTCTTGACTTTAATGCTATAAATGCAACGTTCAAATTACCTGAATACCAATTAGAACCTCATTTCATTATCTTTTAGCAGATGCCTGCATACTGAAAAATACTGGCCACCTAGAACTGGCATAAAAACTTTAGAACGTTATCACGCCTGCACTGAAACATACTGGCCACCTAGAAAAAAACCTAAATATAAACCTCAAGAAACTTCCAAAAATTCTTATTTCAATGTAAAATATGCATTAACGCGTTGTCGTAAAATTCAATTTAGATCTTTATCGGCCTCCGAAGTCTAATTTCAATGTAAAGTATGCAATAACTCGTTGCCGTAAGATTCAATTTGGATCTTAACTGCATTTGGTACATTTTTCATACAAACATTAAAAACCCTTATTTTCACCCTTAAGCGCCGAATTTCGTAAAATCCTTTCTTAGTGAGCACCTAGAAGTCGAAAGGAACAATCAGGCCAACATTCATGTCTCTAACTTTAAAAACATAGGAGTTTCATACAAACTTTGACACCCCTTTTCAACCGCTTAAGGTGCGAATTTCTAAAAATCCTTTTTTAGTGCGCGCCTGCACCCCATAGAGAGTGCTTGTGCCAAATTTTAGACCTCACGGCCCAGTAGTTTCCGAGATTTCGTGATGAGTGGTCAGTGAGTGGACTTCTCTTTTATATATATAGATGACTGAGGAAACCTCTTGCTTAAAAAATGTTACACAAACTTCTTTATTATCACACCCATTAAATTGTAGTAATTTAAATAAATGTAATTATAATAATAATACTTTAAAAATTGTTCATCAAAATATACAGGGTGTGATAGGTAAGGAATTAGAACTGGAGCTGTTCATGAACTGTAGTTATATCGATATCTTATGTGTAACTGAACATTGGTTAAAAGTCCACCAGTTCATGTTCAGCTTTAACAACCACCAGGTTGCCAGCTCATTCAGCAGAGTTAATATGATACGCGGTGGCTCTTTAATAATTGTTCGTAACAATATGAAATTTAAAGAACGTAAGGATATTGTGAGCCTCTCTGTTGAGCGAGTTATTGAAATAGCTTGCATTGAGCTTGAGCAGTTCATTGTAATGAGCATATACAGGCCCCCATGTGCTTCATATGATATTTTTGAGAAATATATGGAAGAAGTATTATTAAAGACTTGTAACAGTAATAAAACAGTTGTTGTCTGTGGAGATTTCAACATTAATATACTGGAAAAATCTGCTACAGTAAATAAATTTATAACCTTATTAAAGTCATATAATTTGTACAATACATTCTTTGAGCCAACTAGAATAACTGCCACTAGCGCTACCTGTATTGACAATATTTTTACAAACTTAAGACCTTCTAGCCATTTAATTATAAACGAGTTGGACTCTGATCACTGTGGCCAGTTAGTAACTTTCCCTCGGAAAATAGTCAGAGCTCAAAGAAAACTAGTGAGTTATATTCCTGTAAACAAAAGTCGCTTAGAACAATTTAAAAATAATTTAATGGAAAAACTACCGGGTTTGCCTTATCACACCGACCCAGATCAAGCATATACTTTACTATTTAATCTCATTAATTGTGAATTTAGGAAGGTGTTCACCTCAAAAACATTGCCTGTTTGTGACCACGTAATATTTAGTGATTGGGCAACACCAGGTATTTACTAGGCAGAGGTTATATGAATTGTATGATGAAAAAACATATAACCATGATGAAACTTTTAAAGAATTTGTTAAAAAATATTCTAAAACTTTTAAAAGAGCCTGTTCCTCGGCAAAAGCCATACACATTAAAAATAAAATAAAATCTTCTGGAAATAAAATTAAAACAACGTGGAATATTATTAATTCAGAAATGGGAAGAACGACAGTACGGAATCGTGACTTCCATCTAAAAATCAATGATGTAGATATTAAGGCAGACATGGAGGTGGCAACTGAGTTTGAATTTTTTTTCACTAATATTCCTATTTTAACAACCAAAACTCTGTCATCGTCGTCCTCCACTTCTGCTTACTCAATATTAAAAGAATGTGTACCAGAATGTGATAAACACCTTAAATTCACGGTCGTTACCGCTAAAGACATTATAGAATCTTTTAAAGACCTTGATATAAAAAAAACTGCGGACCTTTGGGGGTTATCAGTACATAACATGTCTTCAATAATTAATGTTATTTCACCCTTTTTAGCAATTGTTTTTAATTCTTGTATTGCATCTGGTGTATTTCCTGATCTGATGAAACTTAGCAAAGTGATTCCTCTGTTCAAATCTGGCAGCACAACTGATCCTACGAATATTCGGCCTATTTCGATATTACCTACATTGAGCAAAATCTTTGAAAAATTAATTTTGAAACAAATGTTAGGACATTTTAATAAACATAATCTACTACATCTGAAACAGTTTGGTTTTATTAAGGGTCGTTCAACTACAGACGCGGGCGTGGAATTACTGAAGAGCATATTCGAGGCCTGGGAGGAGTCGCGGGATGCTCTTGGCGATTGCGTTCATCATGATACACTCATCAGAAAACTCCACCATTATGGTTTGAGGGACAGTGCTCTCGACCTTCTGACTTCTTATCTGAACAACAGAATTCAGAGGGTTGATGTTAATGGCAAGAGATCTGCAGGATCTGCGGTCACTATGGGCATTCCGCAGGGTTCAATTCTAGGTCCATTCTTGTTTCTAATTTATATAAATGACTTACCTTTTCACATAAGGGATAATCATAAGATTGTATTATTCGCAGATGACACTTCACTCATTTTTAAAATCAAACGTCAGCTAGTCAATTTTGAACATGTTAACGATGCACTCTCTAAAGTTGTCCATTGGTTTAATGTAAATAATCTTCTCCTGAACGAGAAAATGACTAAACTCATTAAATTTTCAATGCCAAATGTCAGGCAGCTAACTACTAATGTTCAACTTAATGGAATAGAGTTGGACCCTGTTGAGTCGACAGTTTTTCTTGGAATAACTATTGACGGTAAATTACAATGAGGCCCACACGTAGAAAACTTGTCAGGAAGGCTTAGTTCGGCCGCCTATGCTGTTAAAAAAATTAGACAGATTACTGATGTAGATACTGCCAGAATTGTTTATTTTAGTTATTTTCATAGTCTTATGTCGTATGGGATCCTTCTCTGGGGAACATGTGCGGACATTAATAATATCTTTATTTTACAGAAAAGGGCTGTTCGGGCCATTTACAATCTAGGTCCAAGAGATTCACTTCGTGAAATATTCAAAGAAATAGATATTCTGACTGTAGCCTCTCAATATATACTTGAAAATCTATTATATGTACACAAAAATAAATCAAATTTTAAAACCAAGTACACAACCATCAAGTCTTGAGGACAAGCTCAACCAGATCTTGAAGTGCATAACCTCTTTTGACAAGAGACTAGAGAAATTAGAATCAAGGAATACAAAAATCAATCATGAATAACACACTAAAAATAATGGCGTGGAATTCTAACGGACTGCTGCAACACCAACATGAGTTGCAAGTAGTCCTAGACACAGAAAATATTGATGTGTGCTTGATCTCAGAAACGCATTTCACTAAACAGTCTTTTGTTAAGTTTAGAGGCTATAAGGTTTATCACTCGCTGCACCCTAACAACACGGCCCGTGGAGGTAGTGCGGTTATTATTAAAGAAAATATCTGTCATCACGAACAGTGTAAATATGAGGAGCCAGATACGCAAGCTGTGGCGATATCAATTAAAACAACAAAATTTAATGTTACAGTAGCGGCCGTATATTGTCCCCCAAGACACACGATAAACAAAGAACAATATATACACTTCTTCAGGCTCCTTGGACAGAGATTTATATTAGGCGGTGACTTTAACGCTAAGAACACTCATTGGGGATCGAGATTAACTTCAACTAAGGGAAGACAGCTACTACGTGCAGTGAAAGACATGCGCTGTGAGGTCATAAGTACTGGAAAACCTACATACTGGCCGACTGACCACCAGAAACTACCAGACCTTATCGACTTTTTCATAGTCAAAAATTTATCAACTAATTATCTGAGTGTGGAAGAGGGGTATCACATGAACTCCGATCACTCTCCTATATTATTACAACTAAGTCACAAAATATTACTAAGAGAAAACCACCTGACATTAGTCAACAAGTTTACAGATTGGGAAAGTTTTACCATAGACCTACAAAATATAATTGACCTAAAAACTTCATTAAAAAGCAAAGATCAGCTCGATTCTGAAGTAAATAAGTTTAGTAATAATATCCAACAATGTGCATGGAACAATACACCACAGATTACAAGAAAATATAAAGGAAATACCTACCCAAAGGAAATAATAGACCTATTATATGAAAAAAGGACTCAACGAAAAAGATGGCAGCAAACTAGGTTCCCGCAAGATAAAACTTTATTGAATAAGCTTACGAAAAGATTGACGAGAAAAATACAGACCTTTCAAGATGAGGCTTTCAATACTAACCTACGTCAGTTAACCAGCGACCATACAACGCAATACTCTCTTTGGAAAGCGACAAAGTCACTCAAAAGGCCAATTACATTAACATCAGAGATGTTAACGGAAAGTGGGCCATAAGCAATGAGCAGAAAGCTCTACGATTTGCACATCACTTAGAAGAAACCTTTCAGCCAAATGACGCGTCTGTAGACAACCTACAATTCGCTAATATTCTGCAAGATAAAAGAATTAAGCTTGTGACCCCGAAAGAAGTTGCAAACGAAATTCAAATCACTAGCCTTAAAAAGTCCCCAGGGTTTGACCTAATTACGGGAGAGATCCTAAAACATCTACCGCGTAAAGCCATCGTTAAGCTTACTAGGCTCATCAATGCAGCATTCGTGTTGAAGCATGTTCCTGAGCCATGGAATGTTGCTGAAGTGATTATGATTGCAAAGCCCGGTAAACCACCACACGAAGCATCATCATACAGGCCCATTTCTCTGTTGCCTATACTATCAAAGCTGTTTGAAAAATTGTTTTTAAAACGGTTAAAACCTATCATAAACGAGACAAACCTGATCCCTGACCACCAGTTTGGTTTCAGAGAGAAACACTCAACAATAGATCAAGTACATAGAATTACCAACATCATTGAGAGAACACTCGAAGATAAAAAAAGTCTGCTCCACAGTATTTTTAGATGTGGCACAAGCTTTTGATAGAGTTTGGCATAAGGGTTTGATATTCAAGCTAAGACTTATGTTGCCCAATGATTTTGCCGATATCTTGCAATCATACATTACAGATAGAATGTTTCGAGTAAGACACGAGGATGCCTTTTCCGAGTTAAAAATGATTAAAGCTGGCGTACCTCAAGGTAGTGTGCTGGGTCCAGTCCTCTACCTGTTGTATACGTATGATATACCAGAGCTAGAAAATAATACTATTGCAACCTTTGCAGACGACACCGCTATTATGGCTACAGGTTCATGCCATACGGAAGCAACCAGTAAGGTACAAATTGCTGTAAATAAAATTCATGACTGGGCAGAAAAATGGAGAATCAAATTAAATGAATCGAAGTCACTTCACATTGATTTCACCAACAGGAAATGTGATTACCACCCAACCTTCATAAATGGACAACAAGTGCCATACGCAAATACAGCCAAATACCTTGGCATAACGCTTGACGCGAATTCCAGAATAAGGTACTCAGGAGTATTGTTAATGCGCCCTGGTATATAAGAAATGACGACCTCCATCGTGACTTAAAAATGGAACCAGTCACCAAAATAATCCAAAAATTTGCTGAGGCCCATGACCACCGACTCCACCAACATGTGAACATCGAGGCAATTCAGCTGTTAGACCAAACAAATATAGTGCGAAGACTAAAACGAACAAAACCTTTTGAGTTAGTGTAGTGTAAAAAGTGTAGACATAATAGTGACAATGACACACATATAACACGTGAACAAAGTGTTTATAAATATTATTATATTAGACTCTAAGAAAGTGGAATGGACTTGTGTAAAGTACAATCAGCACTATTCTAAGTTTTAAAATAATTATCACGTAGAAAATTAAGTTAGATTCAAATTACTTATTAGTCTTATAGGCTAGATTGTAATTAATTATTAAGAACCTGGTTCTTTTTAATAAAGGATAAAAAAAAAAAAAAAAATTAAGAAAATGTCCGATATTCATAGTTTAAATACCAGGAATAAACACAATCTTGCTGTACATCGCACTCGCCTCCACAGAGTAGGCAACTCGTTCATGGGTCAATGTATACGCTTTTACAACCAACTTCCTACTGACATTCGGAACTTACCCATTAAACGATTTAAAATCTGTATTAAAACTAAACTTTGTAAAAAAGGGTACTATAAGATTTCTGATTATTTAGAGGACAAAAAAGCTTGGGATTGAGCTGCTCGCTCTGCTAGCCTTGTGATAAAACTTGACATTTTAATTATTATGCATGATTTTATATACATATTGACATTGCAGAATATTGTATACAATTTTACATGAATGTTTACTTTGAAAAGTATTATATTTACTGCTTTAATTTATTGTGAATGTGAGCACTATGTGGGTCATTTTTTTTTTTTTTCTTTAAATGTTTTCCTTTCTTTTCTCAGTTAAGTTTTAATGATGGTCTGACATTTTGAGCGCTTTATGCGGCCTACCCAAATGTCCTTTTTTTGGTACTGTTCGTCGAGTCGTTGAGCTCCTTAAGTTTTGAGTTGAGCTGCACGATTACTGACAAATGCTTACACTGATTGGACAGGTCCGCTCAAATTTGCGTGGTTCTTTCCTCAAAAGACCATTTCAGACACGGATCTACATGGTCCTCACATGATCTGACCAAGATTATGTCTGGACTTTAAAAGAGACTTTGACCCCTGAGTTTGTTTCGCCATTTCTTCTCAGGGGTAGTCAGATAGGAAATGTCGGCTACATCTAGATTTTTTTTTTTTTAATATGACGTGTAAAAGTGATTTTAATATCCTATTTACAGAATAAACGATTTCATTTCATTTCTACATTGACACATGGATCAATCAATGACCGATGTGTGTCATACTGTGTCATTAGAACACAGGTGGCAGTCCATTATCAATATTTATAATTTCTGCTTACGAAGTTTCAGACACTGGCTGGCATAATAATGTTAAAGGTTTCCTTCTATCATTGCTTCGGAAAAAAACTTTTAACAAAAAAAATAAAACCGACTTCCAAAAAAATAACACTACAAAGAGAAAAATAACCTTCATTTTGGATGTCAGTGTCTTTGGATATATTTTATTTTTTTGCCACCGATTTCCGAAATGAAGGTTATGTTTCACTTTGTAGTGTTTTTTTTTGGAAGTCAGTTTTATTTTTTTTGTAAAAAGTTTTTTTATATTTCACTTTTGAGTGGGTCAATTTGCATTTATCTAAGTTACAATAGCCTAATTTCAACTGCTCATCACCTTTTACAAAGTATTGCTTTTCCCGATGCAGGGGCGTTAATAGTTGAGAAATTCTCCTTGTATAAACCAGGAGAACTGATGGTGACTTCATCCTATGCATTGTGACGGGCATAAATTGCTTAGTAACCATATTAAAGTGACTAATCGAATCGCAACATACTTATTATTAAATAGTTCCGGTGGGCATCTGTGGTCTTCATCATCAGTTCCACTTCATCAAATGGTGCTTTCCGAGTGCAAATGCATGAGTTACTATAAAAAATACTGAAATCGGTATAGGTGTGCCTATAAAATTTGAGGATTGCCCTCTTCTTTGAGGAATCCCCTCATCAGATTGTTGGTGACAATGGGACCACCTCGGGAACGTACCCTTTCAAACAAAAAAAGAATTCTCAAAATTAGTCCACAAATGACGGAGCAACTCCTTTTTGGAAGTTGGTTAAAAAGGGATACTCTGCATATGACACAGTCCTCTGGTGTGACTCCCAGTAGTCTCAAAATGACTCATGTGTTCTAGCTGCCTTAATTACCTATATCTCTTTGTACACTACCTTATCTAGGTAAAGATTAAATGTACCAATTTTCTATCAGCACCTTAGGGTTAAAATCATGCTATATTTAGATGTACCGTGAATTTTCAGCATTTCAAAATAATACTTAATGCGAAGTTAATTTATTACCATTAAAAGGTATTAAGCCAACAATACTCGTAGGTCTAGCTTTAAGACGGAGATATATGCCAGTGACCTTGAGTAGTTAGCTTGCGTGTTCTGTACTGAGCTCACGCAACGCGTCGTACGTTCAGCCAGTAATAGGACTCGCCCATCAAGGAGCGCTGTCCCCAATTTGACGCATTATTAATATATTATACACAAAAAAAGGTATTTTAATAAAACGCGTATACTAAAAGATCAATAATTAAATTATCATTAACACTACTCGTTTAGACGTGATCTTCAGTATAAAATCATTAAAAGTCGGTTATCGTCGCCTTAAGATATCGCGTTATCTACTTATCAGCCATTCCAAGAAAATAACCTCTACAAAGTGGATGGGCGAGTAAAAAATGGCAGCCATTACTGACTTATTGTAACAATGGGAAAATTGATGAATGTTTTGTGAAATGAGTTCAAGATTTTCTAGAGTCGTCCAATTTCCATGATTTGACGGTCAAAGACAATAATGACAATCATTGATTGTTGTTACAGGCAAAACCAGATAAAGGCAAGTTTTAAAGTTACTACAGCAAGAGGTCGAGGTGTTTTGATACCGTACTTTACAACCGAGTTTTCTTTTGAGCGAAAAACAAGAAAGGATTTTTTTTAAGTGAAATCTTCTTTAGGCCCGTTGAGCACTTTTTGTGTGAACCAAAATCATGGAACTAGCGTCATCGTCACCGAACGCTTTCCATGAGCTATATGTATACTGTTATCACTTCTATCGGCAGTCCCCAAAGACTGCCCCGCATGTTTTTTTTTGTCACAGACACACGTGCTTATGAAAAAGACAAGTAAGCTTGAATACGTACTTAACACAAAACAAATATAATAAAAATATGATTATAAGCACGGAAAAAGTAGTCGCAGCTACATCTGCTGTCGTGATTGTGGCAAACAGGCTTCCACTCAGTAATCCCCACGAAACTTACTCCGGTGTCGGTCTGTGTACGTTTCCCGCACCTTTGAATTTTATAAAATTACAGTATCATGTTCGGTACAGCAGCAGGCTTAGCATGGCGTTTTCGATCTCTACTCTACTATAGAATAGACATCGCTTGTCTACACTTCTCGTAATTTCTTCTTCGCGAGCACGAGGACACACCTAGACTCGGGTTTCTTCGTAGACAGTGACTTGTCCATAGCAACGGGGTATTCGCTAGTGGTGTGTATTACTACCCAATTTTATCGTACTTTTGCGTTTCGTTCTCAAACAAATCTATGAAGCAAAGTGTTTTTAACGAATATTTCTTCAATTACAAAACGCAAATGGTCAAGGGGGATGCGCTGTGTAGCCCGCGAAATTCAAATTATCGAACGTTTTTTTTAATTCTAAGGATTTTTTGAAGAGAGTTAGTTTTTTGCCGATTCTAATGATTATATTTCTGTAAAGCAATATTTTTTACGGCCGCGAATCATATTTAAATCAACTTATAACGTGTTACTGACCTGCAAATTGCAAAAAACGTAATAAAATTTGAATTTCACGGGCTACATTAGCGCATCTCCCTTTTAAAAATATTGTTAAATGGCTGTAGCCAATGACGTATTATAGGTAATACATCATTGGCTGTGGCGCCACTAAGTTTTGTGGCGTCACTATATAATATTGGTAATTGCATATAATGTACAGGCATTATTTAAATAAAGAGCCATAATTATACTATTTTGATGGCGTCACGCAAGAAGTCTCCTTTAAGGGTAGGTACTGCAGACTGGCGGGTCGCGCTATCACGTCGCGCCTGTCTGCGGGAGCCCTTGTTTTTACTAGGTACTTACATTGTTATTGTGTTGTTGTTTATCGATATTTTATTTATTAGTAGGTAAATGCTCCATTTAAAACTGAGTGTGTAAGATTTAGTAAATGAAAATAATAATCACTACATAGTAAAGGCTTCTACAGATCAGCGCGACTCGCGACGCGACACAAAGGCACCGCTCGTCACGCGACGTGCGGGGCGTTTGTGTCGCGCCAGTATGTAGAAGCCTTAATGCAACGCGGGCGAGGCCGCGGGCGGCAGCTAGTACTTCATAAATAAATAATTTAGTGTTCAATGAGGAGATTTTGGCTCATAATCAGATGTTTTATATTCCCTGTGAATGTAGGTATCTAATAAATCAAAGTTAAGGGACAACATAGTGTACAAACTGTAGGATACTTATAATGTTGTTCTTATTTTATTGTTAATTCCAAAAATCTATTATTTATTTTGGGCGACAGGTCCTAGCTGAGTTCTTCACATAAACATTGATTGCACTATCTCCTTGCTTATTTTATAATTCTACAGAACTCACTTCCCGTGAGATCAAAGGCTCCCAAACAAGCAAAGCAAGCTCTCTAATAGTATTTCTTTCCCATCTTCACTGAAGTTATTCTATAAAAAAACTTAAATAAAAAGCGCAATTTGAAACCAACATGTTAATTTCAGCTTAATATATGATAAAAGTAAAAAAGCACCGCCTAAAATTACTCGAATTAACGAAAAAACAACTAACGAATCGTTGTCTAGGTCATTTTATATGTAGACTATTTCGGAAGAAAGGTTTCTATCCCAAGCTGTCAACATCGGAGAAAGATTGTACGTCATGCTCGACGTTGTAGACAGTTGTCTAGGGTAGAGAAGACAAGTCTCTTCACATTTGATTTTATAATCGCCGTGCTACAGACAGTAGAAAACTTTCTGTTGTCTACACTGAAACGTCATTTTTGTCTATTCTTCCGTCGACAAAACGCGTAGAGAGGGTTCTCGTGCTAAGCCTGCTGTTATCTTTTTCAACTACCTCTATTATATATTTATACTCGTACAAGCATGCTTGCTAGTAAACAATATAATGGACGGAAAAGTAGAGGGCGACCCAAGCTCAGATGGTTGGATGGCGTAGACCAAGATTAAAAAAACCGGTCAAGTGTGTGTTGGACCACGCACAATGAAGGATTCCGTAGCTGGGATGAATTTATCCCAAAAACAACGTTAACATTCCAGTTGAAAAACATGTTTTCCCATACATCGATATACGTCACGGACTCACGGTCAATTCTCCAACAGTAAATGTAAGTTGGTTACGTCGACTATTACTCATTTACCCATTCCGTTCCGGGAACGCACCGTGTGCGTTTTAGTGTTTTTTATTTGTGTTTATAGTCTTTTCAAAGTGCGTTTAAAAAAAAATGGTATTGAAACGCATTATGAAAAAACTATACTTTTGTAAAACTAGCACACAGAAAAACAGACAGACAGACGGACATAGCGAAACTATAAGAAAAGAAAGAAAAATAATTTTAATTGTCACAGAAAAAACGTGCGTACGAAAACATAATAAGTAATAATACCCGAAGGTTACACAAAACAGATCTAAGTACAAACAAACAAATAGCCAGGAGCTGCACGTGATGACTGTGACAAGAAGGCTTGCACTCAGCATGATGCTATGTTATGGGGACCCACAGCACAGCGCTGATTTCGCGCTGATAAGGATTCCTTGTTGACTGTGGAACCCTAAAAACTGTTGGAGTGACAAATTGGAGAGAAAAAACCGGAAATAGGTCGCGTTAGAGAAATATAATTGACCAGGCTAAGGCCCACCCGCGGCTGTCAAGCCTTATGGAGCCCGATGAAAGAAAAGAAGAAAGAAAAAACGTTTATTTGCGGTAAACATAACGCAAAGAAATAAAAACACAAACACGAAAGAACAAGTTGAGGGAAAATATGCGTCACATTCACGCATAACGGCCACCGCTCAGCATAATGCTGCGACCCTATGCGAGACAGAGCCCCAGCGCTGGTTTTCAGCGACACCGGCGTTGACGTGATGACGTCAAACCGGTGCAGCATTAAATGGGGTAAAAATAAGCAAAATAAGAAATAAAATACTTCGTTCCATTCGTTCGTAATGGAGTTTCCCCATTGGCAAAAATGGTAAATTTCCACTATTTTATCCCCTAGAGGGGGTGAATTTACAAAAATCCTTCCTAAGTGCTCACCTTGTTTAAATATAAGGAACTCTTCGCGGTCTAGGCTGCGCATTCAAATAAATAAAGCCTTCAAATTCCATTTCAGTCGTTTATGAAATCATTGATATAAATAGCGCAGTAGCCTCCCCACCACAGCCCAGCGTGACACCGTGACGGCTGGCGGTGACGTTCGCATGTAAATCTTACTCGTTTATTGTCTTATACAGGCTTTTGTTTAGAATTGTAAAGGGTAATGATTTCAGTGCTCAACACCTATTTAAATAATTTGTGCTATGGAATAAAGACAGGCTTTGGAAACGTTGGCGTAATGACTTGGGAGCGTTTGTGGCAGACAGGACAGAAAAGGCAACGTAAAGAGAAGTGTGGAACGCTATTAAGGCTTCTACATACCGGGGCCACTTGTCGCGCGACGCGACGCGACACAAAGGCACCGCTCGTCCCGCAACACGCGGGGCCTTTGTGCCGTGTCGCGTCGCGCGACAAGTCGCGCTGGTATGTAGAAGCTCCTTTAGGCGACGACTGGACAAATTGTAAAAAAAATGGTTTAAAGAAATAGCTAAACTTTTCGAAAATATTTCAACAATGTTGGCAGGCTGTAGAGGGTTCGTAAAACCTGAGAATCTGGATAGATTTGAGTAATCTAACCGCAAGATTATAATTTTTTTTTTAATAATGTTGCCCCACACTAGGAATTTCTCCTGTATTGTGGGTGCGTTTACAAACATATAAACTCACATACACAAACAGCCAGACCCGGAACAACTACTTGTAGGTAATACAAATATTTTTTCCGTGCGGGAATCGAACCCGCGACACGCCGCGCCGCAGTCAATCGCTTAACCACTGCGCCAACCGTGTCGTCTATCATTCATCGTTCATCATTCGATCGTCGCTACTGATAGACCGTTACCGGGTTCTTAAGCAAATTGTACAACATAAACAAAAAAAAAACAAACAAATGACCATGCAAGTAAAAGCTCTCGTACTCTAAATATTGGCCTTAGCACTACACTTGCCTTTCTTTATTATATACATTAATAGAAAACAAAGAAATAAACACACGTGAGTTCCCGGAAGTACTAATACCATGACAATATGATTTGCCTATCATGTTTCTACTGTATGTCGTAACAGTAGTAGTCACTAGCCACTCGAATGCACTATACGATGGTATCACGTTACCAATGACTACGTAAATGCGTGGGCGCAAGATTTTTACAAGAGAAAAGGGCTTGAGAATTTAAGGAAGTGGAATAGAAAATATAAACCCACACAAGCGGAAAATATGATTAAGTATGTAAGCTTGTACTATCAAATCAACTCACTAACCAAATACCTAACATACCTGGCAGAGTTAGCAAACTGAAGTACTAATTAATAAGTAAGCAACCAGAGGGCTAATTGCGTAACACACTATCAGTAGGAATCGGTTTCAATTTGATAATTCAACAACATTCATTGCGTTATTTACGTTGTTGAGCAGACAATTTTTTCTAACATATGACGCAATGGATATCCTTCAAAATCATTCCGATTCCTATTCAAACTGTGTTACGCAAATAGGGGGCAGTTGTCTAATTGCCTAGTTACCGTTTCTGGAGAAAGACCGATGGTCATTGGAGCAGATGAGTCCTTAGGTACTGATACCAGGATAAGGAAATTTTATATAGAGCTCCCCATATATGCAGATAGACCGAATACTTGAAAAAGGCGGCCGGTAGATGGAAAAGAGCCTACAAGGGAGGAAGGATTGAGAGGAAGACCTTTATCCAGCAGTGGACTTCGTCATCCTGAGAACACTGTCTATTATAAAGATGGGTAATATTATACTACAAAATTGTGTTCATGTAGATACTTAGTCATGTCAAGCAATGACTTATCTATCGGCACCGCATATGTAATTATGTATTCATATAATTATAATAATCATGTCATGAGGCCCCCACTTCGTTTCAATCTGGTTTTCTCCACTCATGAGACGCCCTGGTTTTCACTTGCTTCGTCATATTATTTTCTTTAATAGGTTTTTTGTCATTCATTAAAACATGAACAACATACAACATGATGCATTTTACCCACAGTTTTGCTTTGTATTAATTTAAAAGTGAGATTATCTAATTATTTTCTCTCAAAACGGCTTATTTTAATTATTAAACAGAGAACGAGGAAGCTGTCCCACCGTAATACAGTTTATAACTAGTACGGGGGTCAGGGCGAATCGGTTTCGTAACAACCGTGAATTTATTATTGTGCACTGAGGAACGGAAATTGGATATGTAATCTTAGATTATTAATAATAACTTCTTGTGTAAAATTTGTTGTTTGGTTGTTATTCTTTTGGTCAAATAAAGATTATGATTATGATTATGATTATTATGAAGATGGCTGCTGTACTGTGCTTTTTCAAGGCAATATATATAATAGCTTTGAATAATCAACATCATTATCATCCTGTCCTCATATTCCTTTAGATCTTGTTAATACTCGTATGAGTGTATGTGTGTTGCATTAGTTGATATCAACATGATTATTGAAGGCAGCTTCGTTCACTACTTTGCACCAACGGCGTAGTCAATATTCATCATTATTTCACCCGAAAGACGTCCACTGCTGGACATAGGCCTCCCCAAAGGGGGGGTTTGCCATAATCGCCACGCTTGGCAGGCGGGTTGGTCAATATTCATAGTTGTAAGGTGGTTGTAAGAAATTAAGTTTGTTATTACCTACCTACATACGAGATAATTTCTCAACACATTGAACAAATTGATTTTTAGGGTTCCATACCCAAAGGGTAAAACAGGAACCCCATTACTAAGGCTCCGCCGTCTATCTGTCTGTCTGTCCGTCTGTCACCAGGCTGTATCTAATGAACCGTGATAGTTAGACAGTTGAAATGTTTCACAGATGATGTCTTTCTATTGCCGCTATAACAACAAATACAATAAAACTGAATAGAATAAATATTTAAGGGGGCTCCCATACAACAAACTTGATTTGTTTGCTCGTTTTTGCTCTATATTGATAACGGCGACAGGTAGCCGCTTGAAATATTCACAGAATATTTAGTTATATATTCACTTTAAAAATAAATATTAAAATTAAAATAAAACAAATATTTAAGGGGGGCCCCCATACAACTATATTTATTTTTAAAGTGAATATTTAGTTATACAGGGTGATTGGAAGATGGGTGCAAAGCTTTAAGGCGAAGATAGTACAGACAATTTAGAACCATTTAAGCCATGGTTGTCTTAGACGAAGTCTTACCAAATATTTTTAACCAAATTTTTAAGTTTTTTTTCGGAAATTCTCAAAATTTAATGTAAACTGCATAATTATGGCCAAATTGAATGATAAATGAATTCATTTTTTATTTATTTAATTTAAGTAATGTGTAAGCAATCAAACAAAACATGTTTTAGGCTTCTGTGTCATTAGACATTTTTTTTACAGACATTTAAAGCTCAGAAAAAATAAAAAAATTGTACGATACGTCTTTTAAACCTTATTAAAAAAAAAACGGAGGGTGTTTATTTTGTTCAAACCTTTTTGAAGACAAGCTTGATAATCGCTCTTTCTTTTGAGGTATCATTTATGCGGATATCTTACAAATTATTGAAATTAGGGCCTACAAACCAATTAGAGGTAGAAATTTTTTATTTTAGGCAGACTAATTAAAACAACATTTGAATTAAAATTATTTATTTTTCATGTTCAAAATGACGGCCGTGATTCCTAATACAAGCACGGCCCCGTCTTCTAACTTCTGTAGTCGTTATTTTCAACATCATCTCCTGCTTCATTGTCTCAAACGCTGAATTTATTCTTTGTATCAATTCTTCTCTAGTGTTTATTTCTATGTTGTTATACACCAGTTCCTTGGCCCGGCCCCACACGAAAAAAGTCCAACGAAGTCAGATCTGGGGAGCGAGCGGGCCAAGGGATGGGTCCATCCCTGCCGATCCAGCTATCAGGAAAGCAATTGTTGAGGTGTTCCCTTACATTTAAAGTCCAATGCGCTGGACAGCCGTCTTGCTGAAAGATGCCTGTTCGGTCTCTTTCGAAGATCGGGACACCTGATTCCTCTACCAGCAGTGGTAAATCAATTTGCAGAAATTGCAAATAATTTTCGCCATTCAATGGATCAGGCAAAAAGTGGGGCCCAATCAATGTTCTGCCAATTATTCCAGCCCATACATTCACAGAGAATTTCATCTGAAATGACACCTGCTTCTTAAAATGTGGATTGTTGTCTGCGTCAGCCCATTCATGGATGTTGTGAAAGTTTGTAATACCTTCCCTTGAAAATTTACTTTCATCCGTCCACAAGATTGATTTCAGAAACCACGCATCTTCGATGTCTCTGTTGAGGAGGAAACGGCAGAACTGAATTCTTCTTTGAGGATCTTGCTCTACTAGACCTTGCACACTCCTGCCATGGAACGGATACTTATCATTTTGGTGCATTGTATGCCACACCTTCCATTGAGAAATGTTTAAATTTCGAGCTACTGCTCTAGTACTGGTAGTAGGATCCGCTTGAAATGCTGCTAAAATGTCTTCGTCGACGGCAGTTTCGTGTCTACCCGGGTTGACTCCAGGTTCCACGCGGTGAAACCCATCTTGGGCAAGACGACGAAACGTGTTGTAAAACACTCAGACATTCGGTATCCTGCGATTCGGATAGCGCTCTTGATACATCCGTCGCGCCAAAGATCCATTGCCGTCTGCTCTACCGTACATAAATACGATATCCGCATATTCTTGATTGGAAAAACTAGCCATAGTCACTTAACAATTAAGAAAAACGGCGTAGGAGCGCACTAAATGTCAACTCAACACAATTAAGTCAAAAATCAACACGTGCAGGAGCGCGAGGCTACGACTGGACACGGTGAAACAAAAAAGTTCAAAACTAACGCAAACAACACGTGCAGGAACGCAAAGGGCTACAACTGTACACGGTAAATTGTGAATCAACACGACAACGTCCACTCACAAGGGCAGTAGTTTGACTAATAAGTAAAAGATGTAACGGTTTCATCACAGACCGACTGACCCTGACTAAAGAAAAACGACTTTGTTGCCTCAGTAACTAAGACCATTTTGCTGTAAAAACCAACTTTTATCGCTTTTTGCTATTCATTGGGCGTTCTACCTGGAAATGCCGTCGCACTGCGCTCGGTGGCCATTGTTTAGAGAATCCCCTCAATGGGTTCCCCTCAATTGGTTCCTGCATGTGCCAAAAATTCTTAGAATTGAACAATGTTATCATTTCGAGCACATAAAGTATTCTTTTAAGCAAATATTTTGTGTTTTGTTAGACTGCCTAAAATTTAAAATTTCTCCCTCGAATTGGTTTGTAGGTCCTAATTTCAATAATTTGTAAGATATCCGCATAAATGATACCTCAAAAGAAAGAGCGTTTATCAAGCATGTCTTCAAAAAGGTTTGGACAAAAAAAGCACCCTCCGTTTTTTTTTTTTAAATAAGGTTCAAAAGACGTATTGTACAATTTTTTAATTTTTTCTGAGCTTTAAATATCTGTAAAAAAAAATGTCTAATGACACAGAAGCCTAAAACATGTTTTGCTTGGTTGCTTACATATTACTTTAATTAAATAAATAAAAAATTAATTCATTTATCATTCAATTTGGCCATAATTATGCAGTTTACATTAAATTTTGAGAATTTCCGAAAAAAAACTTAAAAATTTGGTTAAAAAAATTTGGTAAGACTTCGTCTAAGACAACCATGGCTTAAATGGTTCTAAATTGTCTATACTATCTTCACCTTAAAGCTTTGCACCCATCTTCCAATCACCCTGTATATTCACTTTAAAAATAAATATTAAAATTAAAATAAAACAAATATTTAAGGGGGGCCCCCATACAACAAACGTGATTTTTTTGCCGTTGTTATAGATAATGGTACGGAACCCTTCGTGCGCGAGTCCGACTCGCACTTGGCCGGTTTTTTTTAATTAGCCACCTTAATGATGTGTTTTGTTGTACAAAACTACGTAGCTACTGAAAAATGCACACGATATGCCAATTTCTTACAATCATGTGGTGGGTATAATTATTGAGCTGATACCTAATAGGTTCCTTCTGACGTTTTCAATGTAAACGTAGCTACAAATATTTGCCACACTTCCTATATGCACGTATGTCATAGATCTTTTCTCATTATCGTTAAAAATGAATTCAAAACCGTATAAACTGTGCCTCAACATCCGACAGAACCTAATGATTATAAAAACTACGTTGATTCACATAATTATACATGTGCACGTGAATGTGTGTATAAGTGTTTTCTCTCTTAGCCGCCAGGTGGCGACGTAAGCGTTGTTCACATATTAGAATGTACTTTCATTCATCTTTCTCCTACGGTGACCACACTACTCTGAAGGGGCAATTTATTATCTCCCAAGATATTTTGATGACACGGTTGGGCGCAGTGGTTAAGCGATGGACTGCGCTGCGTGTCGCGGGTTCGATTCCCGCACGGAATAAATATTTGTATGCCCTACAAGTAGTTGTTCCGGGTCTGGCTGTTTGTGTATGTGAGTTTCAATGTTTGTAAACGCACCATACAGGAGAAATTCCAAGTGTAGGGCAACGTTTAAAAAAAAAATATACGTCCCTAATGGGAAGAAGTTTTTGGCAAATCGTGAAACTGAAAGTAAAAAAAGTACTTCCGGTTTCAAGATTTACCAAAAACTCGAAGAGGTAGACTCGAAAGTAGAAGAGTGCTTGGATATATTAATTTGTGTGGCATAAATATAAATAAATTAACTTTCTATAAAGCGGCCCCCCTTTTTTTTTGTGTGGGAAATTATCAAATAACTTCTCCCGCTCTGGGCGGAGCGGGAAGGCGTGTCAGACCCATCCGTGTTCCTTCCGTTGCCTGTGTGCCAGGGCCACGATATCCCTTTCGGAGGCGGCCCCTACACCTACAATAAGTTTGCGCAATGATTGAATCAGCCCTTGTACTCAAACGATCCATTATTAAATTTTCACGCAAAAACATTGACGGCCCATATGCTTCAATGTGTCCGCGTGAGCAAGCCCTGCGCAATACTTATCCTGCACAGTGCAATTAAAATATGCTGCGATACATTGTAAAGGCTCGTACAGACTGGTGCGATATCACGGACGCGAAAGGCACCGACAAAGAAATTGTGCTATTAGAGTCGCGTCCCGCCCGCGATTTCGCACCAGTCTGGACAAGCCTTAACTCGCTCAAAATTTTGTTCCATCATTACGCAATCTTCAATAGTAACCCTAAACGGTAAAAAAAATGCGCAATTCGTGATATTGTACAATATAATTGATCGTTTATGGCCCGCCTAATATTTAACTCAACACTACATTTATTATTAAACAATTAAACCCCCGCCGCGTCTGTTTGTCTATCTGAACGC
Source organism: Tiliacea aurago (assembly GCA_948098905.1). Lineage (NCBI taxonomy): Eukaryota > Metazoa > Arthropoda > Insecta > Lepidoptera > Noctuidae > Tiliacea > Tiliacea aurago. The sequence continues at coordinate 28,589,136 of OX402577.1, read as the reverse complement.
GATAAACTCAAAAACTACCGAACGGATTTACATCAGGGACCTTTTTAGTTACCCATTGAAAGGGTTTTCGATAGGGTTTTTCTATGCGGTTGAACAAAAACCCATACCATATAACCATTATGAACGGCTTAAATTAAATTTTGGGAACCCATTGAAAGTGTTTTCGATAAAAACCCATAAAGTGTGGGTAGCCCTTTTGAACGGCTTAATTTAAGCCATTCAAAATTACCCACACCGTATGGGTTTTTCTAAGCAGTTAAATGGTAATGGTCCCTGGGTAGATTAGAGATAGAATTGGTCATGCTACGCATGCTGGGCGGATATCGAAATAACATAATATTATGATTTTTTCATGTTACTGGGTTTCAAGTAGGTATATCATGTAACCCTTTCAATGGGTTTCAAGTATAAAACCCATTCAATGGGTTATCATGTCACCCTTTCAATGGCTTTCTAGTATAAAACACGTTCAATGGGTTACATCAAGATAAAGGTAACCCATTGAATGGGTTACCCCTTCGAAAGGCTTAACTCTTAACCGGGGTTGTACGGTACCTGACTAACATACGGTTTTCACCAATAGACGGAGTGATTCATGAGGAAGATGTATAATTCATTAAAGGTTTTGTGTACGATGTTTTATCAAGCGCTACAAACCGAGCGAACCAAGGGCGGGTGGGTCACTAGTTAAATATTTAATTTAGCTTTTTGTTTTATTCCTATGGGAATTTTACTTAGCTCTATATAAGACCGCCCATCAAAACAAATGAACTGCCTTAAAAAAATAAACTACTAGCACAAAACACCGCAGCAAAACCGATAATTGCTCTCTTACCTTAAATTAAAACCATAATTACAAAATCTTTTTACAGTTCCAAAACGTCATTATATTTTAAATTAAAAGTAATTTCCCATTACCTTGAGTGTGGTCACAGCACACACTCGGCACAGAGCCTCGTGATAAGAACGAAGTCATCCGCGCAAGCGCACCGGCCTTGCGCACCCGCGTCTTACACCCACTGCCGCCACCACAGATAAAATTACACCCTATCATCTGGCGATAAAGATGAAATTAGAATAACACGAAAAGTGATAAGGAAAAATATTCTAAGTGTCAGTGAGTGAACAAAATAATTTTGTTTGTGAAATTAGTGCTGTGAGTTTGCATTATTTTCGTCATATTTAACTACAGGTAAGCTTTCTTTAATAACTATATTGTAATTATGTATTGTTTTGGCAAAATTGTACCCACTTTGTTTGTTGTTACATAAATTCAGTTTGAATGAAAATTGAAAAACACGAAAATTCTTACAATGAATTTGTAAATTGTGACGTTGTTATATTAGAAACAATTGCTTGAATAATTTCATGAATGCGCAATTTATTTATTTGTAGTTACATAATGAGTTTTATATTTAAAGATTTAGTAATAAACATACAAGAATTTAATTAAAATAGTTTCCATACATAATTTCTTGCCTAACTAAGTACTCAAACTCAAACTCAAACTCAAAGCATTTATTTTAAATAAACCTATTATAGGCACTTTTGAATTGTCAAGGGGTCAGTCAGTCAGGATGAAGCTAGTTGCCCATTCCAAAGCGTAGTAGGTTCCTATGGAGAAGAACGGGCAAGAAACTCCACGGACACTCTTTTAAATCAAAATATTGTTACATACTGCTCTGGTTCAATTAGGTAGGTACCTAAATACATAGATTGTTACAACAGGTACCTACTCAAAATTACTTGAATTCCTTTATTATATATATTTTATTAGATACCAGAAGGCCAATTCTCGTAATTTAAAACGTTCAAAATCTAGTCGCAATCTCATCTTGGCGACAAACAAACGTCAAAAAATTGTCAAAATGTAGGGAAATAAGAGGTATTTTTGACAGATTGAGACTGAGATCAGACTGTGAACGTTCTTAAAATTAGTAGAATTGCCCCTCTGTTCACCTGTCATCATTGAAGGTCACATACCATCATTAACCAGTTCCAGTCCCTTCTCAATAAGACAAACATTTCCATCTTTCCTTCCTCAAGGTAAGTTTTTGTCCTGCCAGGGTTGCGAGTTTGTCCGAAAGGGATATCGTGGCCCTGGCACACAGGCAAATGAAGGAATACGGGTGGGTTTTAGTCAGTAAAAGTCTGACACGCCCTCGGAGAAATTATTTGATAATTTCCAAAAAATAAAAGTTAAGTTTGTGTCATGTCGATTTTACCCAGTAGTTAAGGAAAAATCTTTCTCCTCTTTCTAGGCTAATATTTGACCTTCCTGCTATAAAGCAACTCATTGCCGCATTGTAATGTTTACCAAACAAATAAAGACCAAATGTTGTACTTATCATTTATTATCTTTATCACTAAATCCTCTATGAAAATTTCAGAAATTGTCACTTACATTTTCAGACACATACTTATCTAAACTAGAATTCCCGAACCAAAACTTTTAAAACTGGACACTAGTTCGGCAAAGTCACTTGACTTCGTCGGAAATCCCGCGTTTATTTTGTACAAACATTTTCTCGGCGTGCTCAAGGTTCGACTGTTCGTGGTAGGGCTGGCAAGAATTTGGGATTTGTCACGTAGCAGATTCGATTGACTATCGTATCAAGAACGCTGACAGAAACGTTCTAGTTACTACCTATGTACTTGTATTAAGTACTACAATCTATCTTGTTTACAAGAGATATTGTTTTATTTGTTAAAATAAATTATTTCCTGATTACTTTTCGCCGTTCATTTTGTTCATTCATCATGTTGTCTTCAAAATTTCGCTAAGGCAAGGGATTGATAGAAGCATGGATGGCATGCAGGACCGCCAACTCCGTGGGTGCTCAGGGGTTCCACCACCTACAAGAGGTAAATAGTGGGTGCGTAGCCTGACCATAGACGTCAAAACTTATCAATCAATCTGCGCGGCAAGATGTCTTTAACTACATACGTTATTACGTTGGTTGCGTTATAAACTTATAACCTTTTAAAGCGGCCCGAGCTCACTTTCGCTCGCTCTTGCACCATGCATTTTCTTAATTCTAAAGCTTTTTTGCATAGTCATCAAAGTAACTACTACCTACTAACTAACTAACTTGAACTCTCCGAGGTGCAAACATTTTCAAGCTCGCTTCGCACACAGTTCAGTTTTCGGATTGGCCAACGGAAATTACTTTAACATCAGACACTACTAAGATATCCCTTTATTAGGTCTGTGATGCACTCATTATACAGGGTTATTTTTAAAACGTCAATAACCTATTAAGGGGTCATTGTACTCATCATTATGAACAACTTTTACTATGGGACCAAACTTGAAATCGCGAAAAAAAACAGCTTTTCCCTACATTTTAACGAATTATTCGAACATAAATGTAGGGAACAGCTGGATTTATTTTCGCGATTTCAGGTTTGGTCCCAATGTAAAAGTAATTCATAATGATAAGGTACAATGACCCCCTAAGAGGTTATTGACGTTTTAAAAATAACCCTGCTTTCGTTCATGCTTTCTTTATCATTCAAGCCAAGAAAGTAGGCTATGAAAAAGATCCCCCTTGTTAACATGAGTATGAGCACCCAAGAGGTTATCTAAAAGTCGTCGCCCTTGCTGGGATACATATACAATGTGGAGACAACAATACGACAATAAATGGAAACACTGGCAATACTAATGCTTAAGAGTATTTTGGAACGATCAAATAAATTCTAGCATCGAAATTAAAAAAGTGTTTTTTTCAAACAAACTAAATAGCAGTGGCGTGCCGACTATGAGTTTTGCCAATCTTTGACTTGCTATAGCGACTAAACTATTGGATATATTTGAGTGAATTTTCGTGAGCAGATTGCGAACGTCATTAGATATACGCAGTTGAATTTATTGTGATATTGTCGTCTCCACGTTGTATAATCTAGAGTCAAAAGGTTTGCAAAGGTTTGCACTAAATCACATCGTCCACAAACTAAGTAAATAAATTCGCGCTGGATACCTTGCATACCTACCTCATTTAGACAACCCTGGCGTATAGTATGTTTGTACGTTCAAGCCGAAAGTTTGGAACTGGCGTTTACTTCAAGCGATAAATAGTAAGCTACCGCTTCAGTACTGAATACGGAATTTTATCGCCCCATAGCTCTTCAGTAGTTTTCTATTGAAACAATACATTGTTTGCTGATCATCTCTGTTTCCTTTATGTTTTGGTCTAGCGCCTTTGTTGTCTGTGGTTTGATGTTTGTTAGTGTTTTTGCTGATCTTAGGACATCAATTAGATTCTGTGTTTATTTTAATGTGCCTTCACTAATCTGCATGAACTGAAAATAATCAATATACATGATTGAAACAGTCAGCTATTTTGTAAATCCAAAGAGTTAGCAAAACTTTTAATATCGACAGTTTTTTAATTAGAAAAATGGAGCAATTAATAATTACTACTTTTACCGGTCTTCCTCAACACTGCCAATTTATATTCTAGTTAAGACGCAGATATATGCCAGTGACCTTGAGTGGTTAGCTTGCGTGTTCTGTACTGAGCTCACGTAACGCGTCGTACGTTCAGCCAGTAATAGGACTCGCCCATCAAGGAGCGCTGTCCCCAATTTAACGCATAATTAATTTATTATACACAAAAAAAAAATGCGTATACTAAAAGATCAATAATTAAATTATCTTTAAATTGGTTAGGGTTTCAGAAAAATTACGCTTGGTAGATTTTGCGCCATTCGCAGTTTTTATCCACGTTTGACATAAATTTACAAATTAATTTCACTATGTTATATAAACATAATCTAAAATGTTCACATATTAAGTTATTGAGAAAATGCTCTAATTTATCATATATTTTTTTCAAATCATTAACACTACTCGTTTAGACGTGATCTTCAGTTTATAATCATTAAATTCGGTTATCGTCCCCTTAAGTATAAAAAGAGGTTGTGTGGCTTGGTGAAGATGCCTAGTCAATGATTCAATTTCAATTACAATATAGTATAATGTCGTTAGGTATAGTTGTTCTTTATTTTAATCAAAGTTAAATAGTTGATAAGGTACGATGGGGTTGGCATATCCGTGTGGATAAAAACCCCCTTTAATTAATAAAGAGAAAAAAAAAATGCAGCATAAATTGTAACTAGTCCATAGTATTCTGTCGTTTCCATCGTACAAATAATTACATTATGTTTTCCTTAATAAACTTCACCTTATCTATAAAACCTTTTCCTGAACTTAAAATGAACACTCGTAAATTTGTGATACCTACCCGGTTGCTTTTTTCTAGGTTCTGAAATGCACTACTGAAGTGACATACTTCTCAAGTGCTGATAAAAATAGTATCGAATCGAGTGAGACACTTAAATTCTCGATGTAGCGATCTATCTATGCATATCGCACCTGCTGTATTCGTAGTTCGTAATAGCTTGCTCCAAGGAATCCGCTGGATGCGGGAAGCACAGAACCGGTCGACGTGGCGGTACTTGGGGGAGGCCTATGTCCAGCAGTGGACGTATTCGGCTGAAATGATGATTATGTCACGTATTGGTTCTGTAGATTAGTTTAAACAGGTAGCACTTATGTGCATCTAAGTAATAAGCTTTAAGAAGTTTATTCTGGGGTTTTCGTTATTGGTTTATATCAAATTATATTACTGAACTAGCTGACCCGTGCCCACTTCGTTGGGCGGTAAACATTTTACCGTCTTTTCATTTTTCGGATTAAATTATGGCCTTATGTTATGACACTCACAAAATAATAACGTGGCTTTCAATGGGTAAAAGTTTTTTCAAAATCGGTTCAGTAGATCCAGAGATTACCTCTACAACCTCACAAACTATAAAATATTAATATAGAGTAGATGAAGCAACGGTTTAGCAATATCCTTAAAAAAAAATGACTCGCATTCCGTTTGCTCACTATAGGCAAGCGACTTCTCGACAAAATCAATAGCAGTGAATTGGGACTGGGATTGTGAATTCAACTGCACATTTACCGCTGAGTCGGTGACGGTCGGTGATTCTTCAATTTTGCCGGCGTGAGGGGTCAAAAGATATTTTTAGAGTTCCGTACCCAAAGGTTAAAACGGGAACCCTATTACTAAGGCTCCGCCGTTTGTCCGTCTGTCACCAGGCTGTATCTCATGAACCGTGATAGTTAGATAGTTGAAATTTTCACAGATGATGTATTTCTGTTGCCGGTATAACAACTAATACTAAAAAACAGAATAAAGTAAATATTTAAGGGGGCTCCCATACAACAAACGTGATTTTTTTGCTCGTTTTTGCTAGATATTGATAACGGCAACAGGTAGACGCTTGAAGTTATATATTCACTTTAAAAATAAATAATTAAATTAAAATAAACTAAATATTTAAGGGGGCTCCCATACAACATAAGTGATTTTTTTGCCATTTTTATAGATAATGGTACGGAACCCTTCGTGGGCGAGTCCGACTCGCACTTGGCCGGTTTTTTTATTATTTAAATTAGCCAACGGAATTAAAACATTAAAATGACCTTCATTAAAGTTTCCTGAGAATCGGATTATTTTGACTCCCTGCCGTGCTTCCCCAAAACCAGCAATAAAAATACCATCCTGAAACACCTGGAACTCAAATGAGAATAGTAGTTTTTTTTTGGGTAGTAAATTATCAAATAACTTCTCCCGCTCTGGCCGGAGCGGGGAGGGCGTGTCAGACTGTTACTGACTAAAACCCACCCGTGTTCCTTCAAATGACTGTGTGCCAGGGCCACGATATCCCTTTCGGACAGGCTCGTAACCCTGGCAGGCATTAGCCCTTTCGGACCCCGTCAATTGGTGCTGACATCTCTTTGAGGCGCACGTGGAACACAACGCGCCGTCGACCCGGGCCTGGTCCTTATCGGACGGTGAGCTACCCATCGCGCACCGTCCACAAGCCCGCCCCCACGGTGGCCGGGAATCGGCCTGCGATTCCCGCCGCCCGGGGCGTCTCCTGCGGTGACTAAGGGCGTGAGGGCGCGAACCCTGCCTCACCCTCACGCGTTCCGCCTCCTCCTTCGCATGCATTACTGCTTTGCAGAAGGAGGTGACGGCCTCCCGTGCACTCTCGCTCCGAACCATGGCCTGAACCAGGGCCAGATGCGAGAGATCGCCGCCGCCGATCGGCTCCGTGAGGACATGGCGGTGCTCCGCCCAAGCAGGGCAGACCTCAACCCTATGCTCCGCCGTGTCCTCCAGGCGAACCACACAGTGGTGACACCCGGGCGTTTCCTCCCGCTTTATTCTGAATAGGAACCTCCCGAAACAACCGTGTCCGGTGAGGACGTGCGTCAAGCGGAAGGTGAGGAAGCCGTGGCACCTCTCTAGCCACTCCTCATAGAGGGGACTTATCGCCACAATTGTGGCATGCAAATTCTTTGCCAAATAGTAAATATCCCTGGCGATGGCGCATGCTTATTTTCGTCTCTCTCCTATTTGATGAACAGTAACGTGGCCATGTCATTGTCTTCTCAAATTCGAGACAGCATTGTGCGCCACGTGTCTAAAAACTGGGAAATATTCCAACCTTTCACCCAGGATCGGTCAGGAGGAGCTGTTTATGGTTCAAAGCGTGAATACGTCGCTGAAATGTCTTGTAATGGCACCTACGGAACCACCTGTGAACTCATGGCAGCGGGAGAACTATTCCCATTTGAGTTCCAGGTGTTTCAAGATGGTATTTTTATTGCTGGTTTTGGGGACGCACAACAAGGAGTAAAAATAATCTGATTCTCAGGAAATTTCAATGTAGGTCATTTTGATGCGTGTCAGACTTTTACTGACTAAAACCCACCCGTGTTCCTTCAAATGCCAGTGTGTGCCAGAGCCACGATATCTCTTTCGGACAGGCTCATAACCCTGGCAGGCATTGGCCCTTTCGGACCCCGTCAGTTGGTGCTGACATCCATTTAAAATGGGAATAGTTCTCCCGCCTTTTTCCAACCCTTACAACACCAGCCTAAACCAAAGATACTAAGCAATAAAATTAAAATACGAACGTAGGTATTCAAGGACACTTTTTCTAGTAAGAACGACTAATACTAAAAACTATTATAGTAATACCACAGTGTGAAATACCTACACAATAAGTAATTCGCAAAGAAATAAAAATAACAAAATTCCAACCAAAATACGTAAAAACACATTTATTATCCTCCAATTTAAAATTAGGAAGCGAAACAAACCAAAACGAAAACCAAACAACGACGATGAAAAATATTTCAAAGCAAATTAGTAGTAAGTAATAACAAAATATCGCAGAACAGAAATTTCGGTAACTATAGCTTGAACGTGTATCGCTTAGGTTTGTATTCTGTGATTGATACATGACTTCGTTTTTTGATACGATCGGCTTGCAAGCCGCGATTAAGGTTAAACATTGTGAAGTTTTCCCCTTGGCATTCTCGACTTTAATGCTATAACTGCAACGTTCAAATTACCTGAATACCAATAAGAACCTCATTTCATTATCTTTTAGCAGATGCCTGCATACTGAAAAATACTGGCCACCTAGAACTGGCATAAAAACTTTAGAACGTTATCACGCCTGCACTGAAACACACTGGCAACCTAGAAAAAAACCTAAATATAAACCTCAAGAAACTTCCAAAAATTCTTATTTCAATGTAAAATATGCATTAACGCGTTGTCGTAAAATTCAATTTAGATCTTTATCGGCCTCCGAATTCTAATTTCAATGTAAAGTATGCAATAACTCGTTGCCGTAAGATTCAATTTGGATCTTAACTGCATTTGGTACATTTTTCATACAAACATTAAAAACCCTTATTTTCACCCTTAAGCGCCGAATTTCGTAAAATCCTTTCTTAGTGAGCACTTAGAAGTCGAAAGGAACAATCAGGCCAACATTCATGTCTCTAACTTTAAAAACATAGGAGTTTCATACAAACTTTGACACCCCTTTTGAACCGCTTAAGGTGCGAATTTATAAAAATCCTTTCTTAGTGCGCGCCTGCACCGCATAGAGAGTGCTTGTGCCAAATTTTAGACCTCACGACCCAGTAGTTTCCGAGATTTCGTGATGAGTGGTCAGTGAGTGGACTTCTCTTTTATATATATAGATATACTCTCTTTACGATTTGTCCCTAAATTGTTAAATCATATTTGTGTAACAGACTGTATGTATATGTACAACATTTTTTTGAAATACAATAAATTATTTTGAAATAAAAATTAATGATTAAAATATTTTTCCAAAAAAAAAACACCTGTTAAAAAGGAATTAATTTCTATCCGTTAGAGCACATTTGTATCGAGATATAAAAATAATAGCAAAGGAACTTTGGGCACGAATAAACCTTACATTTGCTGGCCAAGCGATTTTACATAAGGTTTATCTACAGATTGTACCTTTACAAATTGCTGTTAGTTTATTATATACTCCAAATTATTGTATCTAAATAACTCTAATTCTTATTGCAGCCTAGGCACAAATCAATTCAGACACGCAGAAGTTTAAAGCATATCAAATCAACTGAACAACACAAATTAACGCAAGAAAATAACGTATTTCGTTCTGCTTGAAATGGTTTAACAATATTGAAATACTGGACTAAAATATAGTTACCTAAATCTTGCATCAGACGGTATTCGTTAATGCTGAACCAGGAACTGCCTGTCTCATTGGTCTAGTGGTCGCAAGCGGTACTACTGAGCATGAGGTCCTGGGTTCGATTCCCAGGTCAGGTAAAGTGTTAATATCAACAGTCTTGCCCCCTATTACATGAGACATAACTGGCGAAATGTGGGTGTTAAGTAAGGCTCTGCCTAACCCTTTGGGAATTACAGGCGTGATGTTGTGTGAACCGGGATCATATTTGAGAGATTGCTGATATCGAAATGTATGCAGTTGGTTTACCGCAAAATCGAAATCTAAGTATTGTTGTATAACCATGAATGTTGTAAGAACTTAATCTATGCCTGCATGTAGGGGTCGCCGGAGAAATTTTGTATCTATGGTTGCATTAGATAATAGGGACCAAAACTGCAAAAAAAACATGAAACCCCTGTAAGGCCGTGTTCAGATAGCCCGTGCCAACCACGCGCACTCTCCGCACACGCGTTGTGCCCGCCTTGCACCCGCGTTCGCCATGTGCAAAATCCGCGCCCGCCACGCTCCCGCTTATACTACTTATTATTTCATCAATAAACGCCCTTGATCACAGTCAATTCGGCACTAGCCGAAGCGCGGGCACAAGGCGTGTGCAGCGCGTGTGCGGGGTAAGCGTGGGGCGGGTACGAGGCGGGTGCGAGGCGGGCGCGGGTCGACTACGATAAATGGAATTTGAGATCGATTGTTGTGTGTGATAAGACTCAAATTAAATACAACAAATTTCAAAGCGGGTTAGACGCAGGTACTGACGCGCGTGGCGTGCGCGTAGCGGGTGCGTGTCGTCTGAACGCAGCCTAAGGCCGTGTTCTAACCTATTACAGGCACTTTTGAATTGTCTAAGTGTCGGTCAGTGAGTCAAAAAGTTGAAGCTATTTGCCCATTCCAAAACATAGATCTCTATGGAGATGAACAGGCAAGAAACTCCAAGGACTCACTTTTAAATCAAAATATTACAAAATCCTGGATACATTATTCTTGTTGCTTCTATATGTGAGAACAATGTAAACAAATAAATTACTTATTTAAAAAACAATACAAAATATAAGATTAAAAGATTACAAATAAGCCCTGGCAGTTAAGAGAAGACCAGTCTCAACTGACGGCGCCCGTTCACGAACATGACGCCTGGATCAGCACCATCCAACTCAACCATTTTGTAGGGAACCGAATAATCCAACACACGCGCCACCATCAGTGAGCCATTTAAGTGAACATGACATACTCTCAACTGCAACGCTTTTTAAGTCAACATACATCTTTTCATAATAAACGGCTCCATGTGTTGGGAAACAAGCACATCACTACTTGTCACATGGCACGTCACTAGTTATAGACAATATGTTATCTGTGGCTTTTACTTGTTCTCCGACTTCCGCTTAGCTGAGTTCATCTAACGATACAAATTAATATGTAAATGTAAGTTTTCTTTAATTAAACAGTGTTCTGATAAAATCGCTGTTTTTAATCAACCACGTACCCAAAACTTAACACCATGGTACTCACATTTACAAAATTGAAAAAATGCTTCTTAATTATGCAAAACTATAGCTTGCATGTATTTCAAAAATTAATAAAATATTACTAGCAAAAGGAAAAGGAAAATTAATCGGATCTGTATTGTGGTCCGAAGATCTACTCTCTCTACATACAAACTCATAAGTTTTACCTCTTTTTATTATAGTATTCTAAAGATGATATACAAACGCGACTTGATTGATCGCGCGAGTCAGTCGCATATTCGCGCGACTGACACGGGGGTAGGATACGAGTAACGGAATCGAATAGACAGTCTTGCACGAAGACGCACTGTACGTCTTCGTGCAAGTCTGGCTATTCGAGTGCACTTTTCGTAAATATTGTGATTCGTCATCTGTTGAGATATCTTCAGATACTTATTTTATCACCTGCTATTTTCACATTTTCTTTTATTTCTTAATTTTATTTCTTCTATTGATACTTCAAACCGTAAATGATTTATTATTCATTGTTTCAAGTTTATGCAATTCGTTTTGTATCTAATAAATCATTTTTAGGGTTCCGTACCCAAAGGGTAAAACGGGACCCCTATTACTAAGGCTGCGCCGTCTGTCTGTCTGTCTGTCAGTCTGTCACCAGGCTGTCTCATGAAATGTGATAGTTAGACAGTTGAAATCTTCACAGATGATGTATTTCTGTTGCCGCTATAACAACAAATACAAAAAAACAGAATAAAATAAATATTTAAGGGGGCTCCCATACAACAAACGTGATTTTTTTGCTCGTTTTTGCTCTATATTGATAACGGCAACAGGTTGACGCTTGAAATATTCACTGAATATTTAATTATATGTTCAATTTAAAAATAAGTAATTAAATTAAAATAAACAAATGGGGCTCCCATACAAAAAAGGTTTTTTTTTTGCCATTTTTATAGATAATGGTACGGAACCCTTCGTGAGCGAGTCCGGCTCGCACTTGGCCGGTTTCTTAATTATGATCTTTGTTGAAAGTCTATTTTGCATACCGCAACGTAATTTTTTTTTTTAAATTATATGCATAGTTAGTGATTTCAGACTTAATTCTTTTAGAACTTTTTTGTGATGAATGATAATATCGTTAGACCAATAGGGTACTATTGTTGGCTACAAACGTTCCTGCTGAGAATAAGGTCTTGAGTTCGATTCCCAGGTCGGGTAAAGTTTTATTTGGATTTTCCATTAGGAATTTCTCAGTGGCAGTCCAGAATCTGGATTTGTGCCAATAGGCTCGCCCCCTATTAAATGGGACTGAAAAATAACTGGCGAAATTTGGGTGTACCTACTATGAATACCTCTGCCTAACCCTTTGGGAAATACAAGCATGTTATGAAGGTATATAAGGCAGCTTTAAGGCTCGTACAGATTGGCGCGATATCCCGGGCGCGACAGGCGCCCGCGATATTGTGCCAGTCAGCTTTTAAAAAGAAGTGATTTATTTGGATGTCGAGTATCAACAACATCTAAAAAGGGGCAACTCCATCATCATTATTTATCGAGAAAACAATCCCAGACTATACACTACATCCAGGGTTACGAGCCTGTCCGAAAGGGATATCGTGGCCCTGGCACACAGGCATTTAAAGGAACACGGTGGGTTTTAGTCAGTAAAAGTCTGACACGCCCTCCCGCTCCGCCCAGAGCGGGAGAAGTTATTTGATAATTTCCCACCCAAAAAAAAAGACTATCCACTATTAATAAAAATAACTTCTCAAAATAAGATCTCATGAGATCTATAACGTATGATAATGATGACTCACGCTTCTTTTATGCATTATTTATTTATTTTGCGCAAGTTTCTCGCAAGAGAAATGATATGGCTGTTTTAGTGCCTTATTTTCCAAATATTTTAGTCTCGTAGAAAGTGATCTCTGCAGTGATTTTGAATACAATGTGTTATTCATTAGCTATCGATCTTATATACCTTAATTCATTGCCAAGTTTAAACAAGGTTACGTTATTTTTTTTAAGATTTTTCCTACTGCTAAGTTATTTTTATTAATAGTGGATAGTCTTTTTTTTTGGGTGGGAAATTATCAAATAACTTCTCCCGCTCTGGGCGGAGCGGGAGGGCGTGTCAGACTTTTACTGACTAAAACCCACCGTGTTCCTTTAAATGCCTGTGTGCCAGGGCCACGATATCCCTTTCGGACAGGCTCGTAACCCTGGATGTAGTGTATAGTCTGGGATTGTTTTCTCGATAAATAATGATGATGGAGTTGCCCCTTTTTAGATGTTGTTGATACTCGACATCCAAATAAATCACTTCTTTTTAAAAGCTGACTGGCACAATATCGCGGGCGCCTGTCGCGCCCGGGATATCGCGCCAATCTGTACGAGCCTTAAAGCTGCCTTATATACCTTCATAACATGCTTGTATTTCCCAAAGGGTTAGGCAGAGGTATTCATAGTAGGTACACCCAAATTTCGCCAGTTATTTTTCAGTCCCATTTAATAGGGGGCGAGCCTATTGGCACAAATCCAGATTCTGGACTGCCACTGAGAAATTCCTAATGGAAAATCCAAATAAAACTTTACCCGACCTGGGAATCGAACTCAAGACCTTATTCTCAGCAGGAACGTTTGAAGCCAACAATACTACCCTATTGGTCTAACGATATTATCATTCATCACAAAAAAGTTCTAAAAGAATTAAGTCTGAAATCACTAACTATGCATATAATTAAAAAAAAAAAATTACGTTGCGGTATGCAAAATATACATTACCAATATAAAAGAAAGTGATTTTGATAGCGATTATGTGATCAATAGGAACATAATTGACATTGTAACAGGTGGAAACGATTTCACGCACGTTTGTAAGAGTAGCTAAGTATTATCATATGGACGGAAGCTGCGAATTATCTGTAATCACCGAAGGTAATGAGTTTGCAATCTCTCAATCGTTAGACGGATGTGATTTTTAATACGTACACATGAACATACGACCATCTAAGGCTTATAAAGAGTTTGATATGGCTGGTGTGTAAGTCTCTCTTAGATCCGGATGACCCCGTCACTCTCCTTCAGGAAAGCAATAGGGCCACGAGTACAGTGCACAAAATACACAAACCGACCTTCCGTCCTCGCCTCCGAGGTACCACGCGAACTTCCCGAGTAAATGGTAATAAAAGTCCTGCCCCCCGTCCCTTGAATGTCGATGCGCCAGCCACCCGGTTAGAGGCTGAGAGCGCCGTAGCAATAAATATAATATCCCCTGATAATAATCATGATCAAAATGTTGATCCAGCCCGTCCCCAAATTGTTACTAATTTTGTGATCCCCTAACGACGCCCTGAGCCGAGGTCCGTACCCCACAGGGGGTGCCCTTAGTGCGCTGTCGTTTAGTTTTAATATATATAATTTGCGCCCTGGCTGGAGGCTTTAAGATTAAAAACCTTAGGGCAGCCACAGGAATATCCGGTTAAGTAGCAACGACCTCTCTAGGTCTGCTACGAGATGCCATTCATAAAAAAAAAAAAAAAAAAAAAAAAAAGGTGTGTAAGTGTAAACGGTACTGGTCAAATCACTTAATTAAATTACTCAATATACAGATGATTTAAAACTATCAAAGAAAGAAAGAAAAAAGTTTTATTTGTCACAGAAACACGTGCATACAAAAAAAAATAACCGAATTCCAAAAATAACAGTACAAAGTGAAAAATAACTTTAATTTCGGAAGTCGGTGGCAAACAACTCAAATACAGATCCAAAGACACCAACTCCGATGACCGATGTCAGTTATTATTTTTTTGTAAAAAGTTTTGCGTTTTTAACTTTTTAATGGGTCAGTTTTGAATTTATCTAAGTTACAATATTATGTTATGTAAACAGCTCATCACCTTTTACTAAATATTACTTTTCCCGATGCTGGGACGTTGATTATTGAGGAGTTCTCCTACTAAGAACCAGGAGAACGGCCACTCACCACATGCATAGTGACGAGCATAAATTGCTTAGCAACCACATATAAGTACATAATCGAATCGCAACGCGTTAAATAGGTGCTCATTATTATAAATTGTTCCGGTGGCCATCTGTGGTCTCTATCATCAGCTCCACTTCACCAAATGGTGCTTTCCGAAACGAATGCACGAGTTACTTTAAAAAATAACCAAATCATACCGCTGAATTGAGAACCTTCTCGTTTTTGGAAGTCGGTTAAAAAGATAATTAACTCTAAAAATAAAGAAAAATAAAAACTAAATAGAAATATATAAATCACGATACGAGCACAGAAAAATAAATAGTCGGCAGCTGCACGCAGTGACTGTGACAACAAGGCTTCCACCCAAAATAATGCTGCGCTATGGAGCCACAGCACATCGCAGATTTTCAGTGGTCACCCGAAAATGACGTACGTAAACCAAGTCAGGTTTAAAGATTTGTACACAAATAGATAATACAGTCCATATGTAGCGTAGGGTAGTGTATAGCAAAGCCTAGATTCCTATAAAGATGAAATAAACCTAAAGAAATAAAGCCAGACGGTCTGTTCAAAAAGTGCTAACTTGACCATTTACAAACCCTTTATATTCTGTTTTAGGCTAAATCCAGAATTTGGCATTCAGTTACCTTTACCCTTTAGGCTATTGGAAACCCCAGTAATTGGGTTGCAGATGTCAAATGCCCACACTCTGCGAATAAAAAGGTATTCGGCATTGAAAACCTACTAAAGCAAAGAAAATGCGGGACTAATGATGTCAAAAGCCAACTAAATATATTATAAAATTATTATAAAAATTATAAAAATGTTTATTTTTCTTCCACAAATAACATTAACATTTTTAAGTTTTATTTAAGTAATAAGTACTTAAATAAAACTTAAAAATGGAAAAAAAAAAATTTATGATTTGTGGGAGACTGGTGCCTTAACTAAGCCGTGACTTGTATTTCAGGACACCAGGGACTCCCCCCTAGGGGCAAAAATATCATTAAAACATTATTATAGAACATGCTTACATAATGAAAGTTACATTTCATGTTATAAGGGCAAACTATTTGTTGGAAGATAATAATAACAAAATCTTAAACTTCTATGAATTGTATGAAGTGTAGTGGAGTTCAATGTGCATGTGGGGTGTGGGTGAGGATGTGATGTGTTTGTGTTTGTCTGTGTGTGTGTGTAGTGTTGGGAGGGTGAGAGGGTATGTGAGTGTTGTGGATGGATTCAGTGCTTAGAATACAGCATGTATTAGGAAGTTGTGGTTAAATTGAGGGTTGTGGAAGACCATCAAACTGAGCCACTTTCTCCATGGGACAACAAAAAAATATCAACTGTCCCATCATCATCAGCCCATGGCAGTCCACTGCTGGACATAGGCCTCACGAATTGCACGCCATTCAGCTCGATTCTCGGCAACCCTCATCCAGCTACCACCAGCCACCCTGGAAAGATCGTGGTACACCTAGCCGGAGGGCGTCCTACCTTACGTTTGCCGATTCGCAGTCTCCACTCAAGAACACGTGTACCCCAACGGTCATCTGTTCTACGGCTAATATGGCTGGCCCATTGCCACTTCAGCTTGCTTATTCTGTCGGCTATGTCGACAACTTTGGTTCTCTGCCGGATCACCTCGTTTCGGATTCGATCTCTCAGAGAGATTCTAAGCATAGCCCGTTCCATAGCTCGCTGAGCGACCTTGAATTTATGGACCAGCCGTACCGTGAGTGTCCACGTTTCAGCAACTGTCCCATACAAAACTTCAATACTTACTCGACTAAAATGTGTGGGACAACTGACTATTTTTTCACGATTCGATGTTGGTCCCATGGAGACAGTTGTTCACTTTGATGGTCTGTACCACACCCTTTTCCACCACACCTTTCTTCACCTTGATGATATAAATGAAAACTAAAATATTGTATTGCATATACCACAAACCACGTAAAGCAATAACTAAGTTACTGCAAATGTGTGCATTTTGTTTTCCATGTCAAGGGAACACGCAACGTGTCGTAAATTATAATACTTTGTATGTACCGACTGTGTCCACAATAAGAAAATTAAGTTTGTCCTAAGCACACTTGGTTCCCACACAAAATTAGTACTTAGAGGCTTAGGCAGCATGCTACTAGATCAGCGACTTAGTTGCTTTTCGAGGCTCGACACAGCGACCAACCGATGGACCTATCCGTCAGATGGCTTGAAAACGAACAATTTGAATATCTCGCTCAGTCGTAGAGAGTTGCCCAACACGATGCGGAATCAATCCAAGCGCTGAAACGTGCGATTAAGGCGACGATAACCGACTTTTGATGATTTTATACTGAAGATCACGTCTTTACGAGTAGTGTTAATTATTTAAAAAAACAATATGTTAAAATAGAGCATTTTCTCAATAACTTAATATGTGAATATTTTAGGTTATGTTTATATACCATAATGAAATTAATTTGTAAAGTTATGTCTAACGCGGATAAAAAACTGACAATGGCGCAAAATCTACCAAGCGTATTTTTCTGAAACCTTCACCAATTTAAAGATAATTTTATTATTGATCTTTTAGTATACGCGTTTTATTAAAATACCTTTTGGTTTGTGTATAATAAATTAATAATGCTTCAAACTGGGGACAGCGCTCCTAGATAGGCGAGTCCTATTACTGGCTGAACGTACGACGCGTTGCGTGAGCTCAGTACAGAACACGCAAGCTAACCACTCAAAGTCACTGGCAAATATCTCCGTCTTAAGTTATCATGACGAATGCAAAGAGTCGCCCAAATGCAATGCAGCGTCGATAAAGTCGCAAAATCGCCGATCGCTGCTGATACGAAAAGTAGCATGTCCGCAAAAGCCCTAAGAGGTAAGACAAATATTGTTTATGAAGGGTTAGCGGTTAGCCCAGTCGTGGCCAACGGGTTAGAGCCTAAACCTCGTATGAATATACTGCTTTGCACTTAACTGTATTATGTAAACACCATCTTGGGTAAACTCCCTGATAAACCTTGAGTTTGTGACGAAATGTTGGTATGAAATTCAGAAGATAATGTTTCGTTCTGCTCTTACAAACTGTTGAGATTATTTCATTGACATTTGAAAAATAATTCAACATAGCAGTTTAATGTTAGCAGTTCAAACGAAACTATACTCCATTTATTATAACTATAGAAAAATAACGGTTATCACCCACTCGTTATTTCGATATAAACGTATAATAAACTCTGTTATTTCGTGATTTATACAAAGTAATGTAATCTATTAACCATTTACATTAAAAAAATAACTCCAGTTAATTTCAACAATATTACACAATAACTATTGTTATTTTGCCGTTATTTTTCTAATGCTTCTAAATGGAGTATAGGTAACCTTTAAATGTTTGTTTTTATAACTTTTAGCACAGCTAAATAACTAACGTAAATGCCAGATTCTCATGCGATTTAGGAGATAATTTGGTATTACAGAATGTGTTTCAATTTATATAATGCGAGTTTCATAAGGTCAGCTAAAGTCTGATTGCTGCGCCCAATTTCTTTGTAATAGGTATCGCCAGTGATATCTTCATAGTTAAGTATCTAGGATACCTCTCGCCCGTGTTCAACTATGCCGATTCGATATTTCACTGAACTCAAGGAACTTAGTCCAAGTAATTAATTTGTGTTCACTGGTCACCTGGTTCACCTCTCGTCCCAAAAGCAAAACAGATGTGAGACTAGTTTAATTATCAGTATTGAAAAGGGGATGCTGGCCCATGGGATGAGATTCCATATATCCCTGTTTTTTCCTTCCATTAGAAGACCCTTTTGGTAGACTCACTTATTCATTAACAAATGTTATTAGGGTTCTGTACCAAAATGGTAAAAAGGAACCCATACGGTGAAACTAAATCTGTCTGTCTGTCTGTCACACCTGGATATCTCAAGAACTACTAATGCTATCAACTTGAAATTTAGAATAGTTTTAGATGAGGTTTGAAAATATGTTTTTTGCAAAATGGACTGAAAGAGGGTGTTAAAAATTTGAGGTGGGGCTACTAGGGCATGTGGGGTATTATAAAGAGCGCTGTTTGCACATTCTCAAACATTTTTTTTTTGGCACAAACGTTTGCGACTTTTGATGAAAAATGTAAAAAAAATACCGTCCCCGCCCGCTTATCTCCGAAGTTTGCATAGATAAAAATTTGAAATTATATGTGATAGAAGTTTATGTAAACAATACAGGAAAAATAAAACGATGTCGCTAAATAGTACAGTTTTTCAGAAATCATCAACATCATAATTATATACGTACGGAACCCTCGGTGCGCGAGTCCGACTCGCTCTTGAGTGGTTTTTTTGCTACTACAACTATTTGAAATATTTTTGCATTCTGAGAAACTCAGTTATAAGTGTGTGCAGGTAAACAATACAGAAAACCATATCACCTTGATTCTCAGCCTTGCATCTTATCACCATACATCACACATCGAACATCTGCATTCAGAATAACTAGCAAGATATGAATACCTCGCAGGTGATAATGAGCGCGTCGTGTATACAATATTATCAACATTGGCGTGACATGTTTACACACAGGCTATGACTATCTGAGCTGTGTACATAGTGGCCTTAGATTGTTGGGGCCGTCTCACCTAATTATGGGGGTTTTAACATGAATGATGGCGTTACGTAATTTCGGTGACAGTGTTATCAAGCGTGTTGGGATTTTGGTAAGCTGTGGTTAATCTGGAAAATATGGAACAAAGGCTTGATGATGAAACTAACTGAATGGTACTCTCATATCTTTAAAGCTGCATTTTCTTCAAAGTTTGTGAAGCGATTTCAACATCAAATCTTTTGGGTATCTTGTGCATCTGGTATATTTATACCAAGGCTTAATTAATGATTGGTATACTATTTATAATGACATGATATTTTGTATTTTTGACATTGTTTAATGGATGAATTTGATTTAATTGGTTTTTGTATTCTTTATTTGACATATATCATTTTATAACATCACTATTTTAATTGACATTAGATTACTTCATATATTATTTCATATATTTAACTGTTTTGACATCTTTAGTTTAATTGTTTTGGCACTAATCTTAGATATATTTATACATTTTTTTTTTTTTTTTACTTTTAACATCATATTTGGGAATTGCAAATGTTTTACTTTCTTATTTGGTTACTGTTTTAATTAATGGTTTATATTGTAATTCTTTTAATTTTTGGAGGTCAGATAGGCAGTCGCTCCATGTAAAATGCTGCATCCGGTAAGACTGGAAGCTGACCCCGACATAGTTGGGGTTGGATGATGATGTTCTTCATAAATTGTAGGTATACAGGGTTATTTTTAAAACGTCAATAACCTCAAGGCTGCGTTTCCACCAGAGATGTGCGATGGAAATGTGTCGTGCGAGGATGTCTAGCTGTGCTGTGGAAATGTGAGGGGGTTTCCACCAAAGCTGTGCGATGAAAATGTGCCTACGAGGATGTGTAGCGGAGCTGTGAAAATATATACATAGATCCCTCGTACACATCCCTCGCACACATCCCTCGCTTGTTTTGTATGCGCAAAAATGTAGCTCCGCTGAGCCGTTTCCACCAGAGCTGTGCTGACTGAGGCGAGGTAAATGAAGCGATTCTATTGGTTCTTTACAAACACATCCCTCGCTACGCATCCTCGCACATCTCTGGTGGAAACGCAGCCTTAAGGGGTCGTTATACTCATCATTATGAACAACTTTTACTATGGGACCAAAACTGAAATCACGGAAAAAAAATCAGCTGTTCCCTACATTTTAACGAATTATTCAAACATAAATGTAGGGAACAGCTGGTTGTTTTTTTCGCGATTTCAGTTTTGGTCCCATAGTAAAAGTTGTTCATAATGATGAGTACAATGACCCCTTAAGAGGTTATTGACGTTTTAAAAATAACCCCGTATATGTTTTGAGATTAAAAAAGATTCGAAAGTCAAATACTTAGTGTATTTTTTTCCATAAGAATAAAGGCTTCTACAGACCGGCGCGACTCGCGACGCTACACAAAGGCACCGCTCGTCGCGCGACACGCGGGGCCTGACCTTGTTGCGTCGCGTTGGTCTGTAGAAGCCTTAATATTGGTTCCGTTATCCCTTAGTGTGCTGTTGTTAGTAGGTATGGTTTGGTACTATATTATAACAGACGAGAATAAGACTATAGCGAAATAAATCTTAGGAACTAGAATGTATAACCTGTCGGAAATAAAACTACTATTACGAAGAAAATATACCTAGTGCAAGGAGATAGAATATTACCTTCCATTTTATATGTGACCTGATTTCTTCCTGAGAGCAGAGCACGGGTCCGGACTCTAAATTTCCTTTACTAAAGTGGTAACTACTAACTAAATGAACGAGATAACATTTTTATAGTATCCATTACTATAAAAATGTTATCTCGTTCATTTAGTTTTAAGATTTTGTCGAAGATTTTGTGGTTAGGCTTGTGTTGTTGATAAGGTTTTCTGAAGCCAGGCAAAGCTAAAATGAACTCTTTTCAAGGCTTCGCAAGAATGGATGGTAATGTGCACATAATGTGATCAAATATACGGGCCACGAATCACGGCTGTATACAGGGTCAAATTAAATTAACTAGTGAAACTCCGCAGACGTGTTGGGTATCGATATCTAAATACGACAAAACGAAAAAAAAAAAACATTGTATTTTTTTGGGGTCTACGACTAGTTACTTGAAATATGAGTTTCACAATCAGTTTTTCTGTGTAAACTTCACAGATGTGATGGATATAGATAACTAAACACGATAAAACAAAAACTTTAGAGTAGAGTTACTTAAAAGTAGTTCAAGTAACTTCACTGCCAGTGGTCATTGACACCAGAAAAAAAACATCAAATCTTTCTTTTTTTCGTTTTATCGTATTTAGATATCGATACCCAACACGTCCACGGAGTTTCGCTAGCTAATTAAATTTGACCCTGTATATTCATTTAAAAGAGCTCGAAAATCGCGTACTCACACGGCGATCGCTTTTGGTTAGGGCGCGGCCTGAAGCCATATCGGGCGCAAGGGTTATATAAAAAGTGGTCCTTGATACTTAATGTCAGAATATTTGGATCTTTCCTGATATCCACAGAACCCATTATTAAAAATCCCACGATATATTAGAGACGAGTCAATTTGTAACCTGGTGTAACTCTGAGACCTAACGACGGGTCCTTCCCCGTAGTCAAACTATTTTGTCCAACTGGACACGGTCCAATTGTCTTGACTTAAGTATCTGATGTTGAGCAACTTGTCTTGATACTGGATTATCTGTAATTAATTGGATGACTCTGCAATCTTGGGGGCATATGTTATGTGATTTTAGAATTCTGTTCTTCAAACTATTTTCATCTGCTGTAATAGATCTACTCGTAGATTTAGAAGTCTCGGTTATGGAGAGCTTAGCTTTCTTAAATATATGAAAACCCTCACAATCTTCTTAGATATTCGACTAAAATGTTTTAGAAGACTCTTTCCATTATGCTAACAGTTCTTAAGTAAATAAAAGAAATAAAAACGTCATGAATAGTGTAAAATCATATTATAATAATACATTTACAAATAAAACAACATTACGTAAGAAACATCATACAAAATCTGACGTCAAAATACATCCAAATTGATAAAGCACGATCTACCGATCGTGGAATCAAAAAAAGGAATCAAGCCATGGCTTTGATTTCTTTTTTGAGAATTTCTTCTTTTTACTAAGAATCTTGGACCTAGTGAATACATATTCACATTCACTAGGTCCAAGATTCTTAGTAAATTCACTTTTTAACAAAATTATGCCGGTTGAGCAAGATACGTTGCTGGAGTGATGACTGGCATCTCTTTGATGCCTTGTTTGTTGATAACCTTCACTTGGAAGTTAGGTAGGCTGATGAAGAGCCTCTCGTGCACTTCATGGACACACCGCTTTATCACCTCGTATGCTTCAAATTCTGTTAGCTCTGGGGAAGAGGGTAAGGACTACTTACTACACAAAACAAGGACTACTACTACGACACAAACTATCTACTAGGAGATTAACGCAGGAGAGCCTCGCGACACGTGACTCCAGAGAGTCAAAGATATAAAAAACTACAAGATTCATGTCTCGAGTAATGGGAAACCAATAGGTAAACACAAGGAATAGAAATGGTGTAGGAAAAACATGAGACAGCAATGGTAGAAATTGAAATCCGTAAAACTAATAAAAGTTAAAAAAAAAATATCAACGGTATTTTGTTTTTTACCGTCCGCGAAGCGCCACAAACTTACCAGGTTTATGATATCTATCGAGTATGCCCAAGCTGAGCAGGCCTCCAAAGCCGTGAACTCCGAAAGGCACCCTCAATGCGCACGCCAGGAAGTCTACGGTGTACAACTGTCCCCCATCCACCTCGTCGTAACCCGCCACCAGCATGTTCACCATAGATGGATTCTGTGGGAGAGCTTGGATATAGGAACTTATAGTTGGTGCACCAGAGATTTTCCTAGATTGAAAGAAAATAGAGGATAAGGGAGAGTGAACTTAGACCAAAGTATGGGCTAAGAAACTTTGTGAACTATAAGCTGTAGTAACCAAATGGGTCGAAATAACACGATTACCAATGTACCATCTGTGATCGATATAGATATTTGTATAGTGGGCATTTAATATAATAATTATATTTTATAAGTATGTTCCATCCAGGATTTCGCTATGTGCAAATAAAAACGAAGACTTGTTTTTTGAGCAAATTAATCAGCCACCTTGGCCTTTGTTTAATGTACGTGTTACAGGCGATATGTTCGTTTTAAGCAACGATAACCGACTTTTAATGATTTTATACTGAAGATCACGTTTAAATGAGTAGTGTTAATGATTTGAAAAAAATATATGTTAAATTAGAGCATTTTCTTAATAATTTAACATGTGAATATTTTAGAATATGTTTATATTACATCGTGAAATTAATTTGTAAAGTTATGTCTAATGCGGATAAAAAACTGAGAATGCCGCAAAATCTACCAAGCGTATTTTTCTGGAACCTCCCACCAATTTAAAGATAATTTAATTATTGATCTTTTAGTATACGCGTTTTATTAAAATACCTTTTGTTTTGTGTATAATAAATTAATAATGCGTCAAATTGGGGACAGCGCTCCTTGAAGGGCGAGTCCTATTACTGGCTGAACGTACGACGCGTTGCGTGAGCTCAGTACAGAACACGCAAACTAACTACTCAAGGCCACTGGCATATATCTCCGTCTAAACTACATAACTAAATAATTGCCAGAAGAGCAATGACTCTACACTTTAAAAACATCAATCATCTACGCTTATCCATACTAGACTATTATAAAATCAGCAATTATTTTAACAATATTACAGAACACTGATACATAGGACAGACAATAATTTAAAACTGACTTAATTAAAATATAAAAGCGATTAACTGTTGAAAACTTAATTAAAATAGCCTCGTAATTAGCGCTGCCATTAACATTCGTATGGACGAAAGTGTTACAGAAAATGTCATTATTATGCACGGACGAAAGTGCTTTGCATGTTCATGTAGCCACGATAAGTTAGGTTTGTTTCTGTGGATGCTGAATTATGGTTTAAATCTTATTCATTTAGTGTGCTCCTCAGTGCTACGATTGAAGTCTTTCTGTCTCTTTCTTGACATTTTTTATTTTTTTATTTTTTATTTATTTATTTTCCAATTTACATCTATCATTACAGGGGTAACCTAATGCGATAGTGTACTTATCTAAAGTTCTAACCTAACTTATTATTAACTTATTATTATAATTACATTTTGTAACTTATTACAAATAACGCATTCTTTGTGAATTCACTCAGAGAACAACAGAATAGGTCCGAGTCACTAGCTATGAGGTTGAGAGTGCGGAGTGCGCGCGTCAGTGGCGCCTCACTTAAAAGATTGGTCCGAGCGCGCGGCTCCGCCAGCAGCCGTGGCTGTCGTCGTCGCCACACGTACCTGTCCGGAACACACAAACCTATGTGCCCCAAAATGTCCGCATTATGTACCTTCCCTCTAAGTACTTTGAATATGTACGAGATGAGTGCGAGATCCCTCCTGACCCTCAGTTCGTTATATCCAACCATACCCAAAATAAATAAAGTCGGGTACATAAGCGGGTAAAATGGGTATACACCATACATGCGCAAGTACAAGTACCTCACAAACTTGTTTTGTACTCTCTCCAGCATGAGCCTATATTTAGATTCATGTGGAGCCCAAATGACTGCGTTACATTCTAATTGACTTCTAACTAAAACATTAAATAAGGCGATAACCGCCTTAATGTTAGAAAAACCACTCACCATACGGAGCATAAAACCTAAATTACGATAGGCTTTTCTGCAGCAGCTTGTGACGTGATCACGAAACGTTAGCCCAGTGTTGAATTTTACTCCCAAGTCCCTAACTTCCGTAGCCCTAGTCATTGGCAACCCGTCTATATTGTAAGTATTTACAATAGGAGTACGCGCGCGAGAGAAAGTGATTGTTAGGCACTTTGAGATGTTGAATTGCAAGAGGTTGTTCTTGCTCCAGGTCACCACTCTGTCAATGTCTCTTTGAAGCCTGTCACAGTCTCCCAATTCACTTATCTCAAGCGACAGCTTGAGGTCATCAGCAAACAGTAAACACTTGGAGTCTTTGACAACTTCTGGCAAATCATTAATCATAATAATGAACTGCAAAGGCCCAAGGTTAGTGCCCTGACTCACCCCCGACCTGGTAAAATATAGCTCCGACTTGTGTCCCTCATATTCTACGTACTGTTGCCTACCGCTCAAGTAACTTGCAAAAAACCTTAGCAGATGTGGAGTGAAACCAAAGGCCGCTAACTTTTTAAGCAAAACATCATTATTCACTAGATCAACTGCTTTTTTAAAATCGAAGTAAGCGGCATCAGTTTGCCCCCCACTATCCACTGTTGGCACAAGATTAGCCATGTAGCTAAGGAGATTGCTAGTAGTGCTTCTTGCTGGTCGAAACCCGTGCTGGACGTCTGAAAGCTGGCCGCTAACCTGTTGAAATATGCTCTTATGAATAGCCGCCTCAAAAACCTTCGCCGGAGTCGACAGCACTGCGACAGGCCTATAATTATCCACCGTCATCCCTGACCCTCCCTTTGGCACCGGTACAACGCGGGTAATCTTCCACTTCTCCGGAAACACAGCTCCATCCAGACATTTATTATAAATGTATTGCAGCGGTTTGGCTAGCACCGACATGGAGGAGCTGATTCCTCTTCTTCTTCGTCGTTATGAGGAGTTGGTGTGATATTATTATCATAGTGAAAAATTTACGAACAAGATATATGTAGGTATGTTCATCGTGAATATCCCTTATATCATGCTAAAACCAACTTTTGCAAAATAAATAATTCTGCTGAGTGCACAGTTTTCAGATGTTACCAGTTCACAGATGTAAGATGCTTGAATACACAATCAATTCCCAAAGAGGATCAACGAATTACATCGCAAACAATTCAGATATTTATTCAAGACAGAACTAACTCAAGAAGAAAATAAGTGTTTACCTCACCAATAAAATGAGCGGCAAGATGAAAATAAAAGTGTTAATTATTTAACAATTACAAGACTCATTAACTCTGCTTATATTAAATTATAATATTATAATGATTGACAGTACGGAACGTGTGGTGAGATACGAAGTCGCTGAGGTATATGATAAAGCAGGCACTGCTGCATCAAGCACGTGTGTGCTAGATGCAGCGACATGCGTTATCAAATTCCATGAAAATAGATAAACTACAATAGTTAAATCATTTAGAGAATTCCAGCTGTAATTGTATGAGCTGATTACTTAATAACACTACATTTGGAAAACCTAGGTGCTATTATTGATCGAAGCGTAGGATGATAAGACGTTTATCACTGTCATCCTAGATTTTCCGAATTTGTTTCGAGTCTGCATGATAGTTGGCATTTTTGACTTGCAAATGGTAGAACGCAGGCGGACGCGGCGGGGCGGGAACTTGCGGCGAACGTAGACATCGCTCCGCCGCGCGGTGGCTCGTTGCGCAGCGAGGCGTCGCGCTTCCAGCGACTTCGTCGCGATGCGTCTTGCGGCGGCGGCGCGGCGGTGCGCTGCGTAGCGCGAAACCACTGGCCTCTTCAAGCATCGTCGCGTCGCGTCGCGTCTCTGTGTGAACTGAACCCTTACCCGTTTAGTTTAACAGTGTGCTCACAGGAGCGTTGAGATAAGCATCAACGTCGATGCTCACAAATTC
Organism: Tiliacea aurago; assembly: GCA_948098905.1. Lineage (NCBI taxonomy): Eukaryota > Metazoa > Arthropoda > Insecta > Lepidoptera > Noctuidae > Tiliacea > Tiliacea aurago. The sequence continues at coordinate 28,561,751 of OX402577.1, read as the reverse complement.
CTTGCGTACCGTAGTTGCCTAATCGTGGGAAATACGATTTAATTACATGCATACAAAATGTCCGTGTGGTGCCGGCCGTAAAGAATAGCACCATCCCATTTCTTCCCGTGGGTGTCGTAAAAAGCGAATAAGGGACTTACTAGAGAATGGGCAGCAGCGTTCTTTATACATTTTAACACCATACTGCGATCGCCAACACGCCTGCCAAACGTGGCGATTATGGCAAACCCCCCCCCCACCCCCATTTGGGGGAGGCCTACGTCTAGCAGTGGAAGTCTTTCGGCAGAAATGATGATGCTGACATACAAAATGAGGTACCTGCTTTTATTTGACTCTGTTAACGTTGTTAACCTCCACAAGGTATAGGCGAAGGGTCTTGTCGGACTATTGCCAACTAATACCTCCATCTTGTTGAATGATTAATGGTTTATTTGCCAGAATATAGGCATATGACATGGTATTAGGTACTAACAGATGGTTTCATGGTTTTCTTCAACTATCTCAAGCTAGTTTAAAGAAAAACACTCTTTTCTTGCTAACACTTTTAATCCGCACGGTAGTCGTGCGGATTAATAAAATTTCACAATCAAACAACGTAGAGCCAAGCTTCTGAATATACACGGCCTAACTCTACCGACCCTATCTTCACAAATTCTACGTCGCGTCGTGGAGGTGATGCGAATATTTAGTTTCTGAAGTAAGTAACAAAACAGCCAAGCCATACATTTTTACTGATATGTAGAATTTGTGAAGTTAGGGTCGGTAGTGTTAGGCCGTGTAGATTCTGAAGCTTGGCTCTACATGAGATCTGATATCTTTTTCACAGGGCAAACCTTATGTCATTGTGGTCGTCTTGGTAACATTTTACATGAAATGGCAATCTTTTTAGTGTTTATTTTTTTCTTCTTTTTTTGGGGTGTATTTCTTGCACATCAGCAGTGCCGGTTTTCATAGCCCATTCTCTGTCTTTGCCTTTTTTCTTTCATGGTTTACTGATTACCATAAGCGATAAATCAGGGCGATATTTCGCTCTTAAGCGATTATGTTCAACTATAGCTGACTGTTGTGCTTTAATACTAGCAAAGTCTTTATATTTCGGCTTTCTAGCACTTCAGGAAGTACCCTAACATTTTGAAGTCTCATACAAACTTCCCCCCCCATTTTAGGGGATGGGGGGGGGAAAGTTATAAGTGTATGATTTTTTTTATTGGTTGTATACTTAACTTAGATTACATACACCATAACGTGCATGATACATTACACATGCTTTAATATTTAATACCATGGTTTATCTTATAAGTTTACATGAATTTTATTTATTGTTAGAGAATAATATTCGGTTAGTGCCTCACAAATCTTACCAACCGATGTTACGTATGCGCCTACCTACTATGTATAAAGTTGTAAGACGTAGGAGACTAGTCTTCACGACACAGGGAATCCTAGTGTGAAGGCTAGCGCTGTTTTGAATTTGTACTGCTCTCTTGAACAATAAAGTTTATTTTATTTTATTTAAGTATACCAAATTTCAGCTTTCTAGCACTTCAGGAAGTAGCCAAACATTTTGATGATCATCAGTGTGTCAGTGTATCAGAGAGTGTGTCAGTGACCAAATCGGTGTATTTTAGATATCAATAAAATCTAAAGTATTAGAGCTATTCAATTGAGACTTTGTATGTTTAATTAGTCTATTATTTGACATCATATCCTGAGAATATGAACTATCTGGTACATCGGAAACCAACTCTATGAGGGTTCAAAAAAACGACGAAACACTTAGTAGGTAGGTAGTGCCCTTGCGCTTCGCTTGGCTCGTCTTGGCGGGGGCATTAGCCACGAGCCCCCTAAAAATCCTAATCCTAACTAATATTATAAATGCGAAAGTGAGTTTGTTTGTTCCGCTTCCACGATATAACGGCTGAACGGATTTGAATGAAATTTGGCACATGGGTAGACCATGACCTGGGTCAGTACATAGAATGCTTTTTATCCCGCTATTCCCAAGAGATCGAGACATATGTGGGTAAAACCGCGGGGCGCAGCTACTTACAAATATAAATGTAGAAATTTTACATAGACTGTTAATTAAGGATGTGTTACATAGACTGTTAATTAATGATTTTATACTTGAAATAATTATAAGATATTTGAAAAAAATATAAGTATGATAAATTAAAGCATTTTTTCAATAACTTAATATGTGAATATTTTAGATTATGTTTATATTACATAGTGAAATTAATTTGTAAAACAATGTCTAACGCGGATAAAAACTGAGAATGGCGCAAAATCTATCAAGCGTATTTTTCTGAAACCTTCACCAATTTAAAGATAATTTAATTATTGATCTTTTATTAAACGCGTTTTATTAAAAATACCTTTTGTTTTGTGTATAATGTAAGGTTTTATTAATTTAACTGAAATTACACTGTTTAAAATGTAATAATCAAATCGATATACGGTTTAATAATTTTGTACTGGCCATACTGACAACGGAAATCCGGATTTGAATAAAATCGGGAGATTGAATTTATTGCACTAGCCACACTGGTGGCGAGGTTGCGATACGTTGACAGAGTCGGAGACTTCTTGATGGGAGATGGCAGCGAGCGGTTGTGGGATTGATGTACCGTGGTGATTAATTTTAAGAAATAAGTTTTGCTATAAATAAGTAATGTGAGAGTAATAAACGAGTTTTGAAGTTTAACTGTGGTTGTTTCTGAGGTATCCTATAATAATAAATTAATAATGCGTCAAATTGGGGACAGCGCTCCTTGATGGCCGAGTCGTATTACTGGCTGAACGTACGACGCGTTGCGTGAGCTCAGTAGGTACAGAACACGCAAGCTAACTACTCAAGGTCACTGGCATATATCTCCGTCTTAAAATGGACAGTCTTATCGATAAAAGCGAAGCTTTATACCAAGTTCAGTACCTACCCCACTCTTCAGCGCCTCCATCATCGTCTTTCTCGTGAAATGCACGGCAGCTGCAGTGTTCAGCGGGTAGCCGTTCCTCATCTTGTACAGCTGGACGTTCTTGTCAATGAACTGCGCGAACTGGACCCTGTCTCCAGGGTCCCCGATGGCGCCCATCAGCAGTCGGTTGGATATCTCGTATAGTTTGTTCTCGTCTGGAAAGTGAAGTGATGTTGGAAAGACGGATTGAAAAGGAGATGAAAGGATTTATTATTTCTTTGACTCTTGTCTAGCTATCGGTTTTTATTTTTGAGATAAGTACCCGGGCGGAACTATGAAACATCACAGATCGTCACACAGGTATGAGTGTCAGAGAATAAACTCTGCAAAGCCGTCTTTTTCGTAAACTAGATGTGTGACCATCAATTAACCCGTACCTGACCGAGTTTTTTTAGGGTTCCGTACCAAAATGGTAAAAAGGAACCCTTATGGTGAGACTAAGTCTGTCTGTCTGTCTGTCACACCTGGATATCTGAAGAACTACTAATGCTATCAACTTGAAATTTAGAATAGTTTTCGATCATGTTTGCCCAACTATTTTACAAACAAGAACCAAATTAAAAAAAAAATCTTTTTTGCAAAAGGGACTGAAAGGGGGTCTTAAAAATTTGAATATATATTATATATATACTAGGGCATGTTGGGGAGTATCATATCTAAGAACGTTGTTTGCACATTCAAACTTTTTTTTTTGTCAGCATAGTTTCCGACTTTTGATGAAAAATGTAAAAAAAATAGCGTCCCCCTCCTCTTATCTCCGAAGTTTGCATAGATAAAAATCTGAAATGATTCTATGTGATCGAAGTGTATGTAAAGATCACAGGAAAAATAAAAAGATCGCTAAATAGCACAGTTTTTCAGAAATCATCAACATCATAGTACGGAACCCTCGGTACGCGAGTCCGACTCGCTCTTGACCGGTTTTTTTTTTACTGCAGTCATCCGTTTTCCTAGCGCTATTGACCAATAATCACTTGTTCTACCCTGTTTAATGACGGTGGTCCATTTGGTACTATAGCATGCATCAGTACCCGTCCTCCAATAAACAACTTCCTTACCAGAAATGGTGAGTATTCCTAAGGACTTTATTTACAGTACACAGTCAGTTGAGCTGCACGATTACTGACAAAGGCTTACACTGACTGGACAAGTCGGTGGTTCTTTCCTCAAAAGACCATTTCAGATACGGATCTACATGGTCCTCACATGATCTGACCAAGATTATGTCTGGACTTTAAAAGAGACTTTGACCCCTGAGTTTGTTTCGCCATTTCTTCTTAGGGGTAGTCAGATAGGAAATGTTGGCTACATCTAGATTTTATTTATTATTTTTTATATGAAGTGTAAAAGTGATTCTAATATCTTATTTACAGAATAAACGATTTCATTTCAATAAAGGCTGTTTATTTATAATAAAAATTAAATAATAATGCCCCATGAAAATAACTTCCCACCTCATTACAGGTGATAAGCAAGTAATAAAGTTGTAAGAACGTTATTCAACTGTGAACCATAAAAATTCAACAGCATGTTGTTACTACTTTAACATGTAATTAAAAAGCCCGTTTACCTAATTATCGTCAAGGTTAGTAGTACAGATTGAATGAAATTGTAACCTAAATGTGGCGGCAGCTACAACGCCACATGCGAACTACGCACCAAAGACCTGGGGGGGTCTATTACGAACTTAAATCTGAAGTATCGGCCGAATGTTCAGCCATTGCTTGACTACGGCTAACTATAGCTGACTAGGCCGTCAAAAAAAAACCGGTCAAGAGCGAGTCGGACTCGCGCACCGAGGGTTCCGTACGTATAAATGATGTTGATGATTTCTGAAAAATTGTGCTATTTAGAGACAAAGTTTTATTTTTCCTGTAATCTTTACATACACTTCTATTACATAGAATAATTTCAGATTTTTAACTATACAAACTTCGGAGATAAGGGGGGGGAACGGTATTTTTTTTTACATTTTTGATCAAAAGTCGGAAACTATGCAAACTAAAAAATTAAAAAGAAATGTTTGAGAATGTGCAAACAGCGTTCTTTTATATGATACCCCACATGCCCTAGTAGCCCCACTCCAAATTTTTAAGACCCCCTATCAGTCCCTTTTGCAAAAAAGATATATTTATTTTTATTTTTTTCTTGTTTGCAAAATAGTTGGGCAAACATCATCTAAAACCATTCTAAATTTCAAGTTGATAGCATAAGTAGTTCTTGAGATATCCAGGTGTGACAGATAGTCAGACAGACAGACTTAGTCTCACCATAAGGGTTCCTTTTTACCATTTTGGTACGGAACCCTAAAAAGCGACTGTCAAAGAGATAAGCCAAAAACAAAAATGTGACTTTAAGACGGGTAAGGATTCAAAGTCAAAAAACAAAAGTATGGAAGTTATAAAACGACCGAACATTCGGCCGATAATTCGGATAAACGCTTCGGAGTAGACCCCCTGATGTCACACAAAACCTGCATCGCGCAAGCAGAGTTTACCGATTAGCATAATAAACAGGGTGTTAAAGTAACTCCGTGCCATAGCTTAAGGGTACGTTCAGTATCGATAAAGGAACCCAGGAAAAAAAATTGCAAGATCGATCTAAGTACATACTTACCTACTAACTTAAAATAGCAATCGTTTAGAATTAACATTATTTTATTTGACGGTTCTAAGCCCGTTAAAGTACGAAGAGACTAATTTTTATTTATTTTTATGTTTAAGTAATTACTTTTTTTTTTTTTTTTTTTTTATTGTTCCTTGGTTCCTTTATCGATAATGAATCTACCCCTAAGCTACGGCACGCAGTTACTTTAACACCCTCAGTTGCCCACCAAACACAACACCCGTCTGGTCCAAGGATCCTGCCTTTTCTATAAAAGAAGAATGAACTTTACACCCTGTTCCTCATGCCTCTATAAATACTTATATGGATAAAAAAACAACCCCGATGTTCACATTATGTTTGTGATCACTGAAAAGCATTACTGCTTTTTTTTTGTTGTCCATCTATCTGCTGTGTTGTTCCAATGCACCGCAATGGTCTCCCACTCATATTTCTACACACTGCTACTGCACGCCTCACAACGCTTCAACGTGTAAGAGTGTTATTTAGTGGTTCCGTTACTAGAACTCGAACCGGAACAGGGGGTCTACCCCGAACATAAATCCGAAGTATCGGCCGAATGCTCGGCCGATGCTTGACTACGGCTAACTATGGCTGACTACGGAGAAAGAAAGAAAAAAAAAAAAAAACCGGTCAAGAGCGAGTCGGACTCGCGCACCGAGGGTTCCGTACGAATATATGATGTTGATGATTTCTGAAAAATTGTGCTATTTAGAGACATCGTTTTATTTTTCCTGTAATCTTTACAAAAGCTTCTATCATATAGAATAATTTCAGATTTTTATCTCTGCAAACTTCGGAGAAGTATTTTTTTTTAATTTTTTCATCAAAAGTCGGAAAATATGCTGCCTAAAAAAAAAATTTTTGAGAATGTGCAAACAACGTTCTTTCATATGATACCCCCCCACATGCCCTAGTAGCCCTACTTCAAATTTTTAAGACCCCCTTTCAGTCCCTTTTGCAAAAAAATATTTTTTTTTTAATTTCTTTCTTGCTTGCCAAATAATTGGGCAAACGTCATCTAAACCTATTCTAAATTTCAAGTTGATAGCATAAGTAGTTCTTGATATATCCAGGTGTGACAGACAGACAGACAGACAGACTTAGTCTCACCATAAGGGTTCCTTTTTGCCATTTTGGTACGGAACCCTAAAAACGACATCAAAGAGATAAGCCAAAGTCAAAATGTGACTTTAAGTCGGGTGAGGATTCAAAGTCAAAAAAGGAAACTATGGAAGTTATAAAACAGCCGAACATTTCGCCGATACTTCAGAATAACGCTTCAAAGTCAAAGTCAAATTGTTTATTTCAAATAGGCACATATAAGGCACTTTTGAACGTCAATATTTACAAAAAAAACTTTTTACAAAAAAATAGTAACCGACTACCAAAAATAACACTACAAAGTGAAAAATAACTTTAATTTCGGAATTCGGTGTCTTTGATCTGTATTTGAGTTTTTTGCCACCGACTTCCGAAATTAAAGTTATTTTTCACTTTGTAGTGTTATTTTTGGTAGTCGGTTATTATTTTTTTGTAAAAAGTTTTTTATTTTTCACTTTTTAGTGGGTCAGTTTTGAATTTATCTAAGTTACAATAGCCTTATGTTAACTGCTTATCACCTTTTACAAAATATTGCTTTTCCCGATGCCGGGACGTTGATTGTTGAGGAGTTCTCCTGGTAAGAACCAGGAGAACTGCCACTCACCATATGCATAGTGACGAGCATAAATTGCTTAATCGCAACCCGTTAAATAGCCTACTCATTATTATATTGTTCCGGTGGCCATCTGTGGTCTTCATCATCAGTTCCACTTCACCAAATGGTGCTTTCGGAGAGCAAATGCACGAGTTACTATAAAAAATACCCAAATCGCTATAGATTTGCATATAAAATTTGAGGGTTTCCCTCGATTTCCATGAGATCCCCTCATCAGATTCTGATTTGGTGGCAATGGGACCACCTCGGAGGTATACCCTTTCAAACAAAAAAATAATTTTCAAAATCGGTTCATAATTGACGGAGTAATCGCGTAACAAACATACGAAAAAAAAAAAAAAAAACATACAGCCGAATTGAGAACCTCCTCCTTTTTGGAAGTCGGTTAAAAAATATAATTAGTTCTAGTCGCCCCTTCCAAAAGGTAGTTTCGTATGGAGAAGAATGGGCAAGAAACTCCACCGGTACTCTTTTAAAATCTTGTACAATATTTATAAAGGTACATTAATTATATAATTATATGTGAGGACGATGCACCTAGAATAAAATTACTATACCACAATAGCTAATAAAAAGAGTTAAGAATGAAGCAATGACAGAAAAATTAATTGTGTGATAGATACATGGTGCTCACATATTTACAAAAATTGTAAAAAATATATACAATTTCCTTAAAAATAACAATATCTGTGTGAGTTAAGGTAATCACAGAGTTTAAAATAAATGTCATAAAAATAATAAATTATACAATTAAAATAGCAACCTGTTTGATTTTGTCTAGACTCTAGATTGTCCTATGGAGCAGGACCAGCATGTTTCCAAGCATTCTTATCTTGTATCCTCTAATTTGTAATACGAGTATGCTTGTTTACAAAGTGTTCTTTTAATAATGAGTTTTAAATTTTCTTCGGAAGTAGAGCCCCAGGAACCTAAATTGGAATCTTATTTTACCGGTTCCTCTTCAAAGCGGGTCCGAACGAGTTCATACGATGTCGCTCAACGCAGGACGATAGCGATATTGTGGGCAAATTTTTTATTTCATTGTTAGTATATTTTTGGGCATGTCCTACCAAGTTCATAAGGTATATCTGTAACATTTGATGCTTTTCATATAAAAGCTTTTTTTTTATTTTTGTAAAAGACTTTTATTAGCTTTAGGAATTTGTATAAATATTATCAGTGCGATTTTTTTTATTTATTATTTAGGATGGGTTTGCTCTTGACCTTAGTCTAGGGCAGAGGTGACAGAGACAAAGTCGACGATGGAGTGAGCTTACCCAGAAGATGCCTGTTTACTTTAACTTTGAGAAGATTAGGGCTGTATGCGTTCGGAAACACAGACGCAGGTAGAAGGATCCACTCTTTTGCTGTGCGCATTATAAAAGTCATTTGGAAACGCTTACTGAGAATTTGTGGAATAGCAACAAGGAAGGGATGGTAACCTGCAGTGCGTCTAGATGTCCGATAATAGAAGGGGGCCGGTGGAATGAGGTCGTGGAGTTCGTGGTCGTTGCGAATGTATAAAAAAAAATACTTTACATAAGATTACAAAATAGTTATTTCCCATGTTCCACCACACGATGGCCATACATTTTTATCGTTCTTTTTTATTTTTATTTGTGGGCGAGTATTATATCTCCAAAGGAGGATTTTTTATTTTAAATCGATTTTAATAAGACACATCTAGCACAATTACAATCGCAATATAGTGCTTTCCGTTGGGAAGTGTGTCATCACAATAATTCACGTCGTCACCCACAATGGATCAATCTAAATCTTCTTTTATAAGTTTTCTTTCATCTTTGAGATGAGCCCTATTGATTTTCGTTATCAAACTTATAACCGAACAAAAGATATTAACAAAAATCGATGAATTTTCTTAGATTTTTTTTCCGTAACAATCGTAAACATCTTTCTGTCTGTGGCGTGCACTTTTGGATGTTCAAAACTTCACTAAAGGCTTGTGTAGACTGGCGCGATATCGCGAGCGTGACAGGTAGCGCGACATTGTCCATGAAGTCTTCATGGAAATTGTGCGACTAGTGTCGCGTCGCGCCGTCTGCGGGAGCCTTAACGCGGGCTAGTACTTTCGGTAGGAGTCTAATGAAAAAAAAAATGTAGGCGGCATCGTCCACTGCGGCCCGCGGCCAGTCTGTGGTCGAATGTGTGGAGACTGGCAAACAAATAAACCGGGCCGCTAACGTGCCAAACCTCTCCGAGCACATCCTACGTAGCAGCCCAGTGTACGGTCTACTTTAACCTCGTCTCATCATCATCGCTTCAGTCCGCTGCGGTGGCCTTCTACTTTCAGTCAATATTCTTTCACAGTAAAATAATAATCACTTATTATTATTACTCACAACATTTTTAACGCGTGACTGTATCCATTTCTACCAGTGCCAACGTCAGCAGCAAGAAAATACAATCAAAATCAATAGATAACAATTGGACACCTTACTTTAATGTCGTTGTTTCTATTCCAAATGTTATGACAACTTAGCGGATACTGCAGATATTACCAGAACTATAAATATCTGCAGTTTATAAAAGTAGACTATCTCTAGGTTAAAAATGTGTCATTGGTTACCATCGATTTACATCTCTGCCCGGAACCCTTTGAGTAAGAAGCAGGTATACACAGTTTAGGACTAGGAGGATAGAACCAAAGCCTGCCAGGGTTGCGAGTTTGTCCGAAAGTTATATCGTGGCCCTGGCACACAGGCAAATTAAGGAACACGGGTGGGTTTTAGTCAGTAAAAGTCTGACACGCCCTCCCGCTCCGCCCAGAGCGGGAGAAGTTATTTGATAATTTCCCACCCAGAAAAAAAAAAGAAAAGGTATACACAGTTTTCCTTCTCCTTGCAAATACAACTATATAGGTAGGTACATTAACAAGTTATACGAGTAAAGTTCATATACTCATATCAGAAAATAGGTAAAGTCAATGACGTATTATAAATAGACACGTCATACACGAACATTAGTGCACTCAAAAACAGCGTATTGTAGCTACATACTTGCATACAATCATACAGTGCGTGAAGAAAAGGAAAGACCTATACCGATATCTGTTGTTAGAAAGAGATGAACATACATATTTAGTTACGTCACTAGCTGCTGCATGTTCATTCAGTGTTCATTGGCGCGTACGTAATAATAATTATTATTATTTTAAATGTCAGGCAAGTGCCTGGCATTTACTTGGCCATTATTGAGCGCACGTAACGCATCTAAAGGTAATACATCATTGGGTAAAGTACCGTGTTTCATGACGATAATGCTCTGTGTGTTGGTCTGATCGGCGGCTATTATGGCGAAGTCCTTGCATTGCATGCCCAACAGACATTGGAAGTACAGAGTAGAATTAGGCATAATTACGGAGCTGTAATCACAAATAACTTAATACGGAAGCAAAAAGTAATAATCAGCGTAAAAATATTCATTAAAAATACGGTGACATTGACGTAAATCTAAAATTAATAGTGACATAGACGAGGACACTAATATCTAGAGTTTTTATGACCAAACAGGTAATCCTTATTTATTAGCAGACGGGTGAAGATTTTACTCAGTCACGGAATTTTTGAGAAATGCATCTCAGAAATGCAATGAGATACGCTAAGAACTGCCCTTTGAGAAAAGATAAACCATGCTTAATCAATTAGCCAAGTTAAGTCTCGCTACTTCCATAATTCTCTCGACAACCGTAACTCTTCTGAAGTCTGGAGGTTTCTAAAAACTGTCGGCATTGGTAAGTCTCCAGCTGTTTCCAGTAATGAGACTGACGTGTGTGCTCTTATCAAACATTTCTCCCATCCCCCTGTTACGTTGGATCCGCACGTCAAATCAGTTACCTTGAATAAACTATCATGTTTGCCTATGCCGCAGTGTCCTTCTTTTGACCTAAAACCTGTAGGTGAAAGTGAAGTCAAAAAATCTATTTGTGCTATATCCTCCTCTGCGGTTGGTAATGACAATCTCTGCTCAAGAATGATTTCTCCTATCCTCCCCACATTACTTCCCATCTTGACCCACATTTTTAATTTCTCCTTGTTTTCTTGTACAGTTCCTGAGGCCTGGAAACAAGCCCATATCATCCCCTTACCCAAGATTCCTAACCCGGTCTCTCCGACCGATTTCCGACCCATTTCTATCCTCCCATATCTCTCTAAGGTCCTTGAGCACATTGTTCATCAGCAACTTTCTGCCTTTCTATCTTCGAATGAACTTCTTAGTCCTTTTCAATCTGGTTTTCGACCTGGTCATAGCACAGTAACGGCTCTTTTGAAGGTTACTGACGAGATCCGCTGGGCTATGGACCACAAATCTCTCACTTTGCTTGTACTTCTGGACTTTAGTAGTGCCTTTAACTCTGTCGATTTCGACATCCTACTAGGGATCCTTAAGGCTTTCAATTTCTCTTCTTCTACTGTTAGTTGGTTCGACTCCTATCTTAAAGGCCGCTCGCAGCGGGTTCGTCTCGATGAGACTTTGTCTGACTGGTGTTCTCTTATCGCGGGTGTGCCCCAGGGTGGCGTTCTCTCTCCTCTTATCTTTTCTATTTTCATTAACTCCGTCACCAGAGTCATCTCTTCTCACTTCCATCTCTATGCCGACGATCTGCAGCTTTACAATCAATTCTTGAGGCAGGATGCGGAAGCAGCCGTGTCTGCCATGAACAGTGACCTGGATTTGATTGGCGAGTGGTCGCGGTCCTTTGGTCTGCAGATCAACCCTAAGAAATCCCAGGCCATAATTATCGGCGGAAGGTATATGCGGAATAGGCTCGATGTTGCGTCGCTGTCTCCACTCTGTCTTAATGGAGTTCAGATTGAATACGCAAATACGGTTAAAAACCTGGGGGTGACCATGGACTCTTACCTATCGTGGACGGCCCATGTTGCTCAAGTCAGTCGCAAGGTACACTACACGTTCCATTCTTTAAAATGCCTCCAGAGCTTCTTACCCTTGAATACCAAAATCTCCCTTGCTCAATCTCTCATACAGCCCATCATAGACTACGCTGATGCCTGTTATTTGGATGCCACCGAGGAGCTTTTAAATAAACTTGAGCGTTTGCAAAATATTTGTATTCGTTTTGTTTTTAACCTTAAAAAGTATGATCATGTTTCTAACTTCCGCAAGATACTCAAGTGGCTCCCTATTCGACTTCGCAGGAACTCTCGGATATTGTGTTTGCTATTTAACATCCTTCACAACCCTAGAACGCCATCCTATCTGCGGGAACGCTTTTCCTACGCTCGTCCTTCTGACGCGCCTTGCAGGTCCCATCTTAGAAATCTCCTTAAATCACCTCCCCACTCTACCGACTTTTACTCCTACTCCTTCTCTGTGCACGCGGTTCGGTTGTGGAATTCACTTCCGCCTGAAATTAGGGACTGCCAAACCGTTGCAGTTTTTAAAAGAAGAGTCAAAGAACACTATCTTTCCACTTCGTCATAGTTGCATATTATGTATTTATTATTTTAAACTTATATATATTTTAATGATATTCATTTTAGAAGTATGTATGTAAGTATATTCTCTTATTGTGTGTTTATTTTTAAATTAGTGATTAGTATAGTAATAATATTAGTAAGTTTTTTATTTTGATTTTATGTATTATGTTTTCTCTTTTAATCTTACACACGTTGTCTACATCTCTTCGTCTACTTTCCTTGTCGCAGGTATGCTGGAAGAGATTTCTTTAGAAATAAGCATCACCTTTGTACGTATTTTTCTGTTCTTTTTTTTTTTTTTTCTTGTCTGTATATATGTGTGTACATAAACTGTAAAATAAATAAATAATAAGAAACTCGGGGAAATTAAATTTAATAACAATTCAGATTACGATCAATAAAAAATGTAATACCGTAAGCCAACAGATAGGCCTAATGCCGAGATGCTTCAGATGCCAGCCCGTTATTACTTTGCGGCTTCGATATCATTGCAACTGTAACTTCCTGCCTAGCATTGAACTTATGTCATGATTCATGGTCATTAGTTATGATAGAAGAAATTATAAAAACTGCAACATCAAAATCAATTTCTGCATCAGAAATTATCAGTAAAAAATATCGTTGTTTATAAAAAAAAGTTAGCCTTTGGGCTAACTTAGATAAAAGGGCATACATAAATATACATAATCTGTTAGACTCACTACGTACTAACATGTTTAACTACCTATACATCATCATCATTTCAGCCGAAAGACGTCCACTGCTGGACTTAGGCCTCACCCGAAAAGGAGGGCGATTTGCCATAATCGCCACGCTTGGCAGGCGGGTTTGCGATTGCAGTATGGTTTTAAAAATGCATCGCGCTGCTGCCCATTCTCTAGTAAATCCCTTAGTCGCCTTTTACGACACCCACGGGAAGAAATGGGATGGTGCTATTCTTTACGTCCGGCACCAAACGGAACCTATTAGTTTTCCAGAATCCGTTAGCAGTGTTAGCAGTTCACGGTAGTATTTCCCATGTGTACGTAAGCATAAGTTTATTTACTCCTCCGATATGCACATGAAAGACACTGCAACCTTTCTGTAATATGCGACAATGAACACTTTACTTTTCAAGGATCCACACTAAACTGCTAAGCTTTCGTTACTTGAATATTAGCACTGCTGGGATTTTGCTTTGCGAAAGATAATCCCGGCGACTCTCAAGGATCTTATTTTCCTGAGCTGTATTAATCTCAAGTGATTCTGTTCTGCACAGGTTGACTAAGAGATCCATCTCCGCTTACTTTTGTCGTACCTTGGTCGTACTTATCTCTTTTATAGGGTTCCGTAGTAAACAAGGAACCCTTATACTTTCGCCATGTCCGTCTGTCTGTCTTTTTTTTTTTTGTTTTTTTTAAAACGTTGCCCCCCCCTACACTAGGAATTTCTACTGTATTGTGGGTGCGCTTACAAACATATTCACATACACAAACAGCCAGACCCGGAACAATTACTACTGTAGGTCATACAAATATTTGTTCCGTGCGGGAATCGAACCCGCGACACGCAGCGCAGCAGTTAATCGCTTAACTAACTGCGCCAACCGTGCCGTCAAACGCCGTGTCTGTCTGTCTCTGACTGTCTGTCCGTCTGTCTGTCTGACCGTCCGTCCGTCTATCCCCGGCTTAGCTCAGAGACGCTTAAACCTAGAAAATTGAAATTTGGCATGGGTGTACATATTAATCATGCCGAGAAAGTCGTAAAATAAAACCATGTAAAACATTTTTTTTAGGGTACCTCCCTTGCATGTAAAACGGAGATGATATTTTTTTTCTCATGGTGAAAAATTCATACAGATATGTGAAAAAATTCATGGCAGTAGTGTATATAACGAAATTCAAAGGAAAACTATCACAGCTAAGTAGGGTTTACAAGTTAACTAGTAATAGTCGACCAACTTGAATTTGCAGTTGAAGTATTGACCGTAACGTTTAACGATGTATGGGAGAGCATGTTTTTCAACTACAATGTTAAGTTTGTTTTTGGGATAAATTTATCCTAATTACGGAACCCTTCATTGTGCGTGGTCCGACACGCCCTTGTCTGGTTTTTATTATGTAATTCATACAGACTTTATCACTAAACGAAATTACTATTATTTACAACGACTTATAAATTTCCCCTCACCTACAAATTCAGCAAGACATTCAAAAGTACCTATGTACAATTGATTGGATATACACCTTCACCGCCTACACTTCGCATATACCGGTGACCACTATCTCCGAGCTATCTTGAGAAACATTCTCAGTTACCTCAGTGATAGACGTGTCAATTTTAACACGGTACACATTGCAGTCACTTCTATACTAATTGCTTGCATAACTTGAATGACACAAATAAACGTGTGAATGAGAATTAGGTGTTGATGACTTTTGAGATAACGAGTTTAAAATTAAATAGCTGAGCTTTGTACAGATTTTAGAGGTCTTAATTAAATGTGGGCTATGAAAAAAGACATGCCTGAAACATGTTTTTGTTATTGTGAAAGATGATTATGGCATGGAAGGAGGTAATTCCAAAAATTTGATGATGACCGATACGTACCCACACTGCACGGACCACAAGAGATGTGATCTTAGTTAAATGTTTTAGAAAAGAAGCAAACTTTCTCTTTTTCTGTGAAAGATGATAAGCATGGGAAGAAGGAAACACAAAGTGCAGATAGAGACACAGACACGTGACCGTACACAAATAAGTAATAATAAGGATAAAGGCAGAGGGAAAACTTCATCTTTATATAGGTAGGTAAATAGCATAATATTGTAAGCACGTAGGCAGTTTTCAAATAGGTATAGGTATCTTGAAGTAGTTTCAAGTCCATTGATAAATAGATCTAAGCCACGTGCCTAGATTGTGCAGCAACGTGCTAATTATTATTATTAACTAGTTCCATAAAATTCAATCAGGAAAAGTATGCTATTACAATCTTCAGTAACGGATACTGATGCCTTTCATGTGAAGATGGCCACGAGACAATCTAGAGCATTCACTTGATATAAATTAATGGATATTTTTTGTACCTTTTACATAGCAGACTTCTTAATCTAGTTACGTATATCATATAATGAAATTAAACTGATAATAAGCACGTTTTAAACGTCCAAAGTTACAAAATAGAGCCCCATAAAACCCATCTTCTAGAGAAGGTTTACGATTGTAGGTTAATGTTATATCACTTTTCGCATTGTAAAAAAAGGGGTGTTACAGACTTCCATAGCACTCATCCAAAAGCAACAAGCTGATATGAATTAAGAAAGCAGATTCAGCCTATATACATCAACAACATTACCACCACCAGTCACCAATACCACTTTTGTTTCTTTCGAAGTTTCCAGAAAGTGTTCCCGCGCCCACTGCACTAGTGTTGGGAAGCTCTCATGACTCTTGACTCGCATTGTGCCATCCCGTTGTTACGATGGGAACTGCATTGTTGCCACATCACTTGCATCCATCTGATAGTGTGTGAAGCTTAGCCTGATCTTATTGGGTTGGCTAACTGTGGTTTAATCAGTTTAGTATTGTTCTTGTTTTGTTTGTCGGGGACTATTTTGCTGGGTTACCGGGTTGTGAGTGCAATGATAAGTGCATCGGTACTGTTATAATTGTTGTGTTTTTCTAGATCTGTGCTTTTGAGATTTTCACTACGATTGTTGCTTTATTTTCTCTCATATTTTCTTTACGAATGTATGGTAATTATAGTAGAAACCTTAAGATTTTTCTATGGTTTATCATTTATTTATCAAATAACGTTCAATTCTTCCATACTTGACTTTCGTTACTCAGAAAGAGCTGTCGCAAATTGAAAATAACGTATTCAAACATAGCTTTCGCGAATTCTTTGGAGGCCAGAAATGTTGACCATACATTCCTACATCTAAAATCGCAAGAATTTTAAGGGAGCAACCCTTTGAATAAAACTATCATCATGACGAAATATTTGTTAGGAATTCCGACCCTTGAAAGGTCTGACCATAGAATGAGTTGAAGGAAATAAATTACTCCTTAAATTGGGGTTCAACTTTACATGTAGTTTCAGCGGTTTACATAATAAAACTAGCAATAAAATAAACCTACGCCCTGAAACGAAATCCTCCTCGAAAGCTATGATAGAGGTCGTAATGGGCCTCCCCGGAACCCAATTTCAACGAACGAACTATGAGTTTATCCTATTGCGTTATGTATGTAATCATACAAAGGAGTTGGCTGCTATATCCTCCATTAGAATTCCGCCACCTTTTACGATACGTGTGACAAGATGGGTGCGAGAAACTAAATAGTAAATAATTGCAATTAACAAATACTTTCTAATTACAGGTACTGCACCAACACTATAAAGATGGCAGGACAAAATTCCATGTGTTAATTGCAAAAAGAGTGATAGTGACAGCATATAGTGATTGATCAGTGAAGTTTGAAAAGAGACAAAATGCCGGACACAGTGTCGCTGTCAGCTGGGGTCAGCCTTGGTCTGCTGGCTGGAATAGTGTCAGGAGTATGCTACCTTGTAGCCAATGGGATGTCATGGCCCAAGTAAGTTTCTATTCTTATTTATTCCTTATCTGGTTTTAATGTTTTAATAGGTATGATTTATTATCAAACAAGATATTTACATAAAATATATTGGTAAATAAACAGTTTCGTTTGGGGTTGAAACACTAGGGCCCACCCAGTTTTTAGAGACATCGCTAAGTGGTTGGTTGACTCTTCACGTGACCAGAGGGCTGGCCTATTTTTTGGCCAATGAATCAGCATTGCCATTTAACGTGGCAGTGATGCCAGCCTTTTAGGCACTTTGCCTGTTGACAGCGATTCGGACGAATTTTTTGATGCCCTATGATTAATTCCTCCCTATTTCTACAACTTCTAAAAATATACACACCATTCTTCTCTAGAGTTTCCTAAGAGTTTTAGATTTATACCTGATGGCATTGCCTGATGGTAATAATTATTTAAGATACTTAATTATTAATTAATGACTTTTGGAACATATTTTTGTCGCTGACCTATTTGTCCTTGGTTGCCGGTGTATACAAAAATAAGTATTTACATACCTACTCTGTTTTAATAACTTATACTCCCTTTTACTGCCGTATTACTTCTAAGGTTACATTAGAAATACCTAAATAATAACGCAGTAGAAGAAAGAAAAATTAATTTTAATAAAACCATAAAAAGTACTTTTAGCCTTACTCAGCCGGCAGCACATACAGTTAGTGGAAAAGCGCGGGAAACTGAGTTTTCCTATGACAGCGGCATCTATTAACGTTATAGCGATTTATGAACGCCATTCTACGAACCTGTAGTTTGCAATCATTAGCACAGATGGCGCTGTCCATTATTTTATTTTTTTACAGTTTTTATTATTATAGTCTTATAGATTTAATTACAGCACTACTGTAATGATATCTCTATGATTATAGCATACAGATACAATAATGAAATTAAAACAACTACTTATAATGGGAAAATATTTGCAAAATCGGTTCAATCAAAAAAGGGCTTATCTAATAATTGTTTGATAGGTGAACGACCTTCAGAAACACCTATTTTATAATTTATGCAAGTAATTATGCATTTCAAAACTGAGATAACATCGGGTCCCGCGTTAATTTCGTCATACGTATCCACTATAGTCCGCGATTCATGCGCTAACAAAAGGTCCGATGTTGTGCGCAAACCGTAACCGACGAGTCGCGACGTTCGCGTTTTTTATTCTTTTTTCGTTTTCAAAACCCAAATGTCACGTCAGTCACGTTTGGGGACCGTTAGGAATAGGGTTTGCGCGTTCTGGCTTGCTATTAATGAAGAGAGGTGGTAGGGTTGTCAGACTGGGATAAATAACAACAAGGCCTGATTTAAAGTTGTGGACCTGGGGCCCTGGGGCAACGAAGAAGTGGAAGCCCCAATTTTTTTTGGAACTTACGATAAAAAGAACAATTAAAAAAGGTCTACGTTGTAAATGTGATTTTTTTTTTCTTTGATGGACACAATTAGGACGTATTCTCTTTCTCACCTAAAAAACCTTTTTTTTTAAATTAAATTACCCCTTTTTTTAAATTTTTTGGGGTGCTAGAGCCCCCGTTGCCCTGCCCTAAATCCGGCCTAGGATAACAATCCTGAAGTCACTGAAGGTCGCGTAGTACCTGCTAGAATAGGTCAGGTTAAGCTCAAACTCAAAACATTTATTTCAATTAAACCTATTACAGGCACTTTTAAATTGTCACAGAGTCGGTCAGTTAGTCAGAAAGTTGAAGCTATTTGCCCATTCCAAAACGTAGATCTCTATGGAGAAGAACAGGCAAGAAACTCCAAGGACACTCTTTTAAATCAAGATATTACAAAATCCTGGGTATAAGCTGATGATAAGCTACTCTACTGCCTGAATAAGGTCCAACCGGTACTTACACCAGGGAGCATTTTGCATGACTGCTTCCAGCGCTGCTGGCAGTGACCAGTAGAGTCGCTGTTTTGGACCAAGAAAATATTTGAAATTATATGATTTTATTTACTGTAAGTACCTAGGTTTGTACCATAGATATAATATTTATGATTTGTACACACACTTTTACACGTCAATCATATTTTAAAACTAGATGAGGTCGGCATTTCCGATCTGACTACTCTGAGAAGAAAGGCCGAAACAAACTCAGCGATTACTCAGAGACTATTGATGTTAAATGAAGATTTTTGTACCTGAATAAGTTAATCTAAATTAGATTAAGTAATTTATAACTTAATCTAATTTTAGATTAATTTATTCAACTGGCATTAAAATGCATATGTAATTTATAACTTACGTATTTTAATCCTAGTTAGCAGGTATTGTGTGAGTAGCCGCATCAGCATAAAATACTTAGATACATCACAGACAGGCTTTGTGGGTGGCCATGAGAGTAAAAAGCGTTTAGCGTTAAAGATTGAAGAATAATTAACATATTAACGCAACATCATACTCGTATGTAATTGCTTATAAACGCAATTTCTATCTCGTAACGCTGAGTATGTTTTGTTTTGTAATTTCTTACAAAACATTAAAAAACACCGTGACAGTGAGAACTTCAAATGTAACTTACCTAACATTAATGAATAAACTAAACCTATCCATAGCAATACGCATATTCCGTGTGGTGCCGGACGCAAAGAATAAATAGCACCACTCTATTTCTTCCTGTGGGTGTCGTAAAAGGCGACTAAGGGACTTACTAGAGAACAGCAGCGTTCTCTATGCATTTTAACACCATACTGCGCTTGCCCACCCGCCTCGCCAAGCGTGGCGATTATGGGAACGCCCCCCTTCTTTTGGGGGAGGCCTATGTCCGCCTTTCGATGATGATGATGATGATCCATAGCAATATAGGTAAAGGAAAATAAATATATTTATTTATAATAGAAATAATAATAAATTCATTGATTTCAGGTAAATAACACCCATTGCCAAACATAAACTTATACCCCCTTATTACAAAACAAGGTTTATTTTCAGACCCAGGTTTAAAACCTGGAGCCATTATTGAATTTAGAACTTTATTCCGACTACAGTAAAGTTCCTAAACACAAAAAAGGAAAACTTAGTACCGAACTAAGTTTTCAGCATTGTATAAAGAACGGTATTTCAATCACAGTTACGTTCTTATTACAAAAACTGGCTCCATGTCAAAATATAAATCTTGTTTTGTAATAAGGCGGAATGAAACAAACCATAGCCCCACACTCACACATCCAAATCACAAACAAAAGTATACCATTAACATAAAATTGTGACCGATTGAATTTAAACATTTAAAAAAATATTAAAAATTATAATTAATTAATGAAAAATCGCCAAAATCTACACTAATATTATAAAGAGGAAATATTTTTTTTGTTTGTTTTTATGTTTGTAACGAATATGCTCCGAAACTACTGAATCGATTTAAAAAAATATTTCACCAGTAGATAGCTACATTATTGCGGAAGAACATAGGCTATAATTTATTTTTAAAAAATAGGGATCCACTCTTTCGCGGGTGAAACCGCGGGGTGCAGCTAGTAAAATATAAAATGTCAGAATGTACAAAAATTAAAATGTCAAATATAAAAAAGTAAAAGTCAAACTGTAAACTGTGTGTTTATTTATGTATTCTTCAGAAAGCAGTCTAATAACTGTAAAAGTACAATTATAGCACTTACAATATTGCCCTATAATATTAATATGTATAAGGTCAAATAGCTATACGATATAAATAAGCTAGCGAAAGAAAAGAGACGTGATGGATATCGATATCAGCCTAAACATAATTAAAAAAAAATTAAAATAATAATTGAGTTTATCAACCGCCGCTAGTGTAGTCACTTGAAATTATAGTTTAAAAATCTGTTGTTTTTAACACAGACGTGATGGGTATCAATAACCAACACGATACAATTTAAATAAACAGATTTTCTCAACTCATACTTCCAGTAACACATACACTAGCAGCGGTCGAGGACACATTGCCTGCCAGGGTTACGAGTCTGTCCGAAGGCATTTAAAGGAACACGGTGGGTTTTAGTCAGTAAAAGTCTGACACTCCCTCCCGCTCCGCCCAGAGCGGGAGAAGTTATTTGATAACTTTCCACCCAAAAAAAAAAAAAAAGCGGTCTAGGACACATATACCCATCACGACTGCGGAGTTTCACTAGGTAATTTAATTTAACCCTGTATATACAACATGACCCGGAATTAACGCACAACCTCTTAAGGGGTCATTGTACTCATCGTTATGAACAACTTTTACTATGGGACCGAACCTGATATTGCGAAAAAAAAATCTGCTGTTCCCTACATTATGTTCGAATAACTCGTCAAAATGTAGGGAAAGCTGATTTTTTTAAAGTAAAAAGCTTTTATTATTAGGCTTAAATCCATTGGCTCATACTACGAGTATGTCCAGCAGTGGTCTGTAATATGATAGATAAATGACAACTTAATTGTAACAGTTCACAGTATGCCGCCAACATTATTACGAGTCAATTTGCCAGCTATCTCCGTTATGGGACGCGTCAGCAACTCAGCAGTCCGTCAGTAACCATATTTTTTACATTTCACGAAAATAGAACTATTTATACGGTAAAACAGTTCATGAAAGTATTTCTCCGCATCGCCGTCGACTGCTAATACCATAGAAATATAAAAAATCACTTATGCCAATAAGATTGACATTATTGCCATGATCCACGAATGAATCAACTCAGCCTAATGCAGTATAGTTCTGGACATAGGCCTAACTTGTGCAACAACCCTCGATTCTCCGTCTTCCGCATCCAGTCTGTCTGTCGTCTATTTAGTTAACGTTATTTCGTACAATTAATTAATTAGCCAGCTGTCTGGGTGCTGACGCGTTGACGGAGACAACTCAAGCACCTATGACCATATTTATTACATTTTGCGAAAATATAACTATTTAGAAAATAAACGAGGCTATCAAAGTATTTCTCCACATCGTGTTTACACATGGTCAGGAAGAAAGATGACGGCTGGAGACCATGTGGAGATTACAGGGCTCTTAACGCAAGGACCATTCCAGACCGATATCCAGTTCGACACATTCAGGATTTCTCACACCAGCTTTCAGGCTTGTACAATCTTCTCTACAATTGATTTAGTTAAATCTAGACCTTCTATTGTTGTTAAAGTGCTTCCTTATCTTTTACTATCATCTCCGTGTCTTCCTGTATGTTATCGTGTCTTTCATAACTGTACATCTGTGCTCTAAGTCCTTCAATAAACGTTTTTATAAATTTAATGGTGTACGTGATTTGGCGGTGTAAACCTCTATTAGCCTACACTGATACGAGAAAAATCTGCCGACTGATAGTATGCCAAAAAGCTTGACAGCGTTGCCATGGTCAAGAAACCAATAAACTCAGCCCAACGAAGGGCGTTTTGGTGGACTGTCTTATGTCATTTTGACGTTTAAAAATTAATAAATGACCTTGGATTTTTCAGTCATCTTCTGGATAAAGGCCTCTCCTAAATTGCGTCACAATCCTCGGCTCTCTGTCTTTCGCATTCAGTCTGTCTGTATATCATCCATTTAGTTAACGTTGTTACCTACAAGTCAATTCGCCAGCTGTCTCCGTTATGGTACGCGGCAATGTTGAGCACCTATTGACCATATTACATTTCACGGTACAATGAACAACCGTTTGGGTCGTACTGCGTTTGACAAGCTAGGGGTTCTGTACACTTTTGAGTGTTTATTAAATATAGATGTTAAAGTGTAGAACTTTGTAAGAAAACTTACATTGAAAGAAGAAATATCCTATAACTGCCTTAAAGCAATAGTATAGTGTTTGTTACCTATAAATATTATCAAAATGGATAGTAAATACTACTCCTTTCTTATAATTAATTTGTTTCTCAAGTAAATCTCCGGTAAAATCACACATTTATCTCCAGTTCCAAGGATTTATATTAGGGCTACGAGCTAGGGCTACGCGCTACGCACCGTAGCAAACCTACAATTCTTATCTCAAATACCTATACATTTTGTAGTAAAAAAAAATTTTTTTTCGTTGCTATTAAAATAAATTTAATGATAATATAACGTCTTGAATTCTCATCATAATATTTTAAAACTTTTATGCGAAGTGATGCAAATAAATTAGTGGACTATCAAAAAAGGATGTAGGTACAGACAAGCCGGCTACACATCAAGCTATAAATTTCCAGTATAAGCTGGTCTTGCATTGTATATGATTTCCGTACAGTGCAAGATCAGCGTAAACTGGATTTGTATAGCATGATGTGTAGCCGTGTGTACCTATCTGCATGAATGTAGACAGTCAACATCTGTTCTGGTTGTATTGGTGGGCTGATAATGATATCCTGACTAAGCAGCTGTTAATAATGAGGTTGCTTGATTAGAACATGCAAAAGTCACCCTCACAGAATAGATAATCTCCTTGTTAAACTCATCTGCACCCATCCAAGGAGCTTAGTACTTACTAATTTCATGCACCTATCTCAATTAAACTGTTCAAATAAGGAACTCCAAATTCAAAAGGGGTGGTTCCATATCGGCAACGCGTCGAGCATATAATATCGCCGCCCGCGCCATGCGCCACGTTCAGTTCCCTCCATTCACTCACTCCGCGCTAAAGCCGTCGAACGGAAGCTCGGAAACGATCGGCTGCTTCCGCCATATTTGAATTTGGAATTTGTGTTCTAGTGGTCATAGTGTTGTGTTGTGTGTCAGTGAAATACGTAAATCAGTGTGGATATTTGGAAATATTTTTTAAAGGTGGGTACTACGTAATTAAAATTTCGTAAATTATAGCTGTGTATACCTCAATTTCGTATTTATACATATAATAAAATCGTAGCGAAGTCAAAACTATACATTTCTAATAAAATAATGGTACATGCAAGATAATATACCGACAGGAACGATCATACGTGCAAAGTTTTGGCAACAGTTTCTTAAAAATTGCTTAGATATAATCAGTGTATCAATGCATGAATCTAGGCATTGTAAGGCCTTTCTCTTTCTTTATACTTTTTCGTGGTAATTAAACCCAGAGAAGACGAGGGATCTCTATTTTTGTATTATTTTGTGATCTCAATTTATTTAGTATCGTAGGTAAATTTCGTATAATGCATGACTTATATCCAACTCTAATCAAAATATAATGTCACAACAATGATATACACTCACAAAACAACCGATAAAAGTGTACCGCGCAGCAGCGGCAGCACACCCCCACTTATCATTAATTTTACATTTCACTACAATTAAAATACGTCCCAAATTAGGACGTTTTCAAGTCTTCGCGATTGCGCGATCACAACATATCTGTTTGATATAATATCATTGTGTCACATTCAATGGCCACGCCAGAGAAGGGTGAGGCATGTCAAACACAAGTAATTAGATATCGAGGGTGACCGCCAATCAACTGGAAAAATGAAACCCAGTTGTACATAAATACATATTTCGCTTCACAGGGCACCGAACTAGGGGCTTAGTTCCTAAAGATACCTCTTTAGGAACTAAGCCCCTAGTTCGGTAGCCAGTTAAGGCGACGATAACCGACTTTTGATGATTTTACATTGAAGATCACGTCTAAACGAGTAGTGTTAATGATTTGAAAAAAATATTATGTTAAATTAGAGCATTTTCTCAATAACTTAGTATGTCAATACTTTAGATTATGTTTATATTACATAGTGAAATTAATTTGTAAATTTATGTCTAACGCGGATAAAAAACTGAGAATGGCGCAAAATCTACCAAGCGTATTTTTTAGAAACCTTCACCAATTTAAAGATAATTTAATTATTGATCTTTTATTATACGTGTTTTATTAAAATACCTTTTGGTTTGTGTATAATAAATTAATAATGCGTCAAATTGGGGACAGCGCTCCTTGATAGGCGAGTCCTATTACTGGCTGAACGTACGACGCGTTGCGTGAGCACGCTGACAGAACACGCAAGCTAACCACAAGGTCACTGGCACATATCTCCGTCTTAAACTGCGCTTACTTCTTGTTGAGCACATAGTCTTATTCTGTGAAAGGATCATCATTTTTCATGATTTCAAATCATTTACATGCTTCATGTAAACAAATCATAGTACTATTAAAAGACGTCGTCGCTGTACAACCGCTGAAAAGGTTTATTTCAAGACAGTCGTAAGTAAGAGAACATTGCTTAGGAACAGGAATAAGCAACATAATGGCAGCTGTGAAAGCTCTGTGAGTTTGATAACTTATCACGTACGTAAACCGCGGTAACAGCGTATCAATCAATTTCCACGGACAACGCAATGCTCGTGCGTTGGCTGTGCACGTCTGGTTGGGCCCAATTCTGCGTGAAAGCATAACCTTAGGTACCTACGAGTGTACGAGAATGTATCTGATACAGAACACTTTAAACACCTGTTCTACCAGTGTTATTCTGTAAGAGTTACTGACTGCTATTGGATTTTCCTATTTTTTTCTAGTTTTACAAAGAAAAATATCCGACGTTCAGTCAAGCAATTTAATATTACAAGAAAAACCAACAAAACATCAAAAATAGCCACAAAACGTGAAAAAGTAAAAAAAAAAAATATGAACAATATAAAGAAGGCTCCAATCGGCCACAGTAAGTGTTATTTTCTTTCTAATGCAGGTAATTCACTAATCACAGTGAGTTTTGGAAGATTGCAATCATAGATTTCATCAAATTAAAAAATTCAAATTCTGCGAAAGTCCGTTGCCTCGACTATTACTAAAGGGATGCCCCCTTTGAAAAATTCCACAGTAAACTACCATTCATAACTCATAAGAAACGAGCCTTGCCACAACTGGGCACAAACCCAGAGTTCGGACTGTTACTGAGAAGTTTTAGATGAAAACCCAATAACACTTTGCCTGACCCAGGAATCGAACCCAGGACGTCATGTTCAATAGTAGCGCTTGCGACCACTAGACCAACGTGGCCGTTTTCTTTATAAATGTGGCTGTTGTATTAGTATGTGATATCTCAGGACTTCCACGTGAACGAAGTCGCGGGCAGAAACTAGTATGAAATAATAAAATCGTCCAAAATGTAATTCTTTTTAATAAGGCTTGCTGCCATCCTGATCAAATACGTAATGCCTGTGCCGAGTTATGGCGCCTTTGGGCCAATTTTTCTCCAATTTAACATGGTACCCTTGAAAATCGCCAAATCGTCGGCCTTTGTCCATTCTATGGAGGTCATATTATTAACAAAACACTCATGATTCCGTCGCAGTCGTGATTAGATAATTTTCATATCGAAAATGAGGTTTCAATGCTTTTCGTAGTATTGGTTTTATTGGGCTGATGGTAAAATAGTACTTTGAGTTGCAGGTATAAGATTTAAAAGATTTAGTAGAGTATTAGCTCTGAAATTGAGGTTGTATGAACCGTACCTACCGCATTATCAGAAATAAAGGGGTCTCAAATAATAGGGTAAAGATAACTCTAGTTCTGAAATATGAAAAGACAAGGGGTTCTTTAGCGAACCAAGGTAACCGACATGGCCCGAAGAATTGCCAAACTTAGTGGCAGTGGGCAGGGCACATTGCTCGCAGAACTGATGGCCAATGGGGCCAAAAGGTTCTGGAGTGGCGACCGCGTACCGGAAGACGTAGCATTGAAAGAAAAGAAAGAAAGAAGAAAGAAAATACGTTTATTTGCGGTAAACATGACGCAACAAAGAACATATTAAACACAAATATAAGAAAAGGTTGGGGGAAACATGCGTCACATCCACGCAAAACGGCTATCGCTCAGCATTATACTGCGACCCTATGCAAGACAGAGCCCCAGCGCTGGTTTTCAGCGACAGCCGGCGCAGAAGGCCTCCTACAAGGTGGACCGACGACCTTGTGAAGGCCGCAGGTATCCGCTGGATGCGGGAAGCACAAAACTAGTCGAAGTGGTGGTGCTTGGGGGAGGCCAGCAGTGGACGTCTTTCGGCTGAAATGATGATGCTGATGAAAGGGTTCTTTGGGGTTAAAAGAAAAAGGCACATTTACAAACAAAATCTCAATTAAAAATTCAAACAATTAAGTACGGTAGTAAGTATCATACCCAACGAGAACAGAAGTTACAAAATAACCTACCTAAATATTTTAAATAAATCTATTCAAAAATGGCGGTTAATCTCATTTTAATAGTGGCATATCGCTATTACAAGGAGACTCTGAACACAGTTCAGTGAAATTTTGCAACAATAGCCTAACAGACAATGCCTAGTCCAAATAAAACACAAAACACCGTGTAATTAATACGTAATCGATGTCAACCGCAAGTTTTGCAACGTTCACGATTCCAACTTGACTTAATTTGGACACAGAAAAACTCCGTAATAATAAAATAAACAAATCAATAGTAAAAATAAAGCACAGTGTCACTGTTGGAAAACAGTTACTATCTATAAACCTGCTAATGTATGACGTAGGGGTGCAGTCATAGTAATTTAGGGTACCGGTGACGTTTTAATTTGATCGGTTATTAACTGTTTTGACGCGCGAAAAGCGCATCGATTCGGTTCGTTGCGCGAGGAGTCCGTTGTCCGAAATTGGAATTTATTTAGTTACTCTTGTTTTATGGAATGCCGCGGTTATTTTTTTCGTTAGAGAGGAAAAGTACTATATGTTTTTATTCTCCGAATCAGTTCGAGGATAGAGAAATTGGAAAATAAATAAGAGTACCTACCAGATGAGTGGGGGTCCACAGGCTCCTACTGGAATATGCTTTCGACACTAGTATAGCTAAATATAATAAAAGTTGTTTGTCTATGTGTGTACGTATATGTCTTTTAGATAGATAGATACCAAGTAATCTCAAGAATCTTAAATCCGACTGGTATAGTTCCAGAGATTAGTGCTCTGAAACAACAAAAAACGAGCGACCCTTAAAGTAGTCGCATATGATGTGTACATCTGACATCTCACCTTGGTAATAAGCAACTGAGCAGTGACAGAAATGTATCTCAAAATTTAAAAAAGCTAAGCTAAGTAGAGGAAAAGATGTCACAGATCAAAACCCAAAAAGCCTCGTTGGTCTAGTGGTTGCAAGCGCTACTGCTGAGCCTGAGGTCCTGGGTTCGATTCCCGGGTCGGGCAAAGAGTTATTGGGTTTTTCCATCTGGATATTTAGGTTGAGGGCAATAGTCTGCCCCCTAGTACATGGGATTTAAACATAACTGGTGAAATGTGGGTGTACTATAGGTATCAGCCTAACCCTTCATGGATTACAGGCGTGATGTAATATTATGTAATTTAAAAAACAAACCGAACGGCCACAACCCGTGTCGTAAGATTTAATTATTTTGCAGTCGTGCAGAGATATTGATGAAGCAGGCTGCCGCGCGCCGGGAAGATGGAATAGAATAGAATATAATAATCTTTAATAGCTTAAAAACATGGTATAAAAAGATGGTAAAATACAAAAAATAACAAGAGCGTGATACATGTTTTTGTTTAATCGTGAAAAGCGTACAGGACACCCACCAAGAATTTGTATAGTTAGTAAAAAAAAATATCTTGTGAATAATTTTTTTCACCGGGACCGGGAGGGTGAAGTGTAGAGGTTCTATGATGATGCACACAAGCATAGGTTTATAACATTTATTGCCAAATAAGTCTTTGACAATAAAAAAACTATGACTACACAACCATTCATGCAATTTATTTTTGAATACACTCATATTTAAAAAAATATTTTTGATTGGATAGCCCAACTCTTGAGGAAGGATATAGGCCATTTAGCATCACGCTACGACCCTTAGGAGCCCAGCAAAAAGAGAAAAAGTCAGAACGTACGATAAGCGAATACAAATTTATAGCGCGGGCGGGTGATGGGATGCGACGTGGTGAGTCGGGGACCGAAATTTCACGCGGACGAGGTCGCGGGCAGAAGCTAGTTATGACATAATCCTACTTATTATTCGTGTAGTGTTCGCTGAATTTCCTGCGCACGTGCGACTGGCTTCCGTAAAGAATCGCCGGCAGGATTGAATAAAAATTGAAAATACCTACATAGAGTGGCAAACAATGGTCAATAATAATGATTCAAGTTTATCTTCGAGATTTAGGTTGCGGAAATTGGCTACGGAACCTGTAGGGTTCCGTAGCCAATTTCAATTTGAACATATATTTTGATATTCTGAATTATTATAAACTGTTGTAATTAATTGCAGTAATTTGTAATAATTCAGAATCAAATTTAAGTAGATATATTTAAGAATAATATTTTGTTTCTAATAATATTTTGTTTTTTATGTGTGCAACATTAATAATTATGTTTTAGGATATATTTTATGTTGAGTGGCAACACAACAATCTTTTTGTACTTCCGTAGAACACGTTCTAATGTAACTGGCTATTGTATTTTTTTCATAATGCAAAAAATATAGTGAAATCCATATTTAACGTCTATCTTTGTTTTATTACAAACAAATGGCAAAAACGGAACCTTAATTTCGTAATGACCGTCTGTCCATCATATTTTTACTCGGAGACTATTGACACTATATCGATAAAAATTTGAAGAAAGGAGATTGCATTTTTTGGCATTACTAATTTTGGAAAGGTAGATACATAATTCAAAGCTACTTTAAAAAAAGCGCTTATTTTTATGTATCGATAGCCAGATTAACTTTATTATTGACAATGGGGATAAAATATCGTTAAATATAAGTAACTGGATTGGATTTAACACAGAGCGGACGAGTCTTTGTTTCTAAGGCCATGGATACAAGGCTTTTTGGCCGTGTCATAACTGTATGATAGTGTTTTCACTGAAAAATCTATATAATAAAATAAATTATTAATACATTAATTTACATAATGTTTTAATTGTTAGTGCATAATTAATAAAATAAAATCATACAAAAAAAAAAAATTATATGTATACAGTTTACGAGGACTTGATCAAGCTATGAAATTGTTTTTTTTTTCAACCTAATTGTTCCGATTTTATTTTTATTGGCAACACTATAACTCATAAATATGACTCTAGACGACATTTCATTGTCTTATTCTTCACATTATTCAAGAGGATGCGCTAAGGTAGCCCGCGAAATTCAATTTTTCTTACGTTTTTTTGCAATTTGCAGGTCTGTGTCAGGTTGTATGTTGATTCGCGGACGTAAACAATATGACATTATTATCATTAAAATCAGCAATACAACGCTCTAAGTTTGTAGAATTCTATTGAATGACTATTTCATGAAATAGTCATTCAATAGGATTCTACGAACTTAGAGAGAGTAGTTGTATTGCTTATTCTAATGATTATAATTCTGGAAAGCCAAATTGTTTACGTCCGCCAATCATATTTAGATCAACACACAACCTGTTACTGACCTGCAAATTGAAATAAACTTAAGACAATTTGAATTTCGCGGGCTACCTTAGCGCATTCCCCTTAAGTCTAGACATGTAGGAAGAAAGATATACTTTGTTAATATTTTGATTGACAGCTCTCTTAGTGGCCGGGTAGCTATAAAGAAATACTGTTGCAATCGCATTGTTGGACAAAGAACAGTAGGATGCTGTGTCCATATCATGTCAATCGTCTGGTTCTTACTTGGCATGGGCACGGCATCAAGATTGCCTGCCCCTGCTCCTATCTTAAATAGTAATATATGATGATGAGCATGAATAAAATATTATGATTAAATAGATACTGGTAACTTCAAATGACGTAATGTTTTTCTAATTACTGGAAGATAGTACTGGAAGCTAGTACTGGAAGATAGCACTGGAAGATAGTACTGGAAGATAGCACTGGAATATAGTACTGGGAGCAAGTACTGGAAGCTAGTACTGGGAGCTAGTACTGGAAGATAGTACTGGAAGCCTAGTACTGGGAGCTAGTACTGGAAGATAGCACTGGAAGATAGTACTGGAAGTTATAACTGGAAGATAGTGCTGGAAGATAGTATTGGGAGCTAGTACTGGAAGATAGTACTGGAAGATAGCACTGGAAGATAGCACTGGAAGATAGTACTGGAAGATAGCACTGGAATATAGTACTGGAAGTTAGTACTGGAAGATAGTACTGGAAGATAGTATTGGGAGCTAGCACTGGAATATAGTACTGGCAGATAGTACTGGAAGATAGCACTGGAATATAGTACTGGAAGTTAGTACTGGAAGATAGTACTGGAAGATAGTATTGGGAGCTAGCACTGGAATTTAGTACTGGAAGATAGAACTGGAAGATAGTGCTGGAAGTACTGTACTACTACTACTGTACTAATACAGTAAGTGTATTGTTACTGAAAGCTAGTACTGGAGATAGTACTGGAAGCTAGTACTGGGAGCTAGTACTGGAAGATAGTACTGAAAGCTAGTACTGGGAGCTAGTACTGGAAGATAGCACTGGAAGATAGTACTGGAAGTTAGAACTGGAAGATAGTGCTGGAAGATAGTATTGGGAGCTAGTACTGGAAGATAGTACTGGAAGATAGCACTGGAATATAGTACTGGAAGTTAGTACTGGAAGATAGCACTGGAATATAGTACTGGAAGTTAGTACTGGAAGATAGTACTGGAAGATAGTATTGGGAGCTAGTACTGGAAGGTAGCACTGGAAGGTAGCACTGGAAGATAGTACTGGAAGCTAGTACTGGGAGCTAGTACTGGAAGATAGCACTGGAAGATAGTACTGGAAGTTAGAACTGGAAGATAGTGCTGGAAGATAGTATTGGGAGCTAGTACTGGAAGATAGTACTGGAAGATAGTACTGGAAGATAGTATTGGGAGGTAATACTGGAAGGTAGCACTGGAAGGTAGCACTGGCTAGTAGTACAGTACTTCCAGCACTATCTTCCAGTTCTATCTTCCAGGGCTACCTTCCAGTACTAGCTCCCAATACTATCTTCCAGTACTATCTTCCAGTACTAACTTCCAGTACTATATTCCAGTGCTATCTTCCAGTACTATCTTCCAGTGCTATCTTCCAGTGCTATCTTCCAGTACTAGCTCCCAATACTATCTTCCAGCACTATCTTCCAGTTCTAACTTCCAGTACTATATTCCAGTGCTATCTTCCAGTACTATCTTCCAGTGCTATCTTCCAGTACTAGCTCCCAGTACTAGCTTCCAGTACTATCTTCCAGTAATTAGAAAAACATAACGTCATTTGAAGTTAATCTAGCCAGTGATAAATAATGTTGCAAACTCCTTGACCATGCAATTTTAAGATTGCTATTAAAATTATCTTCATGACGTAAGTAATAAGGTTGAATTTGAATTACATTTACTTGTTTAGATATTATTGTATTCATGTGTGCATACATAATTGTGAATCCTACAATGTTCAGATAATATGATCTTAATGTTGTTCATATAATAATGTGCTTTTGGCTGTATACATGTTACTGAGAAAAACCAGTCACATATTAATGAATCGAAATCTTGACCACAATTTAATGATGCTTATAGTTGTCACAATATTATGATTTTTTTTGACGGTCATATGATTTTGAAGCCTGAAAGGAACTCGACTGTACCTATAATAATCCTGTCATTCTTAGGTAATTATCCTTAATATTATTATATGCTTAGATTCCGATAAGTGAGCCTCTAAAGGCTCCTGAGTTTTCTGTGACTGCTGAGCTTAATTAAAATTGACAGAGTACCTACCTACACTTAAACTGTTATTAGGTGTAGGATCAGTCGGTAAATCATTGAACTAAACAAACTTCAAAAAGTACTTTGTTATAATTTTTCAAGTCATTATAAAGCATAATTAGCAATATGTTCTGCATACACTAAACATGATGCGTTAAAATAGTAATAGAGGTAAAAGAATCTAATAAAGTACTAACATTGATGCACTTAACCTCACTTTTATAAAAATTGAGATGTCTCTTTAACCCCATTGGTATTATATTTATTTTATTTTTTAATAATAGCTCATAACATTCCCTATAAAACCATGCCACTTTTATTACTGTAGAAACTAAAAAAGTTTAATGCCAGCGTTCTATGAACTTCTGCCATTCTCCTTTATGTATTCTGAACCCCGCTCAACAATGGTGTAGTTAAATTTAAAAAAAAATATATAAGGGGTTGCACTCTCCATACATGTATACAAAGAGATGGAAAAAAAATTGTTTCTGAGTTATGGGATTGTTTTCGGTTACAATTGCAGAAATAATTATTTCACTCTAGAATTTGGCGATCGCGTTACGAGTAGGCCTCTAGCTGTACATTTCAATACTTCTTCATGAAAACTTTATAGGAGTTGGTAGAGCACAGATACTTATATTCTAGTACTTAGTCTCTACGTAAAAAAAAACTCAAAACCCAAACCCCCTTATTACAAAACAAGGTTTATCTTCAGACCCAGGTTTAAAACATGGAGCTATTATTGGATTTCGAACTTTATTCCGGCTATGGTAAAGTTCCTAAACACAAAACTGACAACTTAGTACCAAACTAAGTTGTCAGTTTTGTATAAAGAACGGTATTTCAATCACAGTTACGTTCTTATTACAAAAACTGGCTCCATGGTTTAAGCCATGTCAAAATATAAATCTTGTTTTGTAATAAGGCGGATTTAGTTTAGGCTTAGGTTTTAGCATAATTCTACTTTGAAGACTAACTCTATAAGACCAACTCCATAAGCTCTAACTTAATCGCTAGGATTAAGTTAGAGCTTATGGAGTTCTACGCCTCTACCAATTAATTCCCGCCACATTGAACCTGTCGTACTATATTTGGTCACGAGCCACTGACTCTACCTCTGTGTAGAGTGTATACCGGAAGGTGGACAAACTATGATACTGTGATTCGTGTTTATGTGTGTTCGTGTACCCGCCATCACCTATTGAGGACAGCTCATTATTATGGAGTAACTACTCGATACTAAAATTGAGCAAAAATACATACATGACATAATGTATTCTAAGTAGATCGCTTTTTATAGACTCTACATTGTAGAGTATCTTTAAATAGATCGCTCTATGTAGACTCTACATTGTAGAGTATCTTTACCTTTTTCATAAAAAAATATTTTTATGATCTAAAATAATGGAACAAAACTAGTACACACGGCTACACATCATGATATACATTTCCAGTATACGCTGACCTTTCATTGTACGGAAATCCTATACAATGATAGCTTGATGTGTAGCCGTCAGTACCTACAAATCACCGCGAAATTCTTTCATTATATTAAAGTGGTTTGTACGTATATTCGTTCACCTAATCATTGTTTTTTATCAATTTTGACAACAATTCCCAGTAAAAAATTCACTAAGGTTGAAAATACCTACCTCTCACAAACACAAATAGACCTTGTCGTCTAATGAGTGCAAGTGACATTCGAACATAGGGTGATAAAGGAATTACGACGAAGACTATACCTACACACTGTATTAAAGTTACACGAAGTGAGTCGCCTGCTAAACAAGCAATAGCAAAAATACTTACAAGAAAATTTCGAATACTTCTGAGTAGGCGTTCTCAGTTCGACACGACGTTTATCGACCACGTACCAATTAAATAGAATATATATACGTTGAGTAATTATATTTATTTGTTCTCTAGAAGGACTTATAACAGCACCAATACAAATTAAATCTTTATTCATGATTTAAATAATTATTATTGGGAGCTTTCACATCTTCACTATAGAAGTATTTCATATTTTACATCACAAGTTTAAATAAAAAAAAGAAAAAGCTTCCCAAGGTTCCAATTGGTCGTTTCCTATGGAGAAGAGCCGGCAAGAAACTCCACGGTCACTCTTTAAAAAGAATTGGCTTTTACAATGTTTTCAAATTACAGTGTTATTAGGTATGAGAGGACAGCTTAGACCCGTCAAAAGTACCAGGTACTTAACAAAATAGAAAATGGTCTACAGATCTACAGTCTAATAAGCCTACAACGTCCTCACATTAACAAAAAAAAAACCGGCCAAGTGCATGTCGGACCACGCACAATGAAGGGTTCCGTAGTTGGGATGAATTTATCCCAAAAACAAACTTAACATTGTAGTTGAAAAACATGCTCTCCCATACATCGATATACGTTACGGTCAATTCTCCAACTGCAAATTTAAGTTGGTCGACTATTACTCGATAACTTGTGAAGCCTAAGTAGGCTTCACAAGTTATCACAGCTAAGTAGCTGTGATAGTTTTCCTTTTAATTTCGTTATATATACTATTGCCATGAATTTTTTCACATATCCAAAACCAACCATTTAGCTGGCAGGGGGGGGGACACTTGACTCTAACAAAAATAGCATTTTAAAGCTTAATATTACGCAAACGGATCCCTTAATTGAAAAATGGTTTAGCCAAACCCACAATATTTTTGAACGGCCTATCCAACGATACCCCACACCATGGAATAGACGAGAAAAAAAAATATCATCCCCATTTGACGTGTAAGGGAGGTATCCTAAAAAAATATATTTTATTTTACCATTTTTTCGGCATGATTAATATGTATACCCATGCCAAATTACAGCTTTCTAGGACTAAGCGTCTCTGAGCTAAGCTGGGGACAGACGGACGGACGGACGGACAGACAGACAGACAGACAGACAGACAGACAGACGGACATGGCGAAACTATACGGGTTCCTTGTTTACTACGGAACCCTAAAAACTATATAAAATATGATTATATATAAAATAAGTTAGAACCTTGTTTAAATTAAAAGTGTAGGTATAATAATGTCAAATAAGAAAAACATTATGTCAGTGAAGTTTGTAAAAAATGATATTTTTTTTTTTTTAAACGTTTTCACGCTAGGCAGGCAACACTAGGAATTTCTCCTGTATTGTGGGTGCGTTTACAAACATTTAAATTCACATACACAAACAGCCAGACCCGGAACAACTACTTGTAGGTCATACAAATATTTGTTCCGTGCGGGAATCGAACCCGCGACACGCAGCGCAGCAGTCAATCGCTTAACTAACTGCGCCAACCGTGCCGTCAAAATAAATAAACATCGTAATTTGGGAGCAGTTAATAGACATTTACATAGTTTTGTCGTTAATGAGGTACCAGGGAAGCCACATGTGCAGAAGGAATTAATACCAAACTTCCTTGTCTTCAACGTAGTCCTTAATCTATTAATATGCTTTTTTGATAAGGGCACGTTTGATGTGCGTTTTGAATTTTCCATCACTTAAGACTGCTTACCCCTTCGCCGAAGTTATTCAGTAGGTATTGTGTAACCCAGTAAATGGGTTGTGGAAGTCAGACAGGCAGCCAAACCATTTAAAATACTGGTATTCGGAAAAATCCGATTAGACTGGATTATGACCAAAAAAATGTACACAGTGATAGTTCCAAAACAAGGTAAACAAGACTTATAACGTCATACGACTTTTATCAAATGACACGTCTTTAACTTCGTTTAATAGTAGAACAAGAATTTTATTTTTGACCTTTTCATCTCGTTAACAATGAAATGGTTCCTTGTCCGTGTATACATCGTTTTGGGGCTGACTGTACATACATGCATGCATAGTGCATCGCGTGTCGTGAGCGATGTGCCTCTTTTTAACTTTTTAGGTCTGTCAGACTCTTACTGACTTAAAACCACCCCAGTGTTCCCTTCCCACACTTGCACTGGGGATCTTGGGATCGAGTATTACTTCCGCAATCCCCGGCTAGTGCCGGCCCGCCTCTGCGGGCCACCTCAAGTCTGGGGGGTGGGGGTGAGGTGTTTGACCCTCACCGCGACGTCTGAAAGGGGCCCGCGTGGAATGGAAGAGATATCCCGCTCCCTTTCCGCAGCCTCCTTCACCTCGACTACGACCTAACTTAACCCATTTGGGCTCGTAATTAATTGGCTTCTTAGTTTATACAGAACAAAAAAACGGGAACCCACTTTTAGTTCCCATTTTGGTGTTCAGTATGTACATGCCCTTACAAAAAATTACATTTCTCTACGTCTTCACTTCTTCTTCACGGATCCCTTAGTCGACAGGATCGCGGTCTTGAGCGGCGAGACCTTCACCGTCAGGGGCCCGGTCGTAGACTTCCCCGTTGAGGCGGGACTGCTCTCCCCTACCGTCAAGTACTTCTTTACCTTCATTTGCAGGTCGTAGTACAGCTTGTTTTCTTGGTTCAGTTGGGGCAGCACTGTGTAGCGCTTGTCTGCTTCCTGGGTAAAAAGGCCTGGTAGGAGTATTTGACCTCATGTTACGTTTAAAAAGCTTTGCAACTATTCTATTTGAGCCCGTGATAACTCACTTCTAGGCAAGGACATCTACTTTTTTTATTTTTTTTCTCATCATTGCCGTATTGCGCTAAAAATGACATCGCTTTAGACTCCTAGGCGGAAACGCAGGAGACCAAAGATATTAATACTTATGCGCTAAGGTAGCCCGTCAAATTCAAATGTTCTTAAGTTTTTTGCAATTTGATTTGAATTGATTCTAATAATTACAATTATATAAAGCCACATTTGTTACGGCCATGAATCATATTTAGTTCAACATAAAACCTGTTACTGACTTGCAAATTGAAAAAAACGTAAGAAAATTGGAATTTCGCGGACTACCCTGACGCTTTCGCTTTAAGCGAAATCATGACTGTGAGTTTACTATGGTAAACTTTTTATAGGTACCTACCTAATGGTAACTTTGGGAGAATTTCTTCAATTCAGTAATTCCTATTTCTACTTTCCTTGATAAAACCCCTTTTGTGTATTCGGATTATGCAACTGATACACAATCTTATATTCACAGGAACCGTTTTACTTTGGTGTCCATTTTACATGCATAATCATTGCCGTGTGGTGCCGGACGTAAAGAATAACATCATCCCATTTCTTCCCGTGGGTGTCGTAAAAGGCGACTAAGGGCCTTACTAGAAAGTTCTCTATGCATTTTAACACCATACTGCGATAGCCAACCCGCCTGTCAACCGTGGCGATTATGGCAACCTCGGCTCCTTGTGGGTGAGGCCTATGTCCAGCAGTGGACGTTTTTCGTCTGAAATAATGATGATGATGAATCATTATCTACGTACATTATCACCAACAAACACTAAATTATCCTTACCTGCTTTATCACAACCACATAATAAGTCTTCTTATGCTCGAACTGGTCAGTCGCGTACGCATACGTGTTTAGGGCAAACAATTCCTTCAGGATCCCGCTCTCGTCACACAGATCGAACTGGGTGAAGCTGCCCAGACGACACTTCTTCCTAATGTATTCCAGCATGATTCGAACTGAACAGTGTGGGTTGACCAGCAACGACTTCTCCACGGAAGTGTCCACTAATTCGATTGAAGAACGTCGGCATGATAGTTCGGGGGCATCTTTGTATGCTATGTAAATGAACATTCTTTATTTTGGGCGCAGAGTTTCGAAGGGTAAATGGCAGTTGAAAAGTGAGGTTAGAAATGTTGTTTTTTTTTTTCTAACTTCAGAAAAGGTTGCTGTTTTAAAGTTTAATGTTTTGAGAAAGAAGTTTGGATGAAAAAGGATTATTTAGTTATTTTGTAGAAAATGAAAGGTTTGTAGTAAAACTAATAATCTATCTAGCTCTATACCGGGAGGGCTAAGAGGTAATGATTGAGAGTCATCGATCATCATTATTTAGTTTGGTAACAGCAAGTAGGATGGCACATCTGACGGAATTCGATATTGCTTCATGATTTGTTACCTTATTGCGCGAATCGATCATTTCTTAGCTTAATCACATAGTAAAACAAGACACGTTGAGTTAGTTTCAACTGCGTAAGTTATCAGATTCATTAGAGAAAATCACGCCTGTATTTCTATATGGGATAGGCATAGATATTGAAAAAGTTATGTTAAAAGTTAAAGCTGAGAAACTCCTTATGGTGTTTTACTGCTTAATCTGAGAAACGCACCCAGAGGAAACTCAGAAATAAAGACCACTAGGTGAGGAATTCATATTATCATATCATTAGTTAGCAGGTTAAAGAGCAATAATAATCTTTCTTTATTCATGAATATGAGACAACCATACAGAGTAACTTAATCATAAACACAAGATCCAAACCAAAAATCGTTTGAAGTTATTTTGACAATAAAATTTAGGTAGGTCAGTTGGAGAATGTGAAATGGTGGATTGTAATAATGGTATGGTTGTAATTTTAGTAAAACGTAGGTAAGGTATAACTTTTATGATAGAAAAGGTTATTTGAGGTCGTTACCCTTTTAAGTAATGTTACTCTTACTAGGTACCGAATCGAAGTAACTTGTCTCGTTTGCAACTTTAATGCGCTTGCGACACTATCTGCGTAGATAGAACTTGTGTCTAAATACTGGCTAAGATTACAGTTTCTCACAAATGTGACATGAAACTGAATTTTAGATAGAGTGAATAATAACAGACTGGTAGGTTAGTACCTGTCCCATCTACGATGAGGAAGGCACCAGCTATTAGCGATTTTACAAAAGATTGTAGGCCACATGGCCAGTGCCGTAACTTTTGCTTAAGTGGCCCCGGGGCAGGCCAAAAAATGGGACGGGTTCATCAATATTTTTCATGCTTGGATGGGGACAAAATACTTTTGAATAGGCATTATTTAAAATATTAATTAAAATTATACTTATTTTCGCAACGTGAACAAAGCGGATCAAATCTGAGACAAAGCTCAAAACTGTGACACTGTCACAATGACACTGACAGTGACAAGTCTTCTATCTCGACGGAGACTGCTACATAACATACATTTATATCTGCCTGTGCAAAATTTTTGGTTGTACCTCTTTTGATGATTTACAATAAGTCTTTAGAGACAGGAATCTTTCCACATTTGTGGAAGGTTGCTAAAGTTGTTCCCATCCACAAATGTGAAAACGATACTGTGGTGAGTAACAAGGTTAATCTCGATCTTATCATCTTTTGCCAAAATTTTCGAATCATTGGTGTGTCCTCACATACAAAACCACCTCAGTAAATATCTCAGTGAGAGCCAACACGGATTTGTCAAAGCAAGATCAACTTGCACCAACTTGGTTGCTTTCACTGAACTTGTCACTGAGGCATTGGACTCCGGCAAACAATTCGACGTAATATATACAGACTTCAGTAAGGCCTTCGACCGAGTTTCACATAAAATACTTTTGCAAAAGTTATCAGCATATGGCATCACCGGCACCTTGCTGATGTGGCAGAATCTTACCTCAAAGAACGTACTTTCTTTGTTGTGGTGAATGGCTTTAAATCTAGTGCTCGAAATATTACGTCTGGTGTGCCACAGGCCTCCCATGTCGGCCCGGTGCTTTTTAATGTTTTTAATAACGATTTGCCAACTTGTTTTCGATTCTCTGTAAGTTTCATGTACGCAGACGACTTGAAATTTGGAAGAGTGATAGATTCAATTAATGATACAGTGTGTCTGCAAAACGATCTCAACAGTTTGATTGTTTGGTGTGAGCGTAACGGCATGCAATTAAATGGCAAAAAATGCTTTCACATCAAATTCTCAAGAAGAGTTCACCTAATTGAAGGTTTATACCGTATTGGCAATGAAACTATTGAAACAGTAGAACAAATAAGGGATCTGGGCGTAGTATTTGACCGTAAGCTCACCTTCCTCCCGCACCTAGAAAATACCGTTAAAAAGGCCTCTAAAATGTTGGGTTTCGTAATTCGGAACGGAAAAATCTTTCGCAAAAGCAGGCCCAAAATAGTGTTGTTTAACAGCTTGGTTAGGAGTACTTTGGACGATTGCAGCGTGGTATGGAGGTCACATTATGCGACACATTCACTTCGACTGGAAAGGATTCAAAAACGGTTAATGTGGCACTTGGTGTATAGTTCCAGCAGAGTAAAGAAAAAGGCATCTTACTCGGATAAATTGACGGAATTTGGCATGACTTCCTTGTCTAGTCGAAGGGAATTGTCGGATTGTCTATTCATGTATACAATTTTGAATAATATGATAGACTGTCCTAAGTTCCTGAGTAGGATTAATTACAGGGTCCCTGCTAGATATCCCCACATTCGTATCACCCCTTTCTATCCCCCGCGCCGAAGAACCGTGTACGGAGCAAATTCCCCACTGCCAAGAATGTGTAGGCTCATGAACGAGTGCAGTGATTTCGTAGATGTACATAAGGACTCATTTGGTCGGTTCCGATATAAACTTCTTGATTATTTATTTTGCAGGTTATAATAATTATAGTGCGTTTATTTATACTTTTTCTAAATTTTTTGTTAATTTTTAAGTTATGAGACTGGTGTATCTCTTTTTGTTTTGTTTTATACAAATAACAGTTGGCTTCTGTAATATATGATTGTTCACCTAGTAGGTGATAATAGGAAAATGCTGTGTTTACCTATAATTGTTTGTTACATTTAGTTCTCTATGTTATGTTGTATCCTGTAATTTCTGTAGTGTATACGAACGTTGGTAAATCTAAATAAATAAATAACATACAGGCAGGTTCTCAACAGAGCTGCACAGCTATTATGTGCGAAATTCAAATGGATGTGACGCGAAATTAAAAAATAAATTTTAAATTGTTATAAAATGGTCTTGAAATTTATTTATGGTGCTTTCTCGCAGAACATGTGTAATTTTTTTTTTCTTCGGCGTTGCCCGGCTAACCCCATAGTAGCTTCAGCCCTGGTAGGCCCCGTGTAAGGTAACGATCGTTACAACTATTGCTAACCACTATGCATTTACAATATAAATACTAGCTTCACGCTATCACCGGCGATTGGACAGGCGCCTTAGGGACTAACCACACTTATTCAGTTCTGTTCAGCTTTTGTCCATAGAAAACAACGATTTTGTTTGGAAGTGCGTACACATCCGTTCAGCTTTCCACGTCGAACGGCTGCGTACGCATT
The DNA here is from genome assembly GCA_948098905.1 of Tiliacea aurago. NCBI lineage: Eukaryota > Metazoa > Arthropoda > Insecta > Lepidoptera > Noctuidae > Tiliacea > Tiliacea aurago. The sequence continues at coordinate 28,519,617 of OX402577.1, read as the reverse complement.
TCCATACAAAATCGTTGTTTTCTTAGACAAAAGCTGAACAGAGCTGAATAAGTGTAATTAGTCCCTTAGGCACCTAAACCATATCTCATATCGTAGACCTAGACAGGTTCACTGTGCGCGAAGCTGACACAATAGTTTAAAAATCAGGACATATCAAGTCATATCATAATCATGAGTCTGTCTGATCTAACGAATATTTTACCGTCTGCTCTGTGAACTATATCTACAAAATTCTCAATATTATGTCTGTTTCATATTATCCACGATTGTAGAAATAGCCATTCAAATACATGAATGAATGAAACGCACCGACCCCAGCGTGATTGTACCAGACTCGATTGCTCGAATGAACCCAGAGATTCACACTAGCCCCTGAAGCGTCATGTTTCATGAGACTACAGAGAACATTGTATAACAGAGAGAAGACTGGGCGGCGCGATAATGGTAGGGAAGACGTGCCCTTGGGATAGGAGGGATTAGAGCCTACCGACTGTGCAGCCTTGAGCAAGCATTGGAATAGTGGAGAGACCGGTGATATTTATCTATGGGAGGGGCATCTTTTAGTAGCTTTACCGCCAGGTTTGCTCAGGTTCTCTCGGTTCTTGTCTGTGTCACTGCTATGCTGTATTACACGTTGCTGATTCCAAGGTATTCGTCTGAGGTCTCAATATCCGTTTCAGAGTTCTTGTAGATCTTGCTGGTAGCTTTCTTTAAAAAATAATTTTATTACGATTGAAATATTTCAATTTATTTTTGACTACTTATTACAATTAGGTACGATCTCAAATTTTGTTAGCAGGAAAATGGTCCTTTAGGCAGCAATTTGGGAAAAAAATAACAACTATGTATGTTATGTTATTATGAAAAAAATTGACTGGTCTTTGACGTCAGTTCGACGTGCGTATCTTTATTAATAATATTTACACAGAGTATAACCTAGATAGATAGCGCGTTTTTAGGTTGCAGGTACTTACCTATATCGGTCAAAATGTGGGCATAAACGGCTTTTGACCGATAATACTGTTTACGCTTGTGTGAAAGTTTGTACCTACTTATTATTATCTGGACACTGCTGCGCCCCAGATTTAAGTCATCAGACGGCAACTCCAATCAGGAAATTCTTAAGCTTAGGAGTAACATCCATTAGACATAACAGTTCTTTTTAGGGTTCCGTACCAAAATGGTAAAAAGGAACGCTTATGGTGAGGCTAAGTCTGTCTGTCTGTCTGTCACACCTGGATATCTCAAGAACTACTAATGCTATCAACTTGAAATTTAGAATAGTTTTAGATGACGTTTGCCCAACTATTTTGCAAACACGAAAGAAATAAAAAAAAAAAATGCAAAAAGGACTGAAAAATTTGAAGTGGGGCTACTAGTGCATGTGGGGTATCATAAGAAAGACCGCTGTTTGCATATAATCAAACATTTTTTTTTAGTCTGCATAGTTTCCGACTTTTGATAAAAAATGTAAAAGAAAATACCCACTCCCCCTTATCTCCGAAGTTTGCATAGATAAATTAATCTGAAATTATTCTATGTGATAGAAGTTTATGTAAATATTACAGGAAAAATAAAACGATGTCTCTAAATAGCACAGTTTTTCAGAAATCATCAACATCATATATACGTATACGGAACCCTCGTTGCGCGAGTCCGACTCGCTCTTGACCAGTTTTTACTTGTAAATCTTCCATTCAGAGCGTACGCCAGACATAAAATGTACACCCTTTTATAAACCCAAGAATTTACAAAGTTTCGGTAATATCTAAGCACAATAAATCGTTCGGTAAAATAAATAGTCTAGTATAATACTTAACCATGACCTGTTTCAGAAACCTAATTAGGTTAATAGAATCAATGAAGGCGCAAAACAATACAAATTTACAGGTGTATCGCAACTGGTCCGCCCCACATCGTAGGTACGACGTACACTAACCCATTACAATACTCGACGTCACACGTAAAGGTCATCGGACACTAGACCCGCGCAGCCATGACCGCAAAACAGTTGCGCTCACTCGCATTTCAACCGTTTCTCAACTCAAAGAATCTAACTAAAGCGATTCATATTTCATAAGAGAGTTACAACAGCGGCTGGTGGCGCCGATGCATTCGCGGTGCGCGACCACCGCGATAACGACCCGCACAGTCGTTCCGGCACGCGGGAGATTTGCACGCTTTGTAAACAAACAACGCGTAATCGAACCACGAATTCAAATTCGATTCGAAATACCAATCGATTCGAAAATCAAAATGATGTGACAATAGAACTGTCTAACTTGAATTACGAACAGCGAATAAAAAAAAAATTTTTCGATAGTGATGTGAAACAGAAGCATGAGTTTATCCAGTGTATCGAGTTTAGTGACTTTTGGGGTGGCAGCGTGGCCACCAGCAGGGCCCTTGCCGGCCTCCTTTCAATTCCACCACCAAGGGTCGAACTTTGCTGTGTTCTTGATACTGTTCGCTCTCTGCATGATGGAGGTGGTGGTCATTAGGATCATCACTGAGGAGCAGGCGAGGGAGCAAGGATCGAGGAGTGTGACGTCGATGTGGTTTGACTTGGACGACGAGTGAAATGCCAAAAAATTTGGACAAATAAGTAACTGATTGAAGTGTTCTAGTTAATAGTACGGGTTAAACTTAAGATTGTTGTACAATGTATATATGTAGTTATTTTGTTAGGCTGTATTAGGCTAGTGTTTTTGTTATAATCGACCAAGATTCTAGTAGGTATTAATTAGCTCTCTTATTTAGGTTTGCGTATCTGTATATTAAAATGTATTTTTCTGATACAGTAAAACAGAATTCCTGTGCCAACATCGACTAGGTTTTTATAATGCTTAAATAAACTTAAAATGTAAAGTGCCTTTGTTTATTAATTAAAAAACTAATCAACCAATAATCTAAGAGTAAGATTAAATTGACACTCACTTGACTGAATTTCAGACGGAGTATCACTGAAAACGTTTTGAAAGACGAGCGTTCTTCGAAACTAAATCTACATACCTAATTATGTTAATATTTTAATACTTATTTAAAACGATTTTCCTCCTTCCTTTTGTTTTTCTTTCTCTTGCCAATTTGTCTGTTATGAAGGTCCACTCAAATGATATTTATACCAAAATCTATATCTTTACAGATAGATGTGAACTTGGCGCAAAGTAATTTTCCAGGTGTAGGTATGCGGAAAATTTAAAATGAAGAAATTGAATTGAATCCGAGATTTTGAGTTTAGTTTGAATTTAGAATTGAGTGAGGAAAACTAATTTGTTTGTTATTTAAGAAGCAAATTACGTACATTATTTATTAATTTACGGTTTACTCAAAAACATCGAATACTTGTAAGATACGGTAAGATTTATCATGTTCAGATGAAAACATCATAAATTCACATAAAATTTTTGACAAAAAAATATCTCATTATAAAAACTTAAAATTGATTATACCACGAACAGACAATGAGTTATTAATTAAGGTTCTGTGTTTTAATAATTATTATAAAATTAATCAGTTTTAATGTTAAAAATTCATTTAAATTAATAATGTAAAGTATTTACCTATACAGATTCCTACGGACGGCTGCATTAATTAAACATGAACATTGAATGTGTGTTTTCTGAAGATTATTAATTTTATTTTGGTATTTCGTTACGCCTCGAGTCCTTAAATATAATAATCTCACTTCATGCATCTGTAGTCCCACCCTCATTCATATTCGTCCCCTTTGGCATTCTTCTTATATTCCCAATAAAATTATACGGTCTCTTATTCACCTTAATATTATTAACAAAATTCCATAACGAGTGGGTCTTTTGTACATTCATAAATAAAGAAAGAAAATGAAAGAAAGAAAATAAGTACGTTTATTTGCGGTAAACATGACGCAAAGAAAGAACATAGATACAAAAAGAACAAGTAGGGGGAAAATATGCATCACATCCACGCAAAACGGCCACCGCTCAGCATAATGCTGCGACCCTATCCGAGACAGAGTCCCAGCGCTGGTTTTCAGCGATAGCCGGCGTTGACGTGATGACGTAAATAGTCCTAATTAAATTTGAATCATCTCTTCCCGTCTTCGGCGATGCATACGTTTGGCTAAGAATAATTCAGGACCTTCTTGTACTTCTAAAAGACTTCGTCAAACACTATCAACCACAATTTGAATGAGTTTGAAGGTTATTACTAATCCATTGCTTCATATGTTCGAAAAATTGTCTGCTCAACAACGTAAATATCGCAATGAATGTTGTTGAACTGTCTGTAGCAGTGTCTGCAGGACTTCTACTTAAGGGGACGATAACCGACTTTTAATGATTTTATACCAAAGATCACGTCTAAACGAGTAGTGTTAATGATTTGAAAATAAATACATGATAAAATAGAGCATTTTTTCAATAACTTAATATGTGAATATTTCAGATTATGTTTATATTACATAGTGAAATTAATTTGTAAAGTTATGTCTAACGCAGATAAAACACTGAGAATGGCGCAAAATCTATCAAGCGTATTTTTCTGAAACCTTCACCAATTTAAAGATAATTTAATTATTGATCTTTTAGTATACGCGTTTTATTAAAATACTTTTTTTTGTGTATAATAAATTAATAATGCGTCAAATTGGGGACAGCGCTCCTTGATGGGTGAACGTACCGCCTATTACTGGCTGAACGTACGACGCGTTGTGTGAGCTCAGTACAGAACACGCAAGCTAACCAGTCAAGATCACTGGCATATATCTGCTTCTTAAATATCATAAAATGTATAAGATGCATTATATTGTTAACAATATTGCACTAATAAGTGCATACTAATACTACCCCGTGCCTGCACCGGCATCACTTCAATTATATCTACACAGCATGATCTTTCACCTCTAACTCCAATAAGACGTGTATAAATGTGTATGGTTTACATTTTAAAATAAACTATTTATATTATATTATAATTACATTTTCAATACGTCAGTTACATGCCCAGAGGAACATCGTCATATCTTATATAAGAATGAAATTACGGAACCCTAAAAATATCTACCCTGCACAAATGTCTGTGTCTTGAAGAGTAAATAAATAAAGTAATATTTAAAAAATGTTTTGGAAAGTTCTCGGGAAATTAATATTAGTAATAAAAGGACACCAAGAAAACTTTTGAGAGCTATTTATGCAGGTTCCAATGAACTTTTATGTGACAATGACATTTATGTTCATTTAAATTTAGAACTGAGTATGACCTTACCGTTCTAGACTTGTCAATGTATGTTTGATCTAGATTCTACTAGAGCGAAAGTTTGTAGCAAACGATGTAGTTGCAAAACGCTCGTATAAAAAACTTTTTTACAAAAAAAAAAAAAAACACCCGTCTTCCAAAAATATACTTTAATTTTCGGAAGCACATAACATAACATCACGCCTTGTTCCCCCGAAGGGTTGGGCAGAGGTATACCTGTAGTACACCCACATTTAATATTATATTTAATTTAATTTTGGAAGCCGGTGTCATTGGTTCGCTCGTTCCACTAAAATCCCCTAGACCAGTCCCCCAGGCACAGACACAGCACTCAATGTTCCACTACGATACCCTAGGGGATCATATAAAACTCTAATTTCCTTTTGAATCCCCTAATTGTTCGAGAACCTTATTATTGAAATAAAAAGAGTACTTTGTACTCAAATATCAGTGGATTCAAGAGTCAGAACTGAAATTGCTGAATGAGAAAATATCAGTCAGTCATTTTCTAGAAATGATGAAGTGAATAAAACTTACAATTTTTAGGTTAATTAAGTAGAATTACAAACTTTAATTTTTGAAGTAGAAAAGTAATTTTATAATTTTGTTTGATATTTTGCATTTATAACGTTAAATATGGGTACTTAAGTTAAACGTAAAAAAAAATCGAACGCCTTAGGCGGGACTCGTATCCGTCTTTCACTATCTAGGTGACCCTTTTGAACTCACTTATTTTAGAAAAGTTAATTTACGTCATTTTTATCCCCTCTGTAGACAGATTTTTTAATTATATGTATTAGGTATTGTTATTATGGAATAACACTTATTAGTACTTAGAGAATACCCAGCATAGGGTATCGTAGTGGAACATCGAGTGCTGTGTAGTCCCCTAGTGGACTGGTCTAGGGGATTTTAGTGGAACGAGCGCATTGGTTCTGTATTTTCGTTATTTGCCACCGACTTCTGTATGCCTATAATACTTGAGGAGTTCCCTCAATTACTCATGGATCCCAACATCAGAACTGGATTTTGATAAAAATGGGACCAATCTGGAAGTATATCCTTTCAAATAAAAAAAGAACTTTCCAAATCGGTTCATAAACGACGGAGTTCTGAGGTAACAAAAATACAGACGAATTGAGAACCTCCTCCTTTTTGTGAAGTCGGTTAAAAATATGGGGAGTACCTGCTTATCTGACGGCAAAAGATTACACACTGGGACATATCAAGACGCCAATCAGATACAGATTGATACAACAATGTAAAAACAACATCTTGACGAAGACACGCAAACGCAACGCAACAGGAAATCAGACGTCTAAACTTCCCGACATGCATCTGTCGAAGGAAAATCGGTATATTCGGTCGGAAACAACTCGTTCTAATGATAAATGCATGCATGTTAAATGCATTTGCATGTTACCATACTTGTATGTCTTAAGACAAAACATAGCGTGCTATTTTATATGTAAGACCTATTGTATACCTACATACATACATAACCTCACGCCTTCTTCCCATGAGGGTAGGCAGAAACTATAGAACGCCACTTGCTACGCTCCTTACATACTCCTTTTGCTTCGCCTACGTTCATACATCTGGTCATACACGCACGCTGGTTGCTAGTACTACGCACCTGACCTTTCTGAAGAACATCACCAATTTGGTCACTGTATGTCCTTCTAGGGCGTCCCCTCCCGGCGTTTCCACCCACTGCTTTATAAATACCTTTTGTTAGTCGCCTTTCACTCATCCTCTCCACATTATACTGTATACCTATGTTTCACAAATAAACATTATGAATAAGATTATGATAAACTATTTAATAGTATTTTTCTAATAATTCCAGAACTTAAACTAAAGTATTCATTGGTACAAAGAATTCAGTAAAAAAAATATTTCTAGTTACACTGCTCAAAAAATAATCTAAAAATCTAATCTAATCTAATTATCTTCTTTATTTTTTTTCTTTTTCTATTTTGTCGTTAATTAATGTATGTTCCTGAATTTTAATAATTATAATCGCATTGTTTAAATCACCTTTTATTAATAAATTAAATGTTAATATGACATATTTGCACACCATAAGTAATGGTAGAATGTAATTGGGCCACGATATTCTTAAGTTCTTGATTTGTACCTACATTCTAGCATATAAATAAATTTGAATTTGAAAGACCCAAAAAATTTACGTAGAATGATAATTATTTTGTAGAATGGTAGAAATTTCCTCAAAACAGATGTTATTCTAATATTTGTAAACCGTTTCTTCCACAATGCACAACGCTACATGGCAACACACGTTCGGCGCTCGAAGATAGTCGAGTATTAAGAAATACTAATGTAATCGGATATTATACATTCGGTTAGAACTAACACGCTAGCGGATGCCGATATAATATTCAAAAATCCTTGTTCGAGATAATATAATTGTTCACGCAGATACAAAATCATTGAATATTTAGACTAATCTTGTTGTTTGGGCAGCCAAACGAGTACGTACACACAAACACAAAAAATGAAAAAAATTGAGAGAAAAAAAAATGAAAATGAAATGGATGAATGGAGGATCTCAGCCATAAAAAGTGAGCAACTAGTTAAATAAGCTTTTATCACACATAATCTTATTATAAGTAGATTAAGCGCTATATTTAATGTAAACAAATAAGAAAAGTTTGATGAAATAAAGAGTTTTTTTTTTTATACACACAGAACACAACGCACAACACAGATAACACAGAATACAGTACTTGACACAACACAGAAGACAACACAGAATACGACTTGAGTTTATTTTTTAGTTAATCTACCTAGCTATTTTTTCCCACTGATGGGCAAAGTTCTCCACCATATCTTTCCAGTTTTCTTTATGTTTTGCAAACGCCGACCAATCTGGCAATAATGAGTCCAGAATCGTCACGCCAGCGTTTTTAAGGCCTGCCTTGACGGTGATGCCCGTTTTCAGGCACCCACTGAGTGACGATCCTGGCCATCTGTCCGCATTGTGTAAGTGTGACCCGCTCAGCTCCACTTCAGCCTCGTAGATTTATCGTCAGGATCGGCAGTGCTTGTTTTGCAGCGCAGAAAGGACACGAAGGATTTATCTGAAACAGTGAGAACCAGCTGAGAAGCTTTTGCAGTTTTGTATAGGTAATGGATATTGCTATCCATGTCATGGAAGACGCAAAACAGTTTAATTGATGCTGTTTTATTATTGCAAAAAAGCAAGGTTTCTATTGCTAACTGCTAAGATGTCGTCCTTGTAGGTAAACGGCTAAACTGTGCTTGAAGAAATATTGCTTTAAGGAATTCATCATCATCATCATTCCAGCCGAAAGACGTCCAGTGCCGGACATAGGCCTCCCCCAAGAGGGGGGGGGGTGTTGCCATAATCGCCACGGTTGACGGCGGGTTGGCGATCGCAGTATGATGGTATGGTGTTAAAATGCAGAACGCCTCTGCCCATTCTCTAGTAAGTCCCTTAGTCGCCTTTTACGACACCCACGCGAAGAAATGGGATGATGCTATTCTTTACGTCCGGCACCACACGGAGGCTTTAAGGAATTGACGTTGACCTATTTAAAACTTAATACAAAATAAATTCTCCTCATAGCCAGCATAACCGTACGAAACAAGAAGCATTATGATTATGACAAACAGAACTGATAAACCGTATCTTTTGACGTATGCATTTAATTGTACTTACTAATTACTTACAACAATGTTGTTATCAGTGCAATTTAATTGCAGTCATCTTATCTCGTCTCAAGATGACCTGAGAATTTATGCAAGCAAAAATAAAGTCGTGACGCAATTTTATCGACCTTGGCACGACCTTGATATCGAGATGAAACCAGTTGTTTATAAATATTCATGAAACTGTTATCTTAATTCACTACCTGATGCAGTTTTTACTGAATCTTTTTTATTGGCTTTAATGCAGGGAGACAAAAGAAACGATGGATGGACTGTGAAAGATGATATGGCTAGGAAGGGGGTGACGAGTAATAGAGAAGTATATAAATCACACTAATATTATAAAGGCGAAAGTTTGTGAGTGTGTGTGTGTGTGTGTATGTTTGTTACTTCTTCACGCTCAAACGGCTGGACTAATTTTGATAAAATTTTGTATGGAGGTAGCTGACACCCTGGATTAATTAAGACAGGCTACTTTCTATCCCGATATTCCCACGGAGTCGAGACTTACGCGGGTGAAACCGCGGGGCGCAGCTACTCAAAGATAATTATGTTAATTAATTGCTGTGAAAAATATGAAATAACACTAATAAAACTTAACACTAATATTATAAAAGCGAAAGTTTGTGAGTGTGTGTGTGTGTATGTTTGTTACTTCTTCACGCTCAAACAGCTGGACCAATTTTGATAAAATTTTGTATGGAGGTAGCTGACACCCTGGATTAAGACATAGGCTACTTTTTATACCGATATTCCCACGGGATTGAGACTTACGGGGGTGAAACCGCGGGGTGCAGCTAGTCAAAGATAAAAATAAAAAAAAATAGATGTTAATTGCTGTGAAAAACATGAAATACTAGCTTTTGCCCGTGGCTTCGCTCGCGTTAATTTAGAATTTGACAATCAATTCGGGTTGTACACTGATTGTTGTTTGGCGTTTGGCGGCAAAAAACTCTTAACTCACTATTCAAGTTTCTATAATAACCTCTTCATTGTCAGCCATTTTTGGCGGGAAACGTCTATCTGTCACAATCTGACGTTTCGCACCATAAATCGACCTGAACGTCTCGTATACGATGAAACGACCTGAATCAGGTCAATGGACAATGGGGAGGATAATATAATATTCAATCATGATTCCAAAGACACGTGGCGCCATCGATTATCATAAGAACGTTATTGTTGTTTTCCTCGGGAACAGTACTTTTTTGCGAGATGAATGGTACCCTATGTCAGTTTCTGTACACCTGACAACATTTACGCAAAATTTCAGGATGCTCGGATCACTGCATGGTTTAGGCGTGAAAAGGTAACAAACAAACTTACTTGCGCATTTATAATATTAGTTAGGATTAGGAAGTTAGGATGGAAGAAGACGATATGTGTCGCCGACCCCAAATAAATTGGAATGGGCAAGATAATGATGATTAAAATGCAGTCAGTTCAAAGTCTCGTTTATTTTATGCATGTTTCTGAAACACTTTGTTTAATCAAAAACTTGTAGTTCAAAGACTTCATATTATTGAAGTGAACACTTCTTTAAGCGCGTTGAGCGATTTTTGTTAGGGGAAAAACCTTACAGGTTTGCGTCACCGACATGTTAACTGCGACATGCTAATGGGACGTGAAGCACCAGACTGACGACGGCGACGGGCAGTGGCGTGTGTACATGTATACGTATTGGTTTATATACAATATTAGTTTTAGCATATGCGAAACCCGAAACACGTGGCTAGTATTTTTATGTAAAGAATGTTACCGGGTTGTCCGTACAAAAACATGCTAACAGCGCCCCCGCGCCTCCAGGGTCGTCTTGCGCTCATTGATATAATTTGCAGTAGGTACCTAACCGTACGGCGATTGCATTGTAAGTAATTAAATGGTGATAACATTTTCCATCACACATAAATATTTTTGGGACAAAATATAACATTAATGAAATCGATTCAGTTCCTTATTCTGGACAAACTATATTCAGGTTTCGCATATACAAAAAATTATGTTGTATATACTTATATAAAATTTATATTAAAATTTTAACCCGACAAAATAGAACAACGAACTGAATAAGTTTTACTGAGACCATATTTGAAATCGCGAAAAAAAGATATGCTGTTCCATGCTAAAGTTTAATACGTACTGGGGGCCAACCACAACCAGCAGTATTATTTTAATATTATTTCACAGTGAGAAAAAGATGGAACTATACAACAACACGTTCCGGGTGTTGATGGGGCGGCCGCGTTTTTGTAGCGGGTCTGGCATGTTTGCCGACGCGGATGTGGATAGTTTTTCGGCCGTCATGCGCAAGAGGTGCGCATCTCTGCTACGCCGTGTCCGCGACAGCCCCAACACAATTTAAAGCCCAACACAACACAATTTAACCCAATTCTCAGAACGTTGGCTGATAGGTGGGACTCTCGGATCTTGGGGCGGTGGGTACGACTGCATGCAGTCAAGTAGTCATTCCCCAGGATCGGCGTGCCTCACGCAGCTGAGAAATATTGTACTAACACTAGTTTTTTTAAGTTTACACTGATATAAACATAATATGAAGCATGATTCTGAAATAAAGGTTATAATATTATTATACGTGAGGTAGGTAAGTTTAGCTCTATCTCTTTCCCACTGAAGTGTAGTTGGTCCCATAATAAAAGTTATTCAGTTCGATGGTCTGAAGCACCTCTTAAAGTTTGTTGGGTTAATTTAAAACACCATTTTATACATATATGTTATTCCAAAGTTTAAAGTTTTCACTTTTGTCGGCAATCCCCATGACTTCCTAATTTTAACCGACTTTTTTATTTATTACAAAAAAAACACCCGATTTCCAAAAAAACATTAAAAAACACTCCTAGACTTTAAATCATCAAGCACTTTAAATTATTAATTAAATAGTTTTAAATATTTTATATAATAACTACGCAATTAAAAGTGCGTAAAAATAAACATATGAAAGGCCAGTGTTACAAATTGCTCAAGTGAAATGAATTGCTCGATCACTATCCAAAGGGAGATTAGCCAAGCATGGCGCCCGGTATGTCAAAACCCAAGCTAAGTTGATCTGTGAACGTTAAGCAACTGTGAGGCAACTGGTCGCTGCAACTAGTGGCCGCAACCAGTTGCAGCCAGCTCTTGTGTGTAATCTGCATACTCGACACGATGTGAAAGGTATTGCAATGTTTGCGTAGGAAGGAAGCTAGTTTTCAGAGCTGTGTCCCCTTCCCTGTGACTGCATCTACACATGAAATGTTGGTACAGATGCCAGCAGATCAAGCTACTACAATCTGTCATTTTTTTAAAATAGATTTTCAACTTTATCCCTACAGCGTAAGATTCAAGGTTGATTGGGAAAATTTGACAGTTTCGGGTAGCTTGACCTGCTGGCGTCTGTACATACGAAAAATACTCGGCGCTTTTGTCATTCACATAACTTTATTTGAAAACCATTTTATAAATACTACAAAGATTCCAGTTATATTAGTGTGTTCTTACTTTTATGGTGTACATAATAAAGAGTATTCTATTCTATTCTTCCAGTGTTATTTTTAACAAACATAACATTACAGCTGTAGTCCCCGAAGGGATAAGCAGAGATGTACCTATAGTACACCCATATTTTTCCAGCTTAGCACGAGAACCGTAGAGAAGCGTTTTGTCGACGGAAGAGTAGACAAAAATGACGATTCTGTAGACAGTTGACAGTTTTCTACCCAGAAGGGTAGACTAGCGATTTATATTCTAAAGTAGAGTAGAAATAAAAAGCGTTTGCTAAGTCTGGTGTTATGTTTAAGTCCCATGTAACAGGGGAATAAGATAAGATACATTAAGATAATATTTATTTTGTAAAACATGAGTACAGTATGAAGGTCTTATAATTAATATTAGGTGGACATGTTCTGCCATTCATGGCGTACAAAATTAGATGCACTAGACAAACAATACAAAAAAAATACAATCTCCAAATTTAAATCAAATTGAAATTACAATGTCAATATTGAGATTTCATTGAAAAATACATTGTCAAAATTTAAATTCAGCTTGAGTTAGACATACATAGAAAAAAAAATAACAAATTAACATGCACAAATAGAATTCTATACTTACAAGCATAATATCATTAACAAAATCATCTACGCTGTAATAGCACTTCTCTAGTAATAACCCCTGAAGGGAATTTTTAAATATGTTTAGAGGCATACATCTAATAGTATCTGGTATTATATGGGGCGAGTCTATTGCCATCAACCGAGCACAAATCCAGTCTCCGGGCTGCTACTGAGAAATTCCGGATGGAAACATCCAATAACACATTTCCCGACCCAGGAATCAAACCCAGGACCTCATGCTCATGCAGCAGTAGCGCTTGCGCCCACTAGACCAAAGAGGTAGATGTTATGAGTGTTATTATTAATACATAATTATAATCTATAGATACAATTTGTCGCTGACTAAAACAAAAAGTACACAAATCACACCTTCCACACCAACATTCACACCCCTTCACCATACACACACCGCCACCTCACACATACTCACCCACACACACACATACATAACACTGTGCGCATTCCTTATTTAATTATTTTTTTTTCTTTTAAGTATTGTTTAAAACCTTTGGCATGCTTTCAAAATGATGTATTGTTTATTCTCTCGCACATGTATAGTCAACGTAAACTGGAAGAGCGGAACCACCTAATACAAGCAAATCTTTGCTTAAAAGGAGACTCCATACATAACAATGTAATTTACATAATTATGTTGAAGAAATAAAAAATTTTATTTTTTTATGTTTATACGAGTATCATGACTTTTACTAACAAATCACAACTTACGGTGCGTATGTGGCAACCTTTTCGTAACTCCACGGTGTTGCCGGGTCTTGCTTGGGAGCTCACAAGACATTCGTATTTTTCCGTAGCCCGGAGGGGCCTGTCTATGACTGAACGCGTTTTCCAATTAGGTACCTACAAGCATTTGTAAGTAAAAACAGTACCCAATGGATGATTTATCTGGCTATTGCACATCTTGTGCGTGCGAAATGTGATGATGGAATGGTCTTGACATTATTATGATACGCGTTAGTATGCATAGGTCTTTGATGAAATTTTGGTACTTTTGGGCGGAGTTTGCTGAAGCAACTGCAATGGTTGGAGACCCATTGAATATTTACTTTAGAGGTGAAATTAACCATGACTACACATACTTAATTTTACATAAGGAGTTTAAGTATGGACTTAATGAATGAGAAAGAAGGCTTTGGTTGAACTACCCTCGGTTTTCTACGCTTCCGAATTTTCATTTGATCTTGGAATTTCTTCTTTCAACAGTTACTCTTTAGAAGTTGGTCCTCTCTGCATTTCCTAACACTCAAGTTGAAGCGAAAAATCTTACAAAAAAAAGACATACCTACCTACAACTCTTATCACTCTTTGTAGATTTGTCAACATTTTGCAAAATAGGCAAATTCATAAGATTGCGATAGCATTATATGCAAATCCTTTCACATTATTCATGTTAGTGAATAATAAAAAGTTAAAAAAAAAAAAGCTTTCTGTCATAATGCCGGGGTGAAGCAACATGATTACCTTATTTGAGCAACAGCAGAGAATGAACAGCTAAAGTAACAATTAGGTATGTAAAGTATTTTTCAGGTGTGTTTTTTATATTTTTATTTTAATGATAAGAGTATTTGAAACACATAATTTTCATCTTTTTGTTTTTACAAGCTGTAGTTTTTTTTTTTTTAAGTATTGTCCGTACTGACGTCACTAGTAGCTGAATAGCTTAGGATCTTTGCCACGTTTAACACTTATTTAAAACCAAAATTCAGTAAAGTCAAACTGTAAAATTTGACAATTAATTTGTTTACATTTCATACTTTATCGATTTGCGTACTTTAGTTTAAAGTTATGGCTTACTAATAAAATGAATGGATTCAAAGACTACTTCTGCTAAGTGCTTCATACCGTCAAGTATAAACACCACAACAAATAGCCGACACAAATTGATTGTTAGTAAAAGAAACCTTAAAAAGGAAATGGTGCGAGGAAGTAAATGTTGAGTACAAGTCTGGGCGGCGTCTGTTTTATTGTGAAGATCATTTGAACGTAAGTTAAGTTTGCCTGAGGCGATACATCGATGTGATTCGACTTGTACTGTCCGCCGCTGGTGAAAAACTACACTATTTACTTATTTACATAGCTGAATAGAATAATAATAAGTGATTCATGTAAATTTGACGTTGACATGACACTTGACACATAAAGAACAACTTAATTACAAGAGGCACTGAAAGTTTCCAATTCAGGCTGCTTTGTGACGTCATTTAGAGGTCAAATAAAAGTCAAGTGATTTTAAGTATTTTTGTGAAAATAAATACGTTCTTATAATTTTAAGACCTATTAATAGAAAAATAAGTCTTAGAAGCATAAAATCTCGAAATGGTTTTGGAGTTAATAGGTTAATTTTTACTTTACATACCCAATTAATGTAGAAATAGAAATAGAATTAATATTTATTTGAATAAAACATGGTGTACCTATAAAGTTGTTTTAAAAATACACTAAAGAGCATACATGTTTTGCTTATATCATAGCATGCAAATATCATAGGTTACATTACAAAAAATGTTTCCCGTCAGTAAATTCTTTCATGCTGCAAAAATTATTGTTGTTTAACCATTTTAGTAATATTTTTTTAAACAACCTAAAATCTAAAGTTTTTAAATCACTTGTAATGATAATGATAAATGATTTTATTTCTGTAAGTAGGTTTGTACAAACACTTTTACACGTCAATCATATTTTAAAAACTAGATGAGGTCGGCGTTTCCTATCTGACTACTCTGAGAAGAAAGGCCGAAACAAACTCAGAGGTCATAGTCTCTTTTAAAGTCCAGACATAATCTTGGTCAGATCATGTGAAGACCATGTAGATTGGTGTCTGAAATGGTCTTTTGAGGAAAGAACCACACAGGTTGAGTGGACCTGACCAGTCAGTGCACGCATTTGTCA
Source organism: Tiliacea aurago (assembly GCA_948098905.1). Classification (NCBI taxonomy): domain Eukaryota; kingdom Metazoa; phylum Arthropoda; class Insecta; order Lepidoptera; family Noctuidae; genus Tiliacea; species Tiliacea aurago. Next base: position 28,503,667 of record OX402577.1, on the reverse strand, counting down.
GTAATCGTGCAGCTCTACTCAGAATATAAGGAGCTCAACGATGCGACTATCAATACCAAAGAAAGGCCATTTGGGTAGGCCACTTATATGACTCAAACTGCCAGACCATGATTAACACTAACTGAGAATAAAAGAAAGGGAAAAAAAAAATATTATGCAATAACCCACATAGTCTTCACATTCACAATAATTAAAATAATATAATACTTTACAAGTAAATATTCCTGTCATTGTGTATAAAATAATAATTAAATGTCACTGTTTATAAAATAATAAAGTTAGCAAAAACAATAAAAATAAACTACCTCAATATGTACAAAAATTGGAGCAGCTCAATCCCAAGCCTTTTTGTCCTCAATATAATCTTTAACAGTATAAAAGGCTTTCTGGCACAACTTACGTTTAATGAATGATTTGAATTTATTAAGGCTTAGATCTTGAACGTGGCTTGGAAGTTTATTATAAAAGCGTATACATTGACATCGAAACGAGCCACCTATTTTCTTGAGCCTTGTTGTAGGTACAACAAATTTGTGTTTGTTCCTAGTATTTATATTATGGATATCACTGTATTTTTTAAATAATTTTATATTTTTATGGGCATATAATAGATTTTCAAAAATATACTGAGAAGGCACAGTCATTACATTAATCTCCTTAAATTTCTCTCTGAGAGAGTGTCTTGGACTTAATTTATAAATTGATCGAACAGCTCTTTTCTGCAAAACAAAGATAGTCTGAATGTCGGCAGCATTTCCCCATAACAGAATACCGTACGACATTACACTATGAAAATAGCTAAAGTACACTAAACGGGCTGTCTCTATGTCAGTTAAATTACGAATTTTTCTAACAGCATATGCTGCGGAGCTTAGCTTTTTTGACAGTTTATCTACATGTGGGCCCCACTGAAGCTTAGCATCCAAAGTCAAGCCCAAGAATACAGTGCTATCTTCAGGATTCAATTCTTCGCCCTTTATTAACACATTAGTTTTCACCTGCCTAACGTGAGGTAGCGTAAACTTAATGCATTTGGTTTTTTTTTCATTTAGAAGTAAATTATTAACATTAAACCAGTGAACTACTTTTGAGATCGCGCTATTTACATCGTCAGTAACCAGCTGCTGACGTTTAAGTTTAAACAAAAGTGAAGTGTCATCTGCAAACAACACTATATCATGATTATCCTTTATGAGGTAAGGCAAGTCATTAATATAAATAAGAAACAAGAAAGGACCAAGAATTGAGCCCTGTGGGACTCCCATTCTTACTATAGATCCGGGAGATCTTTTCCCATTGACGTCAACGCTCTGAATCCTATTACTCAAGTATGAAATAAGAAGATCCAGAGCGGTGTTCCGGATCCCGTAGTGGCGGAGTTTCCTGATTAACGTTTCATGAAAAACGCAATCGAATGCCTTGGACAAATCACAAAAAATGCCCAAGGCATCGCATTTATCTTCCCATGCATTATAAATATGTCCTAACAGTTCAACACCGGCATCAGTAGTCGAACGGCCCCTTGTAAAACCGAACTGTTTGCTATGTAGTAATTTATGTTTATTAAAAAATCTTTGCAATTGGTCTAAAATTAATTTCTCAAAAATTTTACTAAAGGTAGGTAGTACTGAAATAGGTCTATAATTTGAGGGGTCTGATGTACTACCTGATTTAAACAACGGTATTATTTTACTATTTTTCATAAGGTCAGGAAACTCCCCACAGTCAATACAATTATTAAAGATAAGAGCTAAAGTAGGTGCTACAATGTCTATAATAGACTTAGCAACTTCTACAGAATTACCCCACAGATCTGCAGTCTTTTTTACATTTAAAGTGTGAAAGGTTTTAATTATATCTCTACAGGTAATATGTTCAAAATGAAATTCCGACTCGCAAACATTAACATTTTCCTTAAGCAAAGACTCAGCAACAGAAGGTGATGAGTTTAGGGATTTAGTAGTTGAAACGGGAATATCTGAAAAGAAATTTTCAAAGGCCACGGCGACTTGTGAGTCTGATTTTATTATGTTGTCATTAATTGACAGGCTATAGTCAGTATTTCGGTTACTAGACCTTCCCGTTTCACTATTAATAATATTCCAAGTCGTTTTAATTACGTTACTACTGTTTTTAATCTTCGAACTCAAATAACGCGACTTTGCCATACAACAAACTTTTTTAAATAATTTTGAATAATTTCTAACATACAAATTGAATTCATCAGTGTTTACATAATACCTTTCATTGTACAGCTCATAAAGCCGTGTTCTACTTTTATGAATACCAATGGTAGCCCAATCACTGAAAGATGCGTTACTATTAACCGAGATAGTCTTGGGAATAAACGTGGAATTAAATTGTTGACAGTAAATATAAAAAAAATCATTATATAGATTATTATGATCAGTATGCATAAATGAAACTGGTAATTTGTTACTGAGTTTACCTTTAAAAGCTTCCAAGCGCCTTGCAGTAAATGTAATTTAAATGTAAGTGTAATTTTATTATACATTCGAACACACATGACTAAACAGCCTTTTTATATTTAGCCAGCTATTATGTAACAATTGTAGTATGTACCGATATTTTATATATTTCTTTTTACGGTGTAAATAATGGTAATTTAAAGAAAATAAATGCAATGTTTAATTATTTAATTTGAAGTATTTTTCGGTTTATTGTTCGGTTTGGAGGTAACATTGATTTTTTTTTCTATGAAGAAAATTTTATGGAATCGTATATTCGTCAAACATAGTACTTAACGTTAATCCTCAACTTTACCATAAGTATATAAATTTCAAAATGAATGCTGCAGTATTTTCGACATAACGGAGGATCATGCTAAGCCATTTTTTATAGGCTCATAATGACCGATAAATAATAACTCAATGCTCGCCTTCCTTACTTCTTTTCTTGTGTAAGCTGTAAAGGTTAGTAATGTTATCCGATGGATTCAATTGGCTCAATGTCATAATCAGCCAATAATGTACATAGGCCTCCTCGGTGAGAGGAAGTGGGCCGTAACGTTTGGTTCTAGGGTTCCTCACGATGTTTTCCTTCACCGTTTTGAGAGCAGTGGTGATTAAATAATTTACACAAAGTAAAGCGCATGTCAGGGTTCAAAACGTTCCACTATGTGCTCATCAAGACTAATTGGATATTTCTGATGAAATAAGGACAATAAATAGCACTATAAGTTATGTTCTATTGTAACGTTTAATAAAGGTATAGTGAAAGTCAGTGAGAATTTTGATTGAGATCTTTGTTGTACTACAACACGGAGTGCTTAATAACTGAATTATTTTCCCATAAACAATTGACTGACGAAAAATATACCAGACCCGAGCTTAACAAGTTTTGGGTCCAACCAAAATAGAGCCACGACTGCGCAAGAGCAAATCTCTTAAACTTTGGAATCAGCGTGTGCTTTGTGCACTGCTAGTTAGCGGTTAATAAACAATTATACTCCATTTGAAATAAGATTAGATATTAAAAAAAAACTTTTTTACAGTTCATTTAACCGATTTTGACTTCGATTCCGTAGGCATACGGATGGCATTAAAAGCAAAAATGTGGTTACAATACCAACTGTTTATTACAACTACCATTTGTCACACCACCAATGCAATAGAAGTCAAAATCGGTTGAACGGACTGTAAAAAAGGTTTATTTAAATTTCTAATCTTATTTCAAATGGAGTATAGGTGTTCTAAAGGTTCTTTTGAAAACCAGCGTCAGACAGTATCTGTCTGGCATTAATGCTGAAATGAACCTTTTTGGCGTAGGTACACATTATTGTTGTTAAATCATTATTTTCACTGTTTTATTTATTTTGTGTTTCATGAACTGTTTCCAAATAAACATTATTCTTTCTTATTTGGAAACAGTTCATTCAGTTTAGCGGTGCTTGATTTAGGGTCGAGGTTTGAAAAATCGGGCGTTAATGCCTTATTTATCATTTATTAACTTCATAGTACCTTGTTTCCAGAAACGAGCCCAGAAGATGCATCACATCGTCGCAGGAAGACGGCGTGTGTCGTAGTTGCGGGGGGGACAAGCACGGTGGGGCTCTACCGTGCATCTGTTATCCGAGGGAGTGAGTATAACTGTAATAATATCCTAATACGTCTACTGCTAGACAGAAGCCACCCCAACTCAACCTATTTGTTGTTTTACGATATTGTCAGTTATTACTAGAGATCGGATATTCGGATGCATATTTACGTAAAGTACGTTTTTTTCCCGGCAAAGGATACAAAGTATGGAAACGGCTTCTTAAAATATATTTTTATTCCGGGATCGCGAGGTTTCAGTAGTATCAGTGTGTAGGTAAACAATTTTGTATTCCTAAGTATAACAAATATTTCTTATCTATTTAGAACTAGGCAATAATTGTGTGGAAAATATAACACTTTTAAAAAACACTAATAGTATTTCTTCAAAAACTTTTTTTTATTCTAAAATTAAATATATTTATTCGGGGATCCACAGTACAAAAGAGTAGTTCTTAAAAATTCTTCAGTCCTGGAAACCGACACATTTTTCCGTACTGAAGCGCACTCCTTATTAGTCAACTCTCAAACTTTAGGTGAATATGCATCCGAATATCCGATCTCTAGTTATTACTTACCTATAGCAAGCAGCGCTATCGTGATTCGCGAAAATGTGTTTTTCTGGCAATTATTGGTTCATTTTTGTTTCAAACATGATTGTATAACTCTTTAGAAACTTATTGCATTAATTAATCATTTATAACACGTTTATCTTAATGTATCGTGATGATCGGTCCAATGTGTAACGAACAACCTTGATGGAGATTTTCAAAGAATATCAAATTTTATTTGCTTTTCGTGTCTTTAAAATGGCGATTTAATGTTTTCACACTGCTACTTATTAATAAAATAATAAAATATTTATTTTACGCTACATTATTCCATAGATATTATATATACCGTCTTTATTTATAGATTATGTAGAATCCGACGAATTAGTTAAGTTTTAATTTTTTTTGTCCTATTTAACTATTAGAGAGGAAGCTTGCCCCACAGGGTCCATTATAATTTCATTATAAGTTCCCACCTAACACTCACTGCAGATAAATTATTGAGTAAATCAGCTTTAAAAAAAAAAAACGTAAACTGGGGTGTACTTATACGGGGGTGAAAGACAACTGTTTTGAGAAAAAAGTTTATCATCATAACAGCAACATTTACCATTATCTACTACACTACTGCACTACATTACTTTAGATACTTTTTAACCGACTTCCAAAAAGGAGGTTCTCAATTCGGCGGTATTTTTTTTTTTTGTGCGTTTGTTACGCGATTACTCCGTCAATTACTGACCGATTTAAAATATTTTTTGTTTGAAAGGGTATACTCCCGAGGTAGTCCCATTGCCACCAAATCAGAATCTGATGAGGGATCCCTTGGGGTAGGCAGGAACTATAGAACGCCACCTGCTACACTCCTTATTCTCCTTTTGCTTCGATAACGTTCGTTCGTTTTAATTATTTTCTCTTGATAATTCCAGGCCGGTCAAGTTCGAGACCGGCGCGTGGTTCCTGCATCAGGTACAGCGAGCCATCAGCGTCATGCCGTGGAGCGTGTCCACCGACAAGCTCGAGCAAATAGGTCAGTAGCCATACCGGAACATCTTTGAGGAGCATAGGATTACCTACCGGTTACATGTGTGTAATGTAGTGTGTCTGCGTGGTGCCGGACGTAAATAATAGCACCGCCTCATTTCTTCCCATGGGTGTCGTAAAAGGCACCTAAGGGACTTACTAGAGAATGGGCAGCAGCGTTCTCTATGCATTTTAACACCATACTGCGATCGCCAACCCGCCTGCCAAGCGTGGCGATTATGGCAAACCCTCCCTTTGGGGGAGGCCCATGTCCAGCAGTGGACGTCTTTCGGCTGTTATGATGATGATGAATGCAGTATGCATGATGTGAACGACGCCTTCAGGCTAGGTGGAGGGACAGTCGCGCTTGTAACCACAAGACCAACGGGGTAGTCAGGCGACGGGGCTGCTGAGCGTGAGGGCCTGGGTTCGATTCCCAAAGTGTTATTGGGTTTGGTAGTTGGCGGTGTGTGCCTCACCGTTGGTCAAGCGGCTGATCTCTCTCCGGTCGTGTCGGATTGCCGTCCCATCGGACTACGAGATTGAGGGAAGACAGAGTGCACTTACGACTGATGCACTATAATATCTCCCGCGCCGAAGGCTGGTCTCCGCAGATATTGGTCCCCATGACTGAAATTCGATCTGGGCCCTATTTCTCGAAACTATTAGATTACTAGTATATTAGTTATTAGTTACTAGCTAGTGTAAAAATGACAAGTCCTAATATTTCCTGTTTCTCAAAAACAGGTAATGGACTAATAACTAATAGTAACAGACTAATAAAAAATATTAGGCTGACTATTACTATTGAATCACGATGTACGAGTATATTTTCTGGCCACTTCACTAAATCCGGAAACAAAACATGTTTTGCACTACAGAATTCACCACTTAATTTACAGCTCGACATACACTCGTCTTTGAAATACATGCATATCAGCTACTGCGTGGATTCTGTCAGCCATCATCATCATGGGTCATCATCAGCCATTTGGTTTTCCATTTTTATGCTAGTTAAACGAAACTTTCGACGACGGTGAATTATTATTGTATCTCCTTCACTGTCGGAAGTGTCCGAATCTGACCACATTTTATAAAATTTGTTTGATTTTAAGTCTAATAATTTTGGCTAATCTTTTTTACAAGCCTTCTGAGACTAATAGCTTTATCAGTGTAACTTACAAGAGTATTTAATAACACATTTTTTTATGAATCCAAATTGAATTTACTCAGGTAATTTTAGCTAACATTTATTAGTTGGCAACTAGTAACTAATATTTTACTACCGTAGAAACGCACACTAGCAAACTTGTAAAAAATATTTGTTCATGGACTCATTAGCCTAATAAGTTTCGAGAAATAGGGCCCTGGAGGACTATTATTATTAGGCGAAGGGACAATATTTCCAGGAAAAAGGAAAGCAGCAGTTGAATGAGAGTGACCGAAGGATAGATCTGAACCGTGCGACTAGAGGCCTATCTCCAGCCTCCAGCTAGGGATATCTAAAAGCTGGTGATTATAATGATGAGATGATATAAACAGTATTTAGGTACTAGTTAGCTTCTATGCGCTAAACTTGTATGTTTAATATTTGTTGTTTTAATATTGTACGATGACTATTAAGAAAGAAAGAAAGAAAAATATTTTATTCGGGACACGCACAAGAAATACAAATATAGTATATATATATATTACAGAGGAGCAATAAATATTGTGACTAGAAATTGCATTAAATAAAAAAAAATCGTATCGTAGGTACTTGGGATTTATATATTTTTTTATTTATTTATTTGCTAACAAACAAAACACTGGTTAGTAGGCATGCATTAAAATTTCATGACACAGTATTAAGACGCAGTTATATGCCAGTGACCTTGAGTGGTTAGCTTGCGTGTTCTGTACTGAGCTCACGCAACGCGTCGTACGTTCTGCCAGTAATAGGACTCGCCCATCAAGGAGCGCTGTCCCCAATTTGACGCATTAATAATTTATTATACACAAAACAAAAGGTAATTTAATAAAACGCGTATATTAAAAGATCAGTAATTAAATTATCTTTAAATTGGTGAAGGTTTCAGAAAAATACGCTTGGTAGATTTTGCGCAAAATTTATTTCACTATGTAATATAAACATAATCTAAAATATTCACATATTAAGTTATTGAGAAAATCCTCTAACTTATCATATATTTTTTTCAAATCATTAACACTAGGTACTCCTTTAGACGTGATCTTCAGTATAAAATCATTAAAAGTCGGATATCGTCCCCTTAAGACAAGCACCCTGTAAAGGCATTGTAAATTGTTTATTATATCGAATTACTATTATTATGTATGCAAGTATACCAACACAAGGCAGTTGACAAATACTTGTTTACGCACAAAGTTGATCTTTAATCTCGAGACTGCACATATATGGTTGTATTTCCTAACTTTACTATCGCTCGCGGTGTTCTTACTTGCCAAAGAAACATTACTAAACGTAGGTAGGCTTAGGTGCTGTATGTGGAAATATAACTTGTCTTTCAACAATTTTCTTAGACGTATTGCGTACTTCCTGTCGCCGACCACATGTCCTCACCAACTCCCAACAGCCAGTGCGCTTATACAAGTGCAGTTATTTCTACACAGTTATTGAAAACTTTTATCAACCCAACTGTTTTTTTGATCTGGAATTGACAGCCGAATTGATGGTTGCATTATTGTATCTACCATCTTTGTTTTTGGGCCTTCCAAATTTTCAAGGCATCCTTGAGTTCCTAAGTCGCTAAGGCAAATATTGTCAACCGTTCCAGGATTAGGTACTCGTCCATTTGATAAACTCTGTCCTTTTTATTATTTTTTTTAGAGGAAGAATGCGACGGCTTCGACGTCCCCGGGCCAAGTGATGCCACTCGTGGGGAACTGAAGAAGATCAGAGAATTTCTAGAGACCATATCCGCGAAGTTAGCAGGCGGGCCGCTAGAGGGCACCAGAGTCGCACCGCTGTACGATCATCCTGCCTGTAAGTAATAGTTCTTAGTTCTGATAATAGATGGCGGTGTTTGTTTGTCGATGTTAACGATAGATGGCGTTATGAGGTTCATTTTATACGAGCCTAGTATATGTAATTTTTTTTAAGCATAGTTTGAAGAACAATATTTTTAATACTTCAATAGTTTAAAATATGACTTAAGTAGTTAGTACATATAAATAAGTTGCGTGTTAAACAAAAATTAATCATTACAGCAATAGATTTTAGTCTGCCTAGATGTGCACTAGCCCAGTAAATTGCATTGTAAATATCATGTTTTCAGCGATTTTAATTCCTGAAATTAGTGCTCACCTTTCAAATATTTGATGGTACTACTAGAACTTTTGTTTACGAGTTTAAGCTGATAATTCTTATGTGCATGCATACCATATCTAGCGTTGCTATAAACTTGCGTAGATATTCGCATGTTCGAGCGATACCACGCGAGGCTGCGCGGCGCTCTGACGTCACTTGCGATCGCGCTACGAGACGCGCTCACACGTAAGCTAACGATAAAGTATAGCATGCACTGTGTCATTAACTTTAGCAACTTTTCCTGATGCAACATTTCTTCTACAATATCTTTACAGAAAATATCTTTGGAGTGTGTTGCATGTAGATGTGTTTTTGATTCGATTGTTGGGTTCAGTGGTAAAAAAGTTTATTAATTGATAGTACGACACTTGCCTATAATTAAGTGTTAAAATATATAAAAGTTTATTGATAGCTGATATGACTTAAGTAGCCACTTTTTTATTGCACTTGCACGATCTTTGTGTTTTGCATTTTGTAACAACAACGCCTGAAGATATGTTAAAATGCACTGCCACGTTTTATATTATTATTATTTGCATGAATCGTTATGTTTTCCTATTCATTAATGCATAAACAAGATCCATAAATAGTGGCGTAGTGACGGGTGACACCCCTTGCGTATAATTGTGTCACTCAAGAATAAAAACCGGAATAAACAAGAAGAAATATACTACTGCCGTGATTTTTTTCCTTCACTTTTTTGCTTTATTTAAATTGTTTTGTTTGGATAATTTCACGTATAAGTGGTTCACTGTTGTGTGGCACCCGGTGCCCCCTCCCCCCCTAGCTACGCTACTGCATAGGTATAAAGCCTAACAAGTCATCACGACGAAAACTTCGACCGATCATGACTTACGCCTGCGTAGTCTTCGCTCACGCAAAGTCATATCACATTCATAAGATGCAGACGCTTCAAAACCGATTTCTCCGTAGAATTACGAACGCTCCTTGGTTCGTTCGGAACGAACAACTTCACGTAGACCTTAAGATGCCTACCATCAAGCAGTTTATGAAGCGCCTTGCAAAGCGCTTTTTCGAATCCGCGGAACGTCATCGCAACCCCTTGGTTGTGCAGGCCGCTAGCTACAGGCCTTCTGCCATTAGTCAGACTCGCCGACCGAGGCACACTCTCTTAGATCCGGATGACCCCGTCACTCTCCTTCAGGAAAGGAATAGGGCAACGAGTACAGTGCACAAAATACACAAACCGACCTTCCGTCCTCGCCGCCGAGGTACCACGCGAACTTCCCGAGTAAATGGTAATAAAAGTCCTCCCCCCCGTCCCTTGAATGTCGATGCGCCAGCCGCCCGGTTAGAGGCTGAGAGCGCCGTAGCAATAAATATAATATCCCCTGGTAATAATCATGATCAAAATGTTGATCCAGCCCGTCCCCAAATTGTTACTAATTTTGTGATCCCCCAACGACGCCCTAAGCCGAGGTCCGTAACCCACAGGGGGTGCCCTTAGTGCGCTGTCGTTTAGTTTTAATATATATAATTTGCGCCCTGGCTGGAGGCTTTAAGATTAAAAACCTTAGGGCAGCCACAGGAATATCCGGTTAAGTAGCAACGACCTCTCTAGCTCTGCTACGAGATGCCATTCATAAAAAAAAAAAAAAAAAAAAAAAAAAAAAAAAAAAACAAAAGACTACGTAAAATATTATGGTTATGTTTTTGCTATTCATATTTTGTAGGTGCTCACAGTTGCAGTGTAAATGTCATAAAAATACAGATTTACTTAAAGAGCAGTCACGTGCTACCCTAATCTTATCTTAAATACCTATTCGATTGATTATTTAGAAAGATTATACCTTGCCTCGCCTGAAACACAGGATAACCTAGTTCAGGCACATAACACAATAGAATTTAACGTAGATTTAAGCAAATTTGTATTTAGTATTTTACCTGAATAAACTTTTTATTTTATTTTATCTTAAATCAGCCGAATCATTTTCTCTTTGGGCCTACAAAGAAGCATGAATTTATAGCATCCTACTTTTATATTTTTCATCGTAACTTATTGCGCCTATTTTATATACGTACTTAAGATGCTGTGTGACTTTCCATGTGTTCGCTGTGTTAATAGATGCAAAATATAGGTACTGTTCAAATTTAAATTGTCAATGAGATGTTGACCCTGAAAAAGACATCAACGCATTTTACATCTCACAAAATAATAATAGAAGCAGCATGTTGTTTTGAAATTACAACGTTATCTAAGTATATTATGAAATTGCCTTAACCAGTTAAAGCTCAAATTATAACAAATCTCTATTTAAATTAGCTAGAGAAACTCCGGAGACGTGTTGGGTATAGATATCTAAATACGATAAAGACAAAAAAAGAAAAAAAACAACATTGTATTTTTTTGGGGTCAACGACTAGTTACTTGAAATATGAGTTTCTAAATCAGTTTTTTTTTTTCTGTGTAAACTTCACAGATGTGATGTGTATCGATAACTAAACACGATAAAACAAAAACTTAATTACTTCAAGTAAATTCACTGCCAGTGGTCATTGACACCAGAAAAAAAAACATCAAATCTTTATTTTGTTCGTTTTATCGTATTTAGATATCGATACCTAACACGTCTACGGAGTTTCGCTAGCTAATTAAATTTGACCCTGTATAAGAGGGCTGGCTCGTTCTTCGGCCAAAGAATTAGCATTGCCATTCAACGTGGCAATGCTGCCAGTCTTCTGGGCACGTTTCCGGATGACAGCGATGCGGACGAGTACTTCGATGCTTAAGTGTCTTTTTTACTTTTTATATTTTTCATGTTGTAATTTTTATTATAAATTAATAAATAAATAACCCTGTATAATAATTTAGGATGTTTGATTTCTGTTCGACGAATGGGTAAACAATTTTTTTGGGCATGTCGTTCACCTTTGAGATCACACGAAGGATATATTTTGATCGTAGAGTATGCAAAACAATAGAACAACTTCAACTTCAACTTGAAATTTATTTTGGGTAAATATGCGGGGGTACTCGTAACCGGAGGCGGCGTGCGTGTATGCCCAGACTCATGAACGTAAACGATGCAAAAGGAGTATGTAAGGATCGTATCGGATCGAGATAATAATAATAATAATAATCCATCATCACTGACAGGACTATTGTTGCCAATAAGCCTGATATAGTGGTGGTGATTATTGACATAACGGTCCCTCATGACGGGAACCTCGTGAAAGCCGAGAAAGATAAAGAAATCAAGTATCTTGACTTGGCTCGCGAGGTTGTCGACATGTGGGATGTGGACTCAGCAATCATTGTGCCGATAGTTGTATCAGCCAATGGCTTAATTGCCAAGAGCCTCGACCAACACCTAAGGAGGCTCGCGTTGGGCGGCTGGATTAAGGGCCTGATTCAGAGAGCGGTACTTCTGGACACGGCTCGCATTGTCAGGAGGTTCCTCTCTCTGGAGCCCTGACCGCCGGTAGCTTGGACCCTGTTCCCGATACCGGTGGGCTACTATTTTTTATATTTTTAAATGTTTTTATATTCTTTTTCTATATTCTAATATTTAAAAATATAATTTATATGTATATATAGTGAAATAAAGGAAATAATAATAATAAAATTATTAATTTCTCCTCACAAAGACAAGCATAATCTAGGTTCACATATTATTTGATTTTTTTTAGCAATGTGAGGAGCTGGTGTCTTGAGTTAGGCGTAAAATACCTGTATTACAAATCACCAGGTCCCCACCCCACGGAACAACAGATAGTTTTACTTAACAAAATAATTATGATACATAATACAATCTAACTTTATTTATAAGGAGATTTTGGGGGTAGAAGTTAAAAAGAAAATAAAAACAAAAAGATAATCGGGGCGTCTGTATCTGTGTGTATGTGTGTGTCTATGAGAGTGTATAATGTTAATGTGTAGTGTTGAGTGTCAGGTCCAGTGTGCCGATGTGGTCGTGAAAGAGTTTTGGTGCAAGTTATAAACTTATATCGTACCAATTTAATTTGAATGAAGTAGACTTTCTGTAAAATTATAATCCAATTTTTTTAACCAGTCCGAAATCAAAAACGAAGATGACGTTATGTAGTTGCAATCTACCCCCTAAGGGTCTAACCCTTCAGATATAAGTAGGTTGAGTAGATCCTCGTATATAAACATACATAAACTCACGCCTTTTCCCATGCTTCGCTGGTGATCTTGAAGCACTCACGAATTGACTTAAAACATTGGCAGGCACAAGACTGTGTTGTAAGAATTTTTTCAATCTCACCTTTTCTTAATATCTTAGACATACTGGGTCTTGTTGATAGTCGTGAAGCATGCCTCTCATAAAAAAATAGCTTTTTTCTGTAATACAAAAATAATATGTTCCCATTAAGTCCACGTAATCGTCGGTACTGCTAAGAAATTGATTTTGCCAACCGTCCTGTATTTTCTTCTTTATTTTGAAGAACATCTAACTAAACATATAATACGTCGCCTCAGGTTTTACCATGACGTCAATTTGACGGTCAACGTTTTTACTGACTCAACTTTGAACCTAACTTAACAAAAACTAATAAAATAATAAATGTATGACAAAAACTCGTTATTTATGTGGTATTGTTAATGCCAAAGAGACAAGACAAATGTCCCTTAATTTGTATTGTTTTATGACTTTTTCTCAAACATGCTTGGAAGTTCGAGCATTATTTTGTCAACCTTCTTCGCGATAAATCGAAAATGCTGTACTGGTCAAATATATGCGAGCAGGCGGCCGGCAATGTTAGTAATGATAATCCGTATCTGTCGTGTTTAGCGGCCGAATAAATTACTATGAAAACTCACATCTGTCGTGTAATTTGAAAATGGAACGAACTTTTTATGTCGAAACATGGCTTCCAAGGAGGTAGCTTATCAAAAAATTTATTTAAATTTCGAACTGGCTGGTAAAAAGAAACAAATGAACATATTGGCGCGTGAAAAATTATCTTTGTTCGTCATTGAATCTGGAATTCATAAATAGTTTACTTAGTTTGAATTTCCGCGCATTATTTGAGTAAAGCACTTACAAGCCTTGGCTGCAACCAGGCATTGATGGAATCACGTATGAGTGCCTCGGCTTTGCCTCGGTCAAATTTTCACGTTCGTCCATCAATGCCCCTTTTGCAGGCCGCTGCAGGAATGTACTATTTCTCTTTTCAAAAGTGCCATCAATACTTACGACTTGGCGAAGGTTAGGAACCTTCTACCTTTACTGCCATAAATCATCTCATCATCTTCCTGCCCAGATTACTTAGGGTCGGCGCATAACGTTTTCATCTTCTCTCCCCGTCAACCGCCACGCTATCGTTCACTCCCTCTTTCAATATAATTCCTCGCACAACCCACCCATATTTTCTTTGGCCTTTCTCTTCCTCTCCATCCATCAACATTTATATTCATCATTCTTTTAGTCACATGCAGTTTCATACCTCCTCATCAGATATCCATACCGAGACAAACGATTCCCTTTAAATTTTTCTGTCACGGGTCAACTACCATAAAAACGCAAAAATTAATTATGACTCAATACCAAAAGTGGCCCTTCCGTACGAAGATATCCGTATAAATGTTACGGGTAATGCTAGAAGATGGAGCAAACCTAGGTTTACCCGGGTTGACTTAGTATTACCCAAGCTTCTTGGGTAAAGTCCGAATAATAAGTAAAATAAATTTTAATTCGGGGTTTACCCATACTCACCTAGGTCTACCCAGCTCTGGCTGGGTAATGTTAGGTGTTGCGTAATTTTCGATTTGATATCGATTGATATCGAAAATATATCACCAGAAAAAAAAAGCTTACGAGAGCTTGCAAATGAACAGTCGCTTTCAGGAGGCCAGGGTTATAAAAGATGTAATTGCAAAACAAAATGTGCTACAAAGAAGTGTTCATGCAAAGCTGCAGGAAAATTTTGCAATTCAAAATGTCACAGTAGTTTATCTTGCTCAAATAAATAATTTCAATTTTCATAACAACAATCGGTAGTACTTTGAACTAATTGTCATACAAACTTTTAATATGTTTGTGCTATTAAATATATCATGTTTCAGCCCGCTATTCGTTTTTGCTATTAAGTTTATGCTCTTCAAGCGATTACGTTCACCTTTGTATGTTTTTTAAATAATAAAAGTTTAAAATACCCTTTCACTAATTAATTAGACAAATTTTTAACATTACCCAGCCAGAGTTGTGTAGACCTAGGTGAGTATGGGTAAACCCCGAATTAAAATGTATTTTACTTATTATTCGGACTTTACCCAAGAAGCTTGGGAAATACTAAGTAAACCCGGGTAAACCTAGGTTTACTCCATCTTCTAGCATTACCCGTAACATAAACACTTGCCTACTTGCAACATACCTTCACAAATTTAGACTAGTTGGTATACTTTTAACTTTAAACCTTATTATTAGTATTTTAATGTTATTGCTAATTACTAAATGTGTACTGCATGGAGTGCATGATATAAGTATAACCAAGATGTAAAATCTAAATATTTGCACGGCTGAAATGCCGAATATAGTGAAACCCATAGCTATTAAGTATGTATACCTATATTCTTGCAAATAAATATCATTCATTCATTCATTCAACTAAAACTAGATAAATCTGCCTACCCTCTAACTTAGTTGGAGTTGGCTTCCAGTCTTACCGGATGCAGCTCAATACCAGTATTTTACCTGACCTTCTATCTGACCTCCACACCCAGTTACTGGGTAATACGATACCTCTTGGTAAGACTGGTTGTCAGACTTTCGTGCTAAGGACCCGTAACGACTGTGAAAGGTCCACGAATGACAGCCGAACCAACGTTTTAACGTGGTTTCTGAGGCACGGAGGAGTCTCGGTATGTAAAGATGGTCACCCATCCACGGACCAACCCCGGCAAGCATTGCTTAACTTGATGGATCGACCCGTGTGCCTGTTATAACTTAGCCACGAGCTCCTCTACTTAACTTTAATTTAACAAAAACTAGATATCAATGAAAAACTTAACGTAGCTTAGTTATTTTTCTAAGAAAATCAAGGTTCTTACGCATCTGACCCACAGTGAACTGATGTTAATTATAATGTGGCCGGTGCAATAACTAAGTATAATTAATTCATATATTTCCATGCGACTGCGCACTCTGTGTTGCCAGTTCTTATATTTGAAATCACGTCATCTCTTTGTCTACTCTCCTATCGCAGGTATTTTAATTCGCACTAAGCGTTTCCAAATGACTTTTATAATGCGCACAGCAAAATAGTGGAACTCTCTACCTGCGTCTGTTTCCGAACGCATACAACCCTAATCTCTTCAAAGTTAGAGTAAACAGGCATCTTCTGGGTAAGCTCACTCCATCGTCGACTTTGTCTCTGTCACCTCTGCCCTAGACTAAGGTCAAGAGCAAACCCATACTAAATATAAAAAAAAGGTAGGCTGGAAGAGATTTCTTTAGAAATAAGTATCACCTTTGTACGTATTTTTGTTTTCCTTTCTTCTTGTATGTTTATATACAACATGTCCCCTGAATTAACACACAACCTCTTAAGGGGTAATTGTACTCATCATTATGAACAACTTTTACAATGGGACCACCCCGAACACGCGAAATAAAATCAACTGTTCCCTACATTTTGACGAGTTATTCAAAAATAAATGTAGAGAACAGCTGATTTTTTTCTCGCGATTTCAGGTTTCGTCCCATGGTAAAAGTTGTTCATAATGATGAGTACAATAACCCCTTAAGAGGTTGTGCGTTAATACCGGGACATGTTGTATATGTGTGTACATAAATGGTAAAATAAATGAAAATCTGTGTGGTGCATATAAATATAAATCCACAAAAAAAATCGAAAATCATTTATTCTAATTAGGCTGAGAATAAAAACAAGATACGAGAAACAGTCCCAAAACATACACTTTTCACGAATTTTCCTGTTGGTGTTTGAGCTAAGATGAAGAAGCACTGGTTCCAAAAACTTCCCAGGTCACACATAAACGGCGACCCATGTTTAGTTTCCCGAGCTTCATGTTGGTATCGTTGAGAATTGAAAAAGGCATGTGAAATATACCCGGGACTACCTTCTCATAGAATTATGACCGCGCATTTTTTATGATTAACCATACGTCCCGCTGCTATGTATCCTGCAGTCCCATGTCTTCCCATGGGTGTCGTAAAAGGCGACTAAGGGACTTACTAGAGAAGGGGCAGCAGCGATCGCCAACCCGCCTGCCAAGCGTGGCGATTATGGCAAATCCCCCCCCCCCTTTTTTGGGAGATTCCTAAGTCCAGCAGTGGACATCTTTCGGCTGATGATGATCCTGCAGTCCCCAAAATACGTAGGATCAAGCAAAATTGTAGCGGCAAGCCTTGTCGCCCGGCCGTTCCTACTGAAAATCGTTGGGAGGAACGTTCGCCCGAACGCATCCGACACGCTTCATTAGTAATGAGTATGCCCATTGCATAGCACACGCTAATTATAACTATTAGCTGCTCATAAGCTGCATACGTATGCTCACAAATGAAGATCAAGGGACACTTTGTATGACAATGACGCTAAACTCTGCGATAGAATTGCACCTCACGTCCTGTGGCTGTAACAATTTTCTTAGTAATTATATGGACGTGGTTCTTCTAATTTATGTTAGTTTACTTTCTCGGTACGGGTAATTAGTTTTATGGAAGGAAAATAAAAGCGAATTACCATTGATCGCATAGCAATAAACAATCGGGCTGTCACACACTGAAAAAATGCGAGCTAACTAGTCGGGATTAAAATGTTTGGAATAATTATTTATTTATTTACTATAAACAAAATAGCATATTTGCCAGAACAAATTCATTTTATTTATATCGACAATGTGACATGTACAGAATAATCACCGGTATTTGTTACATCATACACGCTTTGTTTGTTTTTACTTCTTCACTTTTGTATAACAAATAATAATTTAAGTTGATGGTAACAAGCAACTTGTTAGCATTATATCATTCTTAAACTGGCCAAGATTTGAGTTAAATTAAATAACTACCCGTAATTTATTAAACTAATGAATTACTTAGTTGATGGAACTACGATAATTTAACAAAGTTCTCCTAGCTTCAGAAGTCAAGATCTTGTTAGGCTCGTATGATGTCAAGATGCGTGATCACATTAAACAAGATTTTTGTTAAAGCAAACACTTTTTTTTTATAAACATGGCAATTAAAAGGTTGGTCCTGATATAACACAGACATCTGTCAAGGTGGATTTTTGACATTCAAAACAGAGGTTGGATAAAGGCTCCCGCGGTACCTAATAGCACAATTTCTATTAAAACTTCATGGAGGAAAATGTCGCGCTGCCTCTCGCACCCGCGATATCGCGCCAGTCTGCACGAACTTTTATGCAGACGAAGTTGCGTTGGTTAAATCTTGATAGAGTTCAAGAGTGGTTCAACATTATGTGAACAGTATTTTATCTAATATTTGTCTTGTTTTAGAAGTAAATGCAATGTTTCTAGAGTAGTATGCAATCATGTATTGAGAAAACATAGTTTATCTAGCAAGAACTGAGCAAACACGTTTTTTTTTACATAGGTACTTACCTATTTCAATATTAACCTACCGAAATCCTTAAAAAGCTTTCACATGTGAAGCGACTATGTAGGACAAAATTATTTGCAAGATTAAAAGCACTGGCCAGTCATGTTAAATGATGTCATTGTTCTTTCTGTATTGTAAGTAGGTTTGTAGAAACACTTTTACACGTCAATAAGCTAATTCCAAAAATTATAATGCGCAAGGCTCACTTAGCTTAAAGTTGCCATCAAAATATCGAAACTGACTTCAACAGATTTATTTTTTTTGTTTTCGATTCATTACAGATACCGACTTGGGTTGGGTATCCATAAATTACAAACCCCAATAATATCTGGCAAGAAAAACATTCTTCAAAAAGCTGAGACTAGAATCATTTATATCTAAAACATGACTATTTCCAAAATAATTATTTAATCGAACAAAAACTGAAGACGAGCGTTTAAACTTTTCTATTATCTTTAAATTAAATGAGACAAAGCTAGCTACCGTAAAGATGAACAATGGCATTGAAAAACAAAGACTATTGTCATGTGAATAGTTTGGTATTCTAGAAATATAAACGTTAATTATACTTAACCGAACATAATGCGGAAACGACGAATTAGATAGAAAATTTAGACAATTGGTGGTTGTGTAATTTGAATAAGATCATGGGGTTCATTTAAATATTAGTTACTATCCAAAAATCGAAGGTTTGAATGAAGAATCATTTCCGCCGCAGAATTTTATTATCAGTTATCCTAGCAGCCTCAACCAAATACTGGACAGTCAGTGCCAATTTCAGCAATGAAACTGATCGCGATCAGCACATAAACCACGTTTAAGAGCTGTCAGTGTCGTTATTTTCTTTGGAATATTGACACTGACAGCTCTTGACTCTTTATTTTATTTTGTTCGAGCTTTTTTATATTATCACCACGGACACACACTTCCCTATGTGTTTATTATTCTAGCGTATGGCACTCGTGGGTTGCAGCTGAAAATCAGCGTCAGGTGGTACACCTGGTGTTGTCATCTGACATTATGCTGAGCTGAGGCCCTTTTGGCATTATAATTAATTGTTTTCTGTTATTTATAGTTTTTAAGGTGTATGTTTTGCTGTAATGAGAATAAAGGCATTTTTATTTATTTTTTTGAACTCTGTTAAGATGTGCTGATCGCGTTCAGTCTCATTGGTGAAATTCGCCCTTAGTCGCTTCTCTTCACAAAAACCGGCCAAGTACGTGTCGTACCACGCACAATGAATGGTTGGGATGAAATTATCCCAAGAACAAACTTAACATCGTAGTTGAAACACATGTTCTCCCATACATTCCAACAGCAAATATAAGTTTGTACACACAATATTGGGAAATTTACCATGTTATTTTAAAACCATAGACTTTTTATAGGTTTTCCTGTAATATAAAGGGTTATTTTTAAAACGTCAATAACCTCTTAAGGGGTCATTGTACTCATCATTATGAAAAACTTTTTATCGTTAAAATGTAGGGAACAGCTGATTTTTTTTCGCGATTTCAGGTTTTGGTCACATAGTAAAAGTTATTACAAAAAATAATCCTGTATAAGTAAGTATAGAAATATTTTCTGGTTTTTTTTTCAACTTTTTGGTTGTTGATTCGGAGATAAATGGGATTGTCATGTGTTTTCTTAACCCATCAGACGTGCAGTTTGTATTTGTATAAGTTAAGAGTTCGCTGGCATTACAAGGCATTCCGTGCTCACACTTAGGCGCCTGTCTTCGCATGCCCATAACTAGTGAAACTAGTAACTGTAGGTATGTAGGCCCACAATTATGCACGCGATGTGTACAATTGGGCCAAGTATACAATAATTACTATTAAACTGTAATCATACGTAATTGAAGTAATCGTAGTTCTGAAGAGTCATTAGTTTTTCACTTACAATTTTAATTTTATCCTTATCTGACAGTCATTAGCGTGAAATTACTTGCCTGTACGTTGAAATAAATCGTTATTATAATTAGGTATGTAAACGGTATCTAGAGACATGAGGTACAGGGTGTAAAGTTCGCTCATCCTCCATGGACAAGGGAAATGAAATGAAATGAAATGAAATCGTTTATTCTGTAAATAGGATATTAAAATCACTTTTACACGTCATATAAAAAAAAAAAAACTAGATGTAGCCGACATTTCCTATCTGACTACCCCTGAGAAGAAATGGCGAAACAAACTCAGGGGTCAAAGTCTCTTTTAAAGTCCAGACATAATCTTGGTCAGATCATGTGAGGACCATGTAGATCCGTGTCTGAAATGGTCTTTTGAGGAAAGAACCACGCAAATTTGAGCGGACCTGTCCAATCAGTGTAAGCATTTGTCAGTAATCGTGCAGCTCAACTCAAAACTTAAGGAGCTCAACGACTCGACGAACAGTACCAAAAAAAGGACATTTGGGTAGGCCGCATAAAGCGCTCAAAATGTCAGACCATCATTAAAACTTAACTGAGAAAAGAAAGGAAAACATTTAAAGAAAAAAAAAAAAAAATTACCCACATAGTGCTCACATTCACGATAAATTAAAGTAGTAAATATAATACTTTTCAAATAAACATTCATGTAAAATTGTATACAATATTCTGCAATGTCAATATGTATCTAAAATCATGCATAATAATTAAAATGTCAAGTTTTATCACAAGGCTAGCAGAGCGAGCAGCTCAATCCCAAGCTTTTTGTCCTCTAAATAATCAGAAATCTTATAGTACCCTTTTTTACAAAGTTTAGTTTTAATACAGATTTTAAATCGTTCAATGGGTAAGTTCCGAATGTCAGTAGGAAGTTGGTTGTAAAAGCGTATACATTGACCCATGAACGAGTTGCCTACTCTGTGGAGGCGAGTGCGGAGGATCCTCTGACCAGACGAGTGTTGTGTCTCGTAGGCAACTGCCCGACGATTGATGTCGGGACATTGTATACAACATTATTTTTAGTTTATGCGAAACCTGAATAGGTATAGTTTGTTCAGAATAAGGAACTGAATCGATTTCAATATTTTTTACACCACGTTACATTTTGTCCCAAAAATATTAAGTTTGATGGAAAATGTTATCACCATTTAATTACTTACATGTATTGTAAGTAATTAAATGGTGATAACGGATAAAAGAGATCGCCGTACGGTTAGGTGCCTACTGCCAAATTATTATCAATGAGCGTAAGACGACCCTGGAGGTGCGGGGGCGCCGTTAGCATGTTTTTGTACGGACAACCCGGTAACATAACGACCTTTTAACTTTGTGATTTTTCAAGATACCGTTTTGAAATTTTGTACATAGATTCTTTACATAAAAATACTAGACACGTCTTTCGGGTTTCGCATATACTAAAACTAATATTGTAATGCTAGTCGCGCGGTAAACTCTGATTGCGCGATGCAGGATTTTGCGTGACAACAGTGTCATGCGTAGTTGACATGTGGCGATATAAATGCCGCCACAGGTACAATATGGTCAATGAAAACGAGGTTCGATTGGACATAAATTAACAACAACATAACAACACGCCTGTTTTCCTCAAAGCTATACGCAGAAGTGTAGGTAGTACAATCACATTACGAACAGAAAACATGAAGAAACTCTACGAAAAACTTATTTTTGCGGTCGATACCAATACGGGATACTTATATTGCGCTAGTCGTTAGATACTACTAACACTGTGCTGTTTTTATCCTAACTAATATTATAAACGCGAAAGTAAGTTTGTTTGTTACCTTTTCACGCCTAAACCACTGAACCGATCATCCTGAAATTTTGCATATACGTTGTCAGGTGTACAGAAACGGACATGGGGTACCTACCTTAAATCCCGAAAAAAGTACTGTTCCCGAGGAAAACAACAATAGCGTTCTTATGAGAATAGATGGCGCCACGTGTCTTTCGAATCATGATTGAATTATATTATGGGGCAAGCAGAGTACAACCCGAAATGATTGTCAAATTCTAAATTAACGCGAGCAAAGCCACGGGCAAAAGCTAGTTTATCATAAGGCGGGTTTCCCACACTTTTGGCAAGTCATTGAAAAATAACCATACATGTATGTACTAGCTATGGTACAACCGACCATTGCCCATAAAAACAAGCCTTGTGCGGTGGCTCTAATTATTCAATGACGTCATTGAAAGCCACGTGAAACAAATCAGTAATAATTTGTATAGTATAAAAAAATATAATTTATGGGACAAAGTTAACTTCCTTGGTGGAACGTAACGACACATCATTATTAAACTTACAGTTAGGTTAATAATGAAATAGATACGTATAATTCCGTGTGGTGCCGGACGTAAAGTATAGCATCATCCCATTTCTTCCCGTAGGTGTCGTAAAAGGCGACTAAGGGACTTACTAGAGAATGGTCAGCAGTGTTTTCTATGCATTTTAACACCATACTATGATCGCCAACCCACCTGCCAAGCGTGGCGATTATGGCAACCCCCCCCCCTCCCTTTGGGGAAGACCTATCCCCACCAGCAGTAGACGACTTTCGGCTGGAATGATGATGATGATGAATTACAATAATAATAAGATTACAGATTTTTGATGTGTAACACCTTTTAACACCTGCTTTCTGTGAGAGTTTGATAGATTTTGTGAAAAGGGACGGAAGTGTGTAACAGGAAGTGACGGCTTGAGCATGGAATAAGTAAGTACTTTTTAATAGCATGGAATTAGTAAGTACCTTATAATAGCATGGAATTAGTGTAGGTACTCATGGAATTAGTCCCAGGGATAAGTGACTGCCCGGCGTTTTTTGAATATTTGTACAAAATTATTAATAATTACATTTATATTTGTGACTTAGCGGCTTTAGTTTTTTTTTTATGATTTTTTTTCTTTTTTTTTGTAAAGACGCGTGACGTGTTGCAGTTTTTTTACGATATTTCCTAAGTTTGTTCATCTTTTTCCATCATTTTTTTTTTACTGACTAGCCGACATCATAGTTCAACAAAAGATATTATTTCTACGTTAAAATCCATTTTAAAATTGCGTCTCGATTCACCCCTGCATTTCTATTCACCCCGTTTACCTGGTACCTATCTTTAACTTGCAAAATACCTCTGCAATGATATTATAATAAGAAATACCACGTATAAAATAATATCTGCTATCCCTTTTATATCGTTTTATTACAAAATGAGAAAGTCTAACATAGACAGCGCAGGGCAGAGGTCAGGGGCCCGGTATCTGATGCAGGCGTACCCGCGCCTGCGCATTGTTTTATTTTCTACATTTTATTACTTATTGCTTAGCCTTAGAATAAAGTCTTACTCACATGGTACCTACTTGTTTTGTTCTGGGCCAGCTACCTAAAGTACTTTTTATTCATCATCATCATTTCAACCGAAAGACGTTCACTTCTGGACATAGGTCTCCCCTAAAGCGGGGGGGGGTTGCCATAATGGCAGGCGGGTTGGCGATCGCAGTATGGTGTTAAAATGCATAGAGAACGCTGCTGCCCATTCACTAGTAAGTCCCTTAGTCGCCTTTTATGACACCCACGGGAAGAAATGGGATAGTGCTATTCTTTACGTCCGGTACCACACGGTACAGTACCTAAATTACTACGGTACCTACTTTATATGTATATTCATGAAAGTAAGCATTCTTTCCCAGACAGGCGCTTTAGTTTATGTAAATTATTCCATCACCACTGCTCTCAAAACTGTGAAGGAAAACATCGTGAAGAAACCAGCATGTTCTAGAACCAAAAATTCGAAGACATGTGACATCCACCAACCCGCACTGGGCCCGCGTGGTGGATTACGGCTTAATCCCTCTTACAGAGAGGAGGCCTGTGTCCCAGCAGTGGGAACATTATAGGCTGATTATGTACAGCTCCCGCTCCCGACCCGCGCACGTGTTTCGTGTGGTGTCATTCATATAAACAGAGAATACAGCCCGCTGTACTGCCGTCCTGGCCCGCGCCCGACCTGCAACCGCTGCCTGTGTGAGTTGAGCTTAAAAGGCCTTATAGTTGTAGCAGAAATCTGAAAATGCATATATAAATACATGGAATTCAACCCGCCGCCGTACTGCCGTCCCGACCCGCGCCCGTCCCACACCCGCTTTCTGTGTGTGTTGAGCTTTAAGGCTCTCTATTACGTGAGGGAGATAGACTAAGTGCGGCAATAAGGTACACAATCCTAACATAGTATTAATGCGAAAGTGAGTATGTTTGTTTATTAAGGTTTCATGCTAAAACGGCTGAACGGATTCGGATGAAATTAGGCACATAGGTAGGCCATGACCTGGGTTAGGACATAGGATACTTTTTATCCCGATAAACGCAGACATGTTACTTTTGTATTTATTTTATTTATAATGTCACTGAATGCTGCACCGGTTGACGTCATCACGTCAACGATGGCTGTCGCTGAAAACCAGCGCTGGGCATCTACGCGAAACGGCCACCGCTCAGCATAATGCTGAGTGGTGGCCGTTTTGCGTGGATGTGACGCATATTTTCCCCCAACTTGTTCTTTTTGTACGTGTGTTCTATCTTTGCGTCATGTTTACCGCAAATAAACGTATTTTCTTTCTTCATTCAGACGAAGTCGCCCACAGAAAGCTTAATAAAGTCCAAGTCAAGTTATTTATTTCAAATAGGCATCACATAAAAGGCACTTTTGAACGTCAAAAGGCATTTATAAATTTTAAAAGTCGCAGCCATTACTGTGTTATTAGGTACAGCAACCAAAGAAGTCCCTTGAGCCAAGTGGCCATTCAGTGGTACCTGACTTAATATGATACACTTCGACGAACCAAAATCTCTTAAAAGCAATTTCGGTTTGGATAGCCAGCAGCATAACAGATTAACAGCTGATTTGGCTTTTATGTTTTCACCTTAAATGCGAAAAACTACTTTTTTTACAATTTATGCCACTACTAGCTTTTGCCCGTGGATTCGCTCGCGTTAATTTAGAATTTGACAATCAATTCGGGTTGTACTCTGCTTGTTGTTTGGCAGCAAAAATCTCTTATCACACTACTAAAGATTCTATAATAATACATTATTCAATCATGATTCTAAAGACACGTGGCGCCATCTATTATCATAAGAACGTTATTGTTGTTTTCCTCGGGAACAGTACTTTTTTTCGGGATTTAAGGTATGTCCGTTTCTGTACACCTGACAACATATTATTATATGCAAAAATTTCAGGATGATCGGTTCAGTGGTTTAGGCGTGAAAGGGTAACAAACAAAAAAAACAAACTTACTTTCGCATTTATAATATTATAGTTAGGATTACCGATCCACCTACCGATATGCTTATTCAAAATACTAAAGTTACACAATACGTGCACCATTTCAGGCGTCCAATATTTTATTAATACGTGATCGACGCTAAAACAATTTCAAACAGCATCTCAACCACATCTCCCTTCCACATCTTAGCAACCATTACCATATTTTACCATCCATTTCGTTTTTCGTTGCGCCGTTTTACCGCCAAAACGCCATAAAAGAGCAATCTAGCTCATATACATATATTTTGACGGCGTAATGGCGAACAGCGATCGGCTATTCAATAATGCTGTGGCTATCGAGGTACTCATCATTACATCTACCAATAAAATCTTTAATGGCATTACATTTGCGCGTCAGGCCGAGAAAAATTGAACAGTGTGGAAAAAATTGGTAAATACTTACTAGGTTTTAATGCGTATTTCGCGTACTAGATTTTGTTATGGTGGTGTTTTGTTACGCAATGCTAATTTGCTATGTAGTATTCTGATTAAATTGTTATGTAAATGTTTGATTGCATCTTGAAGTTGAAGCCAATCATCACTTGCAGCAGTATTTAAGGAGTTCACTAGTGTAGTGAACTCCTTAAATGCTGCAATATTGTTTGTGTTAATATGCAACCCTTTTTATCTGGAAAAAGGGTTCGATAAAGCAAAAGAGATCTACCAGCGCTGGGGCTCTGTCTTGCATAGTTAGTTTTGCGTGGAAGTGACGCATGTTTCCCCAAACCTTTTGTTATTTTTGTGTTTATGTTCTTTTTGCGTCATGTTTACCGCAAATAAACGTATTTTCTTTCTTTCTTTCTTTATTTGCTTTCTGAAATAGATGATATATCTGGTTTTATGCACAGGAATAGCCTATTAAATATGCGTCAAAGGTTTCTCGTAAAATTTCTCCAAAGAACATAAGGCCCGCTTTCGTTTAATGTTTGCTGTTAATTACCGATAGTACTCAATGTGGTACTTACATAAATATTGTCCTCCCTAACTTTCCTAAGTACTACATTATTACTACTTAAAGTGAAACCCTGTAAAAGGTACGTTATAATGGGTACCAGTACTTGGAATATCTTTAGAAAGATCAAAATATCTAATGGACTTTGGTGATATTAATTTATTTTTAGGTGCTTACTTTACGGGAAAGTAAGTTTTCATTTTGATTAACTAATTTAGGTATAACTTGTCAATAGTAGGCTTTTTATGTCCCCAAGTGTAATGCTTACTTTGTAAAAAAACAGTCTGGTATAAAAATACGCCTCAGGTTCACAATAATTAATCCTGATTAAAATATTTAACCACGGCAAAACCTACACACACTGCCCTATAAACTGCACTCTTTTCTTGCTTTCCAGTGTACTCAATCGGCCATAAAACGGGGTACAATTCCCGACACCAGGCTAGGCCATGGTTTAATATTCAGGCTTTTTATTGCGTCCAGCCGACCGTGGGACCGCGAAACTAAAACAAAAAAAAAATGGCCGGTCTGTGCACTTATTGTTGCCAGCCTGTGTAGGCTCTATTTCATTGAGCTTGGTTGCATGATAAACCTTTGTGTGAATACGAAGAAAAGCTTTAGGAATCAGAAAAACAAAACGTTTCTAGTTTAAATTTTTAACGACGACTTCCCGATGACCTTAACATTTTTAGGTTTAACTCCTTAGATGAGTGCATCTAAGGAGTTAACCCTAAAAATGTTCTTGTCTCACAAAACTGCACTCACTAAAATACTAATTTCTTTTTCATTTCTCCTTTCGCAGGTCTGCTGAATGAAATTTCTTAAGAAATAAGCAGTACCTTTGTACTTAAATTATCGCTCTGTATTTTACTGTGTGTACATAATAAAAAAAATCAAGCCAAAATTACATTATGAAATTAGTGCTCGACTTTTTCGCTCGTGGTTCCCCCGGGCGATCGACTGACGCTCCCCGCAGGCGGTCCCCTCGCCCGCACTTATAGGAAAAAGTCGCTCTATAATTTTATGTCCCTAATTTCGTGATGTAATTTTGACTGTACAGTTTCAACCAAACTAAGGAAGTCCCACCATGCACGCATGCATCTAAAAACTCATTCACACCTATTAAAACACCTTCGTTATTCTGATTAACCTGAGAAATCACGAACCTGCACAAAAAATACTACTCATTCTTACTATTAAACAAAGATTTCTAGACTGCGGATCATGTTGTTTATAGATTAATAGAAGCAATTAACTATTACCTACTTTCACAAAAGACATCGTTATCTTTAATAATGGGAATCTGAACACAATGTCTAATGTGGGAGATTTGATATCTTCCATCTTCCAGCTCAGTTTGTGTCTTAGGCAGACGCTAGAATACAGGGGGCCTAAAATGGACGCTTTGGCAGAATCATAATATGATCTGCGTACAATTCATACATCCCGCAATTCATCTGTTTGACAGCTGCTATTTGACATTAGACTTCAAAAGCAACTCATAATTTGTGGGCCATTTTACGAAACTCCATACAAAACTGTCAAACAGATGAATTGCGGGATATGAATTGTACGCAGATCATATTAAATGATTCTGCCAAAGCGTCCATTTTAGGCCCCCAGGTTGCTAGGTTGCTATACATTGAAATTGTATGATGATTGAAAGTGTTCTATGTATAAAAACTTGACAGTTCATGATATTTTTTTAAATATTTGATAACATTTTATCGTGCCTACAAGTCACAACACTATCACTAAATATTGAAATTAGGTATAAAGCAAATTCTCAAAGAAACTCTTTTTGGCATAAAACTGGCTGTTCTGTTTGTAAACTAAGTAGCCTTTACCAGAAGTGATCATCTTATTATTTAGTGGTTCAGCAGCTTCAATATCATCAGGATTGTGCCGGAATATAGCAGTTCGTCGTGGACGTGGTACGACAGCGGCTCCCTTAACATCTTCTTCTGTCATCTGAAGACAGCCGCCACGCAACCATCGATGCGACGCTCTGCTAGAGTGACTGTCACCAGCCAGTGTCACTCTTATCCGACCTTTTCGGTAATTCCAGTAACTTCGTAACAAAAATAAACGGCGCTACTTGCTGCGCCGTCATATAGAAGTTATATGATGGTTACCAAATGAATCAGGAGAAACATTTACATTTGCGTAGTACCTACATTTGTCTCGACTCGACCAACTCCCATTTATCTGTCTGTCAGTCTTCCATTCTTTTATTTTTTCACTAATCTAAAATCATGTAACGAAATCATTTGTTTTAATTAGACACAGACTAATTCAGGTCTTTGCACAAGCGGAGTTAATGATCGTAAGAAATCTAAGTAATTGCCCAACACATTTCATGTTCATTACGTAGTTATAGAAGTGAAGTTTTTTATAGAATAAAAAGGCTTCAAAGGAGTTTCATACTTGGTATCTGATGCCAGAATCTCTGCCAGAATCCAGAAGGCAATAACAAAGATGACTCTGTAAATGAGGCGCTGTCCCACAAACAATGGGACACTTAATTTCGCCTGCACCGTATGGTAACTGATGGACTAAGATACCAAACTCATAGCCAAATTCTGGGTCGACTATTGCCATCACCGAAAAGCCATCTTGCCAGCGTTAAAAAGAGAATAACAATTGCTGTGTAAAGCCAGAATCTCCCCAAGTCATAGATAAAACTTGCTTTTACATTTGCAACGTCTGCGACAGCCCTCAAGAGATCTATGAATGCGGTTTTAATAAGCTATATACATTGTTTAACATCAAACCTTTCTACATAATTATATCTGTAACGGTTGGCATTTGCCATAGTGACGATTTCGGTTCAAAAAGTCACTCGCTTTGAACAAACATAGGCAGACCTTAAACAGGCAAATGAAAATGAGCTAGCGAAACTCCGTAGATGACATGATGGGTATTAATATCTAAACACGAATAAAAATAAAAAAGATTTGAAGTTTTATTGGGGGGGGGGTCAATTTAATTATAATGTATTTTATTATTTATTTAATTTACACGGCTTAAAAAACCAATTACATAAATCAAAGTACATACAAACAACATAACACATACACTAATCACACCAATTAAATACTATTGTTTTCACAAAAAATTTGGCACATAACCATTAAATTGGGAAATTTATTGGCGAACAGAACGTAGTCCGGGTTGGCTTCCACGAGCTTATTTAGTGCGGTCAACACACGCGGTACGGGAGACGCAACACGGGCTGCTGTCCGACACGAAGGCACGCCTAGCAGTCGATGTTTTCTGCCACGGAGATAATTATTCGGTGTAAGACTCGAATCAGCTCATTATGGATGTCAGGCGCATCCGTCATACCCTTCCACACTTTGAGCATAACGCCTACCTGGCCACAAGCCCTTCTGGTCTCCAGCATATGATATCCCAGACATCCTAATAGGAACTTTGTAGGATAGAGGTAGGGGTACTATACCCGAGAGTTCCTCTGTAAAGAAAACGCAGGAATGCTTTTTGCACTTTTTCTAGAAGAAGCGCATACTTTGCTTCGTGCGGATTCCATACAGAAGAACTAGCTCCTAGCTTGGTTCGGACAAGTGCCAACAACCGCTAATAATGATGTTACTTGCGGTACGAGTTGAAGAAGCTTGTGGCTACAGCCGCACGGGTCAATCCATCAGGTTAAGCTACGCTTGCCGGGGTTGGTTCGTGGATGGGTCCCCATCTTTAAAATCAAAATATTTTATTTCACATAAGTCTACATGGGCACTTACGAAACGTCAGAAGCGTCAGAAGCTAGTACGGTTCCAATTGGTCGTTTCCGATAGACAAGAGCCGGTAAGAAACTCCACGGTTAGGTACTCTTTTAAAAATAATTGGCTTTTACAATGTTTTCAAACCACAACGTTAATAGGTATGGGAGGACAGTGTAGGCCCGTCAAAAGTACCAGGTACTTAACAAAATAGAAAATGGTCTACAAATCTACAGCCTACTAAAAAAAAAACGATAAAAAATTAAAAGAATAAAAGTTAGAACCTTGTTTACATACCAAGACTCCTCCGTGCCTCGGAAATCCCAATCCAATAGTCCCTACGTAATGTCCATAAAAATATTTAATAATACCAGATGCAATAAAAGACGAAACCAGTGATACGACATTTATAAATAAGCTCAAGCAAATATTAATTCAAAAAGCATACTACACAATAAACGAATACTTAAACGACAAAAAAATTGATTTAATACAAACTGACAACACAAACAGTAAGTCGTCAGATACATGCCTACATACATAGATAAATATTATATTATATTAAATGTTTAAAATTGACCTTTAGAAATAATTATTGTACAATCGAGCAGCCAACATGTCCAGTAGTGGACGTCTTTCGGCCAATGATGATGATGATGATTGTACAACCTATGAATTTTGACCCCTGAGTTTGTTTCGCCATTTCTTCTCAGGGGTAGTCAGATAGGAAATGTCGGCTACATCTAGATTTTTGTTTTTTATATGACGTGTAAAAGTGATTTTAATATCCTATTTACAGAATAGACGATTTCATTTCATTTCAATTCATTTCAATGATTTCAATCAAAAAAACGTTTCTAAATATATTTAATTAATGTTAATAATCTATAAAATTGTTGATTGCTTATTGTTTTGCTGATTTTTTTTTTATACCTATTGCTGTGCCCTACAGGGTCCGTAATTGTACCTTAGCTTTAAGCCATTGTGACACCTTTACCTATACATTATGGAATGCAAATAAATATATGAATATAAAAGCATGTTAAGCTGTTGGTCCCGGCTGTCATTTGTGGATCTTTGATAGTCGTTATGGGTCGTTAGGAACCGAAAAGTCTGACAACCAGTCTTACCAAGGGGTATTGTGTTACCCAGTTACTGGGTTGTGGAGGTCAGATAGGCAGTCGCTTCATGTAAGATACTGGTATTCATCCTGCAACCTGGAAAGACTGGAAGCCGACCCCAGCATAGTTGGGAAAAGGCGGGCAGATTGACTTCAAGTACTACTTCATAAAATCTGTTTTCTTTTGTTTTATCGTGTTAAACTTATTTTTTGAGCTGATATTTTAAGTGACTACACCAACTGCGGTCGATGCCCCACAAAAAAAACATCAAATTAATTATTTTTTTGTTTTATCATGTTCAGAAGGCCAATTCTCGTAATTTAAAACGTTCAAAATCTAGTCGCAATCTCATCTTGGCGACAAACAAACGTCAAAAAATTGTCAAAATGTAGGGAAATAAGAGGTATTTTTGACAGATTGAGACTGAGATCAGACTGTGAACGTTCTTAAAATTAGTAGAATTGCCCCTCAGATATCGATACCCATCACATCAGCGGAGTTCTCTAGCTAATTTAATTTGACCCTGTATAGTTACAGTCGCCAGCACATCATGTTATACCAAACTGTCAAATTTCTCCAAATGATTTAAAACCTTATGATTTTAAATTTTCTCATTCGATTTTGAACTTAAGCATATTCTTACGTTCAAAATCGAATGAGAAAATTTGACAGTTCGTGGTAACTTGATGTGCTGGGGACTATACCTAGTAACTACTTAATGCTACTAGGCACATTTCATAAGTACTCTTTGTAGCCCGTAATCTATGTGAAATAGGTATAAACAACATTATTTTTAGTATATGCGAAACACGAAACACGTGTCTAGTATTTTTATGTAAAGAATCTATGTTCAAAATTTCAAAACTGTATCATGAATAATCACAAAGTTATAAGGTTGTTATGTACCGGGTTGTCCGTACAAAAATATGCTAACGGCGCCCCCGCACCTCCAGGGTCGTCTTGCGCTGATTGATAATAATTTGGCAGTAGGTACCTAACCGTACGGCGATTGTATTGTAAGTAATTAAATGGTGATAGCATTTTCCATCACACTTAAATATTTTTGGGACAAAATATAACATGGTGTATAAATGATTGAAATCGATTCAGTTCCTTATTCTGAACAAATTATATTCAGGTTCATCATATACTAAAAATAATGTTGTATAGTTTCACAAGACGTAATAGAATACACAGTACCTACGACATCATGTACCTACATGCTCCTGTCAACAATTGAAGCTTCAAAGTATGTAATAATACTTGTTTACAACTTTGATACAGCCGCCATTACAGATGTAACGAGTTTCAATAACAGTAATCTTGTAAAGGTCGGCAAATGACGGGTTAATCTTAGTTAATCTTGGTTTAAAGTAGTCACTTGAATATAATGCCTCATGCCTGTACTCAACTCGTAATCTAGCTGTTATTTCTCATAAATGTAGGTACAGTTTTTTTTTTTTTATATTGCTTTCTATCTCAGGCTGTATGTCCAAATTTTCTTTAATTTCACTGTGAAGTTTAATGATTTAAATTTGTTATATTTTAATATAGATTGGTTAAAAAAAACAATTTTTTGATTTTTTAAGGTAATCCTAACTATTATAGGTACATGCGAAAGTGAGTTTGTTTGTTTGTTACGTTTTAACAATTAAACGGCTGAACGGATTTGGATGAAACTTGAAACCATGGTAGACCATGACCTGGGTTAGGATAAAAAAGATACTTCTTATCCCGGTAAACGCAGACGAAACCGTGGGCAGAAAGAAGCTAGTTTTTTTTTATAAACAACATTATTTTTAGTAGGTATATGCGAAACCTGAATATAGTTTGTTCAGAATAAGGAACTCAATCGATTTCAATAATGTTTACACTATGTTATATTTTGTCCCAAAAATGTTTAAGTGTGATGGAAAATGTTATCACCATTTAATTACTTACAATACAATCGCCGCGCGCCGTAGGGTTAGGTACCTACTGCCAAATTATTATCAATGAGCGCAAGACGACCCTGGAGGCGCGGGGGCGCCGTTAGCATGTTTTTGTACGGACAACCCGGTAACATACCAACCTAATAACTTTGTGATTTTTCATGATACAGTTTTGAAATTTTGTACATAGATTCTTTACATCAAAATACTAGACACGTGTTTCGGGTTTCGCATATACTAAAACTAATGTTGTATATTTGGAAAAATCTCTTACCTGTTAATGTTAGGTAGGTACTAGTTTTAAACTAATCTAGCTATGCACTGTTAACTTTTAGGTAGACAAATATTTCAACTGATAACTATATTATTTTCAAACTCAAACCGCCTTATTACAAAACAAGATTTACATTTTGACATGGCTTAAACCATGCAGCCAGTTTTTGTAATAAGAACGTAACTCTGATTGAAATACCGTTCTTTATACAAAACTGAAAACTTAGTTCGGTACTAAGTTGTCAGTTTTGTATTAGGAAATTTACCGAAGATGGAATAAAGTTCGAAATTCAATAATGGCTTCATGTTTTAAACCTGGGTCTGAAGATAAACTTTGTTTTGTAATAAGGGGGGAAAGGATTTATTGCAATTAAACCATTTAGAGGCACTTTTGAATTGTCAGTGGGTCGATCAGTCAGAGAGATGAAGCTAGAGTAGAAGAAGAGAAGTATTTTCTGAAGATTAACCCATGTCAACAAGTTTCCGCTCCCGGATACATTGCGGATTCGTGGAATCTATAAAATTATTCTTATTAAATGATCAATTGTTAGTCAACAGAGAATGAGATTCCTTACTAATGATTAGATATCACTCTTAAGCAAAATTAAGTTATTAAGAGGATAATAAACACTTGTGGTGGGAACTTCTTATTAAAAGACTTGTTTCTTAGTACCATTTTTTCTTATTTCTTTGTTCAACAGGTTTTAAAACAAAAGTACCATAGAGTATTCTATTCTATTCTATTCTACCATAGACCTACTTATTTCACTCTCGTCGTACTAAATGCAAATTAAACGAGTGAACATCATCAATAAATGTACCACACAACAGCAATTAACGTTTCGTTCCACGTATAACACATACTAACATATTGTTTAATGTGTCAAAATTGAAAAATTATGCACAACTTTGGGGCCATGAAACTGGCGGGAACCACACAAGCCATAAACGAAAACCAAAAAAAAAGACTACGAAACAACGGATTTAATGTATTCTATGACATATTTACTTTGTAAATAATCCACTACTCAGTGCGTATACAATAAATCAGGGTGGACCATTATAAAAGTAATTCAAAATTTGGCCGATTTATAGGAATCATTTTAATTTCAGCGACACAGTTATACTAGCTCATACCTATTTTTTCTAGATCTGGATCCACATTTCTTCATTTATCATTATGATTGACATCTAATAATTTAGAAAAGGACTGTTAATAACGTAAATAACAAACTGGAGTAAGAGCTCTTACTCCAGTTTATTAATGATCCCCTAAAGTCAGTGTGAACTTCACACTGACTTTAGGGGATCATTAATCTTTGAACTTGACTCTTTTTAATATCTCACCCCAGAAAAGGTTTCTGTCAAACGATCTAGTAACGCAATAAGTATAGTTTAAATATAATATACAGGGTCAAATTAAATTAGCTAGCGAAACTCCGCAGACGTGATGGGTATCAATATATAAACACAAAAAAATGAAAATGAAAAAGATTCGATGGTTTTTTTTTCGGGTCATCGACCTCTGGTAGTGTTGTTACTAGAAGTATGAGTTGAAGCAATCTGTTTAAATTTCAAGTGACTTGATGACCCCAAAAAAATCATCAAATTATTTTTTTTTTTAATTTATCATGTTTTGATATCGATACCCGTCACGTCCGAGGAGTTTCGCTAGCTAATTTAATTTGACCCTGTATAGGTACGTGTTGAAAGACTTACACAAATGAAAACAAATTATTTCGTATTATTTCGTGAAATCTATAATAGAATTGCTTTTGTGTAAGTCGGCAACCTTTTTCTAATTCCGCTCTTCAGCACTCATGACACAGTCGCTAACTTCGTGGCCTAAACGTAAATAACAAGTAACAGTTACTTGAAACATCAAAAGTTCGCAACTAGGTTGTAACGATGTAAATTAACCTTTATATATCAAGCAGCATTGCCTATAATAGAAATATATAGCTTTTTTCCGTTTTTTAGACCGACATAAAGCTATAAATATTTTAGTTGTAATTGAATTTAATAGTCCTAGGTAACACGCGAATGACGGAGGTGCTCGTTAGGATAATAATTTTAACAATCAATTGGTTGTTTGGGCTATATTTCATTCGATATTGGACTGTCTATTGGTGTTGGTAACTTTTGTATAAAGAACTAGCTGTTGCCTGAGACTTCGTCTGCGATCCAGGATGAAAAGTAGCCTATGTCCTTCTCCAGTTCATGGTCTCCCTATGTGCCCAATATCATCCAAATCTGCCATTTTAGCGTGAGAGCGCTAAAACTCCGTTTATAAATAGGTCATCATTCATAATTAGGATAGGAAGTTAGGATTGCAATATCCCAAAGACACGTCTTATAAACCGTGATCTGTAATGTATAGGTACCCTCATTGGTCTTCAGTTCACAGTGCTCATCTTCTAGAAGTAGTATCTTGACTTCAATAATCCGTAATCGTTCAAAGCAAAGAGGTATTATCGACGGTAATTCGCAGGACCATTTGTAAATGAAGACTAGGTTTTTAGGCGATCGCCGTTTCTATTATTCACTTGAATTGTTATTTTCCGACCAGTTTAATACCACGATGCAAAACACACGTCACAGGCGATCTGACGGCGGTTCCGACCATCATAATTAAAACATTCGAAACATCCATTGAAACATTAATTTTTTTAATTTTTGTTTTTTCGTCTTAGGTTAAGACACACACCACCACACCACACCACACCACCAACCACCACACTAACAACTTATGGATCTGATCTTGATCTGAAATAAATAAATATATATAAGGTGTACCATAAATAACGCACAGCCTCTTAAGGGGTCATTGAACTCATCATTATAAACGCACAGCCTCTTAAGGGGTCATTGAATTCATCATTATGAACAACTTTTACTATGGGACCAAATCTGAAATCGCGGAAAAAAAATCAGCTGTTCCCTACATTTTGACGAATTATACGAACATAAATGTAGGGCACAGCTGATTTTTTTTCACGATTTCAATTTTGGTCCCATAGTAAAAGTTGTTCATAGTGATGAGTACAATGACCTCTTAAGAGGTTGTGCGTTAATTCTGGGTCATAGCGTGCCGCTACAGTGGCGACATTCTCATTCATTTTCGCCTTCATGTTTTATGAAAATATTTTATTTTCATTAAACATTATTTATTGATTTATTTACAATTTTATAAAATAGCATCTTGGAGCAACCTGTATTTATAGAACTGTAGCACAGAGATAATAATTATCCGGGGTCATGGATGATCATGGAGAATCAATGCGAAAGAGAGAGCTTTATTATTTAGTTTGTTTGTTTTTTTTATTTTTCAATTTATAATTATTTATCTTAATATAATAGGTAAGTAAGTACATTTTTTTTTTACATAAAATATTAAAAAAAAAAATATTATTGGCCATTAGCCCTACCAGTGTGTCAAATTAATGTCACCACTGTAGCGGCACGCTTTATAATAATTATATCTTCAAAAATTCAGGCAGCTGACGCGTTTGCGTACAAAATGAATTTCTGTATACTTAACCTATGTTTTGTCATCCATAATATGAATTTCTTTAAGCACCTGTATATGCTTTAAAGTTCAAAGTGAAGTAATCATACTTCATTTGGAACTGGTGACTCAACTCGACTCCAGTAAAACGTCGTCACCTGTCTCAGGGATTGGTAACGTTACACCGTCCTTGCACAAGTGGGTAAGGTTGCTCGATAGTCACTCACGGTAAACTTGTTCCCGTGGTGGCAGCCTGTCACACCGATACGTAACAAGATAAAGATTTTTAATCTGTAACATCTTTTCTCTCACTTTCTGTGAGAGTAATTTCGTAAGGGATGGATGTGTATCACAGGAAGCGACAGCTTGAGCATGGTATAAGTAAGTACTTTTTAATAGCATGGAATTAGTAAGTACTTTATAATAGCATGGAATTAGTGTACTTACTCATGGAATTTGTAATCACTATATAGATTGTAAGTATGTGTGTAGAGATCATTTCTGTCGCTGCTCAGTTGCTTATTAGTAAGGTGAGATGTCAGATGTTACACATATTAGCTTTTGCCCGCGGCTTCACCCACGAAAATTACCCTACGGGAACGTACCATCCTGATTAGCCTATTCGTATGCTAGACGATACGCGTGGGCGCAAAAAGGTGACCGAGAGACAGATAGTTATTAAATCCAAATGTTTTTTTATTTTTATCCAAATATTATTTATTTATTTATTTAATAGTTTAAGCACACAAATGTACAGAGGCGGACTATTAAGTCCGCCTCTCTACGCCGCCATAGGTATTTTCTACTAGTCGTCAACCGTTGGGCGATGCAGAGACAAACAGTGGTAGGTGCAATAGTGAGAATTGAGGAATAAAGTAATATTATTTAAATATAAATATATACATATACCTATTAAAACTATAAATATTGTATATTATAACTGAACAGGCAACATACTAAGCTGTGCTGCTGGGGAGTTTGTTGCGCCACTTCTTCCCAGCTAAAGCACTAGGACGTGGTGAAGGGCGGGCGTTTTTAGAGGACTGTCTTTTGTCATTTTGGCGTTCAAAAAGTACTGATTCTCAGCCTAGTTTGAATAAATGACTTTTGATTTGATTATGATGATACTTATGATTCTAAAGTCTAACTTTAAAATAATAATTAATCATTTGAATATTTTCACCCTTAATTTGTAATATTCTAGCGCCGCTATTGACCACCTATAGGTTAGCCATGTTATTTTAATTAAATTGCAATAACTTTTGGCAGAGTTAACCGATTTTAATGAAATAAAAGCCAAATGTAAGATACGGAATTTGATCATATTTACAATCCCTAAATCTCTTAAGAGATATCTACACAAAAATTTCAATATTTCATGTGAATTTTAAAATCATCCCCTATTTTATCCCCTTGGGGTATGAATTCAAAAACACTGAAAATCTATTTTTTTATTCCTTACCAAAAGCATACATTTGAGTTTTCATTACCGAAACAGAAATGCTGGGTTTCCCATACAAACTTTCAACTCCTGTATATCACGCCATTTAAGATGTTTTTTATTATTGACAAATAGTAGCCCATGTCCTTCCCCAGGGTGCCATCTATCTCCTTGGCAAATTTTATCAAAATCGATTCTGTGATTTAGGCGTGAAAAGGTAACGTACAAACAGACAGACAGACAGATTTACTTTTGCATTAATTTATAATATTAGTATTGATGGATATTTGTAATCTAGTAAATAGGTAGGTGACTATTAGAAAGACCATTCATGATTTTGCGTCATACCCACTATTTATCACATATGTGACGGTCAAAATGTTAAACAGGTTATCTTAAAAAATTACGAAATATAAACAAAAAGCGTGTCACGTTTATTTTTTCGAAAACAATTTGAAAGTAAGAATAAAGATTTACAACCTATAAAATACTTAATTAACATTTTAGACTACCTATAGATATTTCCAGTTAGTTTTTGACAACTTTTGGCTAATTTGATAATTTTTGATTCGTTTCTGAAATATAGATAATTTTTCGCAAGTTTTCAGAAAATTCAAATCAAGTTCAAAGACGCAAGAAATTTATTTGATAAATTAGTGTTGTTACACCACGGTGTGACAGTCATCCATATGACCCATCGGTTATGTATTAACTTTTTGAGGTTGCCCAGTTGTAGTATTTGAGCAAGTAGCTTGCATAACTGGTAATGTATCTTAAGTATTGATAACACTTATGACACCGATCAGCAGTTATTTTTAACACCGCAATTTGTGCACTTTCTATCAGACAGTATTCGTTTATTATGGATTGATATTTCTTTTCATTTATTGATAGCAGCTGGCAACATAATCTAACATCAAGCCTGTATTCTCCTAAGGGTAAGGCAGAGATTAATCACCGTATATAAGGTGTATCTATTCATACACGATATCTCTTGAGGGGTCATTGTCCTCATTATTATGAACAACTTTTACTATGGGTTTATTGATAGCAGCTGGCAACATAATCTAACATCAAGCCTGTATTCTCCTAAGGGTAAGGCAGAGATTAATCACCGTATATAAGGTGTATCTATTCATACACGATATCTCTTAAGGGGTCATTGTCCTCATTATTATGAACAACTTTTACTATGGGTTTATTGATAGCAGCTGGCAACATAATCTAACATCAAGCCTGTATTCTCCTAAGGGTAAGGCAGAGATTAATCACCGTATATAAGGTGTATCTATTCATACACGATATCTCTTGAGGGGTCATTGTCCTCATTATTATGAACAACTTTTACTATGGGTTTATTGATAGCAGCTGGCAACATAATCTAACATCAAGCCTGTATTCTCCTAAGGGTAAGGCAGAGATTAATCACCGTATATAAGGTGTATCTATTCATACACGATATCTCTTAAGGGGTCATTGTCCTCATTATTATGAACAACTTTTACTATGGGTTTATTGATAGCAGCTGGCAACATAATCTAACATCAAGCCTGTATTCTCCTAAGGGTAAGGCAGAGATTAATCACCGTATATAAGGTGTGTCTATTCATACACGATATCTCTTGAGGAGTCATTGTCCTCATCATTATGAAAAACTTTTACTATGGGACCAAACCAGAAATCGCGAAAAAAAAAATCAGCTGTGCCCTACATTTATGTTCTCATAACTCGTCAAAATGTAGGGAACAGCTGATTTTTTTTCGCGATTTCAGGTTTGGTCCCATAGTAAAAGTTGTTCATAATAATGAGTACAATGACCCCTTAAGAGTTTATTGAAAATAAACCTGTATAGGTACACCCACATTTCGCCAGTTTTGTTTAAGTCCCATATGTAATAGGGGGTGAGCCTATTGCCATCAACCGGGCACAAATTCAAACTCCGGGCTACATAATGTAACATGATCAACAATTAAAACTTTTCACTGCCCAATCCTCGAAAGTTGCATTTTAGGACTACCTTAGCGATATTAGTTACGTAAGATTTTCAAAATATAGATCAGCACAATACACTCAATGGTTGATTATAAGCTTTATACAATAATCTAATAAGTTTATCATAAGTAACTTTTAATCTATTTCACAGCAGGCAATTATTGCTGAAATAGGTCTGTCCCAAGTTCCTAAAAAGCATTCCGTGGTACGTGTTGACTCTCCTGCCAGGGTTGCGAGTTTGTCCGAAAGGGATATCGTGGCCCTGGCACACAGGCAAATGAAGGAACACGGGTGGGTTTTAGTCAGTAAAAGTCTGACACGCCCTCCGCCCATCAGAGCGGGAGAAGTTATTTTATAATTTCCCACCCAAAAAAACAAAAAAAGGGGTACGTGTATGACCAGGATGTATGAACGTAAACGAAGCAAAAGTAGTATGTAAGGATCGTAGCAGGTGGCGTTCTATAGTTTTTGCCTACCCCCATGGGAAGAAGGCGTGAGTTTATATAATTATGTGTATGTAAAAAACATTCCAAAATCTTACTTTCCAATTTTAAAACAATATTCGTAGCATAATACAATTTATGTAAATAAATATTCACACGTATTGTATGTCATATTACGCAACACACAATCAGTTGCGTCACCTCACTGTGATAAAACGATAGGTAACGACATGGCTGGTTGATCATCTTAAGTGAGATACTTATCAGTTATCACAGATTTACACAAAACATTTTTAATAAATGCAACGTGTGAATCATGTAAGAAAATATAGATATGAGAAGAAATTACATTCAGTGAATGCATAGCAGAGTCATGCTGACTGGCTAATATTTTTATCTTGGCATGAGAATTTCTCGCTTATTTCGTGCCGACACTGAAAAAGAAGAATACCTCGCATCGTATTGCATCCCCCACATTGCGAGGTTGTAGTTGCATATTCCCACTTGGGGGCGGTTTAGAGACCTTTGAGACCTCGCAATGTGGGGCTACCTCGACTGTACCCAGCATGGTGTAGTTGTGAAACTCCTGCCCTCCATGCCCCAAAAATGCACAGCTACCATTGTGCTGCCACCGTCGAGGTCGAGGAAGTGGTGAAGTTTAGGACGAACAAAATATAATAACCTTTAGTGTTATCGACACGGCAAAGAAGACTATCGCATCAATGTACTAAACCAGCAAACACAATCACTCACACACACTAACATTATACCACACACTCACACATACACACAAAACACAACAAAAACACACACACACGCGCACACAAACTACTCAAGAGCATGCATGCACTAAATTTCTTAATTAAAATTTTAATTTTACGTTAATTTAATATTTTTTTTGCATACTATTGTTATTGTTTCAAAAACAGGGGAAGACACTGACTCCTGTAACACAGGTACCACCTAGCTCAGGAGTCAGGGCTTCAAATTAAAATGTAACTCGTTAATAAGTGACAATTTATTTATTAAACTAATATTTACATAATATATACGCTAACAGACTTAAAATAATAATATGTACATGTATATAAAAAAAGAAAGGAGACAGAATCATAGGGCATCAAAACATTCGTCCACATCGCTGTCAACAGGAAAAGTGCCCAAAAGACTGGCAGCTTTGCCACGTTGTATGGCAATGCTGATTCTTTGGCCGAAAAATAGACCAGCCCTCTGGTCACGTGAACTCCTAAATTATTATTAATGTCAATAAAACATTTTTTATTATTATTATTCTCTCCTTTATTTAATTAAATATACATATAAATTATATTTTTAAATATTAGAATATAAAAACATTTAAAAATATAAAAAATAGTAGCCCAGGGCTCCAGAGAGAGGAACCTCCTAACAATGCGAGCCGTGTCCAGAAGTACCGCTTACCTTATTATTTTTATTATTAAACCTGAAAATTACAGAGTAATTACCTCTCAAGTTACTTCTAAACAAGGTTGCACTATCTTCAACTGCATCATAGTTCAACATTAGGTCAACACAAACCAATCCAAAAATGCATAAAATCTTCAGAATCTTCTTCAAAACAGTCTAGCATGGTTATATCTATCTGGTCAATAAAGGATCATCTTGAGAGCTATGGGTTGCTACACACTATTGGCACAGTTAAACGAATAAAATTGCTGATTAAACTGTAAATCCCTGAGTTACATGAATGTTTGCTATTAGATTCGATACACTGCAACGCTACTTTTTATCGGTCACGCTGACTTCTGTCGGATTTGCAATGTCCTAACGCATTAGTGTAAAGTTTTTTTATTTTTTTATTAATGTTCAAAAAAAGTATATCGCAGAGTTAATAATTTTATGCTAAAAACCACAGAAGCCTTTGATGGCTTATACATGGCTAGCGAGTTCGGAAATTATATTTATACTTATTATCTATAATATAGGTACTACAAAGTAACAATTAATACTGTAAGCTTGTGAGTTTTACTTTCAGTGATAAAGGACTACTTAAAACTCGGTTTAATTCTAACTAATATATGGCAGCAATTTTCTGAAACTAATCAACCATTACTTTGATCTATTTTTAAATAAAATATGTCTTTAAGTTGTCCGGAAATTGGGAAAAACTAAAAACGGACGGAAAAGTTCGTAGGAAAACTTGAATTAAAGAAAAACTTCCACTGTATTGAAGTCGGCTAAAAATCAAAACTAATTACTTCAGCTATCGTTATACCTGAATCGCTCAATTACCGTATATAATCGAATCACCTACCGACTTTTATAAACCATTGTATAGTCACGGAAAAATGTAACTACCCGCATTCCTTTTACAAATCTCATGGTTTACGTAACCATGAAAATTTGAAGGACCGCGATTCGATTGCGATGTTTAAATCGATTGGTTTCAGTAACCGATGCACGTGGCCTTATCGATTCCATCGGCAATCGATTGATATCGTAAAAGTAGCATTGGCTTTCCAATGTCGGCAAAAAGTGTATGATTTTCATTTTCTTTATGTTATGCTCATTTTCTCGTGATTTTTTTTCATGTCTATCGGGTTCCTATTATGAGCGAATTTCACCAATGTAACTGAGCGCGATCAGCACATCTAATTCGCGTTCAAGATCTGTCAGTGTCAATATCTCAACAATTTTGACATTGACAGCTTTTCAGTTTCATTACTGAAATTACTGCGGCTTATTCCCATCTCTTCCCATTCCCATCTCTTCCCCTATACGTTTATACCTTGAAAAGGATTTTTTTGTAGGAATAAACGCCTAGGGGAAGAGATGGGAAGGGGCAGAGATGGGACTAAACCATTACTGCAGCACATTACTGCTGGAGAGATTTCTTTTGATTTTTATTTCATTAGTGAAATTCGCCATTACTCGGAGATACATCTTTCAATCTGTATGCGTGTTGAATAAATTTAAATTGCAAAATAACTTCACACGTCCAACTTAAAAAAAAAGTTAACGTCTTTACCACACGGCTAACCATCTGACGCACTTCGATGACTTCAACTAGTAAGTGATATGAACCCATTGCTTAGGAGACTTCCTAGCTATTCATCATCATCATTTTAGCCAAAAGACGCCCACTGCTGGACATAGGCCTCCCCCAAAGGGGCGGTTTGCCATAATCGCCACGCTTGGCAGGCGGGTTAGCGATCGTAAAGGTGTTAAAATGCATAGATAACACGGCTGCCTAGCTATTAACACTATTTTTAACATAATTTTAATTTTCCACTATGTTCCATAATCTTTTACGTATTTAGCCATTTCCTGAGATTGCCTACGTAAGCAAGTTACAGATCGAGACAGAGTTCAACAGACCATGTATGTAGATATATCCCTTTCTCTTCCTCAATCAGTATCTTAATAGAATACGCATAAGAATATTCTTGGTTGATTCTCTGGAATTACCGACCCTTGCGACATTTAGAGCAGTCAA
Source organism: Tiliacea aurago (assembly GCA_948098905.1). Classification (NCBI taxonomy): domain Eukaryota; kingdom Metazoa; phylum Arthropoda; class Insecta; order Lepidoptera; family Noctuidae; genus Tiliacea; species Tiliacea aurago. The sequence goes on along the minus strand of OX402577.1, from coordinate 28,458,995 downwards.
ATGGTGGCCCAGTGATAACGATCCCGACTTACGAGCTGTAAGAAAACATCGTAAGGAAACCGGCATGTCCTGGAACCAAAAATTTTTTTTTTGTAAGGGCTTTATCGCTGAGCGATAACGTCAACACACAATCAACTTAACCTAAAAACACCTTATCATTCTAACATTAATATTTTAAAACGAAAAATGCCAGTTTGTACAGTATCCTAGCTTGTTCCGATAGAGGACAAGCCAGGATAGCATTACACTCTCCAATATTGCACTTATTTGTTGGACCAAGTAAATTAAATCGCAAAGCTTCATTCCGCACACACTTCATCAAAACATGTTGCACATCTTCGACCACTCCACATTCTTTACAGTTGGGTGATGCAACCTTTTTCATGAGGAAACCAAACTTCATTGATGGAATGTGACCGGAACGAAGTCGTAGTGCCTTAGCTAAATCTCTTCTGCTAAATTCTAATACTTGTGACATCTACCAACCCGCACGGGGACCGCATGGTCGATTAGGCACTCCTTCTCGAAGAGAGGAGGCCTGTGTCCCAGCAGTGGGAACATTATAGGCTGATCATGCTACATTGAACCAAACAACAAAACGTGCGTGATTTTTAGTCGCGGCTTTAAAACAAAACTGGAAAATACGGCTTATTTGGAAGTTGTATCTCTTCATTACCTATCGACATACAGAAAGGAATTTTTTTACATTCGACTTGTATTCGTTTAGAAGCCAACACATTCAGATTTCCGTCCATTTTGGACAAATCAATGAGTTTTGCATGATACTAGCTTCAATCAGGGACCATTTTGGTTACCCATTGAAAGGGTTTTCGATAGGGTTTTTCTAAAATAGTAACTAAAATGGTCCCTGGGTAGAATAGAGATAGAATTGGTCGCGTAGTAACGCGTGCTTTTTTCATGTTTATAGAACCCATTGAATGGGTTATCATGTAACCCTTTCAATGGGTTTCTAGTATAAAACCCTTTCAATGGGTTACATCATGATAAAGGGGTCGAAGGGGTAACCCATTGAATGGGTTACCCCTTCGAAAGGCTTAACTCTTAACCGGGGTTGTACGGTCCCTGACTTCAATTCTCCATCGACCCCTAAACAAGTATCGACGTATTCTTAATTATACATAAACATAAAAATATAATTGACGTAAGTTAACTCATAAAAAAGCCATTAAACGATAATTTTGCTAAACTCACGTGCGACCCGACCACACGACCGCTCGCGTTAGACCCGCGATCTTTGACTATGTGCTGACTCCAAGGTCACCGTGAACACATTATTATGTGGGCATAAATAGTACCCAAGAAATTGATAGTGTATTTCATGAACATCTTTACCATACGGGCAATCCCCGTATTTTTAAAAACCGGCCAAGTGCATGTCGGACCACGCACAATGAAGGGTTCCGTAGTCGGGATGAATATATCCCAAAAACAAACTTAACATTGTAGTTGAAAAACTCTCCCATACATCGATATACGTTACGGTCAATTCTCCAACTGCAAATTTAAGTTGGTCGACTATTACTCGATAACTTGAGAAGCCTACTTAGTTGTGATAGTTTTCCTTTTCATTTCGTTATATATACTATTGCCATGAATTTTTTCACATAACCAAAACCAACCATTTAGCTGGCAGGGGGCACTTGACTCTAACAAAAAATAGCACTTTAAAGCTTAATATTACGCAAACGGATCCCTTAAGGGTGCTATTACAAAAAAAAACGTTTTTCGTCAATTTCTTATCTAATTGTGATAAGTCTGTGTAACTATAAAAGTACAGTTTTCGTAGTGATAAACCATTCGTGTCAGTCTCAGCACCCGTTAATAGTTTCATCACTTTTGCGCTCTCGAAAATATAGCTTATTTCGCCGTTGATTTACGCCGTTATTTTACTTTTAAATTGACTATTTTATTTTTTTTCGAGCAAGGTAACATAGTTAACTTAGTTATTAAATAGTTTTTGTTTGAATTTGGATTTTATATTCGTAGATAAAAAATAAAACTTCGGATAAAAAATGGTCAGTAACTCTCTGTTTTACAGAATTATTTTTGGTGAATTACTGTACGAAATATAATAAATTGATTAAAGCGCTCCCAAGTATAAAATACAGTAGTACCATGGACATTTTTATAATTTCTTAAATTACGTTATCTTCGGTGTAAAAAAGCATCAAAAGATACCCAAAAGTAAAATTTTATGAAACATCCTTTGCAGAGACAAGGTTTTTACTGATTTATGTAAATAAATTGAAATATTTATTTAAAGCGCTCCCAAGATAAATAATTAAACTTGCTTGGGCATATTTTATTTTTTATTTTATGGCTATATCTAAACCATAATCACACATCAAAACTCGAGTAAAACGCGCAAATTCAAGAAAAATTGTGATAGCCCTCTTAATTGAAAAATGGTTTTGCCAAACCCACAATATTTTTGAACGGCCTATCCAACGATACCCCACACGACGACGATAAAAAAATAAAAAATAGACGAGAAAAAAAAATATCATCCCTATTTCAAGTGTAAGGGAGGTACCCTAAAAAAAAATGTTTTTCATAATTTTATTTTACCATTTTTTCGGCATGATTAATATGTATACCCATGCCAAATTACAGCTTTCTAGGACTAAGCGTCTCTGAGCTAAGCTGGGGACAGACGGACGGACGGACGGACAGACAGACAGACAGACAGACGGACATGGTGAAACTATAAGGGTTCCTTGTTTACTACGGAACCCTAAAAACGTTCGCATTTTAATCGTCTCAATTCTTAAAAATACCTCTAATTTTCATACAGTTTTCTAAAATGTACATTGATAGTTAGATGGAGATTGCGCATAGATTTTAAAAAAAAAACCGGCCAAGTGCGTGTCGGACTCGCGCTCGGTGGTTTTTTTTTCTACTTTTGTTTGAAAATCTTAATGCGGTTCACACCAACTACCATCCATCACCATCTACTTACCAAGTTTCAACAGTATAGTTCTTATAGTTTCGGAAAAAAGTGGCTGTGACATACGGACGGACAGACAGACATGACGAATCCATAAGGGTTCCGTTTTTTGCCATTTGGCTACGGAACCCTAAAAAGGCTTTCTGATAAATGCAAGTGGACGAAACAAAAGGATCTTATCACGTCGAGGGCTATAAAGTTCCCACATACGAGTACGTACCCCATTGGGAAATTTCATGTGTTTACCGAGATAATATGTACCGATAACGGCGTAGGTTCTACATAGGGCGAAAAAGCTGTGTCCTAATTATTCATACAAGACGCTTTCATTCAGTCAGGTTTTTATGACCACAAGACATTTCATGCCAAATCATTTACAAGTTAAATGATTTGGCATGAAAAAAAACACGGGAAAATAGCGGAGGTCGTCACCTGCCAAGACAAGATTACAATATTGTAAGAAGCAAGTAGAGAAGATCGCCTGACAATCCAGTTCTTCAGAGGGTTAGTAACCAATGCTTTTGTATGATAAATACAAAGCAAATTAGTAGTATCTAAGGATCAGGACGACGTTTTTGAGCTTACGCTTGATGCTTACATAATTATCCAGTAAATATACAGGGTGTAAGGGACAGCCCTCCGCAGACTGATGGGGTGAATTCAGTATATCGTACTAAGATGACCGGTACATGAAATTATTTCAGGAACGTTATGGGAACCCAATGAACCTGATTTGTCGCGGTGGGATGGACGGCCGCGCTCGCTGAGTTCAGGCGTCGTTCGTTAGAGAATTTCAACATCCATTGCAGATTTTTTATTTTAGCTATGTTATTTACTTTAATGGAATACTGCGTACAGAGAATGTGATTTTACATTGAAATAAAGGAATAGTAACTGAAATTACGATAAAAAATATTACAATTTTCCTGAGAAATTTTTCAGTGGAATATGATTCAAAATAAGGAGCTGAATGCACCCTGTTAATTTGCGGAGGGCTGTCGCTTACACCCTGTATTAAGTACCGAATGTAAGTATAGAACTGACGGACATTATAACCACATGGCACTGAAACGCAGGCTCATGGACATGTGTATTCTTCCCGTCTTAACCTATGGTGCACAGACTTGGCCCTTGACTAACCTCCAGAAGTCCAAACTCAAAGTCTACCAACGAGCAATGGAGCGCAGTATACTAGGCGTTAAATTAACTGATCGTGTTCGAAACACAATACTGCGCTCCAAAACAAAGGTGGCTCAAAAGGCTGCCCAACTTAAATGGGACTGGGCAGGACATGTCTGCCGCATGCCATGACGAACTGTGGGCCCAAATGGCACAGAATTTGTGCCCTGAAACACGGCGGCAGACCACGTAGGAGATGGCGGGACGAATTGGATAGGTTCCGGCAAAACTGAAAGGAGGACGCGCGGGCTCGCGAAGGATGGAAGGAGTGGAGGGAGGCCTTTGCCCAGCAGCGGGACAGCGTAGGCTAGAGAAAAAAAAATCACATGATCAAAGCAGTAATAGCATTTTTTATGAACTAATAAGTACTGATCTACTAAATCTTAACCTGAAATTGGATTAGTTAATCACACAATAATCAGCTTAATTTCTAATTAAATTGCAAATTACTTTACATAAACTTCTTTTAAAACATCTGTCAGCGGATACAGCGTAAAAGATTAAGAAATAAATGTAATGTTCTGTACAAAATAATCCAATTATCTTCGGAGAGCATCGCGATTACTGATCTTATTAATTTTCTGACAGGCGTCTTACGTGAAAACCGCACCGGCTGGTTACATCGATCGCGGATTAACTTGAACGAGGATTAAAACTCGGATTCATATTGACGGGTGAGTTACATAGAGTCAGTTTCATTTTTTTTCAGTTTGTGTGTTGCTTTCCGAAAAGGTTTTAATCTGCCCTTAAGTAGACCTTTTTGGATTAACTTCAGCCCTTAGTTGACTTTTGGACACTTAAATGAAACCTGACAAACCTGTTTGTTTGCAGGATTGCTGACATAATGCCATAACAATTTTGCAATATTTCTTATCAGTGTACACTTACAGGTATGCGGTATATTAGGATGTTGTATGAATAGTAAGAAGTGTTCACTATCAGTGTAGTACCTAGGTAATGCATCTGTCAACACAAGCCGTTTTCAAACACGACCCACACACAATGACGTAACATGTCATTGAAGAAAATTGCTGATAAATGCAAAATAGCTGTTATCACTTAATTATAGCAGAAACATTCAAAGCGTTTCTCTTTGATTGCCATTTACGTAGATATTGTCTATTGTTGGACTCTGACGTTTGACGTCAGAGTCCAACAATAGACAATACACACATATTGTTTTATTTATAGTCATATTACACATTTCTGGCTGTCATGAATTCATGATAGTGTCAAAACGAAAATTTCCTTTAATTGTTTGTAAGCTCATATCATTTCGTAAATAAATAATTTTAAACAAGCATTAATTTCCATCATGAAACAAAACAGAATCATATTTTAATTATTTTATCGTCATTATTACAAAACAAGGAGAATTTATTTCAAAATGGTCCAATAGGTACTAATGAAGCGTCTAATCTAGTAATTGCCTAAGTTATGAACAATCGCATCGTAAGCCAAAACACGTCTAATTGCCGTGATTACGTTACCAGTAATTATAAGTTTTAATCTTCAGGTTAACACAGTGGTGTCACCGCATTGGTTTCTATAGTTAGCGCGCACGCATTAAGTTAGTCGTCTTTGCACGCGACGCTCGCATCTACCGTCTGCGCGCTCCGAATTTTTCGCGCCACCGCGAAATCCGTTTTCCGAATACAAACCTCTTTTCACCGCGTTCTTTTTTGAATTTTTTGTCTGTATTAAAAAAGTAGCTGTCAAGCTTTTACCGCCAATTTTGTGTAGTGATGTGAAATTGTAAAAAATGTTTAAAAAGTGAGTTTTAATCATTGAAGTCGTGTATGAGTCTGCGTATTTGAACAGGTGATGATAAGGCTTTAGTTCTGTTGAGGCTGATAGTGTTTTGTTGGCACGTCATAGATTTATGGTGATTGAAGTTTGATTACATAGGTCGGGATGGAAACTGAGCTAGCTGTTGTATAGCCTAGGTTTTTGTTGCGTTGACCAACAAGATTTATTGTAAGAGAAAATTATCAAAATCATTTGTAAACTTTGCAAGAAATAAGTTCACATTGTATTTAATACCAAAGAAAATCGAATATTGTTTTTGTATAGTTATCAAAAAGCCAATTTTCATTTTCACCTTGCTAGCCTGTTTTCTCATAATTTAATATTTTACATATTATTAACTGCCAAATCTTGTGTAGAGTTCAGTGATAATGTTGTTTATCACACTCTTATCAGTACAAAGTTAAACTTAGTAGTTTTATCTCGTCGTTTATGTACCTACCAGACTACCGAGAGAGTTTTTCACAGATTTTCATGGAGATAAAAGTATGGAGATATTGCAAAGGCTTTTGGACAACGTTAAGTAATGACAGAATGGTAAATATAGAAATAAGTATGGATTTCGCATAATATCGATATTTTCGGATAACGCATTTATTTTTAAAGAGCTTTACACTTTACAACAAGACCTTTTGGTTCAAGGAAAATGTTGAGGAAAAACTAAAAGCTAGCAAATCAAAGGCTACATGCACGGCTCTACCAACCTGCAATGGGCCCGCATGGTGAATTACGGCCCACTCTCTCTCACGGAGAAAAGGCCTATGTCCCAACAGTGGGAACATTACAGACTGATTAAGCTATGCACGGATAGGTACATGATAAATTATCCGCTGTCTTTCCTCCTGCGCCCACATGTGGGAATAGGTACAGAACCTCACATTTACCCATCGTTTTTCCTCTTATCTGAAATATGACGTCACTTTTTGTATATTTTTAGGTAACAATACATACACTACTTTGGCACTATTACTTATCAACAGCGTATTTTTTTAAACACCATAATTATTTTTATCTTCATCCATATCAATATTTAGTAAAACAATTCCATTCACAAACACCAATTAACCACAAGTTCAACTCCTTATCACGTTTACTGATAATGAGTTACAAGTAAGGTACAAGATAGGTATTTATCGAGTGCTCATCCATAATCTATGGACAAGTAGTGGTTGTAACCACACGCTCTGCGGGCCGAGCACGGGCTGCCCAAGAAGTTTGTGACAAGACATGATAAATTATGTCATGTCAATTTGTACTAGCATTTTATGACAAAACAGTTTTATCGCTCAAACTGTGATAAAATGTGTGACTCAAGTCATGGCACAGTAGGCCGTGCTCGCCCCGCTGATGGCTGCCACCTGTCACAAGCTCGTTATCCCGAAAATAATTAAGATATAAGTTTTACTGGTTTTGTTATTTGGTAATAATTGTCACCTTGCAAATTTTTATGAAATAGCTGTACTGTCGTTTTTGGCGAAATAGTACCAATATTTATTCCAAACTAGTTTCGAGCCCACGGCTTCGCCCGTGTTTTTTTTTCTAAAATAAAAGTTTGTTTATAACATCAGCTATCTGCCAGTGAAAGTCTCGTCAAAATCGGCCCGGCCGTTTCGGAGATTAGCCGAAATAAATAGATAGACAGTCAGGCAGAAATTTTTAATGTTTTTTTTTTTGTTTTAAGTACCGTACTCGTATATACTTTCACATGCTTTTTGTAAAAAGGTTGTTATTTTGACATTACAAACAGACACTTCTATTTTCTTTATTTGTATAGATTCTACTTGTCTTATTCATCTTGACAGACGAGTTTAGTGACCTTAATTCAATCAAATAAATTCTTTACAAATGCCATTTTATCATTTCCTTATTCACGAATCATAAAATATTATAATTACAAGATATTTTTTCTTCTTCCACGAAGTTTTACAAAGTTTTGCTTTCAATACGTAAAATAATAAATAATAAAAAAACTTTATTCAGTTCAAAAAACACGGTACATCATTAAAAAAAAATTGTAATAGGTTACTTATGAGCCATAAATGCTAGATTTCGCAAATTCCTTGAACCCCACACTAGGATTCCCTGTGTTGTGGGGTCCAGTCTCTTCCCAAGTGATTAATTTTTTTTTTATTAAATAATATATGTGAAGTAATAATTTAAAAAATAAAATAAAATAAAAACAAGGCAAAAATAATAATTCAAACAATAAGTACAGTGTAAATGTATAAAAAAGTTGACTAACAATAATTATTATGTTGTAGAGAGACGGTTTTGATGACAAAATATTTAGGTGCTTTTGGGTGTGAGTGTGCGTGTGTGAAATGTGGGGGGTGTGTGAAGTGTGGGGCGTATGTAGTAACAATGTGTGGGTTGGTCTTCATCATGTATCTCAATGACATTAAATAAATGAGGTTCTATTTTTAATTGCATTTATAACAGACCGTTATCGACGCGACGGTTGATAAACTATCCAAGGTATTTTACTGTCTTGCCCTTTGCAACCCTCAAGAGTTACCTACTAATTGGTAACCCGATCTTACGACTTGCATTTTTACTGTATATTTACGACGGTACACACACACACACACTACAAACACCCACACACTATAAATTTGAATAATTATGTCACTCTCTGTATTTCTTATTTTTCTGTGTACTTCGTAATTGGCGTGATGTTTAGAATAATAATAATATTCCCATTTTATTCATTATTTTATTTATTAATTTTTTATTTTACTATAGCATATTTTTTTTTCTACTATCAGCTGTGAAGCTACCTTATATTAAATAAATACATAAATAAGGAATACAATTTCTACCTGTATCATATCCAAGCTAATGACTTGTCTACTAACTAGGCTAAGTTAGATTTAAGTGCGAATAGATTGAAAGAAAGTATATTGAAGTACTTACTATTTACATTAAAAACAGATTGATCTACCTTGTAGAGAAGAAACTAAATGCCTTTTCCATGTGCTGTCTACATTTGTGTAATTAAACATCGATATAGCTTTTAAAAAGCTATCGAAACTGTTAAACTGTGATTAACATTCAATCTAAAAGAAAGTTTTGTTAGAATCTAAACACGAATATAAAAAAAAAAAAACTATAACGCGATTACAGGAGAAGTAGTCAAACAGAAAAACTTTTTCGAAATTATACTTAACTTAAAATTGACTTTTTGTCCATTTTAAGTCCAAAGAAAAACATATCGACTGACATTGCTAAGCAAAACATGGTTAGTTTTAGTCGAAAAACAAAGAAGCAAAATAATTATGATGAACACAAAAAAGAAAAATACGTCGGTGCAAAAAGTTGAAACGAAATTATTAGGATTCTTGAAATAATTGCTAAACTCCATAAAGACGAAAATAAAGGAGTATGTAAAGATCGTAACAGGTGGTGTTCTGTAGTTTCTGGCTACCACCATGGGAATAAGGCGTGAATTTATGTATGTATGTATGTCTAATGCGGGAAATGATTAATAGTTTTAAGAAGAGTGCTTCATATAGGTAATTATTATATTTTAATCAAGTCTTACAACAAACTAATTATGATCAGTGTCTGATGAAGGAAAATTGTGTAAAACATCTATCATTTACACAATAACGATTAAAACGCTAGCAAATTACGTTTATTACGTTATAATTATGATCTCACCATAATAGGAAATAATTGGGACTATTAATAATTACTTGTTAATTATTATATCTCGTTTCCCTTAGAATATTAAAAGGAGCAACTACAAACATAATTGTATTAACTCATTGTGAGTAGTGTATTTTCCCGAAACAAAATAATTAATTTTAAATAAATTGCCGACTTTTATAAATAATGAGTTTTTATTTTATAAAGACACCACCAATGGGAGGGGAAAAAATGTGAATAAAAAAATTAAAATGAAATAACGTAAACATTACCTACAATATATTTATTTATTTGGTTGCTATTAGCAAACCATTTAAATACAAGAATCGGCAATTAGTTATTGATTAGCATAAATCAGAGGTTAATATTATCTAAAAAAAACTAATAGTTATGTCGACTCTATCGTATACTTCAGATATTCTAAGTTTTTGACTGGATTTCTGACTGGACAGGTCCACTCAAATCTGTGTGGTCCTTTCCTCAACATAACATTTCAGACACTAATCTACATGGTCCTCACATGATCTGACCAAGATTATGTCTGGACTTTAAAAGAGACTGACTCCTGTTTGTTTCGCCATTTCTTCTCAGGGGTAGTCAAATAGGAAATGTCGACTCCATCTAGCTTTTTTACAGAATAAATAATTTCATTTCGTCTATTTAAAAGGACGCGTTACACTGACAGAAATACAATTTGTATCATATACACATGACACGTTTATCAATCACAAAACGTGCTTCAGTAACAATCAAAAACAAATTCCGCCTTTTACGTATATTATTATTACGATCAATTAAAAGCATTTCCAGATTCGACCTAGTAACGAGAAAGGCTTGTAATTACTATGATATAATAATTAATTAATAATAAAGTTATGTGTCCTGATGCAATGATACGCTGGTCGATTTTACGATGCACTTTATAAATGCACCCATCGTAATATTTGTGCCTAATATGCTTTTGTTCTGAAGTTTCTGCATCCATGGAAAAAAGCATGAGCTTATGTGTGTGTTGATTGCTACTGAATTTGGGCACGCGAGTAACAAAATTTTAATTTTTGAATCCTCATATTTATTATTTGGCAGTTTACAAACAAACAAACAAGTTTTTGAAAACAAATAACACAATACCTCAAATGGTTTAGCCATTTGAGGTACTGTGTTATTGACCTCAAATGGTTTAGCGATTTGAGGTATTGTGTTATTTGTTTTCAAAGACTTGTTTGTTAACTGACAAAATAATAAGTATGATGGAATCGTGTTTGTATCATGTATCTCATGAATGTGTTAAGTAAACTGTTGAAGTCAAAAACTAGCGCTGGAAATACTTATACTTAAGTTCAACGTGATTACTATAATCTATACTAACTTATTTTCTGCAAATAAATTATTCATATTCTTAAAACAGCTCAAGTTAATTAGGCACCTACAAGCTTAACAAATATCATGAAATTATGCTTGACTGCTCTAAATTCTTCTTCTCTTTCTATTTATTTAAGCTGTTCTTGTATGGCAGTCGTAGGTACAAAATGAAATCGTTCCTAATGTACCTAAATCAAAGTTGTGCTAACATTTTGTCACCAACATTGGTCATGCACTATCCTATTAAAATTGCGTCGTGTTGGTCGTGGTCGTGGACTCGTGGTACAGTGATCTAATATCAGTTCTAGGTGAAGGTCGGTCCTCGGCAGACGGGGCCAATGCACTTTAAGTTGCGTGTTATGAGGTTTCCTTTTCTTTGTTACTCTCTCTGTGAGGGAGAGTAATGTACAAGGTTGAGGTCGAAGAAATGGCTTGCAAAATATACGTGTTTGTATAATTGTAATATTTTTAAGATCATAAATTCACAATACAGCTGTGATCTATGATCCCTTGAGTGCAAGTGTTTTATTTAAAATAAACAATTGTGACCTTGCAATGCGCAATGTGTTGATATTTGAAATAAGACTTTATCAATGTCACGACATTTAACTTCATCGGGTAAATTAACATATGCTTAGGTTATGTGTTTTGGATTAAAAAATAGATTTCCAAATTTGTTGCAGGATAGGTTACCCATAAAATACTTATAATCAAATGTTTTAGCGTAGTAATTTACTACAACGTGTTTTAATTACCGATAGCTAATAATATTCTAAACACAACTGGCTCATCCAGATGAGACATTTTTTAATTTTAATAAGAAACGTCGTCGACTATAGTTCGTTTTTTAATCTCAGATACTAATTTGACAGGTACAGATGTCAAACTCCTAATTAAAAAAACGAACAACAATCATTTGAAATGTCAAATTAGTCTCTGGGATTACAAAACGAAGTTTAGCCAAATTACACCAATGAAACTGAAAGCAAGCATGCTGCAAGCTGCCAGTAGTGTCAGTCTAATATTCCACAACAATGATGGAATCGACCATTGGGGTAGAAGGTATTATACGTCAATGTCATCGACAGCTCTGGAACGCGGTTTTGATGTGATGATCACGTTCAGTTTCATTGGTGAAATTAGCCTATATAAACGTCAAACGATACACTTGCATGGAATCAAAAAAAGTCCAATGTCAAAGTAATGCAGACCTAATCGTATAACATTATACAGTATGTAACAACAACCCTGTTGTTCCTTTTAGGGACGTATACAAGCACAACATTGGTGGAATTATAATTTTAAAAAATTAAGAATTGGCTAGTCGAGAAGTCAAAATCAAAGAACTAAAGAGGTAAGAAATCAGTTAAACATTTCAAATATTAATAATTAAATATTTATTTAAATTTTTTTTGTTGAACAGTTTTTTATAAATGACTTGCTTTACTACGTATGTATATCGATTCTTAAAACGTAGGTAGAAGGAACAACAGGGTTTTTGTTACATATTGTATAGGACTTAGGTAAATCAAATTCAAGCAATCAACTCGGCTTATCGTAATCTGAAAAACGTTTTAAGTCCATCTGACCATGGGTTTTAGATTCAATTTATTTTTAATTTGCAGTCCGTCATTTTTATTTCCACGTTGATATTGATAAAGTACCTACAGTAATAAGGTTACAAAGAAAGATTGGAAACGTTTCAAGTCAAAGTTACAATGTTTGTCATATTGGCTACCTACTTCCCGTTTCGTAATACTTCCAAGGAATTCAACTGGCCACGACGTAGGTACCTATATTATACATTTAAGAAATCTGTCTATGCCCGACTCTAAATAAGTAAAATCGACCTTTATTTTTTGTACAGAAGTCAGACGCCCCATAAAGTCATAATATTTGCCTTTCAATTATTATTGAGTGCACTTTTTTACGACTATTGCAACATCCATGAACATGAACAAGTCTGACGTGCATTGGTGCCACTGGCTTTCATGTTGTATTAAATATTATTAAAAAGTTCGTTGTTTTTTTTTTCAATAAAAAGAACTAGGGTCTTAATAATTAATTACAATCTAGCCAATAAGACTAATACCTAAGCAATTTCAATCTACCTTTTTTTTTTTACGTAATAATTATTTTAAAGGTTAGAATTAGTGCTAATTGTACTTTACACAACTTCGTTCTACTTTTTCAGAGTACACTAGTGTAACAATGTACCTAAAAGTTAATTATTTATTTGATTTTCTTCTCTATTTTCCAAAAACTTCATTTTGCTGAAAATTCAGTGGATCGAGGCTCATTTAAACGTACTAAAACATTTATTAATATAATTTAATAAAATAAATTAAAATGGTAATCTTGCCATGTAAAACACCAGCAACTTACCAACTTACCTATTTTGAAACAGGTTATATTTTTTATCATTCAAGGTCAAAACTGAGAACATGTGACATCAGCAAAACAAACAAAGCCTTAAACAAACACAGACAGTATTAAAGGCTTTTGATAAATTAGGTAGCTTTATGAAAATAATAAACGTGTAATTGCCGCAGTAACACATTGTCGGAGAAAAGTAATTCCGGAGTAGAGCAGATTCGGAATAGATTAGAGCAGATTCGGATTAACGCATTGTTGGAATATAATATAGTAATATTAGAGTTTTTTTTTATGGTTGTATCAACGTCTTATCTGATAGCAGTCGGTAATTTTACGCAAACAACTTCGATGTTACAGTTTCTAGGAAACTCAATGAGCAATACTTACTGATAAATCCAAGTAAACTTGCATCTATAGAAGTAAAAAATTACCTTCAGTTATTTTTGTCATCAACGCGCTAAGAAGAAGAATAATAGAAAAAAAAAAAAATGGGTAACACATAAGATTACAACGAAATACACTTAAAGGCTTCTACATACCGGGGCGACTTGTCGCGCGACGCGACGCGAATTAAAGGCACCGCTCGTTCCGCGACACGCGGGGCCTTTGTGCCGTGTCGCGTCGCGCGACAAGTCGCGCTGGTATGTAGAAGCCTTAATGTGAGATAATTACGAGTACACACATATTGCATATTCAAATGATTCTCGTATTATTACACTTTTATGCAAATGACCTCACACAAAAAGTTAATAAATTCTATCGACCAAAAACATCATAATTTGTTGCCAACAAAAAAAAACAATTAGCAAAATGTTTTAATAACGTCTTGAAGATTGCTGTACCTTAAAAAAAAAAAACTTTAAAAGAAGAAACTGGTCGTTTTAAGCCGCAGTTGAAAAACATGTGCCATTAATTTAAATAATTATTTTATGATAATTTACGATATACGACGACCATACGAGTGCTTCAACAATAATAGTTTGCCTTGTACTTTGAGCACAGCCAGACCGGTTGGTATCCTTAAATTACTTAATAAGTACGGAGCCAATGATTTGCGTCTGCTTAAAACTGGTTGATTTTAAATTTAGATTACGAGAGAATACTTTTGTTTTTGACGTTATTTTGCCTCAATATAATTCGATATGGTGATAAAAATAAAACATGCCTGTGTGTACAAACTGCGTAACCATTACCCATTGTTTAATTAGCGTATCTAAGTACTTTGTAAAAATCTTAAATTCGTTCATTCACTCACATACAACGCACCGCCTAAATCGCTGGATATAGAAGCATGACATTTTGTAGAAAAAATTAGCTCTTATAAAGATAGTGAGCACTAAGGAAGAATTGTTTGAAAATTAAAGCATAAAATAGGGGGGATATAAGTTTGTATTGAAGTTCTTCATTTTTGCCGATGGGAAATCCCTTCGGGCGCACGGCTTGTAATAAGAATAAATTGTTATACTGGTTTCCCTTTACTTTGCAACAGATCAGTAGGTATGTTCCAATCATAGATTAAGTATATACTAGCGTAGTATACTAAATCTATGGCTATATCCATTGTCGAACTTAAAAAAAAAACATTAAAAAAAAACCTAACTTAAACTTTATATTTACTTACTCAAGACCGGAAAAATAACTAAATTGTACCTAACTGTTTGTTGTTTGTGTTTTTGTGTAACTTAATAAAAATCATTACCTACCTCCACTCCTAATTTTTTTACAACTCTGAGATAATGATTAAAATACGCATAAGTTCAAAACAGGTTAATTATTATCTGAAACGTTTACGCTTCTAGTTGAACTTCAACTAAGCTCCACTATAACTATGCACGAGATCCGTATAGTTTCGCCCAAAGTTACGGCCTCGTATCACTTACGGACTAAAAGTGAATAACACGATTTGACATCCCTACTCCCGATGTGATTCTGCCCGTCCGAAAAAGTTAATTAATCGAGAGAGGGTTTACTCCGAAGTTTTGAACTACTTTTGGACGGGGCCGTAACTTCGTTGACGGACTTACTGAGTAGGCTCCCGTACCTAGCTTTATTACGGAAAAACAGTGTTGAAAAGTTGAAATCGAATTGATTCGCTTACATCACTAACATCATTTTCTTGTCACCTTTTTAAACTTCCAATAATTTTGTCATTCACGTAATGGAAATTATAAACAAATACACACAAATTCATTCAAGTCCCACTTCTCGAGCAATATTACGTCAATTGATCACAGACCGATCGGCGACCGCGCACCTGTCAAAATCATAAGCAAAGTGACCGAATGGAAAGTAATGGGTGTGTCAGTTTGGTGACTAAACCGAACAGGAAGTGATTCTTGTATTAAAATATATAACAATGTGGAACGCTTGTCTGACTAGTGTCACATCTCGTAATAGGTAGGCTTGTGGTCCATTGAGAGATGGATGCGATGCTGAAGCTACATTCGATTCAAAGTCAAATCAAAGTCAGAGTCAAATTGTTTATTTCAAATAGGCCCTTAAAACGCACTTTTGAACGTCAATATTTACAAAAAATAGAATTGATTCTAGTCGCCCCTTCAAAAAGGTAGTTTCGTATGGAGAAGAATGGGAAAGAAACTCCACCGTTACTCTTTTTAAATCTTGTACAATATTTTATATAGGTACATTAATTATATAATTATATTATGTGAAGACGATGCACCTAGAATAAATTTACTATACCACAATAGGTACTATAAAGAGTTAAGAATGAAGCAATGACAGATAAATTAATTATGTGATAGATTCCAAAGACTATGGATTTAATAGGATAAGAAATTGATATTTTGCTATTTTCCGGCTGTGAGATTTTTTAACATTGTTTTATTGAGTGCCATTCATTGCTGTAGGATTTTTTATTTGTCCTTATGTTTTATAGGAAATGTTCTTTATGTTCTTCTACTTCTACTACTTCGAGAAGTGACATCTAAAGGATCAATCAAGCTGCCCGCCTTTTCCCAACTATGTCGGGGTCGGCTTCCAGTCTAACCCGATGCAGCTTAGAATACCAGTATTTTACACGGAGCGACTGCCTATCTGACCTCCACAACTCAGTTACTGGGTAATACGATAACCCTTGGAAAGACTGGTTGTCAGACTTTCGGGCTTCTGACGACCCCTAGCGACTATTACAGATCCACAAATGACAGCCGGGACCAAAGTCAAAGTCAAATTGTTTATTTCAAATAGGCACATAAAAGGCACTTTTGAACGTCAATATGTACAAAAAAAATAGAATTGATTCTAGTCGCCCCTTCCAAAAGGTAGTTTCGTATGAAGAAGAACGGGCAAGAATCTCCACCGTTAATCTTTTAAAATCTTGTAATATATTTTTTATAGGTAGGTACATTAATTATATAATTATATGTGAAGACGATGCACCTAGAATAAAATTACTATCCCACAATAGATAATAAAAAGAGTTAAGAATGAAGCAATGACACATAAATTATTTATGTGATAGATACATGGTGCTCCCATATTTACAAAAATTGTAAAAAATAAACGTTTTCCTAATAAATAACAACATCAGTGTGAGTTAAGGTAATCACAGAATTTAAAATCTCGGTATGTAAAGATGGTCACCCATCCACTGACCAACCCTGGCAAGCGTAGCTTAACCTGATAGATCCACCCATGCGGCTGTTATAACTTAGCCACGGGCTCTTGCTTGACGACTAAAAGTGAGATAATTTCACGCGTTTGAAGAAAGTTAATTAATAATCACTTATTCTGATATTATTAAGATAATGATCATATTTCCCCACCATCCCCACCAACACCACTGCAAAACCTTCCACCCCCCCCCCCGGCCTGTTGTGCACTACCTGCTGTGCTCTGCCTGCAGCCTCATTGGTCTAGTGGTCGCGAGCGCTACTGCTGAGCATGTGGTACTGGGTTCGATTCCAGGTCGGGCAAAGTGTTCTTGGGATTTTCTATTAGGAATTTCAATTTCTCAGTAGCAGCCCGGAGTCTGGATTTGTGCCCTATTACATGGGACTTAAACAGAACTGCCGAAATGGGGGTGTACTATAGATACACCTCTGTTTATCCCTTCGGGGATTACAGGCGTGATGTTATGTTAAGTGTGTGTTATGATCATATTTGCGTGTTACTCGAAAATGTAATTACAAACAGTCTTTACACTCATACACTTCAGTAAAATTATCTCATGATCTGTAGAGCATCATCTAGCTTCATTATAGCTTAGCTTGTAGTAGCTCGCACGCACAACCAATTGTAAATGTTTGGGAAAGCGCATACGCTGGATTTTCGCTCATATAATTGTTGTGTGCAGTTCCCACGTCGCTGTATAATCTAGGATTGAGATACTCGAGTTTCTACCACACATTGTGTTATCTGTGAATCTCTTTTTATTTATTACGAAGATGTTTTCTGCTCTCATTAAGTAGTTAGAGATGTGTGGATGATTGATTGTGATGTAATGTTTAATGGTTACGTTACATTGTAGTTTTGCAGTGGTTTTTGGTCATTTGTATTATTTAGTCTCCGTTTCGTCACACGCCCCTGATTAGAGAATACGAACTGAAAAAAAAGTGTTTGCTTTAACAAAAATCTTGTTTAATGTGATCACGCATCTTGACTCCATACGAGCCTAACAAGATCTCGACTCCTGTAGCTAAGAAAACTTTGTTAAATTATCATAGTTCCGTCTACTAAGTAGTTTAACTACGGGTTGTTATTTAATTTAGCTCAAATGTTGGCCAGTTTAAGAATGATATAATGCTAACAAGTTGCTTGTTACCATGAACTTAAATTATTATTTGATACACAAAAGTGAAGAAGTAAAATCAAACAAAGCATGTATGATGTAAAAAAAACCGGTGAATATTCCGTATAATCGAGCCTGAAAAGGAAGAACATCGTAAGCGACATAATGTACGTATTTCACTTTTTCAATAAATAAATAATTAAATAAAATCAATAAAAAACCTCTCCTGTAAATTTTAATAATGTCGCTTACGATGTTCTTCCTTTTCAGGCTGATGTTATGTCACATTGTCGATATAAATAAAAGGAATTTGTTCTGGCAAATATGCTATCTTGTTTATAGTAAATAGATAAATAATTATTCCAAACATTTTAATGCCAACTAAGAGAAAATGTATCTTAGTCTGCATTTTTTTCAGTGCGCTCCATAAAAGTACGAATGAACTAAAAAAAATAATGAAGTTAAGGAACAAGGAACAAACAAAAATTAAGGAACAAGGAACAAACAAACTATCGATTTAGAGCAATGCTCAATTCCATTCCTCTTTTCTCATAGTAACATCAAACTAATAGGTACCTATTACTAACAATTACTACATGTTAATCAACTTTCTTTCTATCTATAACTGAAACAAAACTATAATAACAGTCTAAACAAGAAATCCGCTGATTTCCACGAAGTTAATAAGTGAATCAACGACGTCTGAGTGACGATACACATTCTTTAACACTCTAAAAACTGCTTTATACTCCGTACTCAGCTAGAAACTATTGCACATTAACACATTTTTGTTTTATCATATCACTGCTCGTGGCTAAGTAATAACACGGGTCGATCCATCAGTTGAAGCTACGCTTGCGGGGGTTGGTCCGTGGATGGGTGACCATCTTTACATACCGAGGCGTTACAGTGAAAACCTCGTAAGTGTAAAACAAGTAAATTTTCAGGAGGAAGAAACAACTGCGTGCTGTAAAATTGTATTACCACAGTTTCTTCAAATATGTGTCTTTTATTTTACAATTTGGATACATTATCTGTTGCATAAGATATTTATTTCATTTTATTATCGTAAAAGCGTAAAATGCTACTTGTGAGCTTTTCTTAAAAAAACACATGGTTTCCTGCAGGCTTAGCATGGCGTTTTCGATCTCTACTCTACTATAGAATAGACATCGCTTGTCTACACTTCTCGTTATCTCTTCTTCGCGAGCACGAGGACACACCTAGACTCGGGTTTCTTCGTAGACAGTGACTTGTCCATAGCAACGGGGTATTCGCTAGTGGTGTGTATTACTACCCAATTTTACCGTACTTTTGCGTTTCGTTCTCAAACAAATCTATGAAGCAAAGTGTTTTTAACGAATATTTCTTCAATTACAAAACGCAAATGGTCAAGGGGGATGCGCTGTGTAGCCCGCGAAATTCAAATTTTCGAACGTTTTTTTAATTCTAAGGATTTTTTGAAGAGAGTTAGTTGTTTTGCCGATTCTAATGATTATAATTCTGTAAAGCAATATTTTTTACGGCCGCGAATCATATTTAAATCAACTTATAACGTGTTACTGACTTGCAAATTGCAAAAAACGTAATAAAATTTGAATTTCACGGGCTACCTTAACGCATCTCCCTTTTAAAAATATTGTTAAATGGCTGTAGCCAATGACGTATTATAGGTCATCATTGGCTGTGGCGCCACTAAGTTTTAAAACTCATTTGTATTGCATACACAGAACACTATATAATATTGGTAATTGCATAAAATGTACAGGCATTATTTAAATAAAGAGCCATAATTATACTATTTTGATGGCGTCACGCAAGAAGTATCCTTTAAGGGTACTGCAGACTGGTCGCGCTATCACGTCGCGCCTGTCTGCGGGAGCCCTTGTTTTTACTAGGTACTAACATTGTTATTGTATTGTTGTTTATCGATATTTTATTTATTAGTAGGTAAATGCTCCATTTAAAACTGAGTGTGTAAGATTTAGTAAATGAAAATAATAATCACTACATGGTAAAGGCTTCTACAGACCAGCGCGACTCGCGACGCGACACAAAGGCACCGCTCGTCACGCGACGCGACACAAAGGCACCGCTCGTCACGCGACGTGCGGGGCCTTTGTGTCGCGCCAGTATGTAGAAGCCTTAATGCAACGCGGGCGAGGCCGCGGGCGGCAGCTAGTACTTCATAAATAAATAATTTAGTGTTCAATGTCGAGATTTTGGCTCATAGTCAGATGTTTTATATTCCCTGTGAATGTAGGTATCTAATAAATCAAAGTTAAGGGACAACATAGTGTTAGTGGTAGGATACTTATATTGTTGTTCTTATTTTATTGTTAATTCCAAAAATCTATTATTTATTTTGGGCGACAGGTCCTAGCCGAGTTCTTCGCATAAACATTGATTGCACTATCTCCTTGCTTATTTTATAATTCTACAGAACTCACTTCCCGTGAGATCAAAGGCTCCCAAACAAGCAAAGCAAGCTCGCTAATAGTATTTCTTTACCATCTTCGCTGAAGTTTTTCTATAAAAAAACTTAAATAAAAAGCGCTATTTGAACCCAACATGTTAATTTCAGCTTAATACATGATAAAAGTAAAAAAGCACCGCCTATAATTACTCGAATTAACGAAAAAACAACTAACGAATCGTTGTCTAGGTCATTTTATATGTAGACTATTTCGGAAGAAAGGTTTCTATCCCAAGCTGTCAACACCGGAGAAAGATTGTACGCCGTGCTCGACGTTGTAGACAGTTGTCTAGGGTAGAGAAGACAAGTCTCTTCACATTTGGTTTTGTAACCGCCGTGCTACAGACAGTAGAAAACTTTCTGTTGTCTACACTGAAACGTCATTTTTGTCTATTCTTCCGTCGACAAAACGCGTAGAGAGGGTTCTCGTGCTAAGCCTGCTGCTGGTAGCAGTTACTAGTTTATCAATGATACATTATAGAATATAAATTGATATACAACTTACTTCTTTTAATCCGGTTTATTTCGTTGCCTTACTTAACTATAACTAATAATAATAAGTAACACTTGAAGTGTATGGCAAATAATCATCAAACAAGTCCTAAACTATTATAATCAGACAGCTGTGCTGCTGGGGAGTTTGTTGCGCCACTTCTTCTTCCCAGCTAAAGCACTAGGAAGTGGTGAAGGGTGGGCGTTTTTGGGGGACTGTCTCATGTAATTTTTGACGTTCGAAAAGTGCTGATTCTCAGCCTAGTTTGAATAAATGACTTTTTATTTTGATTTTGATAAAAAAAAAATCTAAGTGCTGGTAAATTTAGAACCTAGTATGTTCGTTTGCGAGTTGTTTTTAAAACTTGTCATAGATGGCGTTACAGGTTACTGAACTTTCTTTCCATTAATTTAGTAAAATAAAAATGGTCAGTTGCAAAAGTTGCATTCCCGAGGTTTTCACTTTAAGGCGATGATACCGAGACTCCTCCGTGACTCGGAAAACTCATTAAACCGTTGGTCCCGGCTGTCATTCGTGGATCTTTGACGGTCGTTACCGGTCGTCACAAGCCCGAAAGTCTGACAACCAGTCTTACCAAGGGGTATCGTATTACCCAGTTACTGGATTGTGGAGGTCAGATAAGTAGTCGCTCCATGTAAAATACTGGTATTCAGCATTATTCGGTTAGACTGGAAGCTGACCCCGACATAGTAAGGAAAAGGCGGGCAGATGATGGTATCACTGTTCCGCGCCAACGTTTACATTATACGTATTTTTGAAAGGCAGTAATCTGAAATAGGTATCTACGAGTACAAGTGTATTTTCATTGTAAGTTCCTTCTTAAGGGCACGATAACCGACTTTTAATGATTTTATACTGAAAATCACATCTACACGAGTAGTAATAATGATTTGAAAAAAATATATGTTAAATTAGAGCATTTTCTCAATAACTTGATATGTGAATATTTTAGATTATGTTTATAGTACATAGTGAAATTAATTTGTAAAGCTATGTCTAACGCGGATAAAAAACTGAGAATGGCGCAAAATCTACCAAGATTATTTTTTGAAACCTTCACCAATTTAAAGATAATTTAATTATTGATCTTATAGTATACGCGTTTTATTAAAATACCTATTGTTTTGTGTATAATAAATTAATAATGCGTAAAATTGGGGACAGCGCTCCTTGATGGGCGAGTCCTATTACTGGCTGAACGTACGACGCGTTGCGTGAGCTCAGTACAGAACACGCAAGCTAACCACTCAAGGTCACTGGCATATACCTATTTGCGTCTTAATAATACGAGTACTCGTAGTTCTTCAATACCACTGCTGTTACCTACCTGGGTAACTAATGAGTTTAGCAACTTATTAGGCCCAAGCTAAGATATAAAGGTAAGTAATTGAAAAATGCAGAGTAGCAGGTAAACCGTAAATCCTCCTGTAATAAAACAGTTGCATTGACGCAAATAATGACCACACAAGAACGTTATTAACGATTTGTGGTTACTCCTTAATGTAGTACGATTAACACATATTATTGTATCGAGTAATCCAATGTGCTCAAACCAATAACATTATAGTTTTTTTTTTATCACGGCTGGTGATTTTTTCAAATTACAGTCTAGCCTGTTCGCTAATAAGTAATTTAAATATACCTAACATAAACTGCTAAGTAAATATAAAATTAAGAAATCGTCCAATAACGTCTGTCATATTCACTTCAAGGCTTCTACATACCGGCGCGACTTGACGCGCGACGCGTCGCGACACAAAGGCACCGCTCGTCCCGTGACACGCGGGGCCTTTGTGTCGTGTCGCGCTGGTATGTAGAAGCCTTTATGTTAAAGGGAAGACACTTAATTCACGTGTTCTTTAGGCAAGTTTATAGTGAGCTACTCGATATATTACACAGATAACCATTTGGTCATCCGTGTAATTACTAAAGTTTGGCAATCAATAAAATAAGTCCTTGATTTTGACAAATTATATCAATTTTTGAGTGACCACAAACAATTAAGCAACCACACTTTGATTACGTGATTGTGTAACACGTCTTGAGGTGTCTACGAGTCTCGAGATTTTTTCTCAACTCACGCGAAGGCAACTCACACGCATCATAATTACGTATGTAAGCCATCATTTAGGTGCTCATGAGATATAGTGATGTGTTTCGTGTCCGTGATCATTAATCGTTGATCGTGGATCAAAATTCTCATGTTAATCATTGATTGGAAACCAACTTACCTACTTGATTTGCTAATTTGTATAAATAAATAATTTTCTACGCGGTCTGTGAATGGTCAGAAAAAGGAAAGATTCGTAACCGTGTGTGAATCCGATGTAAGCAATTTCAGAAGCCATTTTGGGTTTTCGTATTATTATTTTCGGGATTTGCACTACCCCATCTAAATTTATTATCGTCTGCATTCTTGAGTAACGTTACTTCATAGTGCAAACCTGTCTGATCTGAATGCGTTGTACGGGTATGGAACCGGATACACACATTTTTTATGCAAAATGACAGAACTTCAGAAGTTACAACTTCACAGATAACTAAATCACGGAAGTGTTTTTACAGAAAGATGCTAAACATAGCTTGACTGATATTATTTTTCCCTCCTTTAACTCGGTCATGGAGTCACCATACGATTTACCATAGCATTAAAATTCATATTTGTTTTTTTTTTGTAGCTTTTAGTTTGCAATGTAATATTTACATAATTTAAAAGCCTTAACTCTTGGAAGTTTAGCGAGGCATCGCCAAACGGTTGGTTGACTCTTCAGGTGACCAGAGGGCTGACCTACATAATTATACCTAATATAATTTGGGCCAAAGAATCGGCGTTGCCATACAACGTGGCAATGCTGACTGCCTTTTGGGCACTTTTCCTGTTGACAGCGATGCGGAAGAATTTTTGAATCCCTATGTTTCTTTCCTCTTCCTTTTTTATATACTTGTACATATTACAACAATCCCAAAACCCAAATCCCACAACTTCCCAAATCTTTAGGAACAATCCCAAATTTTTAATTTTATCTAAAGATTCATAAATATATTTATATATTTTTTTCTTTTTTAAATAGTCAATTAATTAATTGTATTTTAATAATCAATTTTTTTTTTATATTTTATCTGTGTAATGCTACTCCAGCGGCACTTTTTGCCCAATCATAATTTTGTTAACATGCGGATAATGTAGTGGGCTGCAATATTGTGACTACTACAGAGCCTGTATTATTGTTATTTGTAAACATTTTATATTGCAGCTGTTTATTGTCCCATATTAAATAAAATAAAATATTATTATTATTATTTACCTAATTGAATTAGAACTTAGAAGACACCCTGACCCAGTGAACGAAGACATTACCCGTCCTTACGTCACACTTGACACAAAAACGATTGCAACTCTAAGTCACGCGATGTGCTGAAGCTGATACTTGTAACTCGTTTATACGCAGGCAATTAACTAAACATCCATCGTTTCGGATGAACAGACGCATATTATCGCATTATCATACATGCTTACCTACCTGCTGACGTGATTGGAGAATGAGGAATGTGTCATTGTAGAAGTGTGAAGTGTCTGGGTTGGTGAAAGAAGTGCCTAAGGCTCATGCAGACTGGCCCGATATTGCGAGCGTGACGTGACAATAGTAGCACGATTTCTTTATCGCTGTCTGTCACGCCCGCGATATCGCACCAGTCTGTACGAGCCTTCATTGCTTGTATTTGGTTCTATACTACCAGGGGCTTGGCAAGTGTGCTCTCGTCTATCTGAATATCTATAACCACATTATTTTTAACCGACTTCAAAAAAAGGATGAGTTACTTAGTTCGGTTCTTTTTTAGGGTTCCGTGACCAAAGGTTAAACGGCAACCCTATTACTAAGGCTGTCTGTCTGTCCGTCTGTCACCAGGCTGTATCTCTATAGTAGTCTCTAGTTTTTGCTCTATATTGATAACTAAATATTCGGTGTATATTTCAAGCGTCCACCACGCTTGAAATATACACCGAATATTTAGTTATAAATTCACTTAAAAATAAATATTTAATTTAAAATAAAACAAATAATTAAAGGGGGCTCCCATACAACAAACGTGATTTTATGCCATTTTTATAGATAATGGTACAGAACCCTTTGTGCGCGAGTCCGACTCGCACTTGGCCGGTTTCTTAAATATATTTCTTACCTCAGAACTCCGTCGTATATACACCGGTTCGGAAAATTATTTGTATTTGACAGGATATAATTCCAGATTGGTCCCATTTATTGAAATCCAGTTCTGATGATGGGATCCATGAGGAATTGGATGATGAAATGTTATAGACATACATATAGCGATTTTTACTTATATTTTCATCAACAAGTGAAGTTATTGCATTCAGAAAGTATCATTTGGTGAAGTGGAACTGATGAAGAAGACCACAGATAGCCGCCGGAACTCCTCAATGATAAGTATTTCACGGGTGGCGATAAGATATCTCGGTTAAGATAGTTAAGCGATTATAACGAAGCAAATTTAAATAAATGGTTCTGATCTGATGATGAAACCGGAAGGTAGGCAGCACCCGTAATAAAACAATGTATCCTAGTCGTGTTTGGCTTATTGGAATTGTCATGAGATCCACTCGGAGGTTCTCAATTCGTTTATATGTAGGTATTATACAACATGTCCCAGAATTAACGCAAAATCTCTTAAGGGGTCATTGTACTCATCATTATGAACAACTTTTAGGGACCAAACCTGAAAACAGCTGATTTTTTTTCGCGATTTCAGGTTTGGTCCCATAGTAAAAGTTGTTCATAAGGATGAGTACAATGACCCCTTAAGAGGTTGTGCGTTAATTCTGGTACTTAAATGTTGCATATGTCCGGGCATAATTTAATTGTTTATGAATTATGAACCGATTATTATAATTCGTACATTTCGTCTGCATAGTGGTCCCATATAAATTTTGCCTATTAACTTTGCTTGAGTATTTTTTGAATTAGCTTCAATAATACGTATTTAATTCACTCGATGTGCGTTGATGATATTATAAGACTTGCTGTCACTGTTGTTTACATAACAAGTAACAAGACTAAAAATAAGAAAAAAATGATTTTTTTTACAAAAAAAAACAGACTACCAATATAAAACACAAAAAAGTGAGAAATAACTTTAATTTCAAAATTCGGTAACAAAAAACGAAAATACAGAACCAAAGAAGTCGGTTATTTTTTTTTGTACAAAAGGTTTTTAATTTTTCTTTACATCAGTCTGTGATTAAACGTCATTACATTAGACATTAATAATTCTAAGGAAACTGGTAACGTTGCCTTCATCGTAGACATTATACTTGAATGAAGTTAACTTTTCTAGAATAAAAGTGTTAAGTAGATTAAAATAGTTCGTGCTACGTACTTATATATACCCATAAAATATTATAATAGGTACCTAAGTAGTAATAAACTAAAACGAAGCCCAGGCATTTATTTCATTACATTTTATTACGATGCAATACAACATTTTCTAACATTAGGCAAATGTACTCAGTAACGCAAGGGTTACTTTAAATTTCAAAATGGCAGCGATATTAAGTATGGAGTAATTTTATGTAACGTGGGGTCAGAGGTAATTCCACACTGTTCAATTACTGATCCGTGACGCAATGCCCATCATCTTAAAAAGCGCAAAGTTGTTGAGAAATCAATCCCAATATCAACGAAGTAATCATACAGTAACGCCAATGACAGGTGGTGTGGTTGCTGACTATAGATAATAAATGTTGTAGTCAAAAGTGGCAAACGTATGTATTTATTCAGCCTTTCGTAAGAAGCCGAAAGATCAGTCGGACGGCAATATTAATTAATTAAATTGAAAAGGTCCAGTCAATAAAAATGCTCTTCTAGAAAAGACTGACCAAAAATATTTTTCTTCGAAGATAGACGTCACACCTAAACTATGGAACACCCTTCGGGGAAAAGAAGCGTGATGTTATGTTGTAAAGACGATATAATTATTGTATACTAAAGGAACAAGCTGCCGGTTTGTTTATGTTTAAGCAACACAGGCATAATTATTACTATGATGTAAGATAGGAAATCAACCGCAACAATCAATACTCTTTTCCCGCAAACATACTCGTATAAAACAAATTAAACCAATTACTAGAAAGACAAATTGCTATAAATAAATCGTTCTTAAACAACATTTTCCACGGCTTTTAACCACGTTTCAAAGTAACATTACTACATAATTACAGTCCCTTCTAGATAAAATATAAAATTAAAGTGTTTATCTAATTCCACCATGATGAATTACAACATGGACAGGAATTTAGGTTGCTTATGTGGGACATGTTTAGTGTTAAACATTGGGGAAACCTTCGTGAAATGTTTACAAGGAAATTGCATCCTGCTTTTGTTGAGCGTGTGCTGTATCTTGATAATTTTCTTATTACTGCTAACAATAAGATAATTAATCAAATGAAATAAAATAAAAAACAATTATAAATAATAATAAAAAATATACAAATTAAATAAATATTAATATTATAATAAAAACTCTGCTATGGTTTAGTGGCGCCATAATTATAAGGTGAGGAAAAAAATTACTATAATAAATAGATAGATATACAAAAAAATACACAGTCGTAAGTATATTAGTTTTTTATGAATAATAATTAAACGACAGTGAATTGAGCGCTCATATTAATTGAGAAAGTCCGTAGTGTATTACTTTAGATAATAAAAAAATCGGTACGATAATTTTTTCGACCAATTTCCCTGCCACATACACCAATCTATAAACACAGACACACGGACGTCCAGGAAAGATCATTTTTAATGTTATTAATATTTACTATGTTAAACAAAATAATTGTTATTGAATTATATTTTATGTGTCTGACAAAATATTTGACTTGTTTAGTACACTCATATTAACCTGTAAGTGCGATATAAATTTAAAAAAATCGATTTCAGTTTCGAGAAAACTGTTTTTTTTTAAATGTCGAGAGTAGAGCACAACCTCAACGCTTCGCTTATGAGGCGTGCAAAAAGTAAAAAAATACTGCACGGGAACTTAGCATGTTACCTGAGGTTGTGTTGATATTTCATTAGTATTTAATTTTAAGATAATGATGAATGGTGTTTGATATTAGTTAGTCCCACTATACTTAGGTACTACCGAACTAAAAATTAATCTCTTTAAACAAGATTAGCATTCAATTAATACGTTTAGGTATAAGTGTCTAAACTTAAAACCTTGCCCTTAATTAAAGGAATAAATACTGCTCGCAAATATGTGCAAGAGCACGTTTCAGAGTCAAAGAACTCAAATGCAATAACGATTTAAGTCTAGGTATTTAAAACTACGTTTGTTTAAGGTAAAGTCACAGTTCTGTAGAAAGTGAAAAGGTCGGGATACTGGATGTGGCTGAGCGGAAATAGTTTTCCTTTTTAGCGTATTGACGGGCGCCTGCGACGATGTGGTGTGTGGTCCAAGGGATAGGCGGGGGCGATTGTTCTTTATTTATTTAACAGTTTATGTACACACATATACCTATACAGACAAGAAAAATGGAACAGAAAAATACGTACAAAGGTGATGCTTATTTCTAAAGAAATCTCTTCCAGCTTAGGTACCTGCGACGGGAAAGTAGACAAAGAGATGTAGACAACGTGTGTAAGAGTAGAAGAGAAAACAAAATACATAAAATGAAAATAAAAACTTACTAATATTATTACTATACTAATCACTAATTTAAATATAAACATACAATAAGAGAATATACTTACATATAATAGCTTGTTCCTTAACTTCATTATTTTTTTAAATTCATTCGTAGATTTATAGGGGCGCACTGAAATAAATGCAGACTGAGATACATTTTCTCTTAGTTGGCATTAAAATGTTGGCAATAAATATATTTATACAATATATTTATGTTTAAAATAATAAATACATAATATGCAACTATGACGAAGTGGAAAGTTAGTGTTGATTTGATTTACCGTTTGTGTTTTGTCTTTCATCTGTTTTGTAGGCTCGTGTTTTCTTTGAATACCAAGCTTGCACTATTAATACGTACGTAAATGACGTACGTATTAATTGTGCCAGCGTTTTCTAAGTATACCAATTTTGCTAGTTCTAGCCGAAATTATCTCGTCAATAACGGCTAGTAATTCAACCAATTTCGTCCACCTATCGTGTTGTGGACATCTTTGAGACTGTATCTAAAGTTATTACTAGAGAAAGATTGTCAGTAGGTATTCCCTATTCACCTTCTGTGGCTTGAAATGGAGCTTTAAAGAAATAATCCAGAAAGCTGTTAGCAAGTAGAACTACATACCTCAGACTGGCATATTAAAATATCGTCCAAATACATTGCTGTAATCGCATTATTAATCGAAGATGCGTATTTTTTATCATAAAAATCTCTTAAAAAATTAACAACTATGTTAGTAATTAACATGCAATTACATTCATAATAAGATACTTCCATTATGATATTTTATCAGTGATTATCATAATTTCACGTACAGATTGTGCGGTCGATATAGTCATCGTATCTTGATCAGTGTTCCGTCGTAACATATGATTAGTCTTAGTAATTACATGTCTGATGTTACGTGCGCTTGAGTTGAAGCAGTTTGACGGGTTCATTTAAATTCAATGAAGACCTTTATAAACCTGGATTTGCTAAAAGAAATATGACTTTTTATTCATGTTTTTAAGTAAAAACGAACTTGAAAAACAACATACGAGACTTGTATCTACAAAAAACTGATGAATTTATATATGGTTTTACACGTTTAATTGGATTTTCCATTTAGCCAATTAATATTTAGGCTATGATTTAGTAGGTAGTTATACATATATCTCTATGAGACTCAATTACTTTTAAAAGACTGGTTATCACTGGATTCAATTAATTCATTCAATAATAACCAAGGCGTATTTATTTTATTCAACTTCTTAGTTACCCTAAACGGCTTATTTATCCCTTCTAATTATCATTTTTAGACACTCGCTAGTCGCTATCCGCTTACACTTTGTACGTCAACAAACTAACTCGGCAATAGGTACCTAACCAAGCACGTTCAACATACAAGGGAATATGAAGGTATTATGCATGAGGTATGCCAGATGAAAGTAACGACCACGGACATAGGAAGAGGAATCGCAGAGTGATCACGACTCGTTTGTTTATTTGTATGTAGTTATGTGCTTAGGTCTTCCGCGGTGATGGGTGATTGTGAGGTTGTGACCTATTGGTGTTGGCTACTTGCCATTTGGTTAACAAACACTAAACTGAACGGTAGTTTTGAGTTGTTATGTTAAAAATGAAGTATGAAAGATGAGATTTACAAAAAATTTGAAATTAATCTAAAGCAGAAATTGCAAAAAAGCTCTTAAACTTTTTTTTATCAAAAGTTTTTCTGTTTAAACAATATCTCCGTTTGTCGGTCCGTAATCTACTGACTCATCACCTATAGTCAATATTATTTTGCGCGATAAGATAGAGCTCTGATACGAACCAGTTATCATTGATTTGCATACGAAAACATAATCGTTATCGTTGACAACCTTTTTTTACAAACAGGTATTAAAGACCTCCCCGTATTGTGCAATGTTCCCCTAAGTTCCAGGATTTGCCTTCAGTCGGTAGTCTGCCTAATACTTCGCCGGGCATGTCTCGCCTTGAGGCTCCCGCAGATAGGCGCGATGCGACAGTGCGGCGCGATTTTGGTAGAACAATTTCCTTGAAGTCTTCATAGATTTTTTTTAAGAGTCGCAACTGTGGGCGCTTACTTTAACTGTTAAAGTTCGTACATATTTATGGTCACGTCTACAGTCTAGTTTCTCTGCTATATTCTAATGCTAAGGGTCCTATGTCCTCAAAACGGTAAAGGAAAACATCTGGAGGAAAGCGGGCACGTCCTAGAACCAAAAATTCGAAGACGTATGACATCCACCAACCCGTACTGGTCCCGCGTGGTGGATTGCGGCCCACTCCCTCTCACATACAGGAGGCCTGTGTCCCAGCAGTGGGAACATTAGCTGATTAAGAGAGAGTGAGTTAAGAGACGTGCCCTGTACAAAATTTTTGTAACCTTCCATTTAGGGCTCCACACCGTCCCGTTTAAACTGAAAACTTGAACGATTCTTTTATCAGTAGACGAGGTGCCAAATCGAATATACTTGTTGTGATTGATTGACCAAGTATCAATCTTATAATTTGACACGAGGTCACAAGAATTACCTCAAATTGAAGGCTTTCTGAATTTGTAGGGTTATAGGCGACTTGCCAATTATCCTGCTGGCTTGTATTCTTAGAAATAAATTCCTTACAATACAAGGCTTGTGGATACGTGACAGTTTACCATAACGTTAACCGTTAGGTTACGTTATCATCAGTCACCTATTGGCTTACTGCCGCGGCCTTCGCGCGATGTCACAGTTATCTAGGCATACTCATAGTTATGTAGAATATGTATCATTTACACACATACCTTTTTATATTACACTAGAGCGCTTTTTCCGCGACTTCGTCTGCTTGGTTTACTAATGTTCCCCTTCGCTGTGTAGGAAAACCCGGAAAATGGGTTCGCCTACCAAACTTTTGCCACCTCAATTTACGACATTAAGGCGCTAAGATATATGATTTTAGTGCTTTTAATCGACGGCTTCATATAATGCAAGTAAGTTATGCAAAAAATGTATGTTAAACTAGAATGCATACACATCAATTATATATGTGAATATAAGTAAGTAATAGTAGTGTAATATAAGTAATATAAGTATTGTAGTAAAATACTTTAAGAAATAAATTCAGGATATAATGTCTACCCAAAGCATAAAAAACAATATTACTTCCAAACTCCTTAAGATATTTTCATGATTTTTTTTTTGTATGAATAGGCTATTTTAT
Organism: Tiliacea aurago; assembly: GCA_948098905.1. Taxonomy (NCBI): domain Eukaryota; kingdom Metazoa; phylum Arthropoda; class Insecta; order Lepidoptera; family Noctuidae; genus Tiliacea; species Tiliacea aurago. The sequence goes on along the minus strand of OX402577.1, from coordinate 28,427,001 downwards.
TGTCTATAATTCTATATGTAATTATTTTCAATTAATTATTTTCGTTACTAAAAATAAATATTCCCTATGAAGAAAGTTAATAGTGGCGATGGCGCGGCGTGAGTGCGATGCGCATTTGTATGGCCAAGGTCAACGGCGATTATCTGCCTCTTAAGGAGTGATTTAAAAAATAAAACATAGGCACGGGGAGTGCTGACAAAAATGAAGACTTATCTCTCAACGCGCCTATAATTTAACTTCACTGTATACTGCTACTACACTGTTCCGTGTGGAGCCCGACGTTCGAATGGGCAGCAGCGTTGTCTATGCATTTTAACACTATACTGCGATCGCCAACCCGCCTGCCAAGCGATTATGGCAACACCCCCCTTTTTGGGGAGGCCCGTGTCCAGCAGTGGACGTCTTTCGGCTGAAATGATGATGATGATTGGTTACATGACATCTTTCATGTTGAAATTATAGATACAATATGTGAGAACAATGTAGAAAGACGTGCACGTTAAAAGCGTCCGTAATAAAAGGACACAAACAAACAAACAGCAAGTCGGCGCGGGCATTTCGATTACGCGAACCAATAAGTTTTTTCCCTTACCAAAAATAGCTCAACGCGCGTATAGAAATTTTCACTTCAAAAAATTTGATGGTCCTTTGGAAGATCATTAGGCATACTTTCTATGTTCGTCCAGGATTCAAGCTATCTCTATGTCACATGTCATCAATATCGATTTAGCAGTTTGGCGGTAAAAAACGTAACAAATAGACAAAGACCTTTCACGTTTATAACATTAGTTTGAAAGTATGAATGAACGATGACACTTGAACTAATTAGTTTAAATGGTATTTACGCATTATATGTAGGTAGGTAGGCCATTTATTAATCGGAATCTGCTAGTTGGACGTAAGTCAATAATTCCCGATAAAAAGTAATGCCGTCACTTTCTGATGTGTTCCGTTAGAGAGAGACAGCATTACTTTTAATCGGGAATTTAATTTAATGGACTTACGTGCAACTATAGATTACTATAATAATACACCACAAATTAAGTAGAAAAAGAGTCGTAGTGCATGTGTTTGTTTTTTTGTATGTCTGGATCCGTATTGTATTTAAATAATTATATAAATAAGATTAGGTGCTTACATTAGGTGAAGGTCGTTGTAAATTATCACCTGTTTTGTGTTGTTTTGTTATTTCTAGTCGAGTGGGTTCGTCTTACAGAAAATATTAAGTGTATTATTATTACTGTATTAAGTTAATACCTACTATATTACCTGTGTATAGAGTTCCATTGGCATATTTGACGTATTCCACATTGGGCACCCGCTTAAACGGCACCTGAGCAAATGGCACCTGACGTATTCCAGATACGGCACCTTGCGATATTTTTCGCAGGTGCCATTAGTGGAATAATTTGTTATTTAAAATTTTATTCCACATATGGCACCTACGGATCATTACGTACTATTGTTGGGACGTTTTTTTAGGACCTTATAATCAAAAATTCGATTAAAATCAGTCAAGAGTTTAATCATTTCAGCCGATAGACGTCCACTGCTGAACATAGACCTCCCCCAAAGGGGCGGTTTGCCATAATCGCCACGCTTGGCAGGCGGGTTGGCGATCGCAGTATGGTGTTAAAATGCATAGAGAACACTGCTGCCCATTCTCTAGTAAGTCCCTTAGTCGCCTTTTACGACACCCACAGGAAGAAATAGGGGGTGCTATTCTTTACGTCCGACACCACACAGACAAGAGTTTTAATAACATGATAAAAGCATAATGATGAAAAAAAAACAAAGGTGCCATTTGCCCAGGTGCCGTGTAAGCGGGTGCCCAATGTGGAATACGTCGCATATTTGGCTATAGTGGGTTCATTAGGAAAGGTAGGTACCAACTCTAAAGTTTCCTGAACGAAAGAAATAAACGAAAGAACGAAAAGCACAAATAAGAGCTCTTCCTCCTCTCTCGTACTATGCTGTGCCTGACAGGGTCCATAATTGTGTCTTTAATTTTAAGCCTACCACCTGTTTTACTAACATTATGGAATGCAATATGAATTGTGATTTGGTCATTGTCCTTTGACAGTAGAGTACGTGGAAAAGGCCATATAGACACATGGGCTACTTTTTATCATCTAGGATATTTGTATTCAAAATTGATGTAGTACAAAATATACGCAGATGAAGTCGTAATTAAGTAACAGCCTGCCAGTACCCACTTTATAAACGTACATACATGCACTTTAATAGAAGTCATTGAAACGTGTTTTGTTTTCCTAAAACTAGTAACAAGGCCGGACGTTATTCCTCATGAATGGAAATTATTTTATTTTCAAAGTCGTAATTTCGGTAACTGTTAATATTAGTAGGTGAAGCATATAAATACCTTTTGTTAGTCGCCTTTCACTCATCCTCTCCACATAACCAAACCATCTAAGCATACTCTTTTCAATCTTAAACCTACATCTTCTCCGCTAGTAATAAGTAAATATAATTTTGGTAAAGCTTTGAAAAGCAGAAAACACAGGTGTGTTGTGTGAACGTTTTTCTAGATCACATTCTTTGTAAAAACTTTAAAACACACATAACATACTATCACTCTGTATTCCCTAAAGGGTTAGGCAGAGGTGTACCTAATGCACCCACATTTCGCTAGCCAACCATTGAAGTATTAAATAGGAAGATAGGCGACTATACGATGTCGTGCGTCATGTGCTCGACAACCGAAATAGAGAGACATATTACTCGGGCTATAGCGGGAACGAGATAGCAATAATTGTCACTGTTACGTACCCATAACAACTCGGAAACAAACTACGATTCGGGTATTCTCCGCAAACCGAGAGTAATGTAAGGTCGATTGTGTCCTTTCCCCTAATTTAAGCGGTCCACGTCGAAGAGCGCTTACCATATCTACCTATTTATACATCAATGTAGCCAACCAACTTTATAATACTTTTTTTATTTTCTTACTTAATATATCATGTCTCATTAGTCATTACTTATAACGGTACCTACGAAAATAAAAAGCCTTGAAGGTACTTTTAACTTAAGCATATTATTTATTATTTGTCGAAAAAACTGCGCATTTTACCTCCATATCTACATGAAGTGCAAAATTATTTTTATTGCCTTCCTGTTTAAGTAGTTATTTTACTTGGAGTCGGCGCAACATGTCTTCCGGCGATGGCTGAAGTCACACATGATCCCCGGTGCAAGTGTGGGATGAGAACACCGGGCTTGTTTTTAGTCAGTAAGAGTCTGACAGACCCCTCTATGTTCTATGTTAGAGGGTTTGGTTTCCGCACTTAGTCCTTCATATGGACCATTGTGCGTGGGCCATGGCAGCCGTCAGTTGATTATTTCATCCAGCCCACCTCTCTCCAGAAGCTGATTAGATCTCCTAGACTTAGGATATCTGTGAAAGATCTGGGCGACCCGAGGATTTCTGTTCTGATCTGGGTGACGCCTGTCTACATGAGTATTTATACCTACATGAGTATTTTCCATCCCGACATCAAAAAAAAAAAACGCAGCATGTTTTGAGGTGGCCTGCAAAGGCGGGTTGGCATCAGCCGGGGATCGCGGAAGTCGCACATGATCCCATGATCCCCGTGCAAGTGTGGAAAGGGAACACCAGGGTGGTTTTTAGTCAGTAAGAGTCTGTCCCCTCCGCCCACCGCAGATGCAAAACGTTCATGAGGACTTTCAACATCGCGAGCAAAAAAAAAAAAGGCGCTGCATGTGTGTTCTTCACACTTCTCTATTAATCCTAACCTCAATAGCCACCGGGTTCTCTCTAACCATATCATCTTTTACACAGTCCATTCATGGTTTCTTAAGTTTTCTCCTACTCTTCTCCGGGTTCTTCAATAAAGAATAAAACTCAGAGGCAAATCCAGTTTTATTAAACGATTCGTAGTTTCCACACGCATTTTCCTGAGTCAGTGAGCGGTATTTCACTTTATATCAGCTAATATAGGGTACTGCGTCATTGGTCTAAGTGGTCGTAAGCGGTACTGCTAATCGATTCCCAGGTCGGGCAAAGTCAAAGTCAAAGTCACGAGGGGCAAGGCCTCGCGCACATCTGAGCGAGAGTGCATGGGAGGCCGTCACCTTCTGCGAAGCAGTAATGCTCGCGAAGGAGGAGGCGGAACGCGTGAGGGTGAGGCAGGGCTCGCGCCCTCTGGCCCTTAGCCGCCGCAGGAGACGCCCCGGGCGTCGGGAGTCGCAAGCTGATTTCCGGCCACCATAGACGCGGGCCTGCGGACGGTGAGCGATGGGTAGCTCGCCGTCCGACAACGACCAGGCCCGGGTTGACGGCGCGTTGTGTTTCACGCGCGCCTCAAACAGAGGTCAGCACCAACTGACGGGGTCCGTGAGGACCAATGCCTACCAGGGTTGCGAGTTTGTCCGAAAGGGATATCGTGGCCCGGGCACACAGGCAACGGAAGGAACACGGGTGGGTTTTAGTCAGTAAAAGTCTGGCACGCCCTCCCGCTCAGCCCAGAGCGGGAGAAGTTATTTGTTATTGGGTTTTTTCCATCTGGAATTTCTCTGTAGCAGCCCGTAACTGGATTTATGCCCGGTTAATGGCAATAGTCTCGCCTCCGGTTAGGTACATGGGACTTAAACATAATTGTTGAAATGCGGGTGTAGGTACTATAGATGCACCTCTGCCTAACCTAACCCTTCGAGGAACACATGCGTGACGTTATGTTATGTGGGTCTAGGTTGTCCATTATCGAATTAATACAATAAGTAGGTACACTTCACAACGCAACTTGACACTATTGAGACAGGAGCTCTTTAATGACCGGTCTGTAGCTCAGTTATCGTATTAACTGTACCGTAACCACTATCGTATCAATTTACTTCGATTCTTTGTCAATTGGATGTTTTGAGGGTTCCAATATCACATATCCGATACATACCTACTGTGATTCCAATCGTATATTGAAGTAGATTTAAATATTTTCGAATTACTGTTAAATCCATTGAACTATCAGGCAATCCGGGATTTTGTCTCTAAGATCGGCAACGAATCAGAAATATCTAAGTAGCCTTTCGAGACTTTCGACATGACTGTCGTAGATCTAATTCATCAAGTTTAACGCAAAAACAATTTATATTTTTCGGCGAAAAAACACGTTTATTGAAACTTATGCGCTGTGTGGCTCTAGTGTAATCCATTTGATCATCAATTCATCAGTTAGGTAGGTTTAATAACAAATAATAAAACATTTATTTTCAAGTATGAACTCATAATATAAGTATCAATTTACTTACAAACTATGTTAGTAATATTTACAAAACATAAACAACACAACAACAAAAACAACAAGTTCCAAATTCTTAAACAACTGAGGCTGGCTTAATTAGTAAATGATAGGGCAATCCAGTTTGCTAGCAATCATAACCAGGAGACTCTTGGAGCTTGCACGCACTCTGCGCAACAGGGATGCTGCACGCTTGCGTCTGATCGCAACGAAGCTGTCGTCTACGCGTCTGCGAATATACCCGAGGCACTACAAAACCGTGGCAGCCCCAACAGCAACCTCCTGAATCCATTTTTGTACTGAACGCGAAGAGCATGAACAGCGTATAGGTACAAACACCGAATCCGTTTGTGATTTCGCCGAACAAAATTTTGCATAAACACTTCCACGAAAACAATCAATTTGTCATTGCATTGCAGACTTGCAGTCAATGCCCAAAGTGGAAAAGTAATGACAAACTCAAAATATTATGATGCGTCAGTGTTTTCATTCTTCATTCAATTGCATCCAAAATGCAATTCATCGAATATTTTAATTGTTTACCAACAATTGAATGTCGATGCATTAAACAATTGGACAGCGCTGTTGTTTACCTTCAAAACAAAAACACGAAAATGTTATAGGTAGGAGGTACGCAAGTGAGTAATAAACGGAGAAATATGAAGAAATTCTCTAGTATGATGATGACATATTACAATAGATAGGTAATGTAATATTAGATCAGAATGTTGGGCCACAAAAGGGTCGTCCCAGAAGGGCACTGCGGCTGAGATGAGAATGCTAAGAGGAATATGTGGTGTTAAGCGAATGAATAGAATAAGAATTGAGTATACAGGGTGTTTAAGTAACTACGTGCCATAGCTTAAGGGTAGGTTCAGAATAGATAACAAAGCCCAGTAGAAAAAAAATAAAATAAAAAAAATATTGCAAGATCAACCTAATTTAGTACCTACTAACTTAAAATATGTTGTATGATGTTGTCCGTGTGGTGCCGGACGTAAAGAATTGCATTGTCCATTTCTTCCTGTGGGTGTCGTAAAAGGCGACTAAGGGACTTACTAGAGAATGGGCAGCAGCGTTCTCTATGCATTTTAATACCATACTGCAATCGCCAACCCGCCTGCCAAGCGTGGCGATTATGGCAAACCCCCCTTTGGGGCAGGCCTATATCCAGCAGTAGACGTCTTTCGGCTGAAATGATGAACTTAAATTTGATTGTTTTTTTTTTTGGGTTCCTTTATCGATACTGAACCTACCCCTAAGCTATGGTACGCAGTTACTTTAACACCCTGTATAAGAGGAAGTCTGGTAGTGGCACCGGTGACTAAAAGGTTTTGTGGAAATCGGTTGTCATGATAGGGGGGGGCATGTGATGCGGAGGAATGAGGAAAATCTTGTCCGGAAAGTTTTGAGTATGAATGTCGATGGCTATAACAGTAGGGGGAACAACAGACAAGGTAAACGTCGCAATGCGCAAGTTGTCTTTGCGTAATCAGCTTTTAATTTTCACGACTGCTTTGATTGAACAATCACATTCTTTGTTATGTTTATTAATAATCATTATTTTAAATATCAAGGATAATAACAATACACTTTAAACATGTGTTCATATTTCATTAAGTATAAAATAAAATTTAAAGTAATTGTAAAGGTTATTTTTTCGAAAGTTTAATTATTTGACACTATAACTTTTTTTTTTACTTCATTCAATTGCAACAATTTTATTCTATCAAGACAAATTGAAGGGAACTTTAAAATGCTTGTGTTCTTTTTTTAACAAAAGTACATTTATTTTATTAAAAGCCAATTGCGTGTTCGAAAATAATAATGAAATTGATTAGAAAGCGTTATAGTCTAATAATAAAAACATCAACTTTAATTTTGATAATAATATAATAAGTAGGGAGGTAAGATTGATGTTAGAAGAGACTGGAGAAAAAAGTAATTGATTTCTTTTGATTAATTTTTATAGAAATTTTCCAGAAAAACCTTAACTTTCGTATTCTCGTTTTTATTCGCAATTAGCTGCTATTACATTGACGGAATCATAATATGATCTGCGTACAATTCATATCCCGCAATTCATCTGTTTGACAGTGTTGTATGGAGTTTCGTAAAATGGTCCACAAATTATGAATTGCTGTATTGAAGTCTAATGTCAAATAGCAGCTGTCAAATAGATGAATTGCGGGATGTATGAATTGTAGGCAGATCATATTATGATTCTGCCTAAGCGTCCATTTTAGGCTCCCTGAACGAAAAATTGAGGATCATAACATAATTTTAGTATTTTCATCTCTTTATGTACAAGCTGCAACTATTATAGGTACATGTAATTATTAACATTATAATAATTATATATAAATAAATCAACAGCTCTCTTACCTTCAAATCAAATACGCAAACTCATAACAAACCTAACCTTCACAGGAAATCAAAATGTCATAGCTAAAAAAAAAACAAGTGAATCCTTTAGTGATGTGCCACAGGACTGAGTTCTAACAAACGAGTGCTAGTGATGCGACATAAACGATGTGGGAGTACCTCGCAGTGTTGCTACTCGGCTTCTGGCTCGGAGTTGCCATATTCTTGTACATATCCTGCTACTGGCTTGAGGAGATCTTAGGTAAGTCTTATTGACTGCAGAGTGATTTTTTTGCTCATTAATATTGAATGGTGACTCAACTTGATTTATAAGTATCTGTAGGTGACAACAACCTCCACATTTATATACTTAGAGTAGCATTTAAAAATGTGAATTTTAAGTTAATACCTGTGTTTGCTATAAGACCAATCTTTAATTTACTCGTTTTTGGGTAAAGAAAGAAAAGAAAGAAAGAAAAATGCGTTTATTGGCATTACAGTAAAAATACACCTTAAAAACCATAAATAACGTGCACGTGTGTACGTATACGTGTGTAATTTTTATATTTAAAGTTATGGTATAGTTATGGTATAGTTTAGGTATATTAAACATTTTAGTTTAAGACTTCGCATATTCATATTTTTCTCTTCTTGTTCTCACACACTATTGTCTACATTTCTTTTTCATTTCTCGTTTCGCAGGTCTGCTGGAAGAAATTTCTTAAGAAATAAGCAGTACCTTTGTACTAAATTATTATTATGTCATATCTCTTTGTATTTTTCTGTGTGTACATAAATAATAAAAATAAAAAATAAAATAACAGAAAAAATAAATTATTATAATGCCAAAAGGGCCTCATCTCAGCATAATGTCAGATGACAACACAAGGTGTACCACCTGACGCTCATTTTCAGCTACAACCCACACCCCCGCTGTGTATATTTCACTTACCTACCATACCACCCTCACAGGTCTGATCTTGGAATCTGTGCTCATAAACGGTAAGATTTTTAAACGGTAAGACTCTTTAATAATCCTTTAGAGCTCTCCAAATTTTAGTATTACTTACGTAAGCAAAGCAAGTTAAGCTAAGCTAGGCTAACTAATATAACAGCCGCACGGGTCGATCGACCAGGTTAAGGTACGCTTTTCTAGGTCAGTCCGTCGATGACCTTCTTTACATACCAAGACCCTTCCGTGTCTCGGAAAGCTCGTTAAGCCGTTGATCCCGGCTGTCAATTTTGGATCTTTGACAAACATTACGGGTCGTCAGAATGTCTGACAACCAGTCTTACCAAGGGGTATCCTGTTTCCCAGTAGGTAACTGTAACACGATACTAGGTTGTAGAGCTAAGCTCGGTACCGAGTGGTGCCGGACGTAAAGAATAGCACAATCCTATTTCTTCTCCTGGGTATCGTAAAAGGCGTCTAAGAGACTTACTAGAGAATGGCCAGCAGCGTTCTCTATGCTCGCAGGCGACGCTCCGGGCGTCGGGAATCGCAGGCCAATTCCCGGCCACCGTAGGCTCGGGCTTGCGGACGGTGAGCGATGGGTAGCTCGCCGTCCGATAAGGACCAGGCCCGGGTCGACGGCGTGTTGTGTTCCACGCGCGCCTCAAAGAGATGTCAGCACCAATTGACGGGGTCCGAAAGGGCCAATGCCTGCCAGGGTTACGAGTCTGTCCGAAAGGGATATCGTGGCCCTGGCACACAGGCATTTGAAGGAACACGGTGGGTTTTAGTCAGTAAAAGTCTGACACGCCCTCCCGCTCCGCCCAGAGCGGGAGAAGTTATTTGATGATTTCCCAACAAAAAAAAAAAAAAAGCGTTCTCCATGCATTTTAACACCATATTGCGATCGCCAACCCGCCTCACCTTAACTTACTTAGCTTTTGTTTTAGTAGCTTTTTTTTTTTGTTATTGAACTACAAATATTTTATTTATATCGTACCTACTCATTTTACATGTTAATGAGCCTTTAATTACTCTTCTCCCTCAAACTTTGTCAATACATCTAAGTACTTAAAAAATATTTTTTTCGTCATTGCTAAATCAACTTTTGATTTGTATGCACTGACTTTTACATTTAACTTAATTAAATCAACATATGCTCGAGTAACGTCGCCTCGAAAAATACAAAAATGGCCACTATTGATCAGAGGTCGGCCTAAAGGACAACCAGCCAAGATATTGGCAATAACAGCTTAATTATTATCACGTTCATGTCGATACATAAATGTTATAATGAGTGATCGGTAGTCTCAACAGAAATGATTAAAACTCGCCCGCGGATTTTTTTTTAAACTTTCTAGTTTACTTTTTCAAGATATAAATGTCATAATTATGTGGACCCATAATAATGTATGAACCCTGAGAACGGAGCTCCCCTTACCAACAGCATAACTTTTAGTGCCAGCTCAAACTGTGTATTTTGTCGTTGCGACAGTGCAAATAGTTGTCGTCCGCATCTGCGACTAGTCGTTACGACAGATTTCGTGCCTCGTGCAGAAAGCGACAAATTTATTTGAGTATCCGAGAGATGGTCGTGTTGTTCACTCTGTGGCCTGACCCGACGCATGCGACTGTCATCTACCGTGCGCGTGCACTTATGTTTTCCGGGTTTTTTAACCGCAAAGTTATGAAGAAAACATCTAACAACCCATCACACAAAAAAAAACAGGTTTTATTACTATCGATCTTCATTCAAAAACTGTAAACTGTAGGTATAATAAAAAAAATCGAAAATCTTCCACACTTATATATAATTTTGGCAGGTAGAACTCAAGAACCAGTTCTTTTATTCTTAAACAGTGAGATGCCGACATATTTTAATAGTGACTAAGGGTCACTATTAAATGTACTCACTTAATAAAACCTTCTGCAGTGACAACTGACAACAGCTGTCTGATATTATGGCCTACAGGACAGGGGCACTATTAATTTGATGAGGCTATCATTGAAGAATATATAAAGTCGGAGATTTTTGTCACTGTTGCGTTATATTCTGATGACAAATGATCTGAGGCCGAACCCCGTTATAGCAAATACTTGTTGGTCGAAAGGAACCCTTCTAAACCTTCTCAATGGTCAGCTAAGCAGGAAGAACGAGAGGTTTTTGCTTGTAATACCGCTCAAAATCACCCAGTAGGTACCGCAGATTTCCCACACATTCGTAGTTGCTATCTGGCCAAATGAAAGAAAATCTAATTTAAACTAACTCGTAACTCGTGGAAGAATCTTTCTTAGTAATTAAGCAATTCCTGATGTCCAGCGAAGATTCATAGATTTGCACATTAGTCACATCTGTGCGTGAGAAGTCACAATCATTTTGAGGCAAAACAACAGATTATAGTAAATAGGAACTCGGACGAGTGCACGGCTGAGCACGATTATCTACTAGTTTCTTATGAGTTTAGAGATGGAATGCGAAAATTATACCTAATACTTCGCTTTACCATCAGCTTTAAGGCTTGATGGCTTCTCGCTAAACAGGTAGGTAGGTACCTATTTCCCGTGATCATCAAGAGAAAACTAGTATTGAGGACTACCGAATCAGTCCTCATTTGAAGACGCTGTTCCTCAGAGTAGTCAACTAGATATCAACTGTGCTACGGCTATTTCCTCCTAGTCTCCTTAAACCCTAACATCTTACTACGTTTCGCATTTGTAAACAAAAGAAGTGAACACGAACCTTTAAGTGTCACCTAACGAGGGAAATATTATATTATGTATGATCTTCACTTAATATGTAGCCGAAGATATGTCATTCATATGACTTAAATGATAATCGTAAATGCCGTTGGAGTCTTTAAACTACGACAGGTGCAATACAGAACGTACCAATATGGAACTTTTGTCATAAATATGTTAAATAGCAATTAACACAGATGCGTCAACAAAGTGGGTAGATAATAAAAATGTAATTACAAACAACTAGGCCAGGATCGTAGTACAAATACATTAGTTATACCTACATATGATCAGTATGGTATTATACGAACGCCGAGGAGAAACCCCATTTAAGTTAATCGAACCAATTAGCAACACCTTTCAAATTAATCATCTCGTATCAAAGTATTTAATATGATTGTAGTGTCAAAATAAAATACTTACTTAAATGGTTGATCTGAAACTCAAGTTTCTAGAATTTATATTTCAGCACTTTAAATCTTTGCTAACACATTCGACCATAACCAGCGTGATTAATGTACATCATTACGTATAATTATGTTGTTACATGTGCCTTACCATTTCTGCCACCTCTCGGCTGCACATTACCTCAAGATCTATCTGACCCCAACATTAATTACCTTGTTTTATCATTAAATCCGCCATTTTGTGGCTATTGTCCGCCATTTTAATTTCGCTCATGTCGAGGTCGGCTGGTAACCTCTCCTTATATTAACGAAAGACTTTGCACTTTAATGATAAATGAGTATATAACACGTGTTATATGAATGACAGATTGATATACAATATCAGTTGGTTCTATCAATCAATCAACTGCTAAATATAGTTCGTTGCTCAGAAGTTTCTCATAAAAGGAGATATTGCTAAAGGCAGTCGTTGATGACAATTTTTGTGGGTCTGACAGACCTTTTTCAAATAGACATAAATCACAAAATAGAATAAGGATGGCAAAAAAGGTTCTCCGAGTCTCAACTGAATACACGTAGAGACTAAAACATGACTCCTTATAAACTAAATGTTAAAAACATATAATGCTGTTTTGTCTAGCCAAGCTAGGGATGAGCAACTTTTCCTTTTCATCATATGCCCAGCCTTTTCCCAACTATGTTGGGGCCGGCTTGGAGACTGGAGTCTTAACCGGATGCAGCTGAATACCAGTATTTTACATGGAGCGCCTGCCTCAAACTCAAACTCAAAGCATTTATTTCAATCAAACCAATTACAGGCACTTTTGAATTGTCAAAGAGTCGGTCAGTTAGTCAGAAAGTTGAAGCCATTTGCCCATTCCAAAACGAAGATGTCTATGGCGAAGAATAGGCAAGAACCTCCAAGGACACTCTTTTAAATCTAGATATAACAAAATCCTGGGTACATTATTCTTGTCGCTTCTATATGTGAGTACAATGTTAAAAAATAAATTATTTAAAAACAAAACAAAATATAAAAGATTACAATAAGCCCTGGCAGATAGGAGATGACCAGTCTCAACTGACGGCGCCCGTTCACGAGCATGACGTGTGGATCAGCACCATCCAGCCAACCATTTTGTAGGGAACCGAATGATCCAACACACGCGCCGCAATCAGCGAGACATTTAAGTGAGCATGACATACTCCTGCCAAACTTTTTTAAGTGAAAGTATCTGACCTCCATAACCCAGTTACTGGGTAACACGATACCCCTTGGTAAGACAGGTTGTCAGACTTCTAACGACCCGTAACTACTGTCAAAGATCTACAAATAACAGCCGGGACTAACGGCTTAATGTGCTTTCCGAGGCACAGAGGAAGGAGTCTGTAAAGATGGTCACCAATCCAAGGAGCAACCACGGCAAGCGTAGCTTATCCTGATCGGTCGACCCATGTGGCTGTTTGTACTTAACCACGAGCCCCTTTTCTTTTCATTACTTTTATTCTATTTACACTTGGTAGCACGCGCCTCGAATGGCGTGTAAGATTAGCGCTAAAGATAACCAGCTAACATGAAAGCCTATGTAGTTAATTTAATCTGTACATCGTATTTGAATGGCAGATTACGATCAAAAGGCGGTGCTTGCACACGCCCCGACACCTTTCTGCCATTAACCGCTGCGGTATGTGTATGGATGGAAAAAGTTCCTTTCTTTAAACGAAGCTGGAAAAAGTTCCTTTCTTTAAACGAAGCTGGAAAAAGTTCCTTTCGTTAAACGAAGCTGGAAAAAGTTCCTTTCTTTAAACGAAGCTGGAAAAAGTTCCTTTCTTTAAACGAAGCTAGAAATGCGTTAACCGGAACCCAGTCCAAGAATTTGGGGAAAGGTAGTCAGAATTTGGCTGGGCCTGGATAGTGGATTATGGCATGGCCCCCTCCCCCATACAGAAAGGAGGCATGAGTCTTACCAGTGTGCAGTGGAAACGTTACAGACTGGTTATGTTTATTAGGGATGCTTTATTACTTACCCGTAAAAACTGTCATAACTCATAAGTTAAAGAATCGTGCAGACTGGTGCGATATCGCGGTCGCGATAGGCAGTGCAACACTTTCCATGAAGTTTTCATAGAAATTGTGCTACTAGTGTCGCGTCGCGTCTATCTGCGAGAGCCTTTACTGTCATAGCCTATTCCTAGGTTGGTATAACAACCAGGACCAAAGCTTTTTCTGGATAAGGTACTTCGTGGTCTATATAGATCAGCTGAATGGTCGAATGACAGCTTATGTCTCAATGTGCTAAGAATAGTCACCGATCCACAGACTGATCAAGCAAAACCTAATCTCGCAAATAAAGAAAAAAAGAAAGAAAATACGTTTATTTGCGGTAAACATGATGCAAAGAAAGAACATAGATACAAAAAGAACAAGTAGGGGGAAAATATGCGTCACATCCACGCAAAACGGCCACCGCTCAGCATAATGCTGCGACCCTTTTCGAGACAGAGCCCCAGCGCTGGTTTTCAGCGATAGCCGGCGTTGACGTGATGACGTCGACCGGTGCAGGATACAGTGAGATTATAAATAAGAAACAAAATAAATACAAACTACTTAAATCTACGCAAGCTTCAAGCCTCACACTTTACGTTTTTAAACCAAACTAGCTTCTGCCCGCAACTTCGTCCGCGCGAAATTTCTTGTTCCCCCGATCCTCTGCTTCACATTGCATCGTCCGCCCGCGCGTCATTAGGTATGAGAGAGCTGTGAAGATTGCGAGTAAATCAAACAGTCGTTACATACTGCGGGGTTATGTTTGGTGAGTGACCTAACATGACATGTTGTCACCTCAAGTGCCAATTGACGCACTTAGCAATGTTGCACCTGTGAGGCTGCGCATTCGGGCGAGGTGCATAGTGTCCAACAATGATATTATATTAAGAGGGCTATCACAATTTTTCTTGAATTTGCGCGTTTTACTCGAGTTTTGATGTGTGATTATGGTTTAGATATAGCCATAAAATAAAAAATAAAATATGCCCAAGCAAGTTTAATTATTTATCTTGGGAGCGCTTTATATAAATATTTCAATTTATTTACATAAATCAGTAAAAACCTTGTCTCTGCAAAGGATGTTTCATAAAATTTTACTTTTGGGTATCTTTTGATGCTTTTTTACACCAAAGATAACGTAATTTAAGAAATTATAAAAATGTCCATGGTACTACTGTATTTTATACTTGGGAGCGCTTTAATCAATTTATTATATTTCGTACAGTAATTCACCAAAAATAATTCTGTAAAACAGAGAGTTACTGACCATTTTCATCCGAAGTTTTATTTTTTATCTGCGAATATAAAATCCAAATTCAAACAAAAACTATTTAATAACTAAGTTAACTATGTTACCTTGCTCGAAAAAAAATTAAATAGTCTATTTAAAAGTAAAATAACGGCGTAAATCAACGGCGACATAAGCTATATTTTCGAGAGCGCAAAAGTGATGAAACTATTAACGGGTGCTGAGACTGACACGAATGGTTTATCACCACGAAAACTGTACTTTTATAGTTACACAGACTTAATGTTTCGATTATTTCACGCTTTCTCACAATTAGATAAGAAATTGATGAAAAACGTATTTTTTTTGTGATAGTTTGGTGGCATGAGGAACAGGGTGTAAAGTTCACTCATCCACCATAGAAAAGGGTCCTCCGACCAGACGGGTGTTGTGTCTGGTGGGCAACTGCCCGACGGTTGATGTCGGGACGTTGTATATATGCTAGTTGCGTAGTAAACTCTGATTGCGCGATGCAGGATTCGCGTGACGTCAGTGTGACGCGTTGTTCGTATGTGGCGATGTTGATGCCGCTACATCACTCCCCTCCGGAGACCGGAGGTCGATAGTGGGCTGAGTCGTGTATCTTGCGATACTTGCCAGTGCCAGTTGAGGGTTCCAGTGAGTCGGAACCTGGTGCCGCATAGTTCTCGGTGAGTCGGAACTGTCTGCGGTGATTCCCCAGTGAGTCGGGGTGGCGCTGCGGTATGCTCCAGTGCGTCGGATGTAGTACAGCGCCGGGTTGTGGCTGGCTGCTGTCGTCGACCAGGAGAGGCATGTTCTCTGCTTGTGTACCGGCCGAAAGTGCAGTGTGCTGTGCCAAGGTTGCTGATGAGGCTGTGGGTGATGACCAGGAATGCGCGTCCGCTGCATGCTGGTGGTCAGGATACCCGTTGAAGCCGTGGGTGCTGGCTGGCTGTGTGACTCGCCGCTCGAAAGCTTGAGGAAGTGATGATGATGATGATGACGTCACGCTGAAGTAGTTGCACGAAGGCTGCGCTGACGTTCATACTCGGGGTCACCAGTTTGGTGGCATGAGGAACAGGGTGTAAAGTTCACTCATCCACCATAGAAAAGGGAGGATCCTCCGACCAGACGGGTGTTGTGTCTGGTGGGCAACTGCCCGACGGTTGATGTCGGGACGTTGTATATATGCTAGTTGCGTAGTAAACTCTGATTGCGCGATGCAGGATTCGCGTGACGTCAGTGTGACGCGTTGTTCGTATGTGGCGATGTTGATGCCGCTACAATAGCACCCTTAAACAGATATGTTAAACACTCACAAAACAACCGAAAAAAGTGTGCCGCGCAGCAGCGGCAGCACACCCCCACTTTTCAAACATTTTACATTTCACTACTAGTAAAATACGTCCCAATTAGGACGTTTTCGAGTCTTCACAATTGCGCGCTCACAACATATCTGTTTAATATAATATCATTGGTGTCCAAGGAATGTTTAAATTTTTATGGAGAGATTTCACTCTATTGCCTATTCTGGGGACGGCTTGCACTATAAACCAAATATGTCTTTAGATATCTGGTTCTTTTTCTTAAAATGTTTTATCAACTGCAGTGTTGTTGGTACAACATTTTTAGAAAAATAAATTTCATACAAGTACGAATTTTGCTGGTAACGCGGTATCTACCTACAGCTCTGTGTGTACCTACTTACCAAGTAGAAATTTTGCTGGTAACGCGGTATCTACCTACAGCTCTGTGTGTACCTACTTACCAAGTAGAAATTTTGCTGGTAACGCGGTATCTACCTACAGCTCTGTGTGTACCTACTTACCAAGTAGAAATTTTGCTGGTAACGCGGTATCTACCTACAGCTCTGTGTGTACCTACTTACCAAGTAGAAATTTTGCTGGTAACGCGGTATCTACCTACAGCTCTGTGTGTACCTACTTACCAAGTAGAAATTTTGCTGGTAACGCGGTATCTACCTACAGCTCTGTGTGTACCTACTTACCAAGTAGAAATTTTGCTGGTAACGCGGTATCTACCTACAGCTCTGTGTGTACCTACTTACCAAGTAGAAATTTTGCTGGTAACGCGGTATCTACCTACAGCTCTGTGTGTACCTACTTACCAAGTAGAAATTTTGCTGGTAACGCGGTATCTACCTACAGCTCTGTGTGTACCTACTTACCAAGTAGAAATTTTGCTGGTAACGCGGTATCTACCTACAGCTCTGTGTGTACCTACTTACCAAGTAGAAATTTTGCTGGTAACGCGGTATCTACCTACAGCTCTGTGTGTACCTACTTACCAAGTAGAAATTTTGCTGGTAACGCGGTATCTACCTACAGCTCTGTGTGTACCTACTTACCAAGTAGAAATTTTGCTGGTAACGCGGTATCTACCTACAGCTCTGTGTGTACCTACTTACCAAGTAGAAATTTTGCTGGTAACGCGGTATCTACCTACAGCTCTGTGTGTACCTACTTACCAAGTAGAAATTTTGCTGGTAACGCGGTATCTACCTACAGCTCTGTGTGTACCTACTTACCAAGTAGAAATTTTGCTGGTAACGCGGTATCTACCTACAGCTCTGTGTGTACCTACTTACCAAGTAGAAATTTTGCTGGTAACGCGGTATCTACCTACAGCTCTGTGTGTACCTACTTACCAAGTAGAAATTTTGCTGGTAACGCGGTATCTACCTACAGCTCTGTGTGTACCTACTTACCAAGTAGAAATTTTGCTGGTAACGCGGTATCTACCTACAGCTCTGTGTGTACCTACTTACCAAGTAGAAATTTTGCTGGTAACGCGGTATCTACCTACAGCTCTGTGTGTACCTACTTACCAAGTAGAAATTTTGCTGGTAACGCGGTATCTACCTACAGCTCTGTGTGTACCTACTTACCAAGTAGAAATTTTGCTGGTAACGCGGTATCTACCTACAGCTCTGTGTGTACCTACTTACCAAGTAGAAATTTTGCTGGTAACGCGGTATCTACCTACAGCTCTGTGTGTACCTACTTACCAAGTAGAAATTTTGCTGGTAACGCGGTATCTACCTACAGCTCTGTGTGTACCTACTTACCAAGTAGAAATTTTGCTGGTAACGCGGTATCTACCTACAGCTCTGTGTGTACCTACTTACCAAGTAGAAATTTTGCTGGTAACGCGGTATCTACCTACAGCTCTGTGTGTACCTACTTACCAAGTAGAAATTTTGCTGGTAACGCGGTATCTACCTACAGCTCTGTGTGTACCTACTTACCAAGTAGAAATTTTGCTGGTAACGCGGTATCTACCTACAGCTCTGTGTGTACCTACTTACCAAGTAGAAATTTTGCTGGTAACGCGGTATCTACCTACAGCTCTGTGTGTACCTACTTACCAAGTAGAAATTTTGCTGGTAACGCGGTATCTACCTACAGCTCTGTGTGTACCTACTTACCAAGTAGAAATTTTGCTGGTAACGCGGTATCTACCTACAGCTCTGTGTGTACCTACTTACCAAGTAGAAATTTTGCTGGTAACGCGGTATCTACCTACAGCTCTGTGTGTACCTACTTACCAAGTAGAAATTTTGCTGGTAACGCGGTATCTACCTACAGCTCTGTGTGTACCTACTTACCAAGTAGAAATTTTGCTGGTAACGCGGTATCTACCTACAGCTCTGTGTGTACCTACTTACCAAGTAGAAATTTTGCTGGTAACGCGGTATCTACCTACAGCTCTGTGTGTACCTACTTACCAAGTAGAAATTTTGCTGGTAACGCGGTATCTACCTACAGCTCTGTGTGTACCTACTTACCAAGTAGAAATTTTGCTGGTAACGCGGTATCTACCTACAGCTCTGTGTGTACCTACTTACCAAGTAGAAATTTTGCTGGTAACGCGGTATCTACCTACAGCTCTGTGTGTACCTACTTACCAAGTAGAAATTTTGCTGGTAACGCGGTATCTACCTACAGCTCTGTGTGTACCTACTTACCAAGTAGAAATTTTGCTGGTAACGCGGTATCTACCTACAGCTCTGTGTGTACCTACTTACCAAGTAGAAATTTTGCTGGTAACGCGGTATCTACCTACAGCTCTGTGTGTACCTACTTACCAAGTAGAAATTTTGCTGGTAACGCGGTATCTACCTACAGCTCTGTGTGTACCTACTTACCAAGTAGAAATTTTGCTGGTAACGCGGTATCTACCTACAGCTCTGTGTGTACCTACTTACCAAGTAGAAATTTTGCTGGTAACGCGGTATCTACCTACAGCTCTGTGTGTACCTACTTACCAAGTAGAAATTTTGCTGGTAACGCGGTATCTACCTACAGCTCTGTGTGTACCTACTTACCAAGTAGAAATTTTGCTGGTAACGCGGTATCTACCTACAGCTCTGTGTGTACCTACTTACCAAGTAGAAATTTTGCTGGTAACGCGGTATCTACCTACAGCTCTGTGTGTACCTACTTACCAAGTAGAAATTTTGCTGGTAACGCGGTATCTACCTACAGCTCTGTGTGTACCTACTTACCAAGTAGAAATTTTGCTGGTAACGCGGTATCTACCTACAGCTCTGTGTGTACCTACTTACCAAGTAGAAATTTTGCTGGTAACGCGGTATCTACCTACAGCTCTGTGTGTACCTACTTACCAAGTAGAAATTTTGCTGGTAACGCGGTATCTACCTACAGCTCTGTGTGTACCTACTTACCAAGTAGAAATTTTGCTGGTAACGCGGTATCTACCTACAGCTCTGTGTGTACCTACTTACCAAGTAGAAATTTTGCTGGTAACGCGGTATCTACCTACAGCTCTGTGTGTACCTACTTACCAAGTAGAAATTTTGCTGGTAACGCGGTATCTACCTACAGCTCTGTGTGTACCTACTTACCAAGTAGAAATTTTGCTGGTAACGCGGTATCTACCTACAGCTCTGTGTGTACCTACTTACCAAGTAGAAATTTTGCTGGTAACGCGGTATCTACCTACAGCTCTGTGTGTACCTACTTACCAAGTAGAAATTTTGCTGGTAACGCGGTATCTACCTACAGCTCTGTGTGTACCTACTTACCAAGTAGAAATTTTGCTGGTAACGCGGTATCTACCTACAGCTCTGTGTGTACCTACTTACCAAGTAGAAATTTTGCTGGTAACGCGGTATCTACCTACAGCTCTGTGTGTACCTACTTACCAAGTAGAAATTTTGCTGGTAACGCGGTATCTACCTACAGCTCTGTGTGTACCTACTTACCAAGTAGAAATTTTGCTGGTAACGCGGTATCTACCTACAGCTCTGTGTGTACCTACTTACCAAGTAGAAATTTTGCTGGTAACGCGGTATCTACCTACAGCTCTGTGTGTACCTACTTACCAAGTAGAAATTTTGCTGGTAACGCGGTATCTACCTACAGCTCTGTGTGTACCTACTTACCAAGTAGAAATTTTGCTGGTAACGCGGTATCTACCTACAGCTCTGTGTGTACCTACTTACCAAGTAGAAATTCATAATAAGTATTGTATTGCACACAAAATTAAAATTCTCTCCTACAGTTTTTAGCTCTGTTGTCAAACAATCAAAATATTTACCAAATGTCGTCATTATTACCGTAAACACTCAAATTCCATTCAAATTATTTGCGTCATTGTATGGATAATTGTTAATAACTTCGTTCAGCCGCATTAAACCTGAATAAACAACGATAATTAGTAATAATAGATACACTGAAGTGGAATATTTTGTGACCTGTTTGTTGTTAAGGTTTGGCATTTGTATTTGTATATGTGAATCATGGAGTACGCACCTGTGCGAACTGCGTGTCTGTGTGTAATCACAACTAATACGAAAATGAATCAGCTAGGTAGGTACCTACTTTTATCGTTAGGGAAAACGAAATAAGGCTTGGCTAGGCAACGATGTACAGTCGAGTTCATTAATATATTAGCCCTTTCAGGCTTCAAAAATATATGACCGTCAAAAAAAATCATAATATTGTGACAACTATAAGCATCATTAAATTGTGGTCAAGATTTCGATTCATTAATATGTGACTGGTTTTTCTCAGTAACATGTATACAGCCAAAAGCACATTATTATATGAACAACATTAAGATCATATTATCTGAACATTGTAGGATTCACAATTATGTATGCACACATGAATACAATAATATCTAAACAAGTAAATGTAATTCAAATTCAACCTTATTACTTACGTCATAAAGATAATTTTAATAGCAATCTTAAAATTACTGACTGGCTAGATCAACTTCAAATGACGTTATGTTTTTCTAATTACTGGAAGATAGTACTGGAAGCTAGTACTGGGAGCTAGTACTGGAAGATAGCACTGGAAGATAGTACTGGAAGATAGCACTGGAATATAGTACTGGGAGCAAGTACTGGAAGCTAGTACTGGAATATAGTACTGGGAGCAAGTACTGGAAGCTAGTACTGGGAGCTAGTACTGGAAGCTAGTACTGGGAGCTAGTACTGGAAGATTGTACTGGAAGCTAGTGCTACCTTCCAGTGCTACCTTCCAGTACTACCTCCCAATACTATCTTCCAGTACTAGCTTCCAGTACTTGCTCCCAGTACTAGCTTCCAGTACTATCTCCCAATACTATCTTCCAGCACTATCTTCCAGTTCTATCTTCCAGCACTATCTTCCAGTACTATCTTCCAGTACTAACTTCCAGTACTATATTCCAGTGCTAGCTCCCAATACTATCTTCCAGTACTATCTTCCTGTACTAACTTCCAGTACTATATTCCAGTGCTATCTTCCAGTACTATCTTCCAGTACTAGCTCCCAATACTATCTTCCAGCACTATCTTCCAGTTCTAACTTCCAGTACTATCTTCCAGTGCTATCTTCCAGTACTAGCTCCCAGTACTAGCTTCCAGTACTATCTTCCAGTACTTGCTCCCAGCACTATCTTCCAGTTCTATCTTCCAGTACTAGCTCCCAATACTATCTACCAGTACTATCTTCCAGTACTATATTCCAGTGCTAGCTCCCAATACTATCTTCCAGTACTATCTTCCAGTACTAACTTCCAGTACTATATACCAGTGCTATCTTCCAGTTATAACTTCCAGTACTATCTTCCAGTGCTATCTTCCAGTTATAACTTCCAGTACTATCTTCCAGTGCTATCTTCCAGTACTAGCTCCCAGTACTAGCTTCCAGTACAATCTTCCAGTACTAGCTCCCAGTACTAGCTTCCAGTACTTGCTCCCAGTACTATATTCCAGTGCTATCTTCCAGTACTATCTTCCAGTACTATCTTCCAGTGCTATCTTCCAGTTATAACTTCCAGTACTATCTTCCAGTGCTATCTTCCAGTACTAGCTCCCAGTACTAGCTTCCAGTACAATCTTCCAGTACTAGCTCCCAGTACTAGCTTCCAGTACTTGCTCCCAGTACTATATTCCAGTACTAGCTTCCAGTACTTGCTCCCAGTACTATATTCCAGTGCTATCTTCCAGTACTATCTTCCAGTGCTATCTTCCAGTACTAGCTCCCAGTACTAGCTTCCAGTACTATCTTCCAGTAATTAGAAAAACATAACGTCATTTGAAGTTAATCTAGCCAGTCAGTAATTTTAAGATTGCTATTAAAATTATCTTTATGACGTAAGTAATAAGGTTGAATTTGAATTACATTTACTTGTTTAGATATTATTGTATTCATGTGTGCATACATAATTGTGAATCCTACAATGTTCAGATAATATGATCTTAATGTTGTTCATATAATAATGTGCTTTTGGCTGTATACATGTTACTGAGAAAAACCAGTCACATATTAATGAATCGAAATCTTGACCACAATTTAATGATGCTTATAGTTGTCACAATATTATGATTTTTTTTGACGGTCATATATTTTTGAAGCCTGAAAGGGCTAATATATTAATGAACTCGACTGTACCTAGAGTACCTACTAGGTGTAGGAGGAAAATACTTCAAAAACATAAAACTGATAGAACCCGGCCACAATAGCGAATACTAAACATCTTTCGATTTTACTTTGTTGTATTGTTGGTTGGAGGTAAATTAAATTAAAAGGTTGATTCTGAGGATACGGAACTTAGTAGCTCGCTAGACGCCATCTTAAAATCTAGTCATGTCTTAATGTATTTTACCTTAATTCAAAGCTTTATATACATGATTCAAGATACTCCAACTAAAATATTTCAATCAACACAGGAAGCTGTTTAAGTTTGCGAATAGCGGAAAAAATTACTAAGTAATCCTATTGTTTTTGTGCTCTCAGAAGTCTGCTAGAATGATCTCAGTTCTCATGGATTAAAAATAAAAAAACTAATAAATGCAGAGATTACATGGTCGTGAAACCTGTTGAGACATTAGCGGAGTAATTATAATTATTAAAATAATTATTTTTGTGAGTATTTATGTGTTGAGTTCCGCGTTAATTGACGTTTTTATCCTGATGGCAAAGAAACAGTGAAAAACATTTTCTAAAAGTGATGTTTCTTACCTATAAAACGCGTCCAAGCGCTGAGACAACAAAACAAAATGGATGATAGATCGGCAAAATAATGTAGGTAATTCCGTGATAAGCACGACCGACTGTTAAGGGAAGTATTGTACTTCCTCATCATCATTCTGTTGCCCTTATCCCAATTTAAGGATCCCGCAGACAGGCGCGACGCGACTCTAGTAAAACAATTTCTATGAAAACTTCATGGAAATTGTCCTACCAGAATCATGGGGTTGGTGCAACATTTTTATGTACCGATTTATTTGTTCACAAGAGATAACAATTGTAAGATCCAAAAACATTAAGTAGGCACCTGCCAACAATTAATTGAAAAAAAACAAAAGGATATGAGTTCAACGGACTTTGAACTTTCGGTCAACGTTTGGTAAAAACATTACTTTGAAAAATCACCAAACTTTTTTGTGTTTTGATTTTAGTAATATTCCATCTCGATACTAATGGACACGTTACTGACATCATACTAAAAGCCTGTTCAATACAATTTATTAGAAGATTAATTAATTGTAGAACTTATTAAAAAACTTGTAAAGATTTTGGAAAACAATTTTAAAGGTAATTTACATACCAAGATTTATTATAAAAAGCGTATTAAAAAAAATAAAGTGTCTGTTGTTGGGACTAAAAACTACTTTTTTTATATCTTCATCCACAAACTTTAAAGGAACCTATAAGACAAGTGTAGCCTACACACGTTCTCATTATACCTAAGGAAAATATATAAGTATATACAATACCCGTATTAATGGGTGATGCCCGATGTCCCCAAGTTCCAAGTTCACCAAAATGATTTTTCATACATTCATTCCCAACGACCCCAAAATGTAAAATTAATTTATTTGTAAAGTTCACACTTAGCCATTCCTCGTACTGACGTCTTTGGGTTATATGTATATTTTAATAAACTTAATTGACCTTGAAAATCGGCACCAACCTGTATTGATTTTAATTGAAGCTTGTTTTTCTAAATCAAATAATAAGTTAAAGTATGTTTGACATTTTTACGATCAAAATAATTATGCTCCAAGTATCTATAAATACTTAATTACATATACCTGAATTTACATAATTTGAATTATTTTAATGAACATAAACATTGCACCCGTTTATATCAGTAGATTATTAATAGTACCTAATCTATGTATAAAATGTCATTATACTATCAAATCCGGGTCAAGTAATTTTGATAATAAATACTATATACTTTTACATAAGTACATAAATACATACGTAACATGCCTACAGGTATCGTTACTACTGATAACTAAAATTGAATAAGCAGACATATAGTAAATCCCATTCAATGAAAAAGCGATACGGCATTATTGACGAAGCCAGGGGTAAATTTAAGGCTTCTAAATCTCCAAAATTAAAATCCCGTGCCCCGCCGCGCCTCGCTGCGGAAGCCTTTCCGTATTAATCCTGGAAATTAATTGGAAGGCTTTAATTCCTCATGCTATTTCTCCACACTGATTATATCGTTGTCTGCCTACACCAAACATGTGTGAAAAAGTTGTGGAATTCAGCGCCTTTGATTTGCATAATATTTATAATCTAAGGCACGGAATTTCTGAAACTGTTTTTTGTCACCTTCTTTCTATTATTACAAGCTTTTACCAATTGTTTTTATGGTCTCTTTTTTTAAACATTATATTTTCCCTTTGTTTAATCCCGTCCCATTTTCTGACATCTAATAAGGAGCTTCACTCCAGTTTTTCATAATCCCTAAGGATCTTTTCAACCCAGCAGAATAGTGCTGGACACCACCATTTTTTTTTTAAGAAATCATTTATTTATTTGCCTATACAAGGTCAAATTAAATAATAAAAGCGGTCGTTGAACCCAAAAAATATCGTCTCTTCATATTTTTTTGTTTGCTCATGTTTAGTTATCAATACCATCTCATCGGCGGAGTTTCGCTAGCGCATTTACATTGACCCCATATAAAGGCTTACCAACTAAATACATACTTACACTTATTTATTTACTTACCGATAACTTGTATGTGGGGTGCAAACTGTAAATATAAGTTGGGTATTAATAAATAAAAAAAAAATCTAATCTATCCTCTTTACTTTCCACAGACCTCCCCGCGCACCGCAGCATCTCACCATCCCCCGCTCCATCAGGCCACAGCGCGAGCGGCGCCCATGTCCAGCTCAAACGCCTGGTCGCCAGGGTCGTGGAGGAAGCAGCCGCGTTGCCAGCCCTCGCCAGATATGCTGCCGAGCCACACACGCCGACCATCGACTCTTCGACCTATGAAGACTTGCTGGCTACGGCTATTTTGAATAAGGTCGGTTTTTGTTTATTTTGGTGAATGTATTGAAAGTGCCGGTAGACAAAAGGAGTCCATTGAAGTTTGAAGGAACCTTACTTTAATAGTGTTTCCAGGGCAAAAACTTTTAGAACTCTTTAATTTGTAATCCAGCAGTTTATTGTCAATTGTTAATCCCGTAGACAGCATTGTTATGATCGAAATTGCATGAACAGCAAAGACTTTTGAAGAGGTCTTTCTATCCTATAGTTACTTGCCATAGGTCAGAAAGTAGACAATAACGTACTCTTACTAGAATCTTATACCTACTCAATGAATTTATTGCATATTATTGTCAGCCATAACCAAAAGACATGTTAGTCTAGTATGTCGGTAGTCTAGTTAGTTCTAACCATTGATAAGCAGATAAATGGGCCTCTGTGCTTAAATCCTTGAGGAGATAATCTAAATAAAGAACAAAGCACGCAAGGTTTCGTAAGCAAATCCCAAGGTGGCCTTTATTTTAAAATTAGTATTAAAAAAAAATTATATCGAACACATCGATCGCGTCTTGTTGCTAGATTGCTAGACCTACGACTTTTGTTGCCATGGAACTCATGTTTTAAAAGTACCTACCTTAATTCGAAATATCTTGTTCGTCAACAATATGACCATCAATGAAGAGCGTAGACATTCCTTACATTAAAAAAAAATGCAACTCTCAAACAGGACTTCCTCTAGTTCTGAGCAACTTGTCCTTATCCCAATTACTATTCAAGTCATATTAATAACGCAGAAATCCTAAGAAATCCAATTCCGTAGCGTGCCTTGATGTAAACATAGCCTTATGCTCGCGAATCCGTACAAACGCTTCATTAGTTCTGCGCTAATTTAGGGCTGACTTTCAAATCTTTAAAAAAAATTCTAAACACATAACAATCTAATCGGTACCTATCTTATAATTATATCATGAATCATTCCCACTTAGACTAACGAACTTTGCACTTATTCTCAATATGATTACGTTTAACCCAATGGAAAAATGTATCTACGATAATCGTACTTTTATCAGCTATTTCACTTATTTTATCAGCTATTTACCTTCTGATCATGGGACTCCCCAATGGACGGTCAATAGGAGGCCTTTTTTGTAATTACTACTCTTGGCATAGAAATAAAGAAAAAATATTTTAATTGTCACAGAAAAACGTGCATACGAAAACATAATGTAATAAACTCGAAGGTAAACATTATACAAAGCAGATCTACATATCGTCAGTGGAAAGGTGTAAATGGAAAACCGCCAAAATGGTACTTTTGGGAAATGAGGTTTAAAGTTGTGGCTTGGTGGTGAACAGTTTGTTGTTAGAAACAAACAGGATAAAACTGCTTGTGTTGGTCCAGTTGCCCATCCTCTAATTGTCAATTGTGGGAAATATGAAATATCCTTGCCAGAGAGCCACTAATCTAGGATGATAACGAATCGTTTTCATTCGCGTCAGAGATACATACCTACCTACTAACATATTTCCTTTTATAGATAACTTTGCAATAGTCTAGATAAATTGCTGACATTGGAAATTCCATTAGGCG
This sequence comes from Tiliacea aurago, assembly GCA_948098905.1. Taxonomy (NCBI): domain Eukaryota; kingdom Metazoa; phylum Arthropoda; class Insecta; order Lepidoptera; family Noctuidae; genus Tiliacea; species Tiliacea aurago. The sequence goes on along the minus strand of OX402577.1, from coordinate 28,399,595 downwards.
ACACGAAAGGAAAAACTTATCTAATGCAGTAAGCTCACATTATTTGACAGTTACAAATGTATTTTCTTATCTAATTAGCATGTAACAAATGGTAGTTATAAAAAAAAAACGAGCAAGCCTTACAGTAGCCGTTTACATGGTAACATCTGATATCACACTCTATGCAGTATTTACTAATTCCATGCTATTAAAAGTACTTACTTATTCCATGCTGAAGCTGTCACTTCCTGTTACACACTTCCGTCCCTTTTCACGAAATCCCTCCCTCAGGAAGCGAGAGGAAATATATTAGGTACACATCAATAAACAGATATTTATAAATTCTCAGTTAATTTGATAAAGTAAATTTCTCTAAAGCCGAATATTTCCCACGGGTGTAATAATAATGAAATATGCTAACAATAGAAAGATGACACAAGATAATATAGAAAAGCTGCTATAGAAATCAAAGTCTAAAAGTTTTGTTTGGGAAAGAAGATAATCTAATATATCAGTTCGTAAACAAGTAGATATGGCGCAACTGAACGGCAAAATTTCAGTGTGATTACTAAAACAAGGTTCTAGCATATGAATACGATCCATCAAAGGCCGGCTCGACTCGATACCTTATCTTACCTATCAGCCGATAGCTGCCCGTATCTCACCGTGGCCAGTACGAAGATAGTTCGCCACCCAATCCAATGTTTTCCAAAGGAATGGTAAGTCATCATCAATAAATAATGAGATTAATGAGTGTAATCCGTGCACACTTAGTGCTAATCATTTGTCTGAATTGGTACTGTCAAGAAGTGTCGCGAAGTGAAATGTAAATTTATTAAAATGTCCTTCACAATCACTTTGGTAGGATTCGTTGTGTTTCTATATATTCTTGCGGCTATAAGTCTGGTGAGTTACGTAAATCTGCGCTTGCGTTCGGATATTTTGGTTAAAAATGTTAAAAATTTGATTAATTTTTTTTCGATAGGTGATTATAATAAAAGTTGTGATTATGTGATTGATAGACATCCGGAAAGATTTAAGTGGCTGTTCCGCTAAGTGGTTGTTTTTACTATCTCTAATGATTGTTATGTAAACAAACTGTGAATTTCGGGTAAAACTTTTTCAATAATCTTAAGTTTTAATACTGCAACAGTGTTACGCCAACCCTACGCCATTCGATTGACCTCACACGCTTCTCGACAGCGCAGTGCGAACCAGCGCCCGTGTGAACCAGACCTTTTTTTTAAACCACTCCATCTCTCCCCAACCTCTATATCACAGCGGAATAAAGTTCAATTTCGTGTGGCAACTCGTAAAAATGTACAATTTCTTCAGTTCTATTGTGAGCTACTTTCCCGAAGCGAACGGCGAGGTTTGAGGTTTTTCATACGATTGTCAGTTGTTATGAATTCATGCGTTTAGCTGTATTGTTGCTCCACTGCCTCAGATACGGCTGAGCGAGCGATGTTCAAATTTTCCGAGCTAGATTATCGCTATGTATCATGTAGGTGATTTAGTGCTAGACGTTTCCTGTGTAAATCTTGAAAGTGAAGAGAAATATCTGGTGCACAGATTGAATTTCGGTTTCTCTTGCATTCCACAAACGAAAGCCTAAATATAACTCTTCATCGTCACGATTTGGCTTCAATTTGTTAAATTACGTTTAGACATAACTACCTACTAATTCCTTGATTGAGGACCAAGGTATGATGGTGTGTAACGGAAGAAAGGATAAATTCTTCAAACACGTGGATGAGAAAACTCTCAGTGATCTGCACAGGAGCATCTTCCATTCCCACCCAGTTTTCTGTTCTACAACTAACATCTGCATCTCTTTCTCCAGGTGATAGAGCGTTACCAGAACGAGAATGGTTCCGGTGGTCGCAGCAGCGGCATCCACTCGGCGAGCGCGAGCCCCACACCTTCGGAGCGCTCCTCGCCACGCTCGCTGCACACACCACCACGCTCGCTTCACTCCCGACACAATAGGAATATCACTCCTCCCGTAAGTACTTTAACATGTTTCTACCAAGTAACTGCTAAAAAGGTGGACAGTATAGTCACTGCTACAACGGTAGTCGTGGACTTGGTGAAGGTCGTGGGAATCCGCTGAAAGTGGGAGTCACAGGACCGGTCGTTGTAGGAGGCCCATGTCTAGCAGTGGACGTCTTTCGGCTGACTGATGACTATATTAACAATATGGCACTCCTACACATCTGTGGTTTTGTAAATAAGCTAAGCACTTTCTGCCATTAATCGACGAGCCCGAAATAAAAGCCCTCTTCCTCTCTCCTACTTTTGCTGTGCCCGACAGGGTCCACAATGATCATTTTTGTAAAACCTACCACCTAAGTTCACATGTGGAAGCAATAAATATATTGAGTATTGAGTGTTCAAGAATTAAGTAAGTTACCAGACATTGTGCAAGACTCAAACAATGACTACTTTCTATGTTCAAACTCAATTATTATAAGAGCTTTTGATATCATCGAGACAATGTGTAGGCCATTGTCTCGATGATATCAAAAGCTGACATCAGTAGGGACTGGTCATCTCTTAGCTGCCATGGCTTATTTTAATTTACCTAATTTAAGTAATTTTTGAATTGTTTTTTTTTATATTTTTATTACGGACGCTTTTGACGTTTTGCATCGTTCTCACATGAATAAATTCAACATGAATGATGTAACCAATATTTTGTAACCGTATGTTAATTTAAAAGACTGTCCGTGGAGTTTCTTGCCCGATCTTCTCCATAGGTACCTACTAGCTTTCGAATGGGCAACTAGCTTCATCTTTATGACTGAACCGCCCCTTGACAATTCAAAAGTGCCTGTAAATGGTTTAATTGAAATAAATGGTTTAAGTTTGACTATGATCAATAATAGGTTTTCTCAAACGTCATTTAATTTTCCAGCTCCATGAAGAAGACGATGTGTCTGACTGGGAGGAGGGGGATGCGACGGACGAAGCCCTAGAGATGCCACGACGCGTGCCCTTCCCGGAGTTCGGAGGAGACATAGTGCACCACACAGGTAAAAAACGATAACATCTATTATTTAACGAAAAAGTACAGAAAAGAATAAAAGTACCAAAGTTTAAAGTTTTTCATATTTGCAATGCAAATTCTGCAGCTTAGGTAGTCTGGAAAAATTAATAAATCCACAATCAGACCTAACAGCTTAGTTATCAATCATAATCAGATAGAAAAGTAACGGGACGATGTTAACAACCTCATTCTAGATAACCTTCCTTATCAGCTACACACTGTTATGCAAAAATTAATTTCGAAGGACATATACCTACAGCTTTTCCGCCTACGTTTCAGATAATGAGGATCGAGAGTTCGACGAAGTTTCCAGTAGTGACTTGCAGGCAGTCGACGGTACCTGGGAAGAGAACTGGCTATTCCAGAAAAAGAAAATAAAGACAATACAGTCTGTGCCAGTTCCCATGCTAGTTCCTAACTCCAACACTGAGTACAGAGCTCTAATTGGCGACAGAGACGCCGATGACACCACAGATCTATCAGACAACGCGAGCGACTCAGAAGAACAAGCAGAATACAAGAGTGACATGAAGAAAGTTCTAGACTCCAAACACGTCATTGGCGGCATACCTAAAGTAGAAGAAAATGACTTCGAACCAGACAGCCTCACCATTGTAGACGGAGCTGACGAATTTGATAAGCTCGTCGAGAAAATAGATGATGACGAAACAGTAGACGCAATCATTAACGAAATTAATGACAACAACGTTACTATTGTTGAAACTATCACTGTGAACGCGACAGACCAAGTCGATGGAGGCAAGCTATTGGTTGGGATTGAAAGTGGACCTTTAACGAAAGCGGAATTCGCGGTGAAAGAGGAGATACACAGGACATTATTGAACGGAAACACAGAAGAATTTATGGATGAATTGTGTGCAAAAACAAATGGAGATATATTATACAATGGACATGCAAATGATTTGCATAGTGTTGATAGCTTCACAAGTAACAAAGGTCAGTAAAACATTACATAATATTGTTCAGTATCAAATGATTAACGATTCTTAAAATAAATGATAACAATAGGAAGTTGGTAATATACCATTTGTGCAAAGTTTAATCGGATTGCTAAATATGGATTATTGACAAGTATTAACTAAACTTTGATTATAATCGATCACATAAAGATAAATATGTAACAAAACAATTCAGTTAATTGATGAAATGCTTATGTTTTCAGAATCGACGAACACACTGAGTCATCATGAACGCATGGGTGAATATGAGGAGACGGTGACATTGCCCGTGCAGAGGTACGCAGACAGCCTGCGCAGGAAACACTTCGATGACGGCCCTCATGAGTAAGTGCTTCTGATAAATACGTCTACAATTTCATCAACCTTTGTGCTGGATCAGGATCACCAGTAAACAAACAAATCAACAATAAAGAATTGAATTGAAATCAATATCAATAATATCTCAGCCAACAGATGATATTGCAAATTGCAAACCATGAAGTTTGCAATATCATCTGGGTCAAATTGATATATATAATTCGTTTGCAAAAGCCATATTTTATTGTTTTATAGTATGAGCATGCTGATACAACTTCACCATAGGTTCTAATTCTTCAATCAACGGTTTGCTAAAGACACACTAGTACACTAGTACAGTGACACTCATTATTGTAATTTCATTTCTATTTTCAGGATCCCAACTCGTGATACTGATCACGATGGTGAATTGATACCAGGTGAGTGTTACACAGTAGAAAGCATAATTTTGGGAAAAATAATACAAGTCTTATCGTAATTGATTATTCTTTTATGGAAAGTGAATGCGGAACAATAACAACTATTGACGATAGTGAGATTGTATGCATATTTCAAATCGAAAGAGCTATTCAAATAAATAAATAGTTTATCCAGTCCTCTTACTATCCACGGTTTCTTGAATTCAGGTTTACAATCGCACATAAAAAACGCTAATGTAGATCAGGGTCTTTGACACAATATTTTCCTAACCACTGTTAAATCTTACAGGTTCGATAGCCTACAGAGAGCGTAAGAAATGGCTGAACTACGTAGAAATGCCGAACAACCCGTACTCTCTGGAGGCCATTCAGAAAAGGCTATCATCCAAGAGTACTTCATCTCTCTTCGACATGTTCACGACTAAGAATGACTCTGAAGATGACAAAATTGTAATAAACGAAGCGGATGATGATGAAAGCGAAACAAATGATCTACCAGTTAAAGATATTCAACACAATAAATTAAGTTTAACTATGAGTAATGATAGTATTAATAGTATTGAAAGAACTACTAAAAGTCCATCGCCTAGAATATTGAAAGATGTGATGGCTGAGGAAATTCCACAGTATAAACGGTGAGTACTTGACCAAACATAACTAAGAGCTCTTAACCAATAAAATTGTACCGTTATATCTGAAATTATTAATCGCATTTAACATCTTTTTTATATTATACCTACCTATATGTATAAGTTAACATACTTAAAATAATAATGTGTACATGTATTAAAAAAGGAGGGAAAAGAATTATAAGGCATCAAAAAATTCGTCCACATTGCAGTCAACAAGTAAAGTGCCCAAAAGGCTGGCAGCATTGCCACGTTGTATGGCGAAACATCTTGAAATTCGTTTGCTTTCTTATATTAAACAACAATCACAAAGCTTTACATAAATGAATGTTAATATTGAAAAAGAATTGTCTGATTATATTTTCAGTTACGGACGTGACTATTACATAAGAGAGGCAAAGGCGTCGTGCGGCGGTCGTAAAAAGATGAGCATGGACGAGGCAAGCTCGGTGTCATCCGTGTCGATGACGATGAACAAATCCACCAGTTTAGACAATTTCGACGCAGAGTTCGCGTCGCCTGTAAGTGCCAGCAGTTCGTTGAGCGACCTCGAGGCGTCCTCCCTACATCACAACATCGTCCGCAACGTACTCAGCCCTAGGAACGCCAGCCCCAACTTCGCCATAAACCCCATTTTCGAAAACCCCGATAGACAAAATGATAACGCTGACGAAAATCATGCGACAGACGAACGTTATGTCGGTCAAAATGCCAACGTAAGACAACAATGTAGAACTGTGTGCGACGGTGACGGTTATGTGGAAAACGAGGATATAGTTAGACTTAAAATACCGAAAATACCCGAGATTACCGAAGACCTTTTCGAGACGTACACCCATGTTAGGCGAAGCAACACGCTGCGCAGCGAGGACTTGTGCGTCCGCGCTAAGCGACGACCGACCCTCAATTTTACGTTCGGTGGCAGTCTCAGGTTAAGCAAAGGCTTTCATACCGATATCTGGTGACAGCACCTTCTAGTTCCGACATTCTCTCGTAGTCTAATTCACTCCTCCGCTCTCAATGGCACTCCCACTGACCATCATCTCTCAACATATGAATCTCTTACTGTGTACGATACATACATAGCTTCCGGACGATCCCGACTTAGAAAATGATGGTATAGGTTACTGACATCACGGTCACTTTCCATAAAATATTGGTGAAAGAACTCTTTCTCATTACTAAATCGATAACAGATCTAAAATATCTTCGTTTGACACACAGTAATTGCCTGTTGTGTGTAAAGTTGGCATGTTTTTGTTGGATTTAAAGAGGCTGACTAACAGCACTGTGCACTATTAATACAAAAGTTACCTACTTAGTACTGCACTTATAGATTTTTGTACTTCTTATTAAAATTTCAGTACTACAGTAATCCTCAAAGACGTTAGTGGTGAGTGTGAGATTTTGGCAAACGAAATTTTGACTAACCGCATCCGAATGCTTGCCACTTGAACTAATGAATAATAATATAAATATTACTTCTACATCCTCGACTACTAACTCATTCGCATACACTTTACCCACGTTCATTTCATCGATTGCAATTTTTATTGTGTTAATATCTTCAGTTTTAATATCAACACTAAACTCTAAGTCAAACTTATTAAGTTGCACGTTTTAATGCTTACAAGGGCACTTATGGTATTTACAAATATTAACCCCAATAACTTAGATAATTTACTAACATTAACCTCTATTGCACCTGTAGCCACTATTAGTTATCTCATAGTAATTGTACAAAATCAAGCAATGGGGTCTTTTAGCTGTATATATTCTGAAGTCATAAACAAACTTCAATTTAAAAATAAAACTAATTACATAATGATAATGTTATCAAAATTTTCAGGGATTACTTATAAACACATTCAACAAGATAGCGACAAACCAAGACTATACTAAATTCGCAAACAAAGAAGACATGGCATCGCTAACAACGACTATAAACAATAAAGACGAAATTATGATTGAGTATGAGGATGAGGACCCTAGCGAACAAACTTTATTCGTCGCAAAGCCGATATATGTCGATGACGACACAGATAAACAGTTCGAAGAAATCCTAGAAACGGCTTACAGAAACGTACCAACAGTACCACCACCACCGATCCCAATAATAGAAGATAATGATGAAAGAATCGATGAGCCTCTCAAATCACCCCTAAGCGTGGACACATCTTACATAAGCACGAGCAGTTTAGAAGACTCCATCAAAATCTACAACGTGCAAACAGGAGAGATTATTAAATGTAAGCCTGATAACATATCACCAAGTTACGAGACTGACACGAACGACAACATCGATATTGTTGATAAGAGCATCTCGGAACCCGATAGTGTTAGTTACACCGATGACGCGCATGAAGACACTACTGTACAAGAAGCTGGTAACGTTCCCAAATTGGAGTTGATTGAATCTGATGATATTCTGCAGAACCTACCTAAAGTGAAGGAGCTGGCGAAGATATTTGTCAGTATGGAGAATATAGCAGAACCGATTAAGGTACGTGGACTGATAACATGTTATTTGTTTTTGTATATGAGTCATTATTTGCCGAAACTAGGCGAGTCGGTGATAACACAATAGGTTTCCGATGCAGTATTTAATTTTCACTGAACTTACGTTCAGTGAAAATGGTTTAAAGATAAAACACATCACGCCTCCATTTCAAATATTTCAATAGGTTAGGCAGAGTGATAGGAGTAATATACCCACATTTGGTCAGTTATGATTAAATCCCATGAAATTCGGAGCGAGCCTATTTCCATCAACCGGGCTAACTCAACCGCAAATCAAGACTCCGGGGTGCTACTGTATCGTAAAATATATCAGATCTCAGGTTTACTTAGTATTTATTTTTTAACTTCGCAATATAAGCAATCTGTCTCATGGGATACCTAATATACATGAATCAGATTGTTTATTATCTCAAAGATTACGTCATATAAATTTCCATAACGCAACGTAGCGGATAGAGGTAGATAATTTATACGTTTTTAGGATGTATCATCCAAATCATCCATATGTGAACAGACAGTTTACTGACAAACCAGCGGGCTAATTTCGTAACACACGATTAGTAGGAATCGGTTTCAATTTGACAGTTCAACAACATTCGTTGCGTTATTTGCTTTGTTGAGCAGACAAATTTTTCTAACATATGAAGCAATGGATTAGCAATATACTTCAAAATCATTCCGATTCCGATTCAAACTGTGTTACGCAATTAGGGTGCTGAGCGGGGTAGGTAATTGCATAAGACACATACCTAAAATGGCAATCGATCGCAATTCATTTTGACAGTTTAGCCACATTCATTGCTTTATTTACGTTGCTGAGCAGACGCATTTATCAAACCTATGAAGCAATGAATGTCAAAATGAAAGGCATTGCGATCGATTGCCTATGTGTGTTACGCAGGCAAAAATGTTAGCAACGATATCAAGACGAAACCCAATTCGACGAAATTATCTCACGTTATTATTATTTCCATTCCAGCCAGTCCAACCTTACGTAGGTCGGCGGAAGAGCAAAGAGAATATCCTCTCAGAACCCAAATCAGAGAAGAACAGGCATCTCTACATGCATAGTCTCACGGCCAGAAGTATCTCCAAAGAGTTCAGGGAAGAACTCAAACTCTCCATGTCCACGCCACTGACCGTCCCGGGTGGTTCCAAGGAAATCCCCGAAGGGATTGAGGAGGTGTCCAAAGAATCTAGCAGACCAGGTAGCCCCGTGCCAGAACCTGGCACCATCAAAACGAAGCTAGCCTTCTTCGAAAGTCTCAAGTCCAAATTCAGTCATAATCATAAGTGAAGTGTTAAGTTGAAAAGCGATGCCATAGACACAAATTATTAAGCTGATGTAGATTTTGTTTTGAACAAGGATATGTTAATTAGGAATTATTATTAAATACCTAATTGTAACTAATTAATGTTCAACTAAGATCAAGATTCACTCTGCTATTGCTTTTCAGTGTAACAAAACTTCACTAATCATAGAACTTTAAGTGACTCACCAGCTGAAATTACGCGACGGAATTTCCGCGAGTGTACTACGTTTATTATGCAAATTGCGCGACGTAATTTCGACCTAATGTCATAGGTGATTTAAAAGGCATTGCATGCGTAAGCTCGCCGAACTTTCCGTCGCGTATTTTCCGTAGATGCGTCATCTGAGTAACGTAGTCATCAAATTCTCTTAGATACCCGTATTGTCACGTAGCGAGAGAGATATTAGCATGATTTTCTGTTCATTGCGTGCTGTCTATCGAAGTACTTTAACTACAACTTGTTTGTGTCATACTAAACAAGTAATGTAGTTAAAACACTATCCGAAGGCAGAATAAATTCCTTTTAGTATATACTGTAGTGCATAAAAACTAGTAACGGTCACATTATTTAAATAAATTAATTAAATGGTAGGTTACGGTGTAAATATTAAGTGCCATTTTGTAATCATTATTTCCCATTTATTTAAGTTAATCGAAATGGATGTTTGGTTGTGGAAGAAATGTGCTCATGTTTTAGAGTTTTATGTATCTCAGATTTTAGTCTTTTTGTCGTTAGCAGCTGTGGACAATATAATCATAATAAATTACATATATGAATGTAATCATTTATTTGAATGTAACTAATTCTCCTGGTATTTAAAGTGGAGAGTTCAATGATCACAAATTGCACAGTAACTTATTAACACATAAAATGAAATATTTAAGTAAATAAACTTAAAATATAATCACATTCCTTCACCAAGGTAACATGGAAAATTTAGCTAATGCCAAAGTTGTAAATAAATAATATAACTGGGTATATGTATAATGTATAGGTTGTGTATTATTGTATAATGTATAAATGTAGTCATGTCTAAGATATGCAATAAGTTATCGTAGGGGACCACTGTACTATTGTGATAGGCGTTGTGTGAAACTTATTCAAACGCCGAGATATTTAATATGATTGGATATTGGATAAGGGTGGCATAGAATAAAAACTTAACATATAAATGGTTTTTTATTTATTTTTGTAAAATATGTAAATAATACAAATGCGAGTATGTACAGATACAAGTAGGTAGATTAATAATATTATAATTAATTATTCTATTAGTAAGGGATACGGTTAAATAAAAAATATGCCACGTTCAAAAAGAAGGAAAGTTTTTGTTTCCACTGCATGACGCATGTGCGTTCGTTTCTTTCTTTTCGGGGAATTGTGCATTTTTTTATTTTTTTGGCTTTTATTTGTATCGTAAATACGAAGTAGCCAACAATCCAACAAAGTTAGTCTACTGCCGGTAAATAGCGTTCGATAATCAACTCTTACTTTATATAATTTTCAATAAAATATCAATTCTTAGTTTATATAAATATAAACCTAACAACCGAGCACCGTACTTTTCATCAGGTACCTATTGCACTGATATAATCACTAACAAAATTCGATCTCTAATTATTCTTAAATCGAACATATAAAAAACTCAATAATAAATACCCAGGGTCTTATGAAAGGGAATCTTTTCCATTTTGTCAGCATACTTCCTTCTATAGCACCATAGATAATAATCTATCAAACTAGAGTTGGGTACCTCTACCTTCTGTCCTCTCAGTCTATCTTCTATTCTCTTCTTAAGAAGCTCTACGGCGTGGATGGAACAGCCTCGGATCTCTACTTCTTCTTCTGAACCACTTGGGAGAAGAACATCTGAAATGGTAATAGTAGCACCCTTTTTAAGAATAAGAATTATTTATTTGTAAAACATAGGTTCAAGTTCAAGGTCTTTATACTAATCATAATGTTGCACTATGTTTTGTCATTGATGACATACAAATATCAGTGAAAATTATATAAAAATAAAGACAAACAAAATTAAAAGAAACAAAAATATCAAAACAAAAGAAAAATACATGCTTGATTATTAATAGGTACAGAAGTTACAGTGCTTTATCATTTAAGTAATCATCTAGGGTATAGTAACATTTCTCAACTAATAATTTATGAAAACACTTTTTGAATTTTTTTAATGGCATACTTCTTATGATTTCGGGTGTTTTATTATAAATTCTGGTAGCAACACCAAAGAAGCTCTTTTCCTTTAATGATGTATTGCATTTTATCGTACATAATTGATTCTTATATTGAGTACGGATTGGGGTCTTCTTAACTGCTGACAATTTAGTAAATAAATGCGGATTTGATTTTACAAACAATGTAGTTTCCAGTATATGTATAGCTGGTAACGTTAGAATCTTACATTTCTTAAAGTAGGGAACGCAGCTGTCTGTTGGTTTTAAATTACACATGGATCGTACACATCTTTTTTGCATCCTGAATATAAGTTCCCTGTTCGTTGACTGCCTCTAAAAAATAACACCATACCGTAGAATAGACACTACAAGTCCATGATAGGCTGTTAGTAGAGTCTCAGTATTTACTCTCTTGGACAGTTGGAATAGTAGATACGCAGATTTACTCACTCGTTTGCAAATTTCCTCTAGATGAGGTTTCCAGGTTAATTTGTGGTCTAACTACTGTGGTCAACTTAGTCTGACCAACGAAGCTCTCCAAGAAAAAAAGCAGCAATAAAAAAAAAACTCGTAACAGAGCTGATAGGTACTAGATATTTTATTTTTTTATTTAGTATGGGTTTGCTCTTGACCTTAGTCGAGGGCAGAGGTGACAGAGACAAAGTTGACGATGAAGTGAGCTTACCCAGAAGAAGCCTGTTCACTCTAACTTTGAAGAGATTAGGGTTGTATGCGTTCGGAAACACAGACGCAGGTAGAGTTCCACTCGCTGTGCGCATTATAAAAGACATTTGGAAACGCTTAGTGCGAATTGGTGGAATAGCAACCAGGAAGGGATGGTAACATGCAGTGCGTCTAGATGTCCTATAATAGAAGGAGGCCGGTGGAACGAGGTCGTGGAGCTCTTGGGCACACTCACCGAAATACAATCTGTAGAAGACCGACAAGCAGGCAACCTTGCGGCGATGGATGGATTTTTGGATGTTTGTCACTCAATCACGCTGAACGGATTTGGATGAAGCTTTGCACACGTATAGTTAATAATCTGGATTAATTTAAAGGATACTTTTAATCCTAGTCGACATTTTCGTGAGATATTTTCCGACATCCACGCGGGCGAAGCCGCTGGCAAAAGCTGGTAAAATAATAAACTATTTTTTTCGTAGGTAAAACGCGACTAGGTAATAAAATCACCTGTAGTAAAAATTAATTTTGAAAATAAACTTGGATTTACAAAATCTATGCCATAACTATCACTTACAGGTAACATTTTGGTAATAGGGAAAACCTTTTCTGGGAAATGCAGATAGTCATAAAATTTGTCATCAATTTACATAACACAACAAACTATCTAATATCTATCTTTCTCGAGAGATGGAAAACACTGATGATAAAGATCAAACAATGATGTAAGAGAAATTATGATAAGATATGAATATTGTGGCTATCAGGTCTTTGGTGGTATGAGGAACAGGGTGTAAAGTTCACTCATCCACCATAGAAAAGGGAGGATCCACCGACCAGACGGGCGTCGTGACTGGTGGGCAACTGCCCGACGGTTGATGTCGGGACGTTGTATATATGCTAGTTGCGTAGTAAACTCTGCTTGCGCGATGCAGGGTTTGCGTGACGTCAGTGTGACGCGTAGTTCGCATGTGGCGATGTTGATGTCGCTACAGGTCAATTACGAGAGGCGATTTAAATAGTTTGAATCTTCAAACTATTTGCAAAAAAGGATCAATTGTAATGTTGTGTGTCACGCAATTATACCGCTGGTGTGTCCACACTAAGAGGGATTCAGTGCGTTAATGATTGCATATAAAAAATGGAATTTTAACAAGTCATAAAATGACAATGAGAGATAATACTGACCTTTCCTCAATTTATCCATCAGTTCATCACTGTAACTCAAAGCTCCAAAATAAACAAGCACTTGTGGTACTCTGTAATCGGCAAACATTGTCATTTTATCAATGTCTGTAAACTCTCCCCAGCCCATGCCACCAAAGAAGTTCCACAAATCTGCCACGAGAATCTGTGCTCTTTTGTATAAGGCTACCTTCTGCCCTTTAAACAAAGCTTCATCACGGAAACATGGGAAATTATCAACAATGATCTTTAGTAACTTTACAGCGGACTTATTCGCTTCTTTTATACATGTCACAAAGGTTCCATTGTACTTGTCAAGTAGGATAGTGCCAACTTCGTGGAGCACTGATATCCTTTGCTCAAACAGCGGTATGGTTGCTTCGTTGTCACCTTTCATTATTGTGCAGAGTTGGTCTTCTGTTATCTTTGAGTAGTGTTCTGGATTTGTTATGTCAATTCCATTCTGCAATAGAAAAATGACGACTTAGTAAGTTTTCTTAATAATTCATTCCATTTTAATTTTTTTTTAAACAAACAACATATTTCATGTATTTTTTTAACACTAGGAATATCTCCTGTATCGTGGGTGCGTTTACAAACATTTAAACTCACATACACAAACAGCCAGACCCGGAACAACTACTTGTAGTTCATACAAATATTTGTTCCGTGCGGGAATCGAACCCGCGACACGCAGCGCAGCAGTCAAGCGCTTCACCACTGCGCCAACCGTGTCGTCAAAATCGTCGTCGTGTCGTATCATCAAAGATTATTTCTAGAATAAGCAGATAGTTTCAGGGAATCATTTGATTCTCTTTCCATCAGTTTTGTAAATATAATAAAATGTTTGAAGAATGTTTGAAGAAGAGTTTCTATGGCATTAAGTAGGTAAGTCTGTCTATGTTCTTATAATCTTTTTATTAATAATTATTCATCAGCAGAAAGTCTACGTATCCATTGCATATACTGTTTGCCATGCTGGGGTGGGACAACAAAAATATTTTTTTTGGAACTTGAGAGGGCGCAGCAGAGCGTTTACGACGTACGGGTTTTCATACAAACTTTCAAGCCCTTGTTTTTCGAAATGACTGAACCGATTTTAATGAAACTTCATACGCATATGCAGGATACAAAGGTCTATTTTTGGTTTGTTTTTTTTTTATCTTACTTTTGTTAGATAAGAACATTTTCGTAAAATTGTGTTACAGCCAAATTAGACCGATTTTAAATTTTCCATAGAAACAGAGATTCTCAGTTACTTAGGTATTATCTGTTTTTAAATAAGACATTTCGAAAATATTCTTAACTAACTTTTTAGACCTTTGTATCCTGCTTATGCTTATAAAGTTTCATTAAAATCGGTTCAGTCATTTCGAAAAACAAGGGTTTAAAAGTTTGTATGAAATGCCGTACGTTGTAAACGGTCTTAAGGTTATGATGCTCTTTATACCCTATAGATTCCCAACCCAAAGTCTTTACCTAACCTCTGAACTTTCATGTGTAAGGAAACTTTACATCTTACTCCATCTTATCCTGAGAAAACACTAAATCCGTTCCCCAGGGCCGGATTTAGAGGTCCAGAGGCCTCGGGGCAACAAAGGACGGAGGCACCCTCGCCCTAAATTATTTTCTAAATAAAATGAAAAAAAAATTTCAGTCGAGTTTTTCAATAAATAATTTATTGCGAAACCAAGTAGATTCTCTTAGTATTTAACAAACACATATAAATATAATCGGAGACAAGAATTATCTGAAATTAAAGTGGGTGGTACTTTAATTTCTCAGCCATTGAGCTATTGGGGTACTCCCTCAAGATGAGTAGTAAATTGCAAGTGCTTATCAGGGCCGTTTGAGATTTTGATATTTCACTGATTGCCTGATTGGAGTGAGCAAATATAGATCAATGATTTCTGCTAATATTTAAGATTAATATAATCAAATAATCATGTATGTACAAAGTACTGTAGGTAAAGTTAAAAGAGCTAAAAAAAATAACAAAGGAAAAGATGTTTACTAGTGTTTACTCTTCGATCAATAATAGACTAGATTCCCGATAAGCGCTTCAAAAACGGCCCGAAAAATAAGACCACGAATACGTTTGTGGTCTTATTTCAAATTAGTATGGTCCAATCATAGCCAACATTAAGACGTCAAAATGCCGCAGTGCGCGTTCAAAAACTGTGTAAATAACCACCGTAACACCAAGGTTTTGGAAGGAATATCTTTTTTTCGGTAAGTTTAAATCAGTAAGTGTTTTTCATAAAGTAAAAACAGAATTAAATTGTAAATTTAATTCAATTAGCTAATATTATAATTGTTTGGCCAATGTTTGTTACGACGCACCAACTATTGTATCGAACATCGACTGTTCTTGAACAGGGAATGCATGGAGTAGTGTTGTTATTTTGTAATGGTATTATTATTTGAAGATTTCCTAGTGACCCATTTCGCTGTGCAGAATGGGTATCTATTGTCGCAAAAGAAAGAGGAGAAGAAATATACAACCCTTGTAAACATTCTAGAATATGTTCGATTCATTTTGACGGATTCGACATAACTGGAAACACGCAAAGGCGTAGATTACTAAAAACAGCGGTTCCCAAATTGCAGGTAATTATCATAAAGTATTAAAATAGTTGGTGTAAGATAACGTTTTGATAAAATAATAAGTTTTTTTTTATACCTATTTGTTGTAATAGCGGCAATGTAAAATAGTATCTACTACTTTTTTGAATCGGTCAAAAATAATTGCCAGCATAGAAAATGAACCTAAAAAAAAATATATTCTGCAACTCTACGTCTTTCAATACTTACTGTGTTCTGAGCATTGAAATGTAATACCAAGAACTATTTCTAGTTCCACAATAGAATAAGCACGAAATTGTAAACAAAATGTTTTGAACCTAATTACTTTGAACTTAAGTTTCATTTTAGAATAAATATTTTTATACTGATGACTTTTTATTTTCAAGCGACATTTTAAATTTATTGCTTATAAACTTTCTCCGATGAAAGGACTTAAATAAATATATTTTGCAATGGTAATTAAACTTTATGGTTAAGCATTAAGGTTTATAATAAACTGAAGTTGTTAATACTATTCAACTTTTTTCTAAGAATTGTAGATGTTTACGTGTGTGCAAACGTGGCCAATTGAGCGACTTAGTTTTGTTCCTGATCCTTAATCTAGTCTATTATTGATCGAAGTGTTTACTAGTTGGAATTTTAAAGATTTTTTTTCCGTAGTCTCTATTGTGGGGTCCCGGGGTTATTGCCCCGGTTGCCCTCCCCTAAATCCGGCCCTGCCGTTCCCTAAGAACCTATATGCATGAGAAACAGGGTGTAAAGTTCACTCATCCTCCATAGAAAAGAGAGGATGCTCCCTTTACCGTACCTGACACGACCCTGTCGTGTCAGGGTGTCGTGTCAGGTGGGCAACTGTCCGACGATTGATGTCGGAACGTTGTATACCTAATATATGCTAGTCGCGCGGTAAACTCTGCTTGCGCGATGCAGGATTTTGCGTGACGTCAGAGTGATGCGTAGTTCGCATGTGGCAATGTAAATTCCGCCAAAATCTCCTAAAGTCAAGTATGAGGAGCAGAAGAAGCTACTTAGTTGCTCCAACTGTTCTAACTGTAACTGTTCCAGTTGTTCTGTGTGTTGTGGTTGTGTGTATCTGCTTTTGCTAAGAGGCAGTATGCAAGGCATGTTCCCACTTATACAACCTGTTGAATAAAGAGACTACACATCTATCTTCTAAAACTCCGTGCCTGTAAACTAGTTGTGACTGACTGGCTTAATAAGAATGAAACCTACGACGACATTGAGGCTTTGGTAACGTCGCTTCCATAATCTGTCAATTAATTAATAGGACTGCAGTAGTGAAATTGTTAATGGAGGAAGCTGTGACTGGCTTCTTCCGATGAAGAAGCCAATGGCTGCTTTCTCCACTTAGATCGCCCAAGACATTATCGCAGGGCTAACTAAAACCTAAACTGAATCCTAAAAACTATATGAACATACCTAACACAAGCATTTCTATGTTTAAAAGGTAATGTCCAAAACATGTCTGTTAAACATTATGTAACTGAAATAAAAAAAAATATTTTTTATTTTAGCCATAGAGTATTATGAATGAATAAAGAATGGTCCTGACAAAGGAATTAATAGAATTATGATTTTAATTTTACCTTGATAGCTCTAGCAAGTGCAGCCTCTAAAGCATAATACCCAGAATGTCCATCTACAGTCCACTTCTGGGCATCTGAGTATGACCAGAAGCAGAAGTTCAGAGCGTCAGCCACAAACACCCAGTCAGCTGCCTGCTCATGGTCTTTGTTGGGATGTATGATGTCTGCACCAGTGTCAGGGATCTCTAGCTTATTGGTTATGGATGGTAGCATCTGAAAATATACATCTTTGTAATGGGAGTATCTGTAAAGATTAAATTTTTTTATGGAAATGATAAATAGTACTTACCTAAAAAATGCTTATGACTAGAATTCAGTTACTAATAAGCTGAATCGAATAATTTTATTTGTATTAAAACATGATGGCATGATGGTCTTATTACATCAGACAGTCATTGAAATTCTAAATATGTACTTACCTTTATTTTTTATAGTTTCTACATAAAAGTTTTAATTTCTAGAATTGTTTCTAAAATTGAAAGATAAAGTATCAAAACGTAGCATACTAACACTTGAGATGTTTGTTATCTTACCTCTTCACAAAGATTATCTAGTCCTTTTTCGGGAATTTTAACATGTTGTGCATTTTTAGCAATGAATTCGCCGGATTCCGCTGGTGGTAGTACTCCTTCACGAACCATATTGGTATACAAATAGTATTCAATCTTTTCACAAAATTTAAAACAGAATAAAATTCATCCAACTATCAACAAACAAAACAAACCAAACGATGAAACAGCGGATTTGCTTGACAGTTGACTGACACTGACTGACTACAGTGACTGACTTTCTTTGGACCGTTCAGTAACACTCCTCTTATCAAATGTTATTGTGATATCACGTTACCACATCCTATTGCTCATCAGACTAAACGCAAAACGTGTAAAATTCCGCCAATACAGGTATATTGAATACATGTAAAGTGATGAGATAGTTCTACAGGACATTCATCAATGTAATTTAATGAAAAACTGTAAAAGGCTATGCGCTACATTTCTGAACGTTTTGAAAATGTTAACCGTTCCGTTCTGTTCTTACGTTCCGTAGTCACATTCTTAAGATTCATTTTTCATTTGTTTTGAGTTGGAAATAAACTTCTAGATAGGTACTAATTTCTTTGTAAAATCGGTCAAAGCTATGAAAATTGGATAACTGATCGTTATTACTTGGAAACAAATTTACCAATAATTGTTGTATTATTATTGAGTTAAAAAAAATATTGTAAAGGAACGAAAGTTTACAACCTCACATTTTTATTTCATCACAAAACCAGCGCCAACGATATTTTCAAGAAATATTAATATTCTATTCTAATAAAAACGTAAAAATGCCGCTTAAAGTGCAAGGAACATTCGTATCGCAGAAAATCAACAAAATAAGATGGATAGCGGAAGATTACGTGGAAACGAAGTGCTTTTTTACCGGCAGTTGGGATGACGATGTGAACTCCATCAAAGTTTGGTCTTTCGAAAGTCCTCACGAAGAAGATGAGGTGGAATACCCTCGCCAGTTGTCTGAGTACCCTGTGGACGGTGACGTCACGGAGATAAAGTTTACTGAAAAGAACAAAATCGCAGTTTCGTTGTCCAATGGAGATGTGAAAGTACTTGAAGTGAGTGTGTATGAGAAGGAATCTCCTCTAAGAGAAATATTTCACTGGAAGAAGTTACACAATTATGGGTATGTTTTCCCTAGGGCTAGGCGTTTGCGCAGTGTGAAATTTTGAACTAAAAAGGGTCTTACTCTACCCAAAAAAACATAGCTATGTATTATAAAGTGCAGTGGAGCCAGTTTCACTACTTACTGTTATTATTTTCATGTATTTAAGAGCGGGAGGGTTCAGGGATCTCAAATGATAACGATCAGACATCTTGTAAACACTATCATTTCACAACCAACAATGATCACACAACTTAATTTTTAAAACGAGATGCTCACAGTTCAAAATGTATTTATTTATTTATTAAAATACAATTCAATACTCCACGTTCTGCAACTAGAGCAAGCCTATTTATTAGTTTATACAACTATCAACGTCATAGAGTAAAGACTTCCGGTGACATGTTTTTACAATTCAATTTAGATTTAATTTAGTAAAAATAATGTTATTGCGCACAATATTTGATTTGTAATTAATAACACTTTTTAAAAACTTTAAATTGTAAATTTAGTTTGGTAACAATAATTTTATTTGAAATGAACTAACAGTAACAGTGATTCAATTTACTTTCTAGAGTTTTAACAAACCTTAATTACTTAAATTGATACGATTTTATAATGTAATGCAAAATAACTTATTTATTTATTGCACTGATTCTTGTTTTCGTTACGTCATCAGCCGCAATGATGTTGGTTTTTGTCTGTGGTACAGTTTTTATGTGCCAGCGCTATCATGTACCTTACCTATACCAGGCCTAAGAAATTTTGCCCCTAAGCTGACCCTTCTTTCCCCTTTTCTAATTATATAAGTATTATTTTTAGGCTATGTATTTGATATGCCGTCATCATCATATTTGGTCCATTTAAAATCGCCATCGCCATGCTAAGAAGAAGAAAGCTGTCAGAAAAACTTTGCACGGTCTTTCAAGAGATGTTCCAATTTACCAATGACCAAACCAACCATGGTGTACCAATTTTAATAAACATGCTTAATTTCCAGAGAGGAGCAATGTTCCTGTACATCGCTAGACACGTTAGAAGGTGACATTGCCACCATTGGAGAGGACGGCAATGTGAATATTCTGAGTGGAAGGCGAGGGGAGGTGATGCACACTATCAAGGGAGCTGACAGCTGTTCCCTACATTCCATCTGTTTTATTAAATATAATGAGGTATGAATTCAGATTTTCTAAATTTTTCAAAGCTTTTTTTTTAGATTGTGGGTAGGTACAATTAATTTTGCTAAACTATAATGTCCCACTGCTAGGAAAAGATGTAGGACTAAATGTAACAGGCTCTTTATACCTGAATCTAAAATAACTTAAAATAATATGTGTGGCTCAATCAATACCTTTGTATATTTGCTTTAGCCAAACCACAGTTAAACCTTTTTATGATCATTCTTTGTTTACCTTAAGTCCAGAAAAATATAAAATACTAATTATCATCACTTAATGATGCCTTTATTTCCAGGTTATAACTGGCAACATTAGAGGTCATATGAAAATATGGGACTTAAGATCAACTAACAACAAACCAGCCGCGTCTTTCCTTCTGGCAGGCGATGAGCTTGCTGCTACTTGTATCATCAGCCACCCGACACAGCCCCACATTATCCTTGCAGGCAGTGAATCAGGCTCCCTTGCAGTCTGGGACTTGAGAATGAACCAATTTCCCACATCCTTAGTTAATGCACACTCCGCTGGTGTATCGGAAATGCAGTTCCATCCCGAAAACCCGCATAAGCTACTCACATGTTCAGTATCCGGGGAACTATGGGATTGGAACATGGAGGCTATGACAAAGAGTTCAAAAGGACAAGACAACCAACTGACATGGATGCCATTAGAGGATAAAAAGGCTATGATGGTGAACTCCTTGATACCAACCTTACATAAGCCAATTAACAGTCTTCATTGTGACAAAGGCAGGATACTTTGTGGAGCTGATAATGAAGCTGTGTATTTGATTAAGAATTTTAAATATTAATTCTGTATTGGCATTTATTTTAAGCTCTTTCCTTTTGGGGAATAAACGTGATATAAAGGATTATGTGCCTAACCAATGAAAGATGTGTGTGGTTAAGAAACTTAACTCAAGTGTGTTAAATATTTAAGGCTCTCGAGGAATCCTCAACCAAGTGATTATCTAATTACAATGAAGTTTTGTTTCTCATATAAGTTGGGTATCAAAATAATAAAATATTTGAATAAGTAATATGCATTTTATTAAATTCTGAAAAGTAGATACTCTTACAAAATAATATTACATGATAATAATACACCAAGTCAGTCTTTGCATGCTTAGTATCGGTTAAATATATTACAAAAACCGAAGTATATAGTATTTACATGTTTTATAATTAATTGTGCAACTTAATATCAATGCAAGGCACCATTGTTACAACCGTTAGATTATTTTATTGCCAAAAGGGTAACATACCAATTTTTTATTTACTCAAGCAACCCCCTAGATAGTAGTGATTTTCGAAGATGCCCAAATGTATTACCACAGTTGAGAGTTAATTAGGTATTCGCGCAAATGTCAAGTTTTTATTTTATTGTCCTCTAATCCAAATCTCTGATGGCACCAAGCTATTTCAAGCTTCTCTTACGACTCGAAACAAATTGCTTGTTCTCAATACAATCTACATCAACATAATTATCATAATTTTAACCATTATTTTTAGGTAGGTACCTACCTTTATTTCTGACTTTATTGAGAGCAATCACAATTTATCCGTTTCACTAGATTTTTTTATCATTGTTTAAAATACAGCACTGATTTAAATAATATTTCGGAAGATACATCAGCTAGGCTCAGCCTCTAAACTGGAATAACATTTGATATATCACTATAAATTAAGAAAAATGGTTGAATATTTGGCATCTTATTCACATTATTATACAAAATAACATAAAAGAGTATAATAATTATTGTAGGTAAGCATATAATAATTATCACTCGTATAAAATATTGTTCAAGAATAAAATATAATAAACACAGCACAATTTGACTGAAAATAATAATATTAGATATATTTTTAATTGTTCTTATTCGATATAATACTTATTGTGAGCACCATTCAATGGATATCCCATAGTCCATTAAATTGGAAGCGACGCGCTCTTGAATCCAATCGGCCTTGACCTTGAGTTCTCAAGGTCACTCATTTAACTTAAATGTTCATCCATTCACTCTACTAGAACCGGCGGCGGTCAAATCAACTTTGACCTCGACCGTTTCAACGTCAAGATCAAAGTTAATGTTCACATTACGTGAAAGCCAGTTCGACCCCTTCCCAGGAGCTTGTCTTGACTATGTACTGCACACTGAGGGCGCGTGAGTCAGGTGTGGTGGTTCCTCCTGTGTGGGGGCGGCTTCCTCTGCGCGGCGGCGAGCAGCGAGGCCGGCAGCAGCCACAGCTGGTCGCACCAGCGCATCAACGCTTCTGTGACGTGGCAGCTGTTTGCGGCTGTTGCCAGCTGAGTTTCGAGACTGTCCGATTGCTTGATCAGAAGACTGAAATTAGAAACATTTAATATTGACGTTAATAATAGATAAATGTTTGTTGTTTAAATTCTGACATCACATTTACGGAAATATAAGGGGCCTAGTATTGAGCCTTGGGGCACGCCCGATTTTGCAAAGTTGCTACTGAAGTTTCGAAACAAATTACTTTTTCGACATGTTGCAAACACGTCTCTTGGAAAAAGAAGAATAATAAAAGCTCAATAAAATTTATCCCAATTTCTAAACGTCCAAGTAATGATTACCTAACCAAATGCCTTGGGAAAATTTGCTGGCGGACGAGACGCAGTTAAAACCTACATAATGATCACTTATTTTGCTGAATTTAATGAACAATTAATTCTAAGTATTTCTTTTTACCTGGGTGGAAAGAGCGTAGGCGCAATGATCATGGCCACGTTGTGTTCCGTCATCTTGTTGGTGTCTTGTCTGGCGACGATCTCGCGCACCAGTCTCATCAGTTCACGTAACGTCGCCCGTTGTTCTGCCGGCAGCAGTAGTACGAGCAGGTTCAGTGCCCGGCCTTGTGTTGTGCCGCTTAGAGCTGAAATAAATAAAAAAGTTGATAAGGACAAAGGAACTTGAATGATAGAAAGGAAGGTTTTTGTTAAGGGGCGTGCGTAGTTCATACAAACGTAATAGCAAAATAATTTGTAAATCAAACATATTCTTATGGTAGTGTGTATTTATTTCGATTGGATTACAGAATATCTAAGTATGTTCCCAAATATATATTTTGAAAGGACATTGATATAATGACAAGTTAAGAGGAAATTCATATTTCTATAGAAAACTTATTTTTTTCATAACTTGTTTAAATCAGTGTCCATTCAAAATATTTATTTATTTATTTATTTATTCAACATCACATACATTTGTTTTAACAGGTAATATAATATCCAAGCTAACAAAAGTAGTCTTATTTTCTAATCGTTTGGTCCATAATATATTTAAGGGAACCTAGATATTCTGTATTCCAATCGGAATGAAGACACACTACCTTAAGAATATGTTTGAATTACAAATTATTTTAGTATTACGTTTGTATGAACTAGGCATCCATCTCTTAAACAATTCAATCAATTTGAGATTAAAAAAGATTAAAATAATAACTCAGAAAACGGCTTGAAAAAATCGTCGGTGATCCATTCAACAGAGAAATGAATAACCAAAAATAGTTCCAGACCTATTCTAATGAAGCCCTTCCAATTGTTTGGGAAATTTGCATAATAAGTATTTTATAAACCATTGCTAAAATTGGCAGGGAACATGTTCAGTAGTGGTTGGACTAGGTCAAGTCTTAAAGGAAGGACTTTTCCAGGAGGTGCTAGTACAAGTAGTTTTCCAAACTCACCGTATGTATGGTAGAAGAGTCTCATGAGCTCCTGAGTGAGCGGCGGCTGCGGCAGCGCCCGCAGCAGGCGCTTGAAGGCGGCGCCCAGGTCGTGGCTGCTGGCGCGCCGCAGCGCCGCCTCCACGGCCGTGCGCTCCGAGTACCACTGGCGCTCGATCAGCTGACAGAGGGCTTCGATCTAGAAGAGATAATGAAGACGGTTTAAAAGTGCACACACAAATGCACTAAGGTACGTAATATGTTGAATTTTTGTTTTTGTGTTTTGGATAGTCCCACCGAAGGTTTGGTTTCAGTTTCAGCAAAAAAATGTTTTTCAGCCTTGTCAGTCAAGGCCCTAAAAAAGAAATGTTTTTCATGGTTTCATTTTACGACTTTTTCGGCGTGATTAATTTGTACACCCATGCCAAATTACAGCTTTCTTGGACTTAGCGTCTCTGAGCTAAGCCGGGGACAAACGGACGGACGGACAGACAGACAGACGGACATGGCGAAACTATAAGGGTTCCTTGTTTACTACGGAACCCTAAAAACGGCCGATACTTCGGATTAACGCTTCGAAGTAGGCTAGGTAGGTCTCGACCGCAGTTTCGGTTTCGGCCAAAAAAAAATAATGTCACTTTTGGTACATAACTTTTAACTCGTTTAATCGGTTACGGTTCTGGCTGAAAATCGCGTTTCCGTCAGATCATAGTTTTGGAGGAAAGATTACCTATTATTGGAAAAGTATTATCAACTGAACTATCAAAGGTCGATACGTAACTTCAGCATTTACTAAAGCCTCGTAAAAGCTGATAATAACTAACTGATAATAAAAGAACATAAACCTTGTTACCTTCTGCTTATTCCCGGGCACCCTCAACAGTCCCTCGTCGGCGGTGCGCTGTGCCAGTGCTGTAGCCAAAGCTCGCACTATGCTGGGCGCACAGCTCCATGTTTCCTCCCACAGTATCATGTCCTTACGCACCAGCGTCTCTAGAGACACGCCGAATACTGAGCCTTCTGAAAGATGGAAAATATAAGGTAAATTTGAGAAGCACTCACAGTCTATGTAATTCTGATGTTGTCGAGGAATTTCGCTAATTTGTTTTATTACTCAGCAATTTTTGACGGTACGGTTGGCGCAGTGGTTAAGCGATTGACTGCTGCACTGCGTGTCGCGGGTTCGATTCCCGCACGGAACAAATATTTGTATGACGTACAAGTAGTCGTCCCGGGTCTGGTTGTTTGTAAACGCACCCACAATACAGGAGAAATTCCTAGTGTGGGGCAACGCTTTAAAAAAAATATATTTAAGAAGACTTGGATGCTTGGCTTGCTGGTCTCCCAATTCTGAGTCAATTAGTCTACCACCTCCTTTTCTGTTGAAAAGGAGCTGGTAGACTCAGAGAAGTAGAGCGAAACAATGAGTAGGAGCGAAAGTTCTGTCTGTATCTATAACTTAGAATTTCGAGGGAGTGTTCTGCCTCGAAATTGTAAGTTATAGACAGACAAAACCTTCGCTCTCCACTAAAGCTAAAAGTTACTTCTTACCTTCTTTCCTCTTCTTCTTGGGCGATTTCCTCTTCTGGAAGGGCAGTGAGTAGCGGTCGAAGAGCGCGGTGAGCTCCAGCCACAGGAGAGGCGGGAGGCGCTTTAGTTGCGGCTCGCCGATGCTCTCGATGTCCACTGTGCTGTCCTCTTCGGGCCAGTCCTGAAGAGAAGATATTTTGTTAGAGATTTTGGTCACATTCTAGCATGGATGATGATTATGATACTTTGGGTCGCTGTCTACAGCCCCCTATCCAATCTGAACCCTAAATAGTATGTTGAACAAAGCTCTCCTAGCTTAGCATATCAGCCTGTAAACTTGCTGTAAGCCCATAAGCTGCAGGATAGGCGTTATTGCCATGCTAAGCAATTTGTTTGATGATCATCGTACAATGTTCTATTACCGTAATGGCAGTTTCTGGCTCATCCTCCTCAAACCCGATCCTTTTCACTCCACCGCCAAGGTAGTGTAGCTTTATTGCTTTTATTGAAACGTTTATAACAAGTTGGTAAGTACCTCCTCATGGTCGAGCATCTGTCTGTCGAGATTGAACTTGTGTTCGAAGCTGAGCGGCTGCTGAACTGACGCGGCGCTCTTCGCGCGGGAAACGACCGCGTGTTTGTTACTGTAAAACGGAAATAAATCATTATTACTATGGCTTTGAAAGCTTGACCTGCCACAACATTGGTTCTAGTGAACCATAATAACCCACGTAGGTAATTCACAAAGCATATCGTGGGTGTTTAAAAGGTCAAACTAATAACATTGATATTGAGAGAGAATAAATCAAAATTAACTGCCTAGTGATTAGATTACAGATCTCTCCATGTTGGTTGGCGATTTTGTCAGTCGGTGGACGAGTGTCCATCAGTTTATTCAAAACACCTTGTGGCATGATGGAAAGTGGAAACTTACATGAATGGATCGTTGTCTTTGAGTATGGATCCATTGATTCGTTCTTTTCCTATCCTCGGTCCCTGGACTGTGCCGTATCTTTGGTAACCTAGGAGCTCGATACCCTCTGGAAATTAGGAAAAATGCACTATTAGACAAGTTAGTATAGGTTGATAGCTATGTTGGTGGTTCGAATGGTATACCGGTGCTAATAAAGTAGGGTAAAAGTTCCTGCATCAACTAAGTAGATTTGAACCAGATTCTCTGGAACCGGTTCGATTCTGTCTTGCTTGACTTGGTTGTGTCCTAAGCAGAACAGAAAAAAGGAAACATTCGATTACTCACCGGTATTACTAGCAATATCGGCCCAATGCAAGTCATTAGGCTTGAAGAGTTCGTGCATGGGCAGCGGCGGGGAGTGCGGCTCGCCCGGCGGCGTCAGGCGCGCGCGCCGCCCCGACGTCGGAGCCGACGGCGTGCGCGCGAGCGGCGCGTGCGTGCCCACCACGGGGTAGCTGTCGCTGTGGAAAGAGTCACCATCAGTTAGTTGAAATGGATGGATAGGCACAAGAAATCAAAACCGGCGGAAATGGGTAGTTTCCAGCGAAGTGAATCCACTAAAATCTTCCTTCTCTCTTGAGTCTCATAAAGGGTGATTTAGAGAAGAAAATTGACTCCTGCTTGAGATTGTTTCGTTCTTTGTGCCAATTATGCGATCGAAAGATTGATTGTATCGTTCCATGGTCAGCTCTTTTTGAATCATTATCAAGATAGCCAAGAGGAACCATTAAGAGAGGAAAACATTTGTAGTCAGACATGAGTTAATTATCGAATAATTCGGGATTGACCCGAAGGGAGTTAAATATGTTTTTAGAATCATATTTTTTGTTGTACGATCTGGTTACTCACACGAAGTCCGGCGGCGTGGCGGCATCGGCCCATTCGGCTGGCGGGCTGCCGGAGCCCCCGCTCGGCAGAGAATCCAATGAGTCGGGAGTCGCACTGCGCGACCGCGGTTCACTACCACTTGAGTTCTGAGGACAAGGAACGAACAGATTACATCTGATACACAAACTAGTAGAGCATTCCATCCGGAACAAAAATAATCGAGGAAATTTGCTATAGAAAGAAGTATCGCTGCACGTAGTTTAGATGTAGTTGACCAAATACTTTACTATTCGAAACTGAACTTAATATTAATATGTACTCCTATCCTATTTATTTGAACTATTGTCAATGACAGCGAAGATACACGTGAAGAAAAAGTCAATCCTATTCTCTCTGCACAGCGAATTTACCTAAGGCGTGCCTGCACCTCCTACTCATAACTCGGGTATGTCGATTGATCACCGAATACGGTGACAGAGTAGACGTCCGGGATACATTTCCGTGGGCATCTAATTCTGTGTGATGATTAATATCTATTTGAACACTACCAGAAGCACCTGTCGTAAGAAAAGGAACACATTCTAAAGATAAATGAAAGCTGAAAATCCTGTCTTCCTTCAGTACGC
Organism: Tiliacea aurago; assembly: GCA_948098905.1. NCBI lineage: Eukaryota > Metazoa > Arthropoda > Insecta > Lepidoptera > Noctuidae > Tiliacea > Tiliacea aurago. The sequence continues at coordinate 28,371,674 of OX402577.1, read as the reverse complement.
ACCAATAATTTAGAATAGTCAAGTGTGTAGAAGTAGTGGAAGAAAAATCTGTACCATAATCAACAACTCTAAAGAAGTCTGCTCTAACCAATTATCTTGCAAAAACAAGTTTCAAACGACAATCAGGCCATTCATAGGTACATATGATCTGAACATACATATGAACTGTCCCATCTTTTTGCTCCGATGAACTATAACCGTAGCAGGAGGCACAGATTGTTCGCCGTGCCTTGGAGTCGAACCGTCGCTCGAGCCCAGTCTCCTGTACCTCGCACGCTCTCTGCGCTCAACGCTCTCTTGGACGCTAAGCCTCACTGTGATGTGTTCGCGGATGAATGGAAGAAGATCTTGTCAACATGTCTGGAGAATTGTGAGATGAACGTATGACTGTCGAGTAGCTTTATTCTTTTGTTTTTTTACTAATATACTGTTGTGTCTTTAACTAATGTAATTGGCCTGTGGCCGTTTTATGTTAAAGTAAAAATAAATAAATAAATTATCACAAGCTGATCGGACCTCTAATCATCGTCTATTAATCATCGCTTGATCAAATGATCACGGAAACTGCGCTCATTGTCACTAACAGCCCCGGTTCTTGTGTGGTGTAGAAACAGGTAGAAAGCACGTGGTGAGGTGGCGTGGGAATAAAGCTTGATGTATCAATTGTTATTTATTTGTCTCATTAAGTTATGTGTAGGTGGGTACCTACTAGCAGTCGCAACTACTGTTTTTGTAAAGAAGTTCTATAACGCGGCTTGCGGTAGGAAGAAACTGGCAGAAATCATCACATAAGGAAAAAGCGTTATGCTCGAAAAAGTCAGTTTCAATACAAAGCCATCCAGCGGCAACGGGCCCAGCACGGGCTGCCCAAGACGTTTGTGACAAGATATGATAAATTATGTCAATTTGTACTAGCATTTTATGACAAAACAGTTTTATCGTTCAAACTGTGATAAAATGTGTGACTCAAGTCATGTCACAGTAGGCCGTGCTCACCCCGCTGTATAAGTTTTTAGCTTGTTAAAAACTTAAAAGTTAACTGGAAAAAAAACTTTATCTTAACTTTAATTATTTAGATAGCTCATACAAAAGTCAAGAGGTGACTTTCAGTATTTTAGGTCCTGACTTTTTGTATTTTATTTTATTGACGCCCGAATATTTCGGAACGAAGTATTATTTAATTTACCTAGGTCATATTGGATTGTCCGTGGCACCTAAATTATGCAAGGAGAACGCGGCGCATCCCAACTACCTACTCACCTAGGTACATTTGTGTCAAAAATGGATGCACTTATTCAATCACGTCAAATTTTATGTTGCTAATCATGTAGACACAATAATTATAAATAGCTAAAAATGTGATTGTCATTTGGCAAGAGAATAATGGGGTCTACCCACTACAGCTGGCGCTCAGCAGCAATGAGTCAATGCTTTCGTTCCCTGCAATAGGCATAGAGTCGTTTACCTCAACATAGGCGCTAAATCTATGATTAGTTACGTTTTTGTTCATATAATTTAGTCATGGATTTTAATTCAATTAATTAGCGTGAAGTCTGACAATCAATAATACTTACGTATAAATGAAAGTAAAAATAAGAGGTTCTCGCGACGCATACTACAAGAACTCGGCATCAAACAGCGTCTATACCAGCACTAGTAAAGTCTCAAATACCTACTAAAATTCTTTGGTCATGTCTCGAGACGGAATAATGACTCCATAGAACGTTTAGTGGTGCAGGGCAGAGTTGAGGGTACATAATAGGCCATGCGGGAGGTCACCGATGATATGTACGGACCAAATTAAATCCGCGGTTGGAGGCCCTGTTAATGAATGCACCAGACTGTCAACTAACAGAATCAGATGAAGAGAGATCGTGAGGAGCGACTACTTGCGATTGAGCGGTCATGGTCACGATGAAGTGTGTCCACTTCATCGTGACCATGACCGCTCAGTCAAGAAGAAGATTTGGACAATAAACTAATCTACATAACATGTTTAATTTTTCTGGCCGTGGACGTATTTTTTTTTAAAAACACTTCGAACGCCGCAGATTTAAATTGTCAGAATTGCCCTCACACAATAATAATGTCGATTTCATGACAATCACGTCAAGTTTTTGCGTCGTTGTGTGTCAGAGATGTCAAAAGAAAACAATTAAGGGGCCGGCGCGGCGTAGCATGCGTAGTTCATACAAATGTAATACCAAAATAATTTGTAAATCAAACACATTCTTAAGGTAGTGTGTATTTATTTCAATTGGATTACAAAATATCTATGTTCCCAAATACATATTTTTAAAGGACAATGATATAAAGACGAGATATGAGGAATTTAAAATTTCTATATGAAACTTATTTTTCTTATAACTCTTGTTTTAATCAGTGTCCATTCACAATATATATTTGGGAACCTAGATATTCTGTATTCCAAACGGAATAAAGACACACTATCTTAAGAATATTTTTGATTTACAAATTATTTTGGTATTACGTTTGTATGAACTACGCATCCATCGCAGGCCTCTTAATACAACCATCTTTTGACACGCTATCGCTAGGGCGAATCTACGTTATAAATCTTTGTCGAACGCAAGATCACGCCCTAATGAAAACCAATTGCTTCCCACAATTGATTCCCTGCACCTACGAGTAGTTTCATAGTTTTTGCACCTGTTATGCACCTGTTTTGCACCGTTTTGTCTCGCGTCTCTTCTATGCGCGTGCATGGAGAGATGAACTGTGTGAACGACGTATTGTTCGACAATTACGCTGTTACCGGTTGTAAGATACAATTGCTATTGATAGCCGAGTTATTAGTTGATCGTTTTTGTGAGGGAATTTTCACTGAGTGTGGAAAAAGTTTTAATTTCCGAGTTGTGGGTAGGTTTTAGTTTTGTTGATCTATTTCCGGGTTAGCAATGTCGAAGCTAGTTGATCCATATTGTTTTGGTACGGAAAGTGAAGCCAAAACGTAGAACAGCGGCTATAATAACCAACATAGTATACAAGTGCAATTAGGTACTATGTAATATTATAGTCATAATGTTACAATTTTCTCTTCCTTATACGGTTTAGAAATCGCAAAACCGTGCTTAAAGTGACAACTATGCACCGTAAAGTTACTTAAGCAGCAGCGTAAATAAGCCCGTTTAAGTTCCCAGATTATTATATAAATAATTTCAACTGTGCTACTTTTTAATGACACAACTAAGAAATAAAACTAGTAAAAATAAACATTCCCATGCTTAAGTCACCATTGTCCCTTCTACTTAAATTCAAGAGTTTAGTTAAAAAGAGAAACTTAATATTACGTATTGTTTGTCCACACATTACACAATCGTTGGTGAAAGCTCCTAAATTAATGACTGGCTACTTTTTAGAAGAATTTCAATGTAATTTCCACTTATTAATGATTACCGTATGTATCGTTATGTAATCGACCATTTATATAATACTGAAGTTCACTGACACTTTACTTAAAATCATAATCCTATTTCATGCTTAGGTCATCCTTTCTTCTGAATTATTCCAATATGATATAATAATATTGAAATTGGATACTATCGCTTTAATCTTATTATTGTTAATTTATGCTGATTTGATCGTGAGGTTATAATATTGTTATAGAATATAATTATCAGCTTTTTTGTTAACTGTACTTTAACGTCTATTTTCTTGTGGTCCCAAAATACTACTCAAAAATAATTATTGTATATAGAGGTGGAATCCTGGACCGCGGTTCCGGTCCCAAAAGCCCCACGACCCGAAAAATCAAAAAGTATGTTAAAACAAAATAATGTATCATCTTACCAAGATTATGACTGGACTTTAAAAGAGACTGCGACCTCTGAGTCTGTTTCGGCCTTTCTTCTCAGAGTAGTCAGATAGGAAACGCCGACTTCATCTAGTTTTTAAAATATGATTAACGTGTAAAAGTGTTTTTACTCGTACAAAGCTACGTACAGAAATAAAATCATTTATCACATAACACAGCGAATGAATACACTAATATCTATTTTGAGTCACTGTTCAATTATAAGTTGAACTTTATCTTTAGTAGCTTTATTATTTTGCCAACAAAACGCCATTTTTACTACTTACTAGTCGAACTACTTATAGCATTTCGTTACAAGGGCACTCCGACGTCGTCGCAACGTCTAGTGACAACACTGCCTTGGGCAAGCAACCTTAATTAAACCCAACCAGTGATTAGATATCAATCAACCCGTCACAACGGATACACAAGTAGCGGATATTGCGGAAGCGACATCTATCGGCAGTCCCTTAGCATTAGACATGGGCATGTATGTCAGCGGTGCACCTGAAACCGGTCGGAATCAAGTCGAACCACCGCCCGTTACGGAGGCAAGCGATAAATATTGATAAGGCAATCTCAGCAAGAAACCTATCGCTATATTAGGAAGTATCGAGAGATTGGCTGAAGCAAGTTTATTTAGATATTAGATAGTAAGTAATGTGAAAACTGTGGTAGATATTTCTTGGAAACGGAAGTGATATATTGGGTTTCAGAGGCGTAAACGATTTCTAATAACTTAATGTATGTCGCTTCTAGTTTTTATGGTATTCCTTTATTTGGTTTTAGTATTGTTTGTATAAGTGTGTATGCATGATCATTGGCATTGGTGGATCAGTTATTATGTTTTTGATTGAACGATAGCTATACAATATTTGTAAACAGTGGCATAGAAGAGACAAAACTTATAAAAGAGTCTCTGCACGGGGACGAAACGAAAAAGGTTGTGTGCTGATGGATGATGATGATACAATGTTTGCAAATATTTTATTTCCAACTTTAAACATTAATGACATACAATTGATGTCCCCAAGGTGAATGACATAATCCTTATAATCTAAACATGTATGTACTTGGAACTAACTGTTGCAACAGACGACAAGCATGTTAGAATAACAATATAATATTATAGGCGACGGGAATGAGAATAAGTTTACCGTGAAACTATTCATATGCAACGCGACTGATGATATCAAAGGGCTTATTGGTCCTAGGACTTTCCAACTCGAGTAATAAGAGATATCCTTTACGGAATACCAATCTTTGTCAATGGGAAATGTATGTAAACCTATTGTAGCAACATGTTACGGTTTCCTAGTAGCTGTAGAAGATTTTAATGATGACACTAAAAGGCCTTGTAACTACGGATTTCTAATCAAAACAAGGAGTGCATAAGTGGTATAGAATGCTACTTTATAAAGCAGTCTTATCTACTGGATTTTTATTAGAAACTCATCTTAGCAACGCTTTTCTCTAAGAAGGTGCACAAACAAAAACGCAACAAGGACAAGGGCTTGAAAGATGTACTTAATGCTAAAGGAAAAATTATGAAGAGATTGAATTATATCCCTCACACATCAAACAAAGAGACTCTTAACACCTGTGAACACCTAAGCATCTGTAAGACCTTGGCACCCAAACCGGAAAACAGAACAGAATATATTAGTTAAGCAACAAGAACATGATTCGACCGATATTAGGTGCGTGCTTGAGCCATGATCCGTGAAGCATTATGCACAGTATACACACAATCTTTACAGCCCATTAGACCATTAGCTGCTTGTTTTACCTTGGACATAGAACACTAGAAAACAATAAACGATCGGCGTTTCCTGCACGCTCAGCTTGATTGAGTCGAGCCAAATTTGGTGCTCAATGATATGCGTACTTGGATGTAATAAGCGTAGAATATTAGTTTTTTTTTTGGAGGCGAAGTTTAATTTTGGAATTGAAAAAATTGTCGAGTCATTTTAGCAGGAAACCGTAGGCGACTTCGCAAAAAAGTAAATAGTTGAAAATGATACAGGTAATTGGAATGGTTCAATGGACTCTACATATAACTCTACGCTTAAGAACAAGGCTATCAATATCAAGGGTATCAAGTAATCAGATTGATAACAAAATCAGACCGATAAAGAGTTTATTTTTCTTCTGAAAGTAATCATGTACCTAGATATGGTATTATTAGAAATGAGCCAAAAAAAAACTAAGCCACAGTTTATCAATTCATAAAATTAGCATATAAAAAGTAGGTATCTAGCTGACGAACCGTCTGCTTACAATCGCATTTATTTGCCCCACTTTAATGCATTGTTGGTAAACAATGCGTAAAAGTAGATCAAACCAATTTATCATTATCGATTTATCGATAGCAAACTGACCTAGGTACCGATAGCTTATTTAATTACAAAACTAAATCTAGATTGCGTACTAAAAATTAATATTCTGGAAACAATAGAAAAGCTTATAATGTCAGAATCACGAACAGTGCTTTAATTGGATACTTAAAAGGAGTTACAGCACACAAAGCAAATAGATTATCATAGATAGATAAATAAAATAAAATCGTATGCCCTAAATCTAAAACAGTTATTACTAAACGTGATTTCGGAACAGTAACGCATTAGTAAGTTGATAATATCGATAAAGATATTTACTTAGATAACTATCCGAATGTCGTGCCCTGGGGGCGATTGAGTAGATCATAAACGATTAATAGAACTACAGAAGTAACATGAGAAATAGTCAAACATTATGAAACTATAAACAGCCTAAAAAATTAAGAAAATAATCATCGACTGAAAGAAGTTCAAAGCAAAATAGATCCTAACATACTTGAGAAAAGTTATGCAAAACAAAACTAAGATAAACAAGAGGAGTAAACAGACAAATCCAATCGTTTAATCTTATCGATAAGCTACCTACAAACACTTATTTTTATCTTTTGAGAATTTTAATCCACGATCACATGATACTGGTAATCTCTCAGTTATTCTCGTATTTATCTTGCACACGTATCTCCTGAGATGAGACTAACGATGAACAAGTTTAAAACAAAAACAAGTGCAAATCTGCCCTGAATCTGCATACTCGTAAACATGTTATTAGACTGCTGAAAGAAAACAACGGTGCACTAACAAACAATAGATAAATACATAATATCATGAAAAAATAAAGGCACTGTTTTGCGTCTTCTTTTTTAGGATGAGCATGTCAACTATAGCGTCATCCAACATAGCAATAAAACATCTCACCCTTGTCGCCTTTTCTGACCTGTTCCAACTTTCCAAAATGACGTCACAACTGCGGTCACTTACACTGAACAAATCACAAATATTTACCAGAGCCTCGATATAGGAACGCACTAACGCCAGCCCCTTACAGTTCACCACTTTCTCGCACACCTTCACCCGCATCGTGTCACAGATCATGTTCACTGCGCATGTGCGGAGCTGCTGAGCACACTGCACCCCACACTAACTCCACTACTGAAGCCTGCTCGCACAGTTTGGAAACCAACGGACGCAACGCAACGCGTCCGCCACACCGCACTTAACACTGCTATCGCTTGTGTAATTAACATTACCGTATAGATATTAAAGCGTATTTTTTTTAATAAAAACAGTTTAGTGTCAACTGATTGTCGCAATTTTGCGGCGTGTTTTGATTTTCACACGTTCTTACGTATGCTTTCACCGTCGGCAGACGAAATTGAGTGACGGGAAATTACAGTAATAATCAAAATTCTTGTCGCGAATTATATTTAAGTTAGCATTGCAAATCAATTTTTGTTGCAATATTTGCATTCTTAAGAAACTTTAACGGGTGTCACACGTCACAACTTTTGGGGTTCATGGAAAAGACTTTCGAATTCACTCAAGAGTCTCATTAAAACTGTTTTGACCGAAAGCACTGCATCCAAAACACTAATTGCTCTCAATTTATTTAAACGAAGTAAACATAATTTACAACAACACTTAAAACCTTACATTATCTTTTAAACCAAATAAATGGTTTACAAGCACGAACGTACACGCGTAAACAACTGAACGTTTTGAACGAAACAGGTAACTATCCCCGAAAACCTTAATTGCATGCTTATCTAACGAGCCATTATCACCTGTCCCTAATAATGCAGTGTACAAAGTAGTTTTTAAACATTTTTCAATGTGCATGTCACCGAGGTAATAGTTTCTTATTAACAGTTGCATGATCAAGAGCGCGTGATTCGATGGAGCGAATATCATCTGAGATTCCGAAATTCGCTTTTTTGCGTGCGAAGTTTCACAAAGCATTTTTGGGATGTCGAGTGAGATTGATAATTGCGTTGTTATTAAATTTCGCTAGATTATTGGTGCAATCATTTGTTGTTTTATATGCCTGTAGTATTAAGACATCCGGATAGATTTTTATGAGGCATTGTAATTTAAAAGGTTCCGGCGATTAATTTTGAGAGAGCTGTGAATTGCGTTTTACTTAATCCGAAAAATCCGTCAAAAGTAGATAAAACACAAAATTTGGCAACAGAATTGTCATGCGAGTTCATCCACGTGAAAATTCGAAATACATGCTACACGATAATCAAAGAGATAAATATTTCAAAGATGATAAAAGGTTCAAACAAGCTACCGAAATATTATAATAACAAAACTATTGCTAACCTAAGTTAAGCAGCAGATAAACACAAAACAGGATAACCCACTGACCGAATGTTTAAAAACACAATAGTATCAGTCACTACCAGAAACAGCAGAACCGCATGACGAGATGACAACAGATTACAGGCAATAACACCGCTTTTACTTTATCGATTAACCCATGCTCGTGAAACTAAATGTAATGACAGCCAATCATTCGCGGCTAACCACAAGCGATCAGTAATCAGGTGGATATAAATATAGGCTTAGAAAGTACCTGAAGAATTGTAAGAATATTTCATATTGACAGTTTTCTTCCATTCGTTCGTTCAAACGCGAGTATTCTCGAGAAATTTTCATTGAGTTCAGTGGAGTGGAATGGTCATTAGAAAAGGCTGTGATCGTTGATGATCTGGGATTGATGATAGATGCAGCAATGGAATGTAAAGAAGATAATGATACTAGCGCTGATATTATAAATAATAATAGTAATCGAAATGCACAGGTTCTTATTTATATTCTAGTCTCATTAATGAATATAAAGTCATTAACTTGATAAAAAAGGAACCAATCAACCATTACTGCTGCTAATTTTAACTTTTATAGTTGAACCGAATTTAAATTAAATTCGATCGGCAATTTCACAGAAAAGTGCAATAAACACTCGAAAAAGTAGTAAATAACGTGATAAGTCTATTTACTCAGCAATTCCATTCTACTTAATAATCGACGAAGAATCCTTGTGGTAGTCGATAATCTTTCGCCAGTGATTCATTGACATTCAAAGAAGTTCTTTGGTTTTTTCGATAAATAGCAAAATACTTGAAAAGGTGATTCATAAAAATGTTCTATCTTTGTTCGTAACTTGTAATGCAGTTAGCTTGTGTGAGGATTGCTCATCAATACTGCCGTCATAATGAAAAAAGGCACATCTAACATTTTATAAATATGGAGAAAATCGAGTTTAAAATTTTTATTGTTTTTTGGCGAAAAATATCGACTATAAATTATTTTTAGAAAATAGATGAATAATAATAAATTCATTTTCACGATTCCTATACGATTATTGAAATATAAGTTTTTATTTTATTGTCATTTATTAAATAATCAACATTTTCTCTTTCAACGTAGCATAAAAAATTAAGTAAAGTTATTATTATTACGAATAGAGGGCATAACTAACCAATTGTGACTTTTCATTCTGACATTTTGTGAAAAAAATATGAAATAATACAATGAAAAGACATATTTATTAAAATGTGCCTTTTCTTTTGAATAATTATACAAAAAAAAAACAGGTAAAAAAAACAATTAGGGAATATCTATAAAACTTTTATTTTAAAAGGTAACAAAAATTAACGTCTCAAAACTTTAAAAAATTACATTTATTATCTGTAACTTAACAAATTAACATTAATTAAGTAACTGTAATTATCAGTCATCATAAAGGAACATATTTGTTTTTTTTTTATAAAAATCACAGCACACTTTAAAATAAAACTTCTAGAAGCTGATTAAATATCCTTATTTTGATTAAATATCCTTATTGAATCAGCTTCTAGAAGTTTTATTTAAATTTTTGTTAATTATGGCACTTTCATAAACATTATATACCTAAACAAAAACTATTTCAAAAGTTAAAAAAAAACCTTACAATAAACGTATCACAATCATCAAGGCACATATAACTAGAACTTCCACTTATAACTTCTTCTTCTTGAACATGGTTTGTTTCTTTATCTGATTCTTCCGGTGATTTTAAAATTGTTTTTCCTGAAACTGGCTGCGAACATGGTATATAAAGTCTTCTGAGTCAGAACCATCACTATTATCGCTGCTTTTTTCCCGTACTTTTGGTAATTCGTAATTTTTATCCAATACTGAGTCATCAGAATCAAAATCGGACCCTGTATCTAACACAGATTGCTAACATGGTCCGAGCTTGATGATTGCACCGAGTGTTGAACGCCACTTGTTGACGGCGCTGGAGACCATTTTGCCTACACAATAATTATCGTTGCGTAAAGCAGCACTAACTAATCTTGCACTTCGTGATTGCATATTGCTGAAAAAAGAATTAAGTTTATTTTGTAGTATTGATTTTAATTATTTACGATACAGTTCCTACAAAAAATGTCATCATAGTTTTTAAACTAAATCGCATTTAATCTTAATTTCGCCAATAAATACTAATACATCATACTAATGTGTCACAAAAGAAGTGTTATATAATAAAAAACTTAACCTTACCAGCGCAGCACAGGCAAGCGTGGACTCATCGAGACACGTCAGGCACAACTGGCGGGATTCGCTTCGTACCTCGACCACCTCACTTCACCTCTAGTCAAAGATTTTTGGTAGTAAAGGCATAACTGCTAGTTGTGACTTTTCTTTTAAATTAAATGTCAAGGTCTAGGTGGTAAACTTTAAATCAAAGGGCACATCTCTGGTAGTTATGCCTTTAATATTTAACACAGGTTAATTATGCCTTTTCAAGTAAATAAATGATATTTATCGTGATACAATAAAAGTCACATCTATGCATAGGTGACCTTTTTGACGTACTATTAGTCAGATGTGCTCTTTTTACGTACAAAAAATTGAAAAGTGACTCAGTTGTGCCTTTTAGGCTTACGGTATTTTTGTTTATCTTGTTCCTAAAATTGTACAAAAAATATTGGCAGATGGGCCTTTTTTTTCTGATTCCGGATATGTATATAACTCAATTTCGGAAAATATGTTAGTTGTGCCCTTTTTCCTTATGACGGCAGAATAGATAGGTAGTAGTTCTTTGGCTGTCCGATATTTTATGCTAACTTCTTGGCTATGCTCTGCTTCGTTACGATATTCTTTTGTTCAACATTTTTAACGTTGATGAGAGTGATTAAATTGAGTTTTTGTTTTCATGGTAGGTCTAAACTACCATTTTATTAATAAAAACTTTATGCACAAGTAAAAAATACACTGTACAAAGGCGGACTTAATGCCTAAGGCATTTTCTACCAGTCAACCTTAAGGTGATGCAGAGAAAGCGGCTCCTGCCCAATCTGGGGGGTCCAAACGCCTCCTGCCGGAGGCTCTACGCGGGGGTCGTGCGGTCCATGGCCCTTTACGGGGCACCGGTGTGGGCGCGTTCCTTAAGGCTGCGACCAGCCCAGCGATTGAACGCGTCCCAAAGGGTCATGGCCATCAGGCTGGTCCGAGGATACCGCACGGTCTCCCGTGAGGCGGCCTCCTTGCCGGACTACCGCCATGGGATCTGTAGGCAAAAGTCCTCGCGCACGTCTGGGAGTGGCGCGAGGAGGCGAAACGCCCGCGCCGGGGTGAAACTCCGCTACCGCGAGAAATCACGGCACAGCGGACAGAGCTCCGGCGGGATCTTATGGCGGCATGGAGAGTGCGATTGTCGCAACCCAGCGCTGGGCACGCCACAATTGTGGCGATAAGTCCCCTCTTTGAGGAGTGGCTAGAGAGGCGCCACGGCGTCCTCACCTTCCGCCTGACGCAGGTCCTCACCGGACATGGTTGTTTCGGGAGGTTCCTGTTCAGGATAAAGCGGGGGGAAACGCCCGGGTGTCACCACTGTGTGGATCGCCCGGAGGACACGGTGGAGCATACGGTGGAGGTCTGCCCAGCTTGGGCGGAGCACCGCCGTGTCCTCACGGAGGCGATCGGCGGCGGCGATCTCTCGCGTCCGGCCCTGATGCAGGCCATGGTTTTGAGCGAGAGAGCATGGGAGGCCGTCACCTCCTGCGAATTAGTAATGCTTGCGAAGGAGGAAGCGGAACGCGTGAGGGAGAGGCAAGGTTCGCGCCCTCGCGCCCCTAGTCGCCGCAGGAGACGCCCCGGGCGTCGGGAGTCGCAAGCCGATTTCCGGCCACCGTAGGCGTGGGCCTGCGGACGGTGAGCGATGGGTAGCTCACCATCCGATAACGACCAGGCCCGGGTCGACGGCGCGTCGTATTCCACGCGCGCCTCAAAGAGTTGTCAGCACCAGCTGACGGGGTCCGCTAGGGCCAATGCCTGCCAGGTTTGCGAGTTTGTCCGAAAGGGATATCGTGGCCCTGGCACACAGTCAAATGAAGAAATACGGGTGGGTTTTAGTCAGTCAAAGTCTGACACGCCCTCCCGCTCCGCCCAGAGCGGGAGAAGTTATTTGATAATTTCCCACCCAAAAAAAAAAAAAGAAAAAAATGGTGATGCAGAGACAAAACATGGCAGGTGCAACGTACGCGATAGCTCGGAAATAACTATAAAATACAAGCATAAATACAAATACATAGATAGATAGATACATACATATATTATACCAAAATAAACTTTGTCAGGAGAAATAACGACCGGTAGCGAAGAAAACGACTCCAGCAGATCACCGCTGGGATGTTTCGGCCAACTTCATTCACACACATCAACAGATTCAAGTGAGGTCGGTCCCATTCTATAAATTGGTAAGCTATGGTGTGTAGGTGTCCTTAACGATGTATCAATTTATTAAAACCTCAGCACGGTCAATAAACATCTTCACTCACTAAATGAATTGTAAGCAAGTCCTGCCATCTATCAACCAAGGCTTGCACTATCGGCGCGTGCGCCGAGTATTCGCAACAATAATTGATATACGATTAATGATCCTCATTTATCGTTAAGGTACTAGAAGCGTCATCTATCTTACTGAGTGTGACAGCACAATGCAAACGGAGGTGTTGATTCTGAATCGAAGTTCTAAAGCTCTGTGATAAATGTGGTTCTAATAAATTAAAATAGAAAAAATGCCTAAATAGATTTAGAAACGTGTTAATTAGATGAGCACCTAGAACATCATCTATGATGTTGTAGTTAACACAAAAGAATATGAAACTTTCGCTACTACCTTTATTTTATGACGGTATTAGGGGGGTAGTTGATATTGGATGTATGAGAGTGGCTGAAGATCCAAGTCCAGTCAGTTGCGTTCAATTAGAGGCTTATTTCGAACCGTAAACTGTTATAAACTGATAATAATGTTATTTGAATTAAGGGGGGGAGCATGCGAAGTTCATACAAACGTAATACCAAAAGAATTTATAAATCAAACATATTCTTAAGGTTATAGTGTGTATTTATTTCAATTTGATTACAGAATATCTATGTTCCCAAATATATATTTTGAAAGGACGATGATATAAAGACGAGATATGAGGAATTTAAAATTTCTATAGAAAACTTATTTTTCTCGTAACTCTTGTCTAAGTCAGTGTCCGTTCAAAATATATATTTGGGAACCTAGGTATTCTGTATACTAATCGGAATAAAGGCACACCACCTTAAGAATATGTTTGATTTACAAATTATATTGGTATTACGTTTGTATGAACTACGCATCCATCGTCGGCCTCTTAATGTATTAAACTTACAAGAAATATATACGGCGGAATGCATACCTACAGTAACTTTCGAGCCCAAAGAGCTTTTCACGCGACAAGCTTTCAAATTTAACTAAAGCTGTTACAGATACAATTTAGTTTAAACACAAGAATATCTGGATTGCGAGCAGTTTTCCCGAAAAACGGACGGAATTCATTATTGCAAATTATTTGAACAAATTGTCATCATCCAATTACGAAACGAAGTAGGTATTCTAAATAGTGGGTGTCTGTTATAAATACAGTAACCGGTACTACACTAGTCAACAAAAAAATATGCATACTTAAATCACGAAATAACTGATCAGAAGATTTAATATAAAACCGCCAAAACCACTCACCTCCAAATCCCTAAAAACATCCCTGATGTCTGGCTTTCTAGCTCTGGAAGCGGCTCGTTTCCTCCTCACTGTCCTGTTTAGTCTTCTGACGCGTCTGCGCACTGCTGCAGCCTGTTCCCTGGGCAGAGGTCTGACGGCTTCACCCAGCTGGGCCTCGGTTACCTCCATACCCGCTTGGAACGGAGCGGCCAGGGATGCCAGGCCTGCCGCTTGTAGCCATTCGGTTTCCAATTCGCCTTCTGTTTGGAGAAAGAGATAAAGATGGTTATTAAGTGTAAAACGGATATGCTAAATCTTAGCATTTGGGTAGTTTAAGAAAGATCTGTCCTGGTAAAAAGGAAATTCCTAGCAGTTAAAATAGCACTATTTGTTTTCATCCTGCGTTAATGTTGAACCTCTCAATTACAATTGCTTCCAGAATATACGAATTTATCATCTAAGTTTCAAGCAGTTTCCAATTTGTCACCTTTAAAATTGTTTAAATTATTTCCAAATCTTGGAAACAATTGTGAGTTTTACAACATACAAATCACATTTTCACAAGATTTTTTGGTTCGTCACATGTTTAGTATAATTATGTCCAAAAAAACTCATAAGACGTACTTATTTCGTAGTCAGACACAATTTGCGATCGCCTCATAAGTTTTTGTTCAAACCAAAATCTTCCGCAAAGTTTTTTGTTTGCACATAAATCATGAACTATTAACTCGATACCAATGTTAATTTGCAGGTTGAGATGGTTGAGAAAATTAAGTAGTTTTGAATCTGTTTTCTGAAAAAAATATTTTCTTTCCATGTTCACCTAATTATATAATATTTTGTGAATAATACGTTCAAAGTACATTAGTGCTTACTTTTCACAGCTAAGTTTAAAAAAATTACCGTTTAAATTCTTATGTGTTTCCTATTTTATTCCTTTGTTTTATAATATTATCATAAATCTGAACAGAGCTTCTAGGTTCCACTTGTGTCAATGAATGTACACGGTATTTTCAAAGACGAAACATAATACAAAGTTGCTAGTGGAAAAAACACAAGGTCAAAGAACTTATTTGCACGCACATAAAGCGTTAATACTTATAGGTTTATTGTAATGGTAACACCATGATCATTGATTATAGACTCTGAACAAAATAAAGAGGAAGCGATGAACCTATTGTTTATGCACGATTGGAAATAAGTAATAATCTAATAAACTAGTAATATTGGAAATAAGGAAATAATTATAGTGATTCACGGGTGTCCGATTATTATTATTTAAACAAAGTCAAATAGGAACTAGTAGAGACTGCATGGCACCTTGCTAATCTTTACACCTAAGAATACACAAACTTAGTCAACCATCGTGAGTCTTCGCCGTCTTAAGACGCAGATATATGCCAGTGACCTTGAGTGGTTAGCTTGCGTGTTCTGTACTGAGCTCACGCAACGCGTCGTACGTTCAGCCAGTAATAGGACTCGCCCATCAAGGAGCGCTGTGCCTATGGCTGTCCCCAATTTGAAGCATTATTAATTTATTATACACAAAACAAAAGGTATTTTAATAAAACGCGTTTACTAAAAGATCAATAATTAAATTAACTTTAAATTGTTTCAGAAAAATACGCTTGGTAGATTTTGGGCTATTCTCAGTTTTTTATCCGCGTTAGACATAACTTTACAAATTAATTTCACTATGTAATATAAATATAATCTAAAATATTCACATATTACGTTATTGAAAAAATGCTCTAATTAAACATATATTTTTTTTAAATCATTAACACTACTCGTTTAGACGTGATCTTCAATATAAAATCATTAAAAGTCGGTTATCAAGTTATCATCAATTCATCACTTATGAGGCCGAGAGCCGGAAAGGCGATGGATGCGTAGTTCATACATACGTAATACCAAAATAATTTGTAAATCAAACATATTCTTAAGGTAGTGTGTCTTTATTCCGATTGGAATACAGAATATCTAGGTTCCCAAATATATATTTTGAATGGACACTGATTTATACAAGAGTTATGAGAAATATAAGTTTTTTAAAGAAACTTTAAATTCCTCATATCTCGTCTTTATATCATTGTCCTTTCAAAATATATATTTGGGAACATAGATATTCTGTCCCCTTAAGAGCCTTTTCAATTCAAGTCGAATGCAATTCGCCATCCTCTAACACAACGTTCGCAAAGAACAGGAAATTTCAACAAAAGTCACCCCAGACAGGAAAAAGCTCGATACCACAATGAGGGACTTCCGAAGAGTATTGTCATTGTTAAAAGTCGTTAATATATAACTATCATGTTAACCGATGCTTGCGACAGGATGCTTATATTTGCGCTTAAGCCTAAATATAGTACGTCTGTCTGTCTGAGTCAGCGCTTAGCGCCACCGCTAACAGGAGCACTGAGAGCTTGTTGTACTATTTGCTGCGGTTGAAATATTGCGAGTTTTAAGGTGACTGGTTCAATGTGTAAATTTGGCTTATTAATAATACATTTTTGACATTTAACATCTGATTGTGAGAAGCGTAAAATAAATAATGTATGTTGTAAGTCAAATAAAAGCTAGACGCATATCATTTCGCTACGCAAAAATAAATAAAATAAAATATGTATTGTTAAAACTTGCATTTTGTTTTTCGCTTTAGGTATTTTATTTACGATAGATTTTTGTTATCGGTAGCTATTTAAGTACCTACTAAAATGTTATAAAAGGTACGGGTTAAGTATTTCCAAAAATTACTTTTAATCATCACCATTATCATCATCATTTCAGCAGAAAGACGTCCACTACTGGACATAGGCCTCCTCCAAAAGGGGGGTTTGCCATAATCGCCACGCCTGGCAGGCGGGTTGACGATGGCAGTATGGCGTTAAAATGCATAAAGAGCGCTGCTGCCCATTTTCTAATAAGTCACATAATAGCCTTTTACGACATCACGTGAAGAATAGGGTTTCATTACTTTTACCTGACTGCGGCGACGCTAAAAAAGGGGGTTATGTGTTTGTTGTTATTTTTATTGGTTCACCAACAATTGTTTACACAGGATACGTGCTAAAGGTAACATGCGAAATTGTGTATGCAACAGTGCAACAATCACTTACAGGCAAACTCCGCACGCATAAAGACGTTATAAAAAAAAAATTGATTAAATGACTTATCTAAAAGTGTAGTTATTGAATATAGCAATATGACACGCAATGACATAAAATATCTGTATGATAATATGTAAAAAACATATCTATTTAAAAAGGTATTTAAGAAATTTGACTTTCTACTTCCCTAAAAATGTATGTATTATATATTATGTATGTCCTTCCCTATGTTCCCTCGTAACAACTAAACGGCTGAACCGATTTTGATGAATGATATGTCGTTAGATTCGTCTTTATTGCGCAAGTGTCACTGGGTGTATTAAAATTATCAGAAATCAAAATGGCGGATTTTTGGCGCTAAAAAGTGAGTTTTTGAAAAAAGAAAAATCTCCCAAGACTATCGAGTGGGGTATCAAAATGAAGGGGTTTAAAAGATGATTACAAAAATATATACTACATATATTATATGTTTAAATGTAATTTAAATAAGAAATTATAAAAATCTATCCCGAACTTTTGGAGTGAGTGAGTAAATAACCTAATTTACCAATAGTGCAAAATAAAAAAAGTTAATTAAAAAAACATAAAAACCTGACTGCGTAAAAATTTAACATAAAAAAATTAAATTTAAAAAAATTAAAAACCCGACTGCGTAAAAATGAACTTTAAAAAAGATGGACATAAGATTTTACTATAAATAATCTCAGGCAGTCGAGATTTTTAGATTTTTTAAATTACATTTTTTACAGATCATTTAATTTATTCATATTGAAACCGAAGATAAACATTATATTTGACGGAAATAATAACTGCGTTTGAGTGACGTTCACAGTCTGCAAAAATATTACCCAAGTTAAACATTCAGTTGAATGTTGAAGCATTCACCTTAAAGAGTAAAAGCAGATCTTGTACAAGGGATGGAGTGCACGAGTTGTTTGAATTACTGAGTCGTTCTGAAAGATTTATCGAATGTTACATGTTCCCTGAAATAGGTAGCAATGTGTTAAGTGTTTACATGAATTAAGTAGGGATACGGAGTTTGTTAGTCACCGGGGGTCAGTGAATTTGTACTCAGTGCATTTAGAAGTAAGTACCTAACTATATCTACGTAATACTCAACTCAACTCAAAGCATTTATGCTTTGCATGCACTTTTGAACTGTCAAGGAGTCGGTCAGTCAGAAAGATGAAGTTAGTTGCCCATTCAAAAGGGTAGTAGGTTCCTGTGGAGAAGAACGGGCAAGAAACTCCACTTACACTATTTTAAATAAAAATATTGGTTAGGTATATCATTCATGTTGAAATTAAAAATATGGGACAACGATGTGGAAAGACGTGCACGTTAAATACATATCTACATAATTAAGTATGCCATGCACACTGAGATATAGAACTGCCTGTAAGCCGAACCAAAACGCTATGTTCGATCTGCCTGCCTGATACCTTCCATTGTTGGTCTGCCACCACCTAATTTAGTACAGTCGAGACAAAAAGTTAACCGACCTCATATTTTATACACTGTGAGGCACGGAAACTTAACCATGTCGAGGTAGCCCATGAAAAAACTGACAGCACAGAAACGTATTCAGTCTTTTGTTTTCGAATCGATTTGTTTTTATTTTGTTTTGACTAAACAATAGCCGTATTGGTCAGTCTGTGGGTGGGTTACCATTCATAACATATGAAAGCCCTCCGTGACTCGGAAAGCATGTTAAGCCGTTGATCCCGGCTGTCATTCGTAGATCTTTGTGAGTCGTTACGGGTAGTCAGAAGTCTAAAAGTCTGACAGCCAAGGCCAAGGGGTATCGTGTTACCCAATAAATGGGTTGTGGAGGTCAGATATATAGGCAGTCGTTTCATATAAAATACTGGTATCCAGCTGCATCTTGTTACTGGAAGCCGACCCCAATTTGCAGTAGTTGTGCTGCACGATTACTGACAAATGCTTACACTGATTGGACAGGTCCACTCAAATTTGTGTGGTTCTTTCCTCAAAAGACAATTTCCGACACGGATCTACATGGTCCTGACATGATCTGACCAAGATTATATCTGGACTTTAAAAGAGACTTTGACCCCTGAGTTTGTTTCGCCATTTCTTTTCAGGGGTAGTCAGATAGGAAATGTCGGCTACATCTAGTTTTTTTTTTTATATATGACGTGTAAAAGTGATTCTAATATCCTATTTACAGAATAAACGATTTCATTTCATTTCGTTTAACACAGTTGGGAAAAGGCTAGGCAGACTGATTTTTTTATTTTATTTTCTTTCTATAATTTAAAGTATCAATGACCTGAAAGTTACTTTGTAACCGTAGCAGCACAAAGTTTTCCATCAATATGTAACAGAGCGTGTGGTTTATTTCAGCCACCGAGCAGGAAATCACAGGATGTTGTTTGTTTAGTTACCCTCTCAATTTGGCTATTTATAGTTTTAAATGCAAGCAAAATGTTTGTGTGCTTAATATTTGTGGTTGATTTAAGTTTGATTGTTGGTAGGTATATTAATGAAAAAAATATAATTTGTCACTTAAATAAATGACGCTTAATCTCGGTGACATATTAAACAAAGATAATTTCAACATAGGCTGGAGTTTTGTTTAAAGTATATAAACTTGTACATATATTTTTGATATCATTGATACCTACGACGAAGAAAAGGAAGCTCGAAACCATCACATGCAAATCTTGCTTTACCCAAACAACAAACAGAACTATTCATTCGTAATTAACAATTTAATTACAAACTGAAGTAAACGGAACACACACAGTAGTCTATATAAAAGTTTAACGTTTAATTATTAAAAAATCGCTTATTTGCTAGACTGAACGGACCACACACACTATGAGCTGTTTCAGATATAGAATATCCTTATTTTCTTGTAAAAAAGGAGAAAACTAACTACACACACGCATTTTAATGACCACCGCATGCTGGCTATAATACATTATTGCATCTTTTAGAATAAAAATATTTAAGTAGGTACACAAATTAATACGAAAAACTCACCTATCACATATTTGGCTTGGAACCGACATAATGCACCCATAACACACATGGATCACAACGCGAATGACAAAACTAAAATAAAACTAAACACAATTTCACCGGAAAATCAACAATTAAACAAATTGCTCTTCATTAAACGAATCGGGGGCAACACTGAATCAACTGCAGTTCATGTACATTCTACCAAACAATAACAGTTGCCAAAACGAAGATAACGCAAGATTTTTTCGTGACGACTTTTGTGGGTGGGTGTACCGACGTCACAGGTGAGTGGTGACTGGTGTTACGTAGAACAAGGTATCGACAGCCAGTCAGTCTGGCCTGGTGAATGATTGAATGAGTCATTCTATACCGCATTATGATTTCATGAATGAATATCATGAAAGTAATCAATGGTTTGCGTAATACCTATATTTTTTTGTTTTGTGAATAACGAGTCATGGCTTATCTGTTGGTTCAAGTGTTTTTCTTGAAGGGATAACGAAGTGTCGTCGTATCGTGACCAATTTTTTTTTATCCGCGTTGAAAAAGTGAAATAATAAATGATTTGAAAGAAAAAACATTATAAATTGGAGAATAAAATAAATACCTAATACATCTCAATACTGTTTTTGCATCTTGAGATTGAGATACATCTTTATAACAGTTATTTTATTGAACTCTTATTTTTAATATATTGCTTTTCATCATTACTATTACATTTTCATGCAGATAAAGAGTGGAAAAGTACTGCACTGCACATGATTATTTAAAACTACCCAGTAAATGGATTTAGATAAAAAGAATGTAGTTAGTAAAGTAAAAAAATTAACAAGACACTAACAGAGGTGAATCACATTAAATATCATGTCTTTTAAATTATGAAACAAATATTTGAACCAATAGATAATATTTTTTTTAAAGATACAAGTACTTTATCAGTTTTTATTTTAGCGTTACGGAAAAGAGAAAAAGTTAGAGATAGTATATTCACGTGCATGCCAAATGAATGCGTTTGACATAGATTTATTGTAATCGCACAATCGCACGCATTCCGTACCGACTCTGTTCAAAAACAAATAATTCAAGTTTGTTTATTTTTTATTTTATCGGCATTTTCAGAGGAAAATATCCCATTTAAATTAACAAACTATCTACAAGATTTATTTATTTATTACGTGTAGATCGACTGCTAATCAATCAGACATAATCTTTAACACCCTCGAACGCAACATTAGTGTTGACTAACGAATCTCACAAACGCGCGCGTAATTTGACACATGTCATAACTGTAAAAATGACGTGACGTCGAAAAAATTGCACACGTTGCACGAGTGACGTCGACGTCGGCGTCGAGCGTCGCGTCGCGGCAAACTGCGCGTGCGCCCACGATCCCGGATTATTATGGTCATGTATTTATAGATCGGATCGAAACACGGGATAGAGTTAAATTATTTCCGTTCAGTGAATGAGAGAGTGAGGGTTAAGATTTTGGGTTTAATCTTCAAAGTTTTAGACATCAAATGTGAATTCATACCCCCTTATTACAAAATAAGGTTTATCTTCAGACCCAGGTTTAAAACATGGAGCCATTATTGAATTTCGAACTTTATTCTGACTATGGTAAAGTTCCTAATCACAAAACTGACAACTTAGTACCGAACTAAGTTTTCAGTTTTGTAAAAAGAACGGTATTTCAATCACAGTTACGTTCTTATTACAAAAACTGGCTCCATGGTTTAAGCCATGTCAAATATAAATCTTGTTTTGTAATAAGGCGGATAGTGTTGTCAATGCAAATTGCACTGAGTTTGTGTTACTTTCAATTTCTCCGTGTTTTCCAGGAAGTCCACAAAGCAATGTTTACGTGTGACTCAGAGCTTTCCTACTATACTTAGGTACCTATAGAAGAAAAGTTATACCTAGGTACAGACGGCTACACATCAAGCTATACATTTCCAGTATACGCTGACCTCTCTTTGTACGGAAATCCTACACAATGCGAGATCAGCTTATATTGGAAACGTATAGCTTGATGTGTAGCCGTGTGTACTAAGTACAAAAACAGAGTAGCAACGAAGCAAGCTTCGAACAACATAATTATGAATGGACGGAAATACGGAATCATCTGTTGATTGACACTTAGCATAATGTAATATAGAAACAGCTATCAGAATGATGAGCCTGTCTGTAACGATCAATTATTTATCAATTGATTGAGCGATCAATTAAGTATCAATTGATTGAGCGATCAATTAAGTATCAATGGATGGCGCCCAACTGTGTGTCTCTTCGAAAAATATCTTAGATCTTTTTCCGATTACTTAAAATTCTTATTGATACTCTTTACTATGTTAGCGAAGCTTCTTGCAAAACTTTTGATTTGAAAGCGAAGCTTAATTTTCTTACACAGTATTTCAAAAGTCTACATGACTTAACCAGGGACCGTACAACCCCGGTTAAGGGTTAAGCCTTTCGAAGGGGTAACCCATTCAATGGGTTAATTTTATCATGATGGGGTTTTAGGGTTTTATACTAGAAACCCATTGAAATGGTTACATGATAACCCATTGAATGGGTTTTATACTTGAAACCCATTGAAAGGGTTACATGATAACCCATTCAATGGGTTCTATACCTACTTGAAATCCAGTAACATTAAAAAATCATAATATTATGTTCATTCGATATCCGCCCACCACGCGTAGCATGACCAATTCTATCTCTATTCTACCCAGGGACCATTTTGATTACTATTTTCTAAGCAGTTAATCTAAAAGGGTGTGGGTAATTTTGAATGGCTTAAATTAAGCCGTTCAAAAGGGTTACCCACTTCGTATGGGTTTTTATCAAATACCCTTTCAATGGGTTACCAAAATTTAAATTAAGCTGTTCATAAGGGTTACCCTTATCGTATGGGTTTTTGTTTAACCGCTTAGAAAAACCCTATCGAAAACCCTTTCAATGGGTAACCAAAATGATCCCTGGACTTAACAAAACTACGTTTTAAGGGCCAAGTCATGCCAAAAAGATCGCCTAGAAAGAGGAATACGAGTAAAAAGAGTGCTAATGAGTGACGATACTACAGAACGTCCGACATTACCTGGTCCTAACGTAGGTAACGTTTCCAATAAGGACAAGGCCCGGGTTGACAGCGCGTTGTGTTCCACGCGCGCCTCAAAGAGATGTAGCACCAACTGACGGGGTCCGATAGGGCCAATGCCTGACAGGGTAGCAAGTTTGTCCGAAAGGAATATCGTGGCCCTGGCACACAGGCATCTGAAGGAACACGGGTGGGTTTTAGTCAGTAAAAGTCTGACACGCCCTCCGGCTCCGCCCAGAGCGGGAGAAGTTATTTGATAATTTCCCAGGACCAGTAACGTTACCACCCCCCATTTCAGTAATCTCTTTCTATCATTATCGAATGAAGATCCATTACACCTATCCCGAGTGCACTTCTCCGACCTCCAGATAGTCACGGACGGGCACTAAACTATTTGTGTCAACGCACTAGCAGCGTCTAGACGAGTTATATTTACTTCGGATTCACTCGCACGTCACACGCCATTTACCGAGGTGTCATAACGTCAGTCCTGATGTTTGGGAAGAGTGTCCATTGAAGAAATTGGGACAGTTAATATTTTTGGAAGAATAGAGATGTTTTGTCTAGCGTAAGTTTAAATAAAATCCGCTTTGAAATGAAAAAAAATTGAATGTGATTCATTCTTAAGTTTTTAAACTACTTTCCTTCATAATTAATCAATATCGGTTTGGCTTGTAGTCTCACCGTGAAATCGATCCTATTGAAACATTATAGAAGTCTCACTCACCATCACTATCACTATCATAGAAAGTTCTACGCCGATATCTTAACAACACGACCATTTTCGTAAAAATTCAAAAGAAATCAACTCTAAATAATACAACACTGCACTTCGATGCACTCGTCACCAAAGCTAGAACTAAACTAAACAGTAGAAGACAACATTCAAATTAAGAAGTCTTGGTGACCATAGATAAGAGACAAAAAGGGCTCTCAATCCCTAATGAGGTTAAAGTATTTAGAGATTGTATGCGCGCAAACAACAGAGATTAAGGAGCATTAGTATTTCTCTATGTAAATAACTATAACAATTTGGAATTATAGGATTATCGTTTTTGAAGAAATAACGGTAGTTCGGAGCTTGTAATTTGTTAATCACATAGTTTTTGACAGTTCATTAATTAAAAACAATACATTTCTGTAGGCCTTTAGATTATGATTTCATAAGTCCTTTAATGTAATCAGTAGTGTTCAAATATTATTTAGCTCGTTGCTACTTGATAGGCAACCTGTTTAAATAAAACGTTTACACTAATATCAGTCTTTAGCTAGTTTTAGGATAACAAAGTTTGCCAAAGTAAAATGTGGATAAAGAAAATGATTCCAGATGAATAAAATAAAATAATAAAACTTACAAATACTTAGGAAGTTTTCAAATTCAAAAACTTTTATCAATTCAACAACAACAACAACAATTGATCAACTAAACTTGCACTCACATCGAGCTTAAGATAAATAAGATATCCTAGACTAATCTCATGGTGGAAAACTACAGTATAGATAAAAAAAAAACGTTTTGAAATATTATAGATTTAAAAATATTTAACATTTTTTGGAGCATTATTCAAAATCAAAATAAAAGTCATTTATGCAAACTAGGCTGAGAATCAGTACTTTTCAAACATCAAAATTACATAAGACAGTCCCCCAAAAACGCCCGCCCTTCACAGGATAAGGAAAAGGATACCAAAGGTTTTTATAAGTATTTATAGAAGTATCCTTATAAAAGTTCAGAATGAAACAATTTTCCAAGAAAGAATACACGTCAGTGCAGAATAATAGGGATACAGACTATTAGTCATAGCCTCAATAAATTACGATAAAGTTGATCTAAGTAATCCAAATATGATAAATTAAGATAATGACTCACTTAATAGGCGAAGATACGCGTTGTACAACTGCATTTTGGGATCCCATTAATTTCATTAATATAATTGATAAATTCAATCACTTTTCCACTACTGTTAGTCACAAAATATTCTTTCGAACTGTTATAATATCTATATTTTTCTGCGCAGAATGGCAGATAAAGGATGAAAGATAAGTAGATACTACATTGCGGTGTCGGATTTAAATATAGAAATAATCTATGTAGTAACACGTCTAGATTCTATATTGATGGCATATTTTATCTTTTTGCGCATTTACGTAGGCCCTTGAAGTGATTATTGACTATGTTGACTACTTTATAGTAAAAGCTGCTAATATAACAAAAGCTGCCTGGCTATGTGTGTACGTGTTTAAATTACCTAATGTATAAAAATTTATTTAGTTATTCAAAATTAAATTATATGAATGGCTGAATGAAAATATTTTTTTATAATATTAAGGATTTTTTTTAACATAAATTTTTGTAATTGTATAGTCATCTAAGTTTGCATGCTTTAATTTTAAGCAAAACATGTATGATCTAATTTCCTTTAATAACACCTATGTATCCATGTTTTAAGCAAATAAATTATCTTATCTTATCTTTTTTATTAGAAATTACTCTATCATTTTGTATTATTAAACTAGCTTTTGCTCGCAGCTTCGCCCGCGTGGATGTCGGAACATATCCCACGGAAACATACTACCGGGATTAAAAGCATCATATTATGTGTTCATCCAGGTTATAAACTATCTGTGTGCTAGATTTCATCCAAATCCGTTCAACCGTTTTAGCGTTAACTTTCACATTTATAATATTAGGTAATATTAATTAAATGGTTCGAAAATCCAATAAGAAACGATCAGTAAGTCTAGGTATATACGTAAAGAATCCTTATCCTTTAGGTATCTTAGAAGTTTTTTTTTTTTTTTTAGGATGGTTTTGCTCTTGACCTTAGTCTAGGGCAGAGGTGACAGAGACAAAGTCGACGATGGAGTGAGCTTACCCAGAAGAAGCCTGTTCACTCTAACTTTGAAGAGATTAGGGTGGTATGCGTTCGGAAACACAGACGCAGGTAGAGAGTTCCACTTTTTTGCTGTGCGCATTATAAAAGTCATTTGGACAGTCAGTTAGTTCTCTTTTGTAGGTGAAGGAGAGTTTAAAAGACTTTCCACTGTTTTTCAATGGGGAATTTGTGATACCTATATAATATTATCAAGATTTCATTCGATAAAAAATGTGTTACAAATCAAATAAAACCCACACGTAAGTTTATTTTTGATTTATTAGATTGTAAAATTGATTTATTATTATTTTATCACGAGACAATACAACTTTCATTAGACAAGATCATTGATGCATTAAATAGGAAGTTATGGTACGCGCTCCTCGATGTGTACCGCATAAATTAGGGGAAAGGACACAATCAACCTACATTACTCCCGGTTTGCGGGGAATACCCGAATCGTAGTTTGTTTGCGAGTTGTTATGGGTACGTAACAGTGACAATTATCGCGATCTCGTTCCCGCTATAGCCCGCGTAATATGTCTACCTATTTCGGTCGTCGAGCACATGACGCACGACATCGGGTCCATTTAATATTTACGTGATGTTAGAGAGTGGCCTATCTTCCTATTTAATACATCAATGGACAAGATAAAGATATTTTCATCATCTTACTGACATTATTAAATCTATAATACATTATAAGCGTAAAATACTAATGATGTAGGAAGCAAAACAATAGTTCACAAATAGATGCCTTTGAGACACCTGCCTGTTAACTAAGAGGATTTATTACCATATAAATAACGAGGAAGCACATTCCACTATACACAGTGAGGAATATTAAATAAAAACCTATGTACTTGTAGACAGCATTATGTCATTCAAACATGTGGAGAATGTCAGTTAGAATACAGTTATACCTACCTACATGAATAAAATTGAGTTGGTAATTGGCTACTGCAGCTGTAGGATATACTTAAATTAAACTTAATTTAGAAACAAAAAAAAATTGTTAGATATGAGACTCGAGTGTATGAGACTCGAGTGTATGAGACTCGAGTGTATGAGACTCGAGTGTATGAGACTCGAGTGTGGGCGCCTGAATTAAGTCCGTATTTAAGTACATAGATATTTTAATATCATATTAAAGTACGGTACACTATCCATCAAAATAAGTATACCACGATCACAATAGAGCACAATGCCTTTCAAAATAACGAAACAAACAAAAACCGGCACAATAAAATAAGGATGTACCGTTACAAATGCGGCCAAATAAATTCGCCCACACAACGATCGGGGATAGTATGTTAAGTACATGAACACTACCTGACGAGAATCAATTACGATTACGGATCGCGGACTCGATTTCGCTTACCGATTCAAATGATCCACTTTTTATTGAGATGACATTCGGATTAAGGATACCACAGTACCTACCTACGTGTCTACAACACTTTACCAAAGAAAAGATTATTTTAATGAGAGAAGCATGTTAATTGGAGTAAAAACTTAAGTGGTACTGTGATACGCGCGAATTGGTGTAATTAAATAAATAATAGGGCTGCACACTGTACTTAAATAGATCACGCATCTAAGTAGTAGGTATTCAGCATTGCGGCTCGTCCGACTTCTCAAACGGTGGTAATTTTGATTAGCATCGCTCTTGATTTCTTGTTAAGGCCTACTTACTGCTGTCTTTTAGCTTATCATTCTTGAGACATGCACTTAGTATTCCACGCATTCAGTGATATTCTTGAATAGTCACCGCATATTATTATAAAAAGTATGATGCACGTCGACATTTAGTGGCGTGCCGCGGCGCGGGCGCATGCAAGCATACCAACGCGTCGGTTGCTAGGCAACGGATGTGACAGTCTGGAATATGATTTTCATGTGATTATATAATATTAAAGACGAATGCTTCTTTCCAGGCGACAGAATTTTACCGTTTGGTTGGTATTCTTTATTTAAATAGGGACGTTAATAGTTTTTTAGGGTTAGTAAATTCCATTCATAAGACAATGACAAAATGTCGTGAAACTTAGCGATAAACTGCATAATATGTCCTTTTTCTGCGACATAATAAATATATTAATCTATCCCTGATATAATCAGTAATTAAACAGCTATCAAGCCAGTATCGCAGAATCAATTCCACATTGAAATCACATCGAGTACGCTATCAACCCGTATTAGCGAAAGATAATGACAATCAATTGAAATAAAAACGAAGCCTTATTTAACGCTACCGATCAGTAATAAATTCTATAAAAAGTCTTGTTGATAAACTAATCCTGTAATTAATCCATTAAAGGATACGTCGCGCGACGCAATATCTTTATCCTACTAATAATATAAACGCGAAAGTTTGTATGTATGGTTGGATGGATGGGTGGATGGATGTTTGTTACTCTTTCACGTAAAAACGGCTGGACCAATTTTGATAAAATTTTGTATCGAGGTAACTGACACCCTGTATTAACATATAGGCTACTTTCCATTCCTATATTCCCACGGGATTGAGACTTACGTGGGTGACCGCGGGGCGCAGCTAGTTTTATAAAATGAAAGATACGTATGACTTTACGATATCTGTGACTAGAACTTTTCAATATTCATAAGTTTTATTCTGCATATGCCTGGGGAATTGTTTTTTTTTTCTTTCGTCATGAGCTCCATATCTATGCATTAAAACGATGGAAATATGAGCTCGATTAACATTACATAATATTTATTCCAAGACTGTAACACTCGAGACTTATTTTCTGTCCCAGTTGTTACTTTATTGACAGTCGCATCGACTGGAGAATCCAACTATACAACTGCATTTTTCAAATCTTATTACTTACACGAAATGTAATTGTAAATAGAGACACTGAAGAGCTAAGTGAAAATATCTAGTAACTTTCTAGCGTGACTAACATGAACATTCCTACAACGCTTCGACTTTAAAATTAACACAGAGCATCTTAATTTCATTCTAACAGAGGCCCAAGTCTGCTATTTTTATAAATTCAATCATTCCAACACGAGCAAAATGACAATGGGATTGTCATTTTGCTAAAAGTTCGTAATCTGCTAAATTCATAATCGTCGGTCAATGTTCTAGTAATAGAATTGTGTTATTATAATGAAATCAATGATCGACCATTCTGACACTATTCTAATAGCTGACTTGAGGCCCTGGATACAACTAAATCCTAATCGCAGAGAGAGAAAAGGAAGCAAAGCAATACAATAATTAATTATGGTTTCCCACAGCAGTCACAGTTCGTGTCCCAGGAGGACTCTAAACAACCGACTGCAGCGTGAACCCACCAATTAAAAGCCCACAAATATGTAAGCAACGCCAGGCAGGTAGCGATAGCTCCTTTTACTATAGCAATCACTTCCCATGCCCCCCATGTGAATATACTCGCTCGGCGTGACGATTCATACCTTTACTTCCTGAAGGAGATGACAGGCAACAAAAACTGTTTGCTAACAGTCGTGGGAATATACAGGGTGGAAGGGACATCGACGCGAATCCGTTTACCATTGATTCAGTACATCATTCATGACCCCCCTGCGTTAAAATTTCTCGTCGGTAATAAAAAAAAACAGCTGTTTCCTACAGAAGTGCGATACCTACTCGGTCAAAATGTATGGAACAGCGAATTTTTTTTTAAATAACCGACGAAAATATTTAACTCAAAGGGGTCAAGAATGATGTACTGAATCCATGGTAAATGGATTCGCGTCGATGTCCCTTCCACCCTGTATTATATATTGTTAATTATAGATTCACTGACTTCAAATGATATTGGAAATGCTGTGACATTTGTGGCGAGCCTCATTGACTTGAGTGAAAA
The DNA here is from genome assembly GCA_948098905.1 of Tiliacea aurago. Lineage (NCBI taxonomy): Eukaryota > Metazoa > Arthropoda > Insecta > Lepidoptera > Noctuidae > Tiliacea > Tiliacea aurago. Next base: position 28,341,570 of record OX402577.1, on the reverse strand, counting down.
ATGAGGGTGGTTTCTTTCTTTCGTTAAAGTAGGTACTCTTTGAAGTTGACCATTACTTAAAAGTCATATTTGAGGACTTGAGTACGCGTGTCGTTCAGTGTACCCACTTAGGTAATGTGTTTATTGTCGCAGTCATTTCATTCGTCCCATTATTGCGTATGAAGTAATTCAGCCCTGGATGATTTCTCCTCTTGCTCCAGATTTCTAATGATCTCGTTGAGATAAATGATGCGAGCATTTCTTTCCATACCGTGCTGCAAAAAGCGGTAAAATCTACCAACCTCATCGGTTTCAAAACTGTCGAGCCGTCATTCTAACATCTGTTTATACAGCAAATCTTTTGCAGATAACACTTTCGAACAGATTTTTTGCTGCCAAATGCTCATCTCGCGAGTTTCCCAAGCAAAACCAAAGAAAGTAATGCGTTGTTTTCATTATCGTGTATCGGAACAATGGCAACGGAGACAATGCGCATGCAGCCCCCGCTCCCATGTGAAAGTGCTTGTCTGTTTGTATGTCACCTCGTCCGTTTCCAAGTCCGCTGAGAAACTGTCCGCTATCTATAAACAGCAGACTATAAATCATCCATGTTTTGACGGAAGATTTAACCAATTTATTATGGACTTATCAATATTGATTCAAGCTAAGATTTGCTCCCGCGCAAATATTTTACAGCATATATTCGCAGATTGAATCTTGACGGATGGAGTTGTTACATCGATTAATAATTTCTTAGAAACTATAAAGCAATCAAGTTGCAAAAATAACTCCTTATTATAGACTTACTAAGTATGGAACAGGTTATAAACTTTTTTTTTTTTTTATTAAATTTTGTCCTCAGATGTATAAATGTACAGTCTACAATAATTATCTGTAATTTGTGGTATGCTGTGAAGAGCAGTCGATAGAAGGCTCTTTGCTTCTGGGAAGCTATTTGCCCATAGTAAATACATACGGTAAAACGGGGTGAATAGAAATCCAGGGGTGAATCGAGACGCAACTTTAAAATGGATTTTAACCTTGAAATAATGTAGTTTAATGCCAATAAGGACACTTAATTGTTAATTATAGTACAGGTAAGACATTATAGTCCTTTTTGGCAACAAAAGATATTATTTCAACGTTAAAATCTATTTTAAAGTTTCGTCTCGATTCACCCCTGGATTTCTATTCACCCCGTTTTACGTAGTTCGATTCCCTATTAAATTCAGTTACTAGGGAGGGACCAATGGTATTATAAGTAAAATTATTCCTATAGATCCTCTTGTTGATATTTCTGATTAGTTCTTGTAGTAACTAATTATTTGTTTTGGTTCGCATTTTTTTTTATGTGCATGTATTTGAAATTACGTTATAAATGCCAGGTTATCATAAATGTCTGTCTCACATTCAACTGTAGTAATAGAATAATCGGCAAATACAGGGCCAAATTAAATTAAATAAAAATAAAGAAGATTTAATTTTCCTTTTTAGGGGGTCAACGACCGCTGGTAGTGTTGTTACTTCAAGTACGAGTTAAGAAAATCTGTTTTCCTTTGTTTTATCGTGTTTAAATATCGATACTAATCACTTTTACGAAAATTACAGAAAAAAAAAACTGATTTTTGAAGCTGATATTTCAAGTGACTTCGTTAACTGCAGTCAAACAAATCATTACATTTTTTTATTTTTTGTTTTATCATGATAGTTATTGATATGAATCGCGTATGCGGGGTTTCGCTAGCTAATTTAATTATACCCTGTATAATAAGTTTTTTTCATTGATCTAATTCAACTTAACCGTAAGCGACAAAGAACCAATTATTCGTGTATAAATTAAATGGAACAAAAACTGCTGTCTAATACTAACACCGCATTGGTTGATGACGTTATCCTGCAAAAACTCCACTATGGCTAATTAAAATCGTTCCACAAAAAGAATTCATAAGAAAAACCTAATTACAAACTTATCTAATACAATTCAACAAAAGAAAAATAAGACGAAATTGTCTGAAGAATAAACTTGTAGAGCTACAAATAAAAGATGGTTTCTGACTAAAACTACCTCCTACGCTGATACGAATGAAGGCTGGCCATGTAGGTGGCGACCATTTGCTGTCAAATTTGGACAATTACTATAATTTGCATGAACTGGGTCAGCTCGAAGCACCCAGGACATGAGTAATGGCAATTGTCAAAATAATGAGCAATGATAAGCACGAATTAGGAAAGTAGGTTAAATACCCCTTTATCTGATTGTAACAAATTAATTTTAGTTGAAAAATATAAATCAAATCAAAGAATCAAGATTGATATTGATGGCACAGTTGAACTTCATTCATTCTTTTGAATCAAAGTCAATAAGAATGAGAAACATGGACCACACGGAGTCTTAATAAAACAAAATAACCAGGAAACTCAATGACTAGCAGTAAAGGCAATGCCCAATAAAATTGACATACTGAATTATAGGCAGATAGACATAACAACAGACACAACGACCGTAAGAAACAAGAAGTTTTGAATTGAGACGGTCTTGAACTAAAAATTGCTTTATACTTAAAATTGGCATTGGTATGTTCCGGCGTCGGTGTCTTTCGTTGATTAGCAACGGGTACCGTATTTCAAGAATGTCGTAACTGTCAACTACGTCCTACTTATCTAGCTGATTGTTGTGTTCCTTCTTCTCCATTATCAACGCCATTGTCATGTAACTATTCATAATTAGTTGGGGTCGCATGTGATTTTAATTGACAATAGCTGCGGCTTCGGCTTTGACCTGGGATCGAGAGGTCGTGACTTCGTAAGTTAGACTTTAGCTGTTGAAATATTGATGAGCTATCTAGAGGAGCTTAATTCCTTTTAGAAAACAACCAACGTTTATAGTTATCTCAACTAATGTCTCACTCTCTCGGACTGATTTGTCTCAGGTTGTTTTCATTGGCCTTTTTGCTATTGTCTCTACTTTTCACCTACTATTGGTATTTAGACTATTCACTGTCACGTGGCAGGAGTGACGAGGACGTCAAGAGCAGTGGTTACTGCTTCTAGAATTTTTGGTTCTACCAAAAATTCTACGACATGTGACATCTACCAACCCACACTGGGCCCGCGTGGTGGATTACGACCCACTCCCTCTCATAGAGGAGGCCTGTGTCTCTAAAGTGGGAATATTATAGTCTGATTATGATCAAATCAAATAAAAATAATATAGAATATGCAATAATATTTTGATTTGATTTAAAAATATGCAGTTTTATGTTAAACCAAGCACTGCGATATAAAACGATAAATATTCAGAGCAGAGTGATAAAAACAGTGATGATCTAATTTATGTGAATGACATTATATAAAATTGGGACAATGACACAGGTAGATTCCATCTGATTCGTACGGATCGTCATTTATTGATAATGTTTGGGGTGGCCTCAGCACCTCACTAGTCAGTGATGTCATGTTTTAATGTGTGACAATGAGTGGTGTGACGCTTTACAGTATCGCAGATTCGCAAGGTTGAATTTTGTAGGAAATAATGTAGGAAACGGCTTTACTTGATGCTGTTGCTAATATGCTTTGTGATTTAGAAATAAATGACGTATTAGCTGTACGGTTCGCTGAGAAACATAGTATTATTACTGCACAAAACCATACTGATCTTGGTTTACAACATACTATCAAACCAATGGAATACGTGATTGGTTAGTTAGTAGGTAAGCCTCCCGATCAAACAGGTGGTCATGCTGGTATGCAAAGTTTTAATCACAATTGAAATCAAACCAATGAACAACCTCGAACGTAAGTTCATCCTTCATAGCCCAGTCTTGATTCGTATCTACGCGAGCTCATTTGACTTGCAGATGACGATGATGGCCCGTCAAACAATACGAATAACAATCGATAAAAAATCAAGTATCAGTGACGATGAACTTGTTTTGAGATTAAAGATAGTAATGAAATGTAGATGACTGGTGATCGCTATGCAAAATTGCGTAGTCGAAACAAAATACTTATGGTAATCAGTTGGAACAGGATCTGAGTTCAGCACACAATGTTTATGACAAACCAATGAATGTTGGCTTTTACGAAACAACAGAGAAACTAAGAAACAGAATTGTTCAACGTCTCTTTAAAAGTCTAATACCTATTTCAGATACTCCGATGGACTTCAAACGGCAATTCAAAGCAGAGCAAGATCTCACAGAATACAAATCTCGACTTTGCAGTCAGTGACTGGCCAATGTTGGCACAAAGTTTAGTCTGAACTAAACGTTGGTGGCCAGATATTTTAGAAGTGTAGGTATCATGAAATATTACGTCACCATCGCATACAAATTCGCGCCTTGTCGCCACACCCGAGGGCAATGGTGAACAAACTTTATTTGCTTAGATTGCGAATGAATTTAAGTTCTAAAGTGTAAAACTCGCCAAACTAATAATAAACCTGCCTTTTATTATGATTTTCTATCTTTGTTTAACACAGGTGGTAGCAAACAGTGATTTATTTATTTTATAAAATACAGCTGTTATATCAGAATGTTTTAAATAATTTTACGATTATGAAAGAGAGACTGTGATTTTGAATCTATATTTTTAAAGTTTATTTAAAATTCATGCCGTCATGAGAATGTTGAATGAATAGCGGTTACCTTTAAGTACTATAATTGATACTGAGGTTTTACCTTTTTATTAAAAATATTACTTTATAGTTCCGAATGGTAATGATTTTGTGAATAAAATAGCAATTGTCATTTTGAATCGTTCCGAAAATATTATATGTCAATCAGGAAAACCTTATCAATTAAACAAGTTTGTAAGATTATATTGTTTGGTATTTCAAAGATTAACAAATTAAAACTAAAAGGTTAACTTTAAGCGAATGTATTTATGACAAGAATCTAACTATAGTTATGCTAACCATAAAAACAATGTTGCCAATTACAATAATAACGCAAGAAATCAGCAAAAGGGAGATACCGACGTCATAATAAAGGCTTCTACATACCGGCGCGACATGTCACGCGACGCGACACCGGTAGAACAATTTCCTTGAATTTTTCATAGAAATTGTTCTACCAGTGCCGCATCGCGCGACAAGTCGCGCCAGTATGTAGAAGCCTTAAGACCTGCACCGTTACTGCCGACCACAACCGTTATAACAAAATATACCTACCGAGATGAAGCAAAAACTAGTTTCTTTTGACAATCAAACCGAAAACTAAAAAAAACGTAATAAAATTTGACGGAAGAATATTAAATTAGGAATTGATTTTCATGTGTGGCAATCATTTTATTCTCAATTAAAACAATATTTATGAAGGTGAACGACCTGCGAAATTGTTTTTTCAAGGTAATTCTAGGAAGTATTGTGAAACGGAATGTGTCAGGAAAACAATAAAATATAAGTTACAAGAAAATTAATAACATAAAATAAATAAGTGCATGTGCAATTGTGCATGTAATAATTGCCGTAAATAGCTCGACCACATCAAACGAACCAATAAATAATACAAAATTAAGTGAATTTGTTTACAGTTCAAAACAAACACATAGTTTTTCATACTTTACGACTGCCTTGACGACAGTAGCGCCATGCCAGTTGGCACTTTCAGAGTTTTTTTTAATGAATGAGTTTCTTTGACGAAGTGGGTGTAAAAATAAAATACGACGTAAATAAAAAGACAAAAATAACGGTAGCGTGACGTAAATAAACTCTAGCAAACGAACGCTAGCTTACGATTCCGAATTTCAAATGTGGAAGCATATTGTTCTTTTCTTCTATTTCACATCGTAGAATGTTGTTTTTGTAATACGTCGTTTTCTTTTTATTGTGATAAAGACTCCCGCAGATAGGCGCGACTCTGGTAGAAGAAATTCCATGTAGTTTTCATAGAAAGAGTCGCGTCGCGCTATCACGTCGAGCCTGTCTGCGGGAGCCTTTGTGCGACTCGATTCTGGTAGAACAATTTCCATGAAGTTTACATTGTTCCTAGAAATTGTTCCACCAGACTCACGTCGCACCTGTCTGCGGAAGCCTTAACACTTTAGTAAAATACCTAAAAAACAATATAAATCGTAGATATAAATAGAGCAAAATAATACCAATATATTATTTTAAATAATTCGCCTTTAATCTGAATACAGAACGATATTATTTAACTGAGATTTTTGAAGTGAAACCTTCTTTAAGCGCATTGAGCACTTTTTGGATGAACAAAAATCATGGAACTCGCGTCGTCGTCACCGAACGCTTTCATGAGCTATATGTATATTGTTATCACTCCTATCGGCAGTCCCCGAAGACTGACCCGCATGTTTTTTTTTGGATCAAGGTTGTAGATACCAAACGTGTTATGTTTACAAACGACACAATTTAAAATTTTAAACTACAGAAAATATTCAAACGATGCCAAAAAAGTAGTTTTATCTACCAACAGTTATTTGCACACCGTCCTACGCACTACCTGCCTAATTACGAATATTGGGTCATAGCAATAGCCTATAGCTATCTTGCATATCATTAAAATTAAGGTCGTAAATGTTTCAAGACCAAGTTAAACTATTTTCATAAGTAATTGAATTTCATAAGTGGTCCAAGACCAATTAGATATTTTGATTGTATGAAAAATTACAAATTATTAGGTTCAATGTTGCAACAAGGCCGTAATTCGTAAATTAGATCAAGATAATCAATGGTTTTATTATACTCAGTGATGTGTTCTAATAACTTAACAGATTATTTTCTACGAAAAACAAACTATTAGAACCGTGTAGATCCGTCATTGTCCTCGTGACGACCATGTTTCATACTTCGAACAAAAACTACAATAGTAAATGTACATTAATTTACAATAAAACCGAGTTATAAAAGCAAACAGTAATTTAAAATCTTACGTAACACCGCCCGCCATGCCTACTTACTAAGGTACTACTTCACTTTTACCATAAGTCGTGAAGTAATCATGTTAACACGTGCTTTTAAACTCATATGTGTACATAAATTAATTATAATGAGACGTTTCGTTATGTAACGCAAGGAAGGAAATGCTCGCAGATTACGTAAACTGCGACGCTATGATTTTGACGTGAATTGGAATTCGTCACGTATTGTTTAACCATAATTGAACAGCTTGCAGGTGCATTTGAAGGCCGATGCATTGTTATTTATCTTTTGGATATATCAAAAAAGAACGTAAAATCTATTGATTGAGTTGGTAGAAATCCGTCTAATTTAAAACTGCACGCCCCGCGCCCCTCCACTGCTTGTTGTATTGGTACACATTTTAAATGTTTGTATATACATTTTAGTGGAGGAGCGTGCAGTTTTAAATTGGACGATCTCGTGCAGTTTTAAATTGGACGATCTCGTGCAGTTTTAAATTGGACGATCTCTACCTTCCTGTATCTTTGCCTTTACAAAAAAACTTATAATTATTTACTATCTTATGTACACTATAGGTACCGATCGTATCCGCATCGAAGCCTACTTCGTAACGAAATATAAAAGGGTTACAATTATGAAGATTACGCAATTTAATTCACAGTTCTCCATTAATATCTTTGCGAATGGCCATCATAATTATGGCAATTTAGGCTCTATTCAATGGTGATTACTGAACTGATTTTTATGCAAAATATTGAAGTGTAACGATATATGTACCTATTTATTACATGAATCAAATCATATGAGATCCAACCTGTTATTTTCCTTTCACTGTTGGCAAGTGATTTTACTATTTCTATTACACTTTCTATATAATACTCTACGTGCCCCTCTATTACGTACTCTAATAAAAATATTATAATGAAAGCTCGTAATAATGATGCTAACTACTGGATATATCAATAAAACATGGACTACGACTAGGCACCTAGTAATTATTCTTTGATTTTTTCCTCACTATGATGTTATGAGGAAAAATCGGTAAAAGTATTGAAATGTAAGTTGATCACTATGATTCCAAAAAGTATGACTCATTCATTAATTTATTTACCATCATACAATGTTGTCACAAATGTTTCGATAGTGTGGCATAGAAAACATTTATCAAATAGTATTTAATACATTTATCAGCCTACAACAAGAGTCCTTATTTAAAACATACATACATAATTAACTAATAAAATAAAAACTTACTAATACACCTAGATGAGGAGTATCCAAATGAAGTTATTTAATAAGACTGTAAATTCCATACCTAACTAAATAAAAAATAGACCCAATAAACATCCAAATTAAATCAAATCAAATCATCAAACAAAACAATATCTAATAGACAATAACTTGGAAGCGGTCTCACAAACTGACAATTGATAGCAATAGCGTCGAACAACACGTAATAACGGCCATTAGGTACTTAGAGCATAGTGAGGCGACCGTCAAATTCACTTGGATACTACTAGTGCTGTATTAATACAGTGTTCGGTATCGGTACCACCCAGGTGGACAAAGTGTGCGTACCGTAAAACGGAGTGAATAGAAATGCAGGGGTGAATCGAGACGCAATTTTATAATGGATTTTAACGTTGAAATAATATATTTTGTTGCCAAAAAGGACTTTAATGTGTTACCTGTACTATAATTAACTAACGATTAAGTGCCTTGGCAACCAACTATATTATTTCAAGGTTAAAATCCATTTTAAAGTTGCGTCTCGATTCACCCCTGCATTTCTATGCAGGGGTGAATCGAGACGCAACTTTTCACCCCGTTTTACGCGGTACTTTTTGTTATGCCACGAACTAAATGTCGGACAGGTGATAGAATTTATTTTAGTTTTAACATGAGATGAAAAGAAAATAGTACATAATAATAAACAGGTGAACAATTCCAAGTGCATACGAACATAAGTAAACAAGTAATAATTAATGATAACAGGTGATAACATGAAGTGTAGTTAACGTAAAAAGTAGGTACCTATGCTATTGCTAAAATGGTGAGCCCGTATTTTGGGAAATATATTATCTGCAGATGACTTTACCTACATCAATCAGCCAGACAACACTATAAAACAATAACATACAAGCAAAAACATGTTTTGATTTATTACTTTATCTACCTATAATAGGTACCTATGTGTCTGTTGGTGACTGTTAATAATATCCTCCAAAGTACAAGAAATTACAATTTCGATGGTGTTCAAAGGTAACACTTATGAATTATTAAAACTCGATTCATTGTTCCTGTATATGGCTTGATGGCGGAAACATCCTCGACCTTTACCAAGGCATTACTTGTCACGTTTAGCAAGAAAATTACAGTTCATTGTATTTTATAATAACTGAGTTTTAATCGGTATTAATTGATTACAAATACCAAAGATCAGGATTTTTACAATTACTTCCGTTCATGCAGTAGGCTTGTATATTGGGAATATAGAATTGAAGAGATAGGGCAGGCAAAGAAAATAAAAGCAGACTTTTCACAAAAACCCTATTTTCTTTTTTATCCGTGCTTTGTATTATGTGTTTTTCTAGCGTAACCGCGGCGGCGCGGCGTAGCGGTAGTGTCGACTGTCGTAGCAGTGTCTACGCGGCGTCTACTAGGTCTTGCCTCGCCATAATAGGTTTGTAAGTCTGTAAGCATAAATAGTTCCACCACACTCGAAAAATTTAAGAAAAACCAGGAAAATGGACTACAAACACGAAAAATACAACTATATGACATCAACATATTAACCATAGACTAAGAAACATTAAACAAAATCTATGCAAATCCATAGACGCATTACCATTTGCAACGCATCATAAACTACCGTAGAACAGTAAAATATAATAGACAATTGGTTAAATTGAAGCGACAGTAAATTAACAGCCCGAATCACATTATGGAGCATGAAACTCAAGGTGGTCGGGTAGTTCTGTACATCCAAATTAAACTCGTAAATCTAGCAGCTTTGAACAAGGCCTTTAAACAACTAATATTGCTCAGAAGGTACTTAATATAACTGCCAATTACTATGGCAAATTTATTTACACGTTACTCTTGAAACAGCAAACAAAATTCGATCAAAAACAGGTTGTGCTGGTGACCCAGTAATTAGCAAACGGAGGTTTTATTTCCTAACTAAAAAGTATAAAATAAAAATCAAAAACCCGACTGCGTAAAAAGTGAACTTAAAAAAGATGGAAACAAGATTTATATATAAATTAATACTATAAACAATCTCATGCAGTCGGAGGCAATAGGTCGTTATTGTTAGGAAGATGCCTCCGACTGCATGAGATTTAGAAATGCTTAGTGAGTTGAAGCCCTAAGGCAATTCGTCATAGTTTTAGCCTAGTAAGATACAAGGAAAAGGCCTCCTCATTAAAAAAATCCATCAGCTAATTATCGTCTAATCTCACCTTGTACAAATCTCTTTAATCCTATCACTAAGGAATGCTCGATACTAAGATATAATAATTGTAAACACACAGTCCTTGATACTGTTTCTAATTAGAACAGATAATACTGTGAATGAGATTACACAGTATCGGCCATTAGTCAAATACTTCAGATAAGATAGGGTCCGGTTGTAAACCAATGTAATAAAAGTTATAAAATACAGTTCTATCACCAACTAAAATAAATGTATTAAAGCTAACAGACATTTGTCCAGCTTGCTCCTACCCGAATTTGACATTGGAACTTTTATGTTCCTTTCTTACATTATCCAGCTTTTGTCTTAGTGCTACGCTACATCACGATCGTCCATTACAAATAAGTCTTCTTTTAGGGTATCACGACGATTGGCTTCTGATGTGGTGGTTCAAAACATTTACAGTGCAAGCCTAAATCATTCGAAAGACCACACAAATTAACCACAGTACAAACACTAATGATATTCAAACAAATCGCGGTCTCGACCTTGTGAGACAAACCCGTCGGGCAGCGTATCATCGGATCGGCGCAAACGCAGTCCCGTTACCAACAATCTCATTCGGTATAACGGGTGCTGCCGCCCGATTGGCTGCCAGCACTGGACATGCGCATTGCACGCTAGAGTAAACATTTCGTTGTTGACTGCAATTGAAGGAGGTTGTCACGGATGTATGGCTTGTATGCTGGATCAGAGGAACCGTGAATGAACCGTAATTCTGAATGTGATTGAAAACAGCATTGTTGTAATTGTACAGCATTCACTATGAATGGCTATGATGATTACACGCTCGATTCGGAAAATCGGATTAGAGCTAACAAAGAGCCTGACCATTTAGATTTAGCCACCCAAGAAGACATTCGATTTTTAAAGGAACTAATTCATTTTGCACATCATTTTAATGTGATAGAAAGTAAAGCCTTTTCATGCTAATCTTCCAAAAAGAGAGAATAATATGGCAATAAAGCACAGTAATAAATTCACCACTAGATACACTTTTTTCACGAGTAAACGAAGCCTTTCTAGCCACATATGTACGATCATACGTCACGAATTGCAAATGCACACAGTCACTTGAAATCCTCCGTTGTTAGTTGTCAGGTACCAATAGTTTGAGTGGTCTTGCCTGAGTACACTCTTGTGAATGAAAGCAACGCATCCAATACTAAAATCACTGAATATTAATAAAGCATAAAAAGGCGAACTTACTGTAATGAAGAAAACAGTGACAGTAAAGGTTGGCACGCAAGAAGTAAGTAGCTGATGATGAAGAAAGCTCAAACACAAAACTTGAAGCTAATGCAAGCGTACCTTCTGCCTTTATCTATTATGTGCCCATAACTGTAAACCTAGAAGCCAGCAGTATTATCAACATAAGCTGCAGTACTAATACTATCGTTTATGTATGCTATGCAGCTATCATATACTAGTTTTCCTGCCTAGTTGGTCGTACTGACCTATTTGCCATTGACTTTTCTTCGTGCATAATGATCAGCTGATTACCTCTGATTTCACTTTTTCTTGCCGCACCCCTAGTGAAGAAAACTCAAGTATTTGAAATATAACGACAAGAAAATGTTTCTGTGGAAAAGTTAACGCTACTTTTTCGACATTGAAATGCCACGATTTATCAACAATTTTATAAAGTAGGTACAGGAAAAAGGGCGAGCGAGTAGTTAAATGTAAAAAACGAGCGAAACCAATTTTCTCAGCAGGTTTCTTGGAACTTAGGCTAAAAAGATTCTTTGTTTTTTTGTAAAAATAAATACACTCAAAGAACTCGTGTTAACATCTTTAGACTTGGCTGTCAAAGGCTTTTGAAGTGTCTAGTCATCTAGTGTTCATCTTAATCCATCGTTAGCTTTGGCAGGTTTCTCTAAGTAATCCTAAGTGCAATGTCCTCTTGGTACTACATTATCTGCCGCATCAACCTTTGTGTGGTTCGTAATAGTTAATTCAGCTTTATCTTTTGATGCACTTGTATTCATTACATCAATTTAGACGCTGAAGAGGATTACATCATTGTTAATTCTATAAGAATCATTCTCTTCGTTAAGAAATAGTTTAATGTTTCTCTAAGTAAAGAAGAACGTCTAATTGAAAATGGGATTACGATGTTACTTAAAATGAATCTAGTTTTCATGCATAATAATCATAAAAGTAAGTTTAGAGAGTAAAAGGCAATTTTGCAAGTTAGTCCGTCAACTTATTTAGAAGATCTTGACGAGTCGGCTATCAAGTGCGTATGTAGATTAATAACCTTCAAGCTGATTTGCAATTCCATAGGTGCGGCTTCGGCTTCAGAACTTAAACTTGAGAAAGGAAGGTTACGTGGAGCTTTAGCAGGTTGAGAAATTGCGATGGCAGCATTGGTTTCGAAGCGTCCGGTTTTCTCAACAAAACCTGTTGTTAATACGGAATGCGGGCCCAACACTGACGTACGAAAGTTCCGATACAAAACACCGGCGTGTGTAATGTCGATTGCTTTCTTACAACCAATTAATCGATTCTATCTGAGTGCGCCGAGATTGTAGATTTCAAAACAGATTTATTGGGTAATCTCGATTTACGACGAGCGTGCCGAGCAACGGAAGATGTTTACGAGGATATAAATATATTGTCTGAGGTAGAATATGATGATGAGAGAAGTCTCGGAGGTGTAAATGATGGCGAGTAGCCTATAATTGTCAACGGTTAGACGTGTAACTGTTTGCGATGCGTTATAATAACTCCGTTAGTTGCGCGTCCGTGTGCGTTACATATTTGAAGTATTGCTGTGTATATCAAGCTGACTGTTTGCAGTAGAAAGCATTGTTTGTTCAATACCGGGAGTGCTGGTTAGCTTAGTGATTTTGTACGGTATTAATACTAAGATGACAAAAAATTCTATACTTAGAAGCTAGAACAAACAATTTGATCAAACAAAAAGCTAACAGACAATCCACAGTAAGTTAAGTAAGTAGCAGCTTTTATGAATACAAATTGCTATGAAGCAATGAATGAGACGAAATCGTTTCTCCAATTCAATTCTATTGAAGCAAATACAAACATCAGAAAGCGGTGGTTACAATCGGTCCCTTGAACGTTGGCACTTGATTGGCATTACCACAGAAATTTTGGCGCTCACGACTTTAATGGTTCATTGGCCCCAAGATTGCTTCAACTGGGCTTTGGGTAACTTATTCCAACATAGACTTATAATAATTTAAACATTAGTCTCTTTGGCAATAAAGATCTGTGGTCAAATACAAGAGATGGTGTCTTTAAACTCCTTAATTCAGGAAGTGAAAAAAACTATGAAACTAAATCAAATATATTCCATTTCATCAATGAATCTATCTTCAACTGAATATTTCATTCAACGCATCTATTTATTACCTTGCTTGTTATGGCGTGACCCTATTTCGTTGAGTGCCGTAGTGTTATATTACTAGCTATCATGGTTATAATAGCTATGTCGTGTAGTCCGTATCTCAGAGTACGCCAACCTATCACTAAAATAAAGTTTTCTTATCGTATATTAGAAAACTCCTGAATGATATATGGAGATTAGATAGAAAGTCAAAGCGAAAGGGGGTGGACGAGTGGTGAATGAAATAAGAAACGGGGAAGTGAATTTTAAGACTGTCGGGAGAATGGAAGAGATAAACATAGGACCAGGGCAGGTAGTCGAAGAAGAAACAAGAACAGCAGGATAACACCAACACCTTTAATGAACTGCAATACCATGCAACAAAACCCAGCCATTTAGATGCTCCAGAAGAAGAAACTGACCATGCCACAACAAATCAGTAGAATAAAACAGCATACAATTTATGTGGTGTACTTTTGCTCACTTAAAAATATAATAATAAAGAGTTTACGGTTGTGCGTAGCGGTTGCATGTGAAAATGGAGAAACGGGCGCAGAAAAAGTGAACGAAATGGATTCGTTACGGCTTAGACGGTTATTGATACTGATACCGGTGTTTTGGCTGAAATATTCAATGTTGTGCCTTTTAGATCTAGTGCCCTAGTAATTAATGTGGTTTTATTGATTTATTTTCATACACCTACAAATTATTCTTTTTAGAAAAAGAGAACACAATGGAAACGATGCTTTTTTGTTTTTCTTTTGAAAAAAAGATTTGTAGAAAGCATTAAATACAGTTTAGTAGACCGCCAATTTCATAATTCAAACGATTTGAGATTTTGCTAGTTGAAAACCTGTGGCCGCCTTGTTAGGAAGCCGGACCTAGCACTGGCATATTTAGATGATGGCAGATGTTAACTGACAGTACCGTGATTTAGCACTAAGGACCTTGGAACAAATTCCCATGTCAATGTGAATAATAAATAACAAGAAATTCTAAGTAATTTTCAACGATGCATTAATTTGTAAGATGAAAGAGTTTGATAAAGGGGGATGGACAACATTTTATGATTAGGAATTTAAACCACTTGACAATTTAAATGATCTTAGGTTAGAGGTAAAAAAAAAGCACACACTAAATCGAAATTAAATAGGCACGACACAAGTTAACACTGAAGACGGAACCAAATAAAATAAATGCTTCAATAAAAATGTGCATAAACATTATATCAATGCAAAAACAAAAGGTACGTGGCAGTTCCAGCGACAATTAATAATTATTATGTACTTTCCGATGATGATGCGTGAATCGTGATGGACAATTACGATTTATGGACTATTCAATGCAAATTACATTCACATGCACTCGATAGTGTAACAATAAATAAAAACACGAGTATGAATAAATTGGCCTCACACCGTACACTTGGAAGTGAAGTAGAATAAGGTAATACAAACATGGATACTAACTAACTATTTAAAAAATTACGTTTAGTGCACCTAAATCAGGCAGTTTCTGATTTCTGGCACCATGCTGACTGCTCAATTTCACTACACATAAATGAACTATCTACACTAATACGAGTACTCTAACTTATTGAAACTTAGATACTCAATCAATCTGCCTTTTCCTAACAATGTTGCCGTTAACGTTAACGTGCTTTCCGAGGCACGTTGGAGTCTCGGTATGTAAAGACCATACCCATCCACGGACCAACCCCGGCAAGCATAGCTTGACCTGATGGATTGACCCGTGTGCCTGTTATTACCTACTTAGCCACGAGCTCCTTAATGATACTTACTATAAATGCGAACTGTCAACCTTTTCACGCCGTAACGACTGAACAGATTTTAATGAGCTACACAGTTAGACCATTGCCTGAGTTTTAGGGCCAATGCCTGCCAGGGTTGCGAGTTTGTCCGAAAGGGATATCGTGGCCCTGGCACACATGGACATGAAGGAATACGGGTGGGTTTTAGTCAGTAAATGTCTGACACGCCGAGAAGTTATTTGATAATTTCCCAACCAAAAAAAAATTAAAAAGGCTATTGGCTACTTTATCCCGGCAGTACGTTCCCATAGGATAATTTCCGCCATCCACGCAAGCGAAGCTGGCCTAGCTTCACTTATAGTACCTACTCATATAGTTCGCACGCGTAAGCGAGGAAAAGAAGAACCAACACGCAATAAGAGTAGATACCTACATTGTGTGAGGCCTTTGCCCTGCAGTAGGGCAATTACAGGCCAAGGCTAATAATAATTGGTAAGAACAACAACTTATTTATTAAGTTAAAACAACACAATTGCACTTAACAGGAATTACCAACAGCCGAAGAAGTAAATATTAAAGGAATTGCGTTGTTCGTTTTCCGCGAATTTGTTTAGCAACACATCGATATTTTAGTTCACCCATCAATTCTGCTAGACTGGCATAATGACGCAGTTATATTAACATAATGTGTCATTTTGTTTATACTATGTCACGAACTTGTGTTTTACTGTGCATTGAATATGGCAATAATTTGCGACATTCGCTCTTATTTGACACGTCGTCGAATCGACGACAACACTTCACTTCTCCGCGAGGAGAAGAATACAATTTGCAAGCCAACATATTCGACTCTTGTAATGTCTTTCCGCCTTATTACAAAACAAGATTTATATTTTGACATGGCTTAAACCATGGAGCCAGTTTTTGTAATAAGAACGTAACGGTGATTGAAATTCCGTTCTTTATACAAAACTGAAAACTTAGTTCGGTACTAAGTTGTCAGTTTTGTGTTTAGGAACTTTACCATAGTCGGAATAAAGTTTGAAATTCAATAATGTCACCATGTTTTAAACCTGGTTCTGAAGATAAACCTTGTTTTGTAATAAGGGGGTTTGGGTCTAAGTTATCCAGGTTATCCTAGAGACGAAACTTCAAGTGATGAAACTATGTTTGGAAAGTCTATGATACAAAAGGTAGGATCATTGAACAGTTAACGCTTAGTGACATTTTAATTATAAAGGCTCCACGTCATATCTTTATTTATATAAGTATTATAATAATAAAATTATCGAATTTACATAACAAATAAAATATATTTATCATCAATATTTTTTAACATGGTGATCACTGATGATCTCTGACCACACCTTACGAAGTTTATAGGTGGAAAAGATTTATTGCGACATAAAATAACTGGAATTCAACAAGTTAGGAAGCGTTGAACATCATTAACAGGATCCATTGACATAGCAGCTGAAAGAATGACATTTAAACGACCTTGAGCTTCGGCAATAATTTCGTATCGTAAGGCAAACCCGTTCTGTTTACTTTGGGTTGCTTACCTTATGTGGAAATGTCGTAGACTTGATCAAGGAAATTATGAAAAAAATATTCATATAAACCTTCTAGGGTTATCTTTAAAATCCGTCGTCTATATAAAATGAATTGTAGCTGTACCATTGTGGAAGAAACGAAGAACGATCAACAGAAGATTTTGATAAAACCTATCAGTTTTTCTCCCCATCATAATCATAAAAAGAACCAGTTGCCAATAAAGACGATGGATAGATAATCTATTACGTTGAAAATGTGTACAAAAACTTTTTATTCTAAGAAAACTAAATCCAAAACAAATTAAAATAAATACCTCAACATTGGAATATACAACCATACCTACAAAAAAATTTATCTAGTCTGGCAACACGATGCCAAATCTCAATTTTTTTTTTCTCTACTATCAAGTTAAAAGTGGCTCGGTGTTTATTTGAAAAAAAAATTTGGACAAAGGAACAGAGTCTATTTTTACCAGTTGTAATTGCCAACCGAACAATACTGCCATTGTAGTTCTGAATGGGAAAATTAAAATTCCTCATGCACAACTTTGTGACGAAGGCCGTTCATATGAACTAGAACATGTCAAGGCTTCTACAGACACCAAGATTGGTACTTAGGTATATGGTACTTTTTGAAACTGTAAAAACAGCAAGTTTTTCAAGCTTCTATTTAATTTAAAACGATGCATAACAGGACAGACGTTGATTGACAGGATCCATTTTGCGGTCATGAACCAGGTAAAAAATTACAGTAAAAAGCTTGCACATCATGCCCAATTTGTGCATTATCCTTTACAAGTATAATTAATAACACTATTTTTGGTGAAAAAAAATCGGTAAAAAGCTTGCTCTTCGCACCCAATTTGTGCATTAGATAACGTTTTTTTTTTATAATTAAATATTAGGCACAATGGTTGTCTTTAATTTTCAAAAGCGAGCGGTGACCTCATCGGCGACCATCTTGAAATCCCGTGTTTAATTGCAAATATAATTAACGCTCATATGAATGCTATTAAGGCTGAGCGTAGTAGCCCGACCTTGGGGACTATTTAATATCTCGTTAATTGCGCAAACAACGCCTAGAGCAAATATCCAAATTGAGAGACTGTCAAACCGGCAATGCTATCTTAAACGTGTATTTCACTACGACATTCTTTACATTAACCTCTATAATATTTGCATTAATTTGATTAATGTTTGA
Source organism: Tiliacea aurago (assembly GCA_948098905.1). NCBI lineage: Eukaryota > Metazoa > Arthropoda > Insecta > Lepidoptera > Noctuidae > Tiliacea > Tiliacea aurago. The sequence goes on along the minus strand of OX402577.1, from coordinate 28,323,356 downwards.
TTCGTCTTTAATAATTTGCGCACTGTGTGTTTCGATTTATTTAGCTGACAATGAGGGTCGTAGTTTTAAGTATTTATTGCTGTTAATTTAGAAAAAAAAATAAACATCAACGCAAATTTTAAAATTCAAGAAACAGCCATTATAAAAATGTGGGAATTCATTTATATTATTTTGAAAACCACAATAAAATGATATGAAGTGATGAAATATAAATGTTAGCCAAGCGAACGATACACTGGATATAAATATACTCGTACTTGGGTAAATATTAGTAACCGATTAATGTGCAATGAAGTATAGATAATATCTATTGCAAAAAGAACGTAAATATCACTCACGCTTCAGATGTTTAAGAAGCAATCAAAAAATCTTGTAAATGGCTTGAAAAAAAGCCCTGTCAGTGGCTGATGATTGAAACAACAAGAAGCATAATGCAACTGCACTATTTTGTTTAAGGTTTCTTGCTTTCTTGTCACCTTAAAGTTCAACACACACAGAACGCGGGTGCGGGTCAACCGCGGGACGGGCGCGGTTCAGGACGGCAGTACGGCGGCGGCGGCTGAATTCTCTGTATTCTTAAGAAACGCGTGTTGAGCTTTAGGGCAATACAACAGAGTAAACGGACGGAGGGTAAGCTTCATACAACCGTGCTATGATAGGTACACTACTACAAGCATGAGGCGCGTGTGTGCGGGCAACTGGCGGCTTCATCGTTTACGAAGAAAAACCGGTTCATATCGGCATTATCGGCTCAGTCAGTTGCCTCGCTCAAGCAAAGCCGCCAGTTGGCGCACACGCGCCTCATGCTTGTAGTAGTGTACCGATCATAGCGCGGTTGTATGAAGCTTACCCTCCACCCGTTTACTCTGTGGCAATACCGAACCTAAAAAGTTTGTGATAAATCAGAGACGGCTGTATACGCCTATATTCTCCTATTTATCTTTTCATCAATTTGAAAAAAAATATAAACTAAATAAACAACATAACTGATTTAAATTATGTCACAGTATTTCTTATCGAACTTCGTTCTGTCATCCGTTACAAATGAATTTCCTTGCTTTGATAATGAAAGAAAAACTTCAATATCAGCTGCTTATCTTTTATACAAATTGAAATAACCCAAACTAGAAGTTTAAGGCAATCGGTTACAACAGTTACATGAAGCAAGTGGGCGATAAACATGCTAGTTTTCAGAATAATGTGGTTACTAGTTATTTGTGTCAGAGTTTCTTCAAAAGGAATTGATAAATTGTTGTTATGATTTAGTGGTAGCCACAGCATGTATTATTTATAGTCATTATTTTGACTTCAGCCACTTATGTACAGTCAGCAAAAGAGTTTTGTAGGTATAGCCCAAGATGGAAATCTAAATTGCATTATCTACGCAAGCAGGCAATTTTTATTGTATGCGCTGCTGAATGGGTCGCACACACCTTGGATGTTAGCTTGAATATGATATATGAAGATAAGTCACGGATAGCCAAAGATGATGGTTTATTGAATATATTTAACTAGCACGTAACTAATGTTGTATGAATGAGTACAGCTGACTATGAATGCTGTTCGTGTACTGTCGCGTTACACTATATTTTGTGCAAAGTGACGGAAAAGTGCTGATCTATCAATGCGCGCGTGCCATGTACGATACATGATTCGCACATTCATAGTTTCTTAAGTCTCACTCAGATGAGCGATAACTTGACTACACAATTTCGTATTGTCTGCAAACCTACCTCTAATGCTGACTGATAAAGTCAACAATTTCCTATAAAGTAATAACTGCACAAAAAAATCATAAAATTGTTTATTTTTTCTTTTATAATGTTTAGATATCGATCCACATCACGTCTGAGGGGTTTTGCTAGCTAATTTAATGTGACTCTGTTTTGGAAAAATATGATGGCGGCGCTAGTTCCGATTTTGGCCACGCCTCCAAATATCGTTGCAGGGCTATAGTTCTTGATGACGTTAGCAGTGTCGTCCTTTCCCTTCCGCAGTAAAGGGTTTAATCGTGGAGTTAAATTGCGGTCGGCAAGCGATGCATAAAATTGATGTTACGTACAATTTGTAAATTGATAGGAAATTGTTGACTTTATCAGTTAGCATTAGAGGTAGGTTTACTTGAAATATAATTTTAAAAAAACGTTTTTTTTTTGTGAAAACTTCACTAACGTGATTGGTATCAATACCTAAACACGATAAAATAAAAGAAAACAGTTTTTCTCAACTCATAGTTCAAGTAACAATGCTACCAGATCCGCGACCCCCAAAAAAATTAAAACTTTATTATTTTTATTTTATTGTGTTTGGATATACCCATCACGTCTGCAGAGCTAGTAGTTAATTTAATGACCCTGTATATTTCACAGAACAATTGCACAAATGTTTACCAGCCAACCCCAATCGAGCGTCAAAGGATCCTTGTAGCCGTGTAAATAATTTTACCTTCGTAATTGTTGTCATCCTCGTCATGTGCAGCACAGATCTGTCGGCAGAGGTCCTCGTACTCCGCCCAGTAGGCGGCCAGCGCGGAGGGGTCCGGCGCTCGCGCAGGTAGAGGCAGCGCCATGCGGACCTCGGGAGACTCCTGGGAAAGAAAGATAGGTTTGGTTACAAATGATGTTTATTTAAAAAGCTTCTTGGTATAAAATTCTCAAGAACAATAGAGGATGAGGTGATTGATAAGTATTGTCTTTGTTCCGCCTGAAACTCTTTATCAACTTTAAAGATGCTGTTTAACTTCCGGTATCTTTAATTGGTCCTTAAAAACTATAAGAAAATTGGCCTAACTTAGCACCGACTGTACAGGATAATTTATAGTAACTAAATCCACAATAGCTGGATCTAAACATATTAACCTCAAGCAGTTACGTAGAGAATTTAATCAATTCAATGAAGTTGCCGTCCGCATTATTAATAGGTCCTTGGACTCCTCACAAAGACAAAACGTTTCTGTTCTGGCTCATAAATTGTAACAACCGCTTGTATTTTGGCTCATTGTACATTAATCTACGAATAGTCTACTGTTTAGTGTACTGTATCTAACAGTGATTACATCATCGTCGTCGAAGGCGTACCAAAAGATCAACATATCTTAAACCAGTCCGCCCAAAATCAACATAATCCCGAGACAAACAATGATTAATTCAAAATTAGTGAGAACTATTCTATAAGGACAATGATATTCGTCGCAAGCAAACAATGTAATATGAATTATTATGAGCAATCTGAAAGCTGCGAGCACTTTGCGAAACAATTGACCAACTCCTTTCAGAGCAAGTGGTAGACAATGATGTTACAACACCGCATCGTACGCATCTAAATAATATCGTAATTTGTAATCGAGCAAACTGGAATTAAAGCTTAATTATGAATCGAGATGTGGTGATAAAATGTTGCTGTAGAGGCCAGCGTCAAAATTTTAAAGTCCGTTTGAGGATTAGAAACAAAGTTAGCCAAAAATAGAATTTGCTTGTGATCTAGCTACACTAAAAAGTTAGACCTACTTACAAGTTGCAGGGGATAACAAAATAGAGGGATACATGATGATGTAGGTACACTTTGTAATAGATGACGGGATCTAAAACGACCCTGAGAGAAGAGTTAGCAGCGATAAAGTGACCTTTAAAAAATACACCGTTTTCACTGGCCACCCCAAGATCAGCCTTACTTCTGATAACAGTTTCCAGTATTGCTTCTTTTGTACAGGAAAACGTAGCTGTCGCATATCGACTCGAAGGTTCGATAATAATTATAGCTGTAGGTACTTTATTGTACAATGATCCAACAAATATGCACCTTCCTCTTCTTTTTCCTGAACTTACAGAAATAATAAGGAAAATAAATAATATTTTTCATTATATCAACGACAAAGGTTATTAACGTCAACAAACTTAAAATTTAATTAAATGAACGCAGTTAGTCTAATAATAATTTAGTTTTTCAACATGTTATTTTGATTAGGGATAACCCCAACTTACAAGTTGAATGTGATGAGGAAAATCATTGGCAGTCAGTGATTCAGAGATTTGATGTCCATAAGTTCCTTATCAGAGAGGTAGAAGGAAACCCGAAATATGTAAAGGAAGTATACCACAGTACCTACTAGGTAATATGGGGCCAGTTTGTGATATAACAATTTGACTAGGAGGAAATGATATTTAAATAAAAATAACAGAATCTCATCATAGTTCTCATTGTCATCTGGAATGTTCAAGTCAGCTACTACACTTAGGTACTTTTGCCATAAGGTGCAAAGCCCCAAAACACAATTAGGCGTTTGTTATTTGTTTCATTAATAAAACACGTTCAAAGGGCTAGGTTAATAAGTAACACCAAGTAGACAATGCGCTCATGAGAACAATTTAAAAGTTTAAACGGTTATCAAATGGACTCGGAGATGACGAATGACGTCACTCAATTTGGACAGATTAAGTGGTATCTAAAGTAATCCCACCGCATTGCGATGAAGTTAATGTACCAGATGACAAGACAAACATGGCTGAAGTAAACTGAAGGAATTTCAAGGAAGATATTCTTGGTTGAACACTATTGACGGAACGGTTGAGTTTATGAGCTTGGGTAAATTTTTACGTCATAAGGATTTCCACTGTGTAAGAAAGGGGAAAGAATTTGATACCAACGAGATTGTGACGTTTGTATTATTCATTCTCTTTACCTTGATTCAATTTCACTTGATAATTCAGTTGTTATTACAATGTCTATATGTACTTATCTATCTACTATCATTTGTAAGTTTTGAATAGTTTTGTTTTGTCTTGCTTACTTCAAAGGAGTATTGTTTCAAATTCTTACCATTTGTTTTCTACATCTTAAATATGTAATGTATCTACTTAGTTATAACGATCGTTCTTCTATCAAATTCATTTTGTGTATAGATAATTTTAATGGCTGCTGCTTTCCCAAATAGTTGTCACCTGTCGGAACTGTTATCACATAAATTGTGCCATCACTTCCGTCCTCCCTTATCTTTGTCTTAAATACCAAGGCCCGCAGACAACTATGTATCCTACTCCAATGAATACCTCACGTAAATTCATTATCAAATGCCGTTAGCTATTAGCAAATATACGATAAAGCAAGGTCGAGTATGTACTCAGAGGTTCATTTGAATATTTGTCGGATGATTAGGCTTCATAATGTGAATTAGTTTCCTTTACACCTGTGCGTACCCGCTGGGTGTTGCTTTACTCGCCTGCCAAGTGTGGCGATTATGGCAACCCCCCCCCCCCAAATGTTGGGGAGGCCCATGTCCAGCAGTGGACGTCTTTCGGCTGAAATGATGATGATGACACCTGTGCGTTTGTGACCATCTTCCATTCATGTAATTGGAAAGGTACATGGTACATAGATATTCCGCTCGTAGCTCGTATTTGTCTAGAGTCGTTGTTTGACCATGAACCATTTGGAGATCTTCAATGCTACCTCAATTACGAACTAGGTAATGTTGCCGTTGTGGTGATAAAGTTTTTCCTCAAATCTGTTGTTTTTCACCCCATTATGTTGTTGCAATACACCCCAGTTTCACCATTCCTCATCATTTCAGCCGAAAGACGTCCACTGCTGGACATAGGCCTCCCCAAGCACCACCACTTCGACTGGTTCTGCGCTTCCCTGGTACCTGGATACCTGGGGCCTTCACAAGGTCATCGGTCCACCTTGTAGGAGGCCTTCTAACGCTACGTCTTCCGGTACGCGGTCGCCACTCCAGAACCTTTCGGCCCCATCGGCCATCAGTTCTGTGTGCCCTGTCCACTGCCACTTAAGCTTGGCAATTCTTCGGGCTATGTCGGTTACCTTGGTTCGTCTGCGGATCTCTTCATTTCTGATTCGATCACGTAGGGATACTCCAAGCATAGTCCTCCCCATTGCCCTTTGGGTGACTTTTAGCCTTCTGATAAGGCGCATTGTGAGCGACAACATTTCATTGCCATAGGTCATCACTGGCAACACGCACTGGTCAAAGACTTTCGTCTTGAGACACTGCGGTATGTGGGACGAGAAGATATTGCGTAGCTTCCCGAACGCTGCCCAGCCGAGTCGGATTCGACGATTGACCTCTTTCTCGAAGTTGGACCTACCTAACTAGACAGTTTGTCCGAGGTTAACATACTCGTCCACAACTTCGAGTGTAGCGCCTCCGATCTTTCATCACCCCAGTTTACCGGTACCGAAATGAGGTACCCAGTATTGCATAGTGTTACAAGGATATCAACTATACATCACTAATTCATTGTTATACATTATAAGATATGGATTTTGGTAGGTTTTTCATAGAGTAAATGCACTATCTTATTACTCAAACATTAATTTATAACAACAACTTTTTTGTTTCTAGTAGCTTTATAATGTTTCAATAATATCTATACATACTGTATAGATATTATTGAAGCATTATAAACAAAAACCCTGTTGTTCCTTTTAGGGACGTATACATTTACCTACAAGCACAACATTGGTGGAATTAAAATTAAAAAAAAAAAAATTTAGCTAGTCGAGAAGTCAAAATAAAAGGATGAAAGAGGTATGAAATCAGTTAAACATTACAAATATTAATAATTCAATATTTATTTTAATAATTTTTGTTGAACAGTTTTTATAAATGACTTGCTTTATTACGTATGTATACCGATTCTTAAAACGTAGGTAGAAGGAACAACAGGGTTTTTGCTACATATTGTATACCTATATGTAACTATAAAGTTACGTAAGTGAAGTATGTTTATAATTAATTATCATCACTGCATATTCAAACCATATAATATTCTACCTATTTAATATGTTTCAAAAATTCAAACTAAGTAGATTTTTAACCTACTCGTTGTCAACTTCCATATTTATAAATTCCTTCATTATCAAAATTGATTTAAAAAAAAACAATTGGCAAACCACCTGTCTTCTCTTGAACCAAGATCAACTATACTCCGTTTGAAATAAGATTAGACTTTTAAATAAACCTTTTTTACAGTCCGTTCAATCGATTTTGACTTCTATCTGGGAATCAAACCCAGCGGGGTGAGCACGGCCTACAGTGACATGACTTGAGTCACACATTTTATCACAGTTTGAGCGATAAAACTGTTTTGTCATAAAATGCTAGTACAAATTGACATAACATCATTTATCATGGCTTATCACAAACGTCTTGGGCAGCCCGTGTTCGGCCCGCAGGACCTCATGCTCAGTCAGACCAACGAGGTAATAAATTAATAGAAGTTTAATAAAATAATTCTCTATACTTAGATCATGACTTATCTCCGTCTAATGTGGCCTCTTACGAAAGCTCGTATGGTTATGAATGTTTCCTCTACGGCCCACATACGAAGAGACAAAGACAGAAGCCACTGGCATCCTGCGCCCGCGTCGTTTCCGGAGCACCCACTGCGGGCATATATATGTATGTATGTATTATTGTCGCAGGGACGAATTTAGAACAGGCGACTGTTAGTCGGCGGACAATGATAAATTTAATTAATTTATTTACTAATAATACAAATTTTAATGAGCTCTTTTTCCTCGTAAGTTTAAGGGTACCTAATTTACAATGCGCTGAATATTGCGGTTTAAGGAAATAAAAAAACAGTTTGTAGTCAGCGACCAGCTTGTTAATAATACATGTATTTTTCCTTGAATGTCCACATGTGTCGAACAAATCGTTGAATAACCTTAGAAGTTACAAACGAGTAGACCTATTGTAAACTAGTGATAATTTGGAATAACAAAAATATGTTGAAGACACATTGACGACAAACTATCCATATAGCCGTTGAAAATACAGATAATGAAGGCAAGAGCCATAAAGGAAATCCTCTCATCCCATTTTCTTTGGCACAAAAACTAAAAAATAATAAATTATCGGTATTTTATCAAGTTTATTAGGGGCCTAGGAAATATGAATGAGGTGATTTGAAAATACACCCACAAACAAAACTATTCTGTTTCAAGAAAATCTATGATTAGAGCAAATGTAATTCTTTGATATAAATCATCGATCACTAATAAAGAACATATAAATAGGACAATTTATTATGAAAATGATACCGAAAATTCTTGCGCCAACAACTTTGAATAAATAATAATATGAAACAAATGTTGCAAGCTTAAGTGCATTCATAAAGTAATGAAGATCATCAGAACACATTCTCGTATCGTTTACAACATATAAATAATTTGTAAAATCATTACCAGAGTCGGATTGAGGTCGATATGCGCGAGATAAAGCACCGGACGCAGTTAAATAATCCATTAAAATCACATTTACAGCCACATTAATTTTGTTAAGCAGAGACAAAGCCATGCATCTCCAGGTATGTCGTCCGGTTTCCGGAACATGCAAAAATATACAACAGACAGAGCATTCTGGCAACTGTCAGATGAATCAAGTGATTATAAAACGACAAACACTTTGAATCTCATTAATATGCAAATTGTAATGGACCATGAAAATAAATAAAAAAACCGGCCAAGTGCATGTCGGACCACGCACAAAGAAGGGTCCCGTTGATGGTATGAATTAATCCTAAAAACAAACTTAACATTGTAGTTGAAAAACATGCTCTCCCATACATCGATATACGTTACAGTCAATTCTCCAACTGCAAATTTAAGTTGGTCGACTATTACTCGTTAACTTGTGAAGCCTACTTAGCTGTGATAGTTTTCCGTTTAATTTCGTTATATATACTATTGCCATGAATTTTTTCACATATCCAAAACCAACCATTTAGCTGGCAGGGGGGGGGGGACTTGACTCTAACAAAAATAGCACTTTAAAGCTTAATATTATGCAAACGGATCCCTTAATTGAAAAATGGTTTTGCCAAACCCACAATATTTTTGAACGGCCTATCCAACGATACCCCACACCATGGAATAGACGAGAAAAAAAAATATCATCCCTATTTCACGTGTAAGGGAGGTACCCTAAAAAAAAATGTTTTTCATAATTTTATTTTACCATTTTTTTGGCATGATTAATATGTATACTCATGCCAAATTACAGCTTTCTAGGACTAAGCGTCTCTGAGCTAAGCTGGGGACAGACGGACGGACGGACAGACAGACAGACAGACAGACAGACGGACATGGCGAAACTATAAGGGTTCCTTTTACTACGGAACCCTAAAAACGTCAACAAACGGAACAGGAAATTCTATTAGATTACAAAATCGATGTCTGTAAGAAAGTTAATGTAATGAATGAAACAACTGATAGTGTATTTTAGAAAATAAATAATTCAAGATTTTTTTAGGACAGAGTCTATTATTGTTGAAACTTGATCATCTCACGACACTCTCTGACCATGAATCTCACAGGCACAAATTACTGTGTCTAAAAGAGTGATCCACACAGACACAGTCATCATAATCGTGTGCCCAATTAAGGCCCTATGCGTGTCTGAGGACCATTAAAAGTTGACTTTGAAACACCTGAACAATTCAACGAGTAACATTCTACTTGATACATTTGAACTTTAATACTGCTAGATACTACTGATCTGGCAGGTGACCTCTTTTAAATCTCGCAAATTCTATAAAAGACCTTCGACATTTTCATAAAATAGCATATTTGAATGGAATTTCTGAGTAATCGTTAACTATCGATCCACATTCATTGATGATACTCGATTATCATCAATGAATGTGTGTGATGAAAGGTTTAAAAATAAAAGTAACGTATTCTGATTTCTGGAGAACCCTCGCGGGGCGAATGATTGTTGTCACGAGATCCGTCTGATCGGGTCATGTTTTGTGCATTATGATGTCATCAGTGCGGTCAGCCTTGTGCGTCAGTTGCTTAACATCGAACTTGGATCTTTGTTCTTCAAACATACATTTAACAGCTTGCTACATTTCGTGCTACCATCACAAATCCAATAAGTTCTAACTTTGCATTGGCTTTCGACACCTTCGACCATCCAACCAGTATTCTTTCGATTCTCTCCTAATTATCAATTCATCCTTTCCTATAGAATTTATTGTCTTACTATTTAAAACCATTTATTATAAAACCATCTCACAAAACTTTACACACTTTCTATTCTTCAACGTTTCTATGAATCTATTCTTCACTATTTACTTTTCCTCTGTTTGATCATCGATACTAAGAATTAGACGTAACATCGATCGACGTCAAAGGAAATAGAAACGTTTCGAAACTCCATCATCGTCATCATTCTTCTCAGAGTAGTCGGATAAGAAATAGCGACCTCATCTAGTTTTTTTTTTAAATAATATTGACGTGTAAAGAACACATTGTTACCTTGTGAGTGTTCGTTTTTGTCTGTGCTTGTTATCCTGTCTGTATTCTTTAATGTATATGTTTATATATGAGTCCTATTACTTGAAAAAAACAAATTTTATTTACATAAAAGTGTTTGTATAAACCGCTGAAAATTAAAATAAATATCATAGGCAGCCTTGTTCCACCCTCTGAAGAGTATAGCCCTCCTTCCTTTTGTGCCATAATTCCCTGTGCCAGTGTCATCGAAGTAAACTTAACTACATCCTTATCTGAATCAGGAAACAGTCAGAGTCATCTCTCGATTTGACCATAATATTTTAAAGGAAAAAGTTTATAAGTTCAAAAACCTTACTGATCGACTAATAACGGATGTGTAGGAATTTATTTTTTTATAGTCTTAACTCAGAACGTGACTGATGATGTCACCTCTGTGAGTAAGTGACGATGAAGGAGCATTGAGTGCATTTTGTTTTGAGTCCATTTTTTTATAAACATGTTTATTTATTTTTAATGGTAAACGGATAACATTACGTAAGTTAGCTGACGTTAGCTCGTGACGAGTTGGTATTTTAGATTTTAGTAGAATTGTGTGACAACAAAGACGTTTTATTTGAATTGTGTACTTTCATCACCCCCTAATTAGTAGAGATGGGTACGCTGGCTAGGTACAGTAATACCAAATTCACAACAGCCTCCGAAGCTGCTAGCGTTGGGATCTACAAGAAACAACATTCGTGAAATTGCTTCATAGTCATCAAGATCCATAAATACTACAAAAACGATGGCTACAAAAACGATGATGATCGCAATCAAAATGGGAACATCAAAATTGACAAATAAATTTCTACATAGGTAATGATATCTCAGGATGAACTTGTGCCACTTTCTAAATTTTTCATCAATCATTTCTAAATTCGATTCGACAGTAGGAGGAATAATATACAGTGTGAGTCTTCATAATGTGCACATATCGAAAAGAGTGAAACTAAGCTTAATTTTATCGACGGAAAAAAAAAAAAAAAAAATATTAAACAATTTTTTTTTTACAAAAAAGGGTCTCTACCTGCTAAAGTAAAGTACGTAGTCGAGTGCAAGGCCTTTCTTTAACAGTTGATAGGAAACGTTGTGATTGAGTTATAAACATGGTATTTATACTTTTGGAAAGCTGATACGATGGAAAATAATTTAAAGTAATAAAAAAGGGTAGGTAATCAGGACTTTTACTGAGAAATTTTACAATTATTATAAAAATTTATGAAAAAATATCAGATGTTTGTTATAAAATCACCCTAATACTCAATTGAGGGCGAGTTTTTCGTTAGTTTTTTATTTTATGAAGACGCCCTATTATTTCCAGTCATTACTGAGTTTGTTTCATCGTGACAGATCGTTTAGTTTAAAAGTTATACCGATTTGTTTACACAGGGGTCACAGCAGCGAACAAAATTAAAAAAATGCTATAAAAATTAAATTAAATTTTTAGATTTTTTTAAACTATTTTTTCCGTCGATAAAATTAAGCTAAGTTTCCCTCATTTCGATATGTGCACATTATGAAGACTCACACTGTATATTCCGTCGATCTAACGTTTCGTTAACATAAAGATTAATGTTAACTTAGCTAGCTGGCTTACTTAACTGGTATAGATGATGAAAAACGCAACCCAATGAACCAAAAACTTATAAAATCCATGAAGTTAAACAAGTTCTGCTCTACATATCCGCACGCACTTGCGACAGTTGTGTTTAAAATGTCGCCGATTAATCGCAGCGACTACCGACATAATTGTTTATTGTTGCACAATACTGGTTGTTACCTGGCACTGATAAATGATAATGTTAAAGGGGCTTGTTTTCAATTGTATTGCAATTGTTAAAATGTATCCATGTCTCTCACAGAAATATTTAAGTTAATACATAAAATAAAGTTTATTTTTATTTTTAATCTAAAACCTTGTTCTCTTCTCTTTCTTTTTGCTTTGCCAGTCTAACGCCAGGGTCAATGATCTAGCTCACGACCAGACCCTTGAACAAGCGAATAAATTAATTATTTTAAAGATTTATGAAAACTAGGTTATAATATTAATATAATCAGTCGAGGCATATCTACTAAGTATGGGATAAATATTGCAACACACAAAATAAGCTCAAGTAACTAGCTCAGGTTGAAAAGCTTCTCTTGAATATAGGTTTTAAGAATCAGCAAGGAAATTGGTATATTATGTATACAACTAAGTGAATGACACATTACATAACCGACACATTTACTTGTCACGTCACTTTTCCAAGCATATAGTATTGTATAATAGCAGTAACTCAGTCACTAACTAATTAGCGGCAATGAAAGCTGAATGCGATCCTATTAATTATGAATAACCTAAAAACGTTCACTTGCTGCCAAATTATATATTTCGACATAGGAAATAATTAATTTTAGTTGGAACAAAAATATACCTACTCGGGGGATATGTGGAAAAAAGGCTCAAACGTAAATCACTTTAAATCATTGTAATATAATAATAATAATACAATGTTTTATTGACATTATAGAAGGTTACATTTTAATAACAATATCTATAGTAATATTATAAAGAGGCAAAGTTTGTGAGGTTGTAGGAGGTACTCGTAATCTCTGGATCTACAGAACCGATTTTGAAAATTCTTTTACCCATAGAAAGCCACGTTATGTGTGAGTGTCACAGGCAAGAGAACACTAAATTCCACGCGACCTAGTCGCAGGCAACAGCTAGTATACAATAAAATTAAAATATCGTAAAATTTTATTTATTTATTATTTAAACAGGTAAGAAGAAGAAAGGAAACGAAAGGAATTTTGTGCATGCATGCTCTTGAGTGATTCATGTGCGCGTGTGTGTTTGTTTGCTTTTGTTGTATTTTGTGTGTATGTGTGTCTCTCAGGGTGTGTGTGGGGGTGTGTCTGTGTGTGTGTGGGGGGTGTTTGTGTGTGTGTGTGTGTGGGGGGTGTGTATGTGTGTGTGTGTGAGTGACTGTGCTTGGTGGGTGGACTTTGGGTTATATCTGAGAGTTTTTTTGTCTACATTACTAATTAACTATCACGAGTATTGTTCTTTAAGTAAGTTTTCTGTTTATGGGTATTCCAGTGTTTGAAGCCATGTGTTTAATTTTACCTTAGTTTTATTTTTTGTTAGTGGGTTGATGTTGAGAATTGAGTTTACTTTATTATAAATATAAGTAGCTAGGTATAGGCGTTGTCGTCGAGCGGATGCGGTCTTTCATTTGACTGTACGACATACATTAGTCAGACAGTTCCATTATGTTTGGTTGCGTGATTTACCGGTGTGATTTCATGCTGTTTTAATATGAGATTGAGAAGGTATACTTGTCTCACTATAAGTACGTGAAAACTCTCATACAGAGCTTTTGTAGGGAACCGGTACGGTTTGAAGGTCATGACTTTTAACAAAGATCTTTGGGCTCTCTTGTGGTGTATCATACAGGTTTGACTGTGTTATATTGTGTGTTCGAGGGGGCTACTGCACCTCCGCTACAAGTAATTTTGTACTTTAAACATTCAAAAGAATAATTATTTAATTAAAGCAGTTGATCGAAATCGATCTGCAAGCTTAACCTTCAAACAAGTTATTATGAAATAGGAATGACATTGACTATACGAAACTAATAGCATCGGAGAAGTTAGACAGTAGACTCTCTAACTCCGTCAGCGAAGATACGGGCCCGTCCGAATGTAGTTAAACCGTCAAAACATGTGCCAAAGTAATTTTTTAGAACAACACAACACCTTGTGGTAGGGACAGCTGTCAAATCGTGTTATCATTAATTATTAGTACGGGCCCCAAACTAATCCTATAGTAGAAAGCGTTTACTACTCCGTAAGAAATACGGAGTAGTAAACGCACGCAAGTCCACCGGAAACCCTCTGAAAAGTGCAAGGCTATAAGTGTGTTGGTACGATACGAAACTACGATTCATAATGTAGATAGTGAAGACAAATCTAAAGTAACTGTTACAAGAGTGATTAAATTAGTACAAAAGCCTAGCAAATTAGTGAGATAATATGACCATCCAAAATTACACTAGGTTTATGTAATTAAAATTGGCATTAATCAAAATTAACTTCGAGATTATGATAATGAATTTGAGTAACAGACGGATTTTGTTGCATCACACTGTCAGATCAAAACTGTCTGATAATTTTATATTTAAAAGCATTCTTTAAAACAATTAAAAACATTCATGGTTCAGCGTTTACGAAATGTAGTCTAGTCTTACTGCCACGGCTATATTGTCGCGATAACACGAGCAACACTTCGCGCACTCTCGTTCAGTGAGACGTGGAATGGTCTGAGTCTGAGAGAGTCCGAGAGAACGCACGCGAACTGAGTTCGCGTTATCGAGACAATGTAGCCGTAGCATAAGAAAAATATTTCGGTAGCTGCAAACATTTTTTAAAGTGCTTTAATTAGTATGGTAGTTGATTTATGTTTCATCTCTAATCAATAGTTCGATATTCTATGATATTTTTAATGCTATATGCTTTAATAACAACATTATAACACCGAAAAGAAGTAGGTAGTAGGGGCAAAAAAGATTCATCGTGAATTCGGTAGATAACATTGTAGAAATTTTAACACCGATAAGAGATATAGATTACTGAATATCAACAACCGCAGCAGAGACTGATAAATCTAATTTGTGTTTTACATTAATCCTCGAACACCTCTTCAATGTCATCGTGTTATGGTCAAGTTATCTTGATTCAAGACATTTCAGATTAGCATCGTCCTTGCTGCTTTAATGTGCCAGTCAATGTCACTACCATATCTAAAGATTCTAATAATACGACAGATCTGGACTTCTTGGCGGCAAAGTGAAGCGTCATGTTCAGCAGTTTGTTTAATTTTCCAAAATTTGTGTTTAGCCGAATATTAGTGTGTAATAATGGTGGATTATTAACCATTAAGTGTTTGTGAACGTGCATTAATGTAGGCAAATGAAACAAAACAGTGCAACTTCGCTTCAAGTTCTCTCAAGAAGTCCGCGTGAGGTCTCAGTAAAGTGTCACATCGTTACTGAAACTCAAGGGGAGCGGGCGGGGGGATATCATCATCATGCATGCAAAACTTGTTTAATTCATTTCATCAATATTAAACAAGTTTTGTAATATAAATAAAGACTTGGCTAAAAGGTCCCAGCAACTAGGCCATTAAAATATTATTTAAAAAAAAAACGACAGATCTTGGCGGGATTGAACACGAGAACAAGAATTCCTATAAAACTGTCTGTGGCTACATAGAGAAAGTAAGCTCTGTGATTCCTGATTTATTTACTAAAGTTAGTAGATTATCAGATACGAGTAAGATCAGGTTTTGTGCAAGTGACTGAAGTTTTTGTACTAAACTGTATTAAAAGATATTAAGCAGCAATTATAATCTTTTGAAAGTTTAGTGTAGAGAATTTTGTAAACTTTATTCCAAGGTTCGGTGTCGAAATCATTCACATCCTTTTCTGAACGTTCAAGAGGAAGGCGCTGCCACTTATCGACAAGTGTCACAATCACAATATAACTACACATTAGCGTATCTAAATTGTCATTCTTGTGAAACTTTACGAGCTTTTAAAATGTCATCTGAAAAGATTACAATCAGACTAATTTAATTAAGGGGACGATAACTGACTTTTAATGATTTTAAACTGAAGATCACGTGTAAACGAGTAGGTACGTGTTAATGATTGGAAAAAAATATATGATAAATTAGAACATTTTCTCAATAACTTAATATGTGAATATTTTAGATTATGTTTATATTACATAGTGATATTAATTTGTAAAGATATGTCTAACGCGGATAAAAAACTGAGAATGGCGCAAAATCTACCATGCTTATTTTTCTGAAACCTTCACCAATTTAAAGATAATTTAATTATTGATATTTTAGTATACGCGTTTTATTTAAATACCTTTTGTTTTGTGTATAATAAATTAATAATGCGTCGAATTGGGGACAGCGCTCCTTGATGGGCGAGTCCTACTGGCTGAACGTACGATGCGTTGCGTGAGCACGGAATACGTCAGTACGGAACACGCAAGCTAACCACTCAAGGTCACTGGCATATATCTGTATCTTAAGAATGAAACGGTCTGAATGGGGATCCAAGCAGACCACAGTCACTTTCAATGCTAACAGGGTATTTGTCCTATTTCTTAAGTCCACACGTAGAGCAGAAAAACTTACTAATCTTAATATCACATTCGATTAACATAAGTATTGTTCTTGCAATAACTGATTGGATTAAGCTTTTTATTATAAGGCAGAACATGACCTTTGCGTATCTCAACGAGTTGCTCAAGCGTTCCACACTATAGTGTACATGGCTGTCAGTGTCAAAAATTGTGACAGCAGAATAAGTGTGACTCGTTAGATACCTACGTTTGTATGTGACGTCATTATCAGATAATCATAGAATAGATTTGTATGATCGTAAGCAGATCATGTGAAAACAAAATTGAGTAGTGGTTATCGAATAATTTCAAATTATTTATATTTATAATAATCCCCACCGAACTCTCAAGGTCTGTGCCGGTAGAGTCTACTTTTCCGAAACAGGTCTAGGGTGAGGAGCCAGACTAAGAGAGATACATATACCCGCAGGGCAGCATGTAGCGCGCTGTTAGGCAGTAGCGACCCCACGAAGCCTATCTCTCGGGAGAAGTCTTGTACCTCATCTCTGGCTTGCCTGTATTGGCCGGTTGGAGGGAACAATGACGAGGCTCCCACCTCATTCTTGCCTGTGTGTTAATGTGATGAGATAATAATAAGTGATGAGATTATAATAATAATAATAACAATGGCTTGCTTTTATTGGCCGGCTGAAGTGAACAGTGACGAGGAACAGAGCTCCCACCTCATTCTTGTCTTTATTGGCTGGCTTGAGTGGAGATTCGCAAGAGCAAACGTGCTCGGAGGAAGGAAGTATTCCAGTAAGATGCTGGTAGGGATCTTGACCATCTTCCGGGCTCTCACTCACCCCAGTCCCCAGGACAACCCCCGTTTTGTGTAGGACTATTGTACGATAAGGAATAAAAGATATTGAACTATGGGAGGCTAAAGTGGACTGGTTACCAAGTACTATGCAAGGATTATGGCCCCATTTTAAATACACAGATAAAATGGGAGGGGGTAACTTGCACATTCAATAATAGGCCTCCGAAAACTGACGCTAGCAGATAGTGATGTAGCGACAAGAGGAAACATATCCTAAGGTGCTTGAGAAGTGAATAGCTAGTAAATAGCCGTGGAATACCTCTTCCACGGCTATCAGAACAATCCAGAGCCCGGAAGATGGTCAAGATCCCTACCAGCATCTTACTGGAATACTTCCTTCCTCCGAGCACGTTTGCTCTTGCGAATCTCCACTCAAGCCAGCCAATAAAGACAAGAATGAGGTGGGAGCTCTGTTCCTCGTCACTGTTCACTTCAGCCGGCCAATAAAAGCAAGCCATTGTTATTATTATTATTATAATCTCATCACTTATTATTATCTCCCCCGACACTTGCATAGTGCATACAGCCCACACAGGGACAATCGTCGGTTGATGCTTCATTTAAAAACTGGACGTTTTTAAATGAAGCATCCACTGCCGGGCCTCTGCGATTTGGCTTCGGCCCGTCGTAAGCCTTCCAAAGGTCCCCAGGTTCCGGGGCCCCAGGATCCCGAGAAATGTCACGTATATTAACAATAAAGGTGAAGTGCTTGTTTTTTTGTTTGAACGCGCCAATCTCTGGAACTACCCGTCGGATTGGAAAAAATATTTTTGCATTTTATAGCCCAATTCTTGAGAAACATCACGCTATGACCCTTAAGAGCCGAGCAAAAAGGAAAAAAGTCAGAAAGAACGTTAAGCGAACCGAAAACGAGAGGAGAGGAAAAAAATACTTCTTCACTTAATCTAGAAAACCAACAAACAATAAAATTAAACGCATTGTTTAATATAACTATCTAAAACGAATTCAATCATAATGCTCGATGATAGAGAATCGATTTGAGCAATCGATGGTAGCATCGATTGTATCGTAATAGACGAGAGATATTGCAGTCGATTACGGACATTTGAACATCGTTTTTAATATTGTTATTTATTTATTTAACCGTTTATGTATACTGTGTGTATGTGAGGTATTATATTATTATTTTATTAAGTATAGAAAGAGAGTATGTAAAGTCAGGCAAATTAATTGACTACCGCAACTTAGTATCCCTGTATTCAAAACACAACTGTCATTAATTTACAGTCGAATGAAATGCCTATAACGTAGGTCAATTTGATTATCAATTAATTTCCCTAAATGTACCTAATTTTTGTTTCATATTTATTTATCTACACAATAATCGTAAAACTAAAAAGCTGTTTTTTTTCCAGGCGACTAACAACTTAAAGTGGGACTAACTATTTCCTACAAAAAAAATAACTTGGTAGCGATAAAATTTTATTTTTAAATCTAAATCAACAAAATGTATGTAATTTTTTATTTAGTTCACACAATCAATATGGTAACTACCATAATATAGTAGGTATACTCGTAATTGTTAAAACAAATTGTTTGTGGTTGGTATGATTCCATCTCCTGTTATTGAATCATTTGGGTTAGGTTAGGTTAAAACAGTGACTAGCACCCTAATTGCGTAACACAGTTTGAATCAGAATTGGAATGATTTTGAAGTATATTGTTAGCAATATACTCCATTGCTTCATAATTATGTTAGAAAAACTTGTCTGCTCAAAAACGTAAATAACGCAACGAATGTTGTTGAACTGTCGAATTGAAACCGATTCCTACTGATAGTGTGTTACACAATTAGCCCGCAGATCCCCTCTATTGTTGGTAAATTCAGTTACAAAGTGGTAAAGTCAGTTAAAACAAAGCTAACAACTGATTATTAAGCTGCAACTTTCTACTTAACATTATCCTTCGCTGTAGCTGCCAACCTACTATTTTTGCTACCGGCTTTAATTATTTTTGAATCCCAAATTCTGATTAATTTGTCGCAGCATTAAGTGTGTATGCCAAACTAACAGACTAGCTGTGGTGCTCGATAACGGTCAGCACCCTAATTGCGCAACACGGTTTGAATCGGAATCGGAATGATTTTGAAGTATATTGCTAATTCATTGCTTCATATGTTAGAAAAAATTGTCTACTCAACAACGTAAATAACGCAATGAATGTTGTTGAACTGTCAAATTGAAACCGGTTCGGCCGTTTTATAACTTCCAAAGTTTCCTTATTTGACTTTGAATCCTTACCCGACTTCAAGTCACATTTTTGACTTTGGCTTTTTTTTCTTTCGTTGTAGATTGCCATAGTTAGCCGTAGTCAAGAAACTGCAGAACATTCGGCCGATACTTTGGGTTTATGTTCGGAGTAGACCCCCAGGATCGAGTAGGAGGTAAGCGCAAACGCAAGCGCTGAACATTATCCTTTCTACAAT
The DNA here is from genome assembly GCA_948098905.1 of Tiliacea aurago. NCBI lineage: Eukaryota > Metazoa > Arthropoda > Insecta > Lepidoptera > Noctuidae > Tiliacea > Tiliacea aurago. Next base: position 28,303,602 of record OX402577.1, on the reverse strand, counting down.
ATCGTCACACATTCCTCGACTTACTTTCAAAAGGTTTCTTCGCATGCCAACTGCATTACGTTTCATTGTCCTCCTTCCGTCATCGTTTTCCAATGTATTCTCTTAAATATCGACACGATTCACCTTTTTACCCTAATGACTTACAAGATTATTTAATGATTTTTCAGCCATTTGACGCTTCGATACTATGGAGAACTCAAGCGCAACTCAGATCTGTGGTCATATTCACAGGCTTACAGCAACTAATTTGGATCGGCTGTCTTGTCATACATTTGCTGAATATTGCTTTTCAATGGGCAACTAACTACAAGTACTTAAATAATTGGAACTTTAACCAAATAGATGTATCTTATCGTCGTTGTAAATCAACAGCACGCGTCACATGGCTTTAATTCTCATTTAAACACGATCCAAGTTACAATGATTGACGGTAGATCTTAAGATACAATTACGAACAAGAAACTACCAGCAATCCGCTTAGCAAAGAAAGTTAACCAGTAATTAACAGGGCACGACCGATAAAGGGCGTCGTCTCAATCGACAGTTGCGACACTTCGCAGTCTATTTGTCGGAGAACAATCAGTCAGTGACGCAAGCTGCGCAAGCGCGTGCTCAATCGCCATGCTGCTATCACCGCGATAAGGGGATTACTTAGAGAGTTCAGTCTTAAAGTTGCGTATGGGTACAGAACTATTCTGTTGACTAAATAGATCCTCTATTGCTTTACGCAAGCGAGAATTTTTGTCATAGGCATTTGCTACTCCTCTTTTATTAACGGGTTCAAGATAGCTCAATATTTCACCAGACACGGAACAGGGTGTAAAGTTCACTCATCCTCTATAGAAAAGGGAGGATCCTCCGACCAGACGGGTGTCGTGTCTGGTGGACAACTGCCCGACGATTGATGTCGGGATGTTGTATATATGCTAGTTGCGCGGTAAACTCTGCTTGCGCGATGCAGGATTTTGCGTGACGTCAGTGTGACGCGTAGTTCGCATGTGGCGATGTTGATGCCGCTACAACACTGCTTATTTTCCTGTTGGTTGGTGCCGTAACATAACGTATTCCAATGTCGCGAAAACAAAATTGCCATTAATTATATAAAAAATTATCGATATACATTGACTGGTAAATATTGCAGATATTCGCTGGATGCGACAAGCACCGGACCGGTCGATGCGGCGATGCTTGGGGGAAGCCAAACTCCAGTAGTGGACTTTTTTAAGCTAAATGATGATATTAATGATGATAATAGCCAACAAGCGCAATGCCAAAATATCCAGAATGAAGCAAAACTCTCCACTGTATCGACCCGTTACTCCGAAACGTATCAGAATTTGCGTCACTCTAATCACATGGTACGTTACAATGATTGCGTCAATAATATCTGTTACCATATATTGCTATCTAATTTCGCGCGTAATACCTATAATGGCCGACAAAACTAAGATATTACATTATCTACAAGCAATTTGAGCGATGGAGCGGATCGGAGCGCGTATCATTTGCGGTGGGTATGCAATATCTAATGCTCGAACCAAATTGCTATGTGGCTATATCGGACCTCCTTTGGTGAAGTTTAGACACGTACGGTAGACTACATGTTGTTGGTAATGTGATATTGCTGTAACTGAATGGGGGCAGAGCATTGGGTAAGCATGTGGGGTAAGCTCTAGTTTTGTTATCGAGTTTTCTGTCAGATTTCAAATTTAAATACTACCTTTGTTTTATTGTCCATGGAGTTTATTGCCCGTTCTTCTCCATAGTAACCTACAACGCTGTGGAATGGGTAACTACTTTATCTTTCTGACTGACCGCCTCCTTGACAATTCAAAAGCGCCTGTATATCATTTAATTGAAATAAATGCTTTGAGTTAGATACTTGAAAAACTTGGCCAAAGCATATCGCATTGGTAAAGAATAAAATAACAATTACAATGTAAAAGTTTGACCACCAAACTCATTATCAAAGATGTAACGCTTCATAGAGGTGTAACAGTGATGAAAACAAATCGTAGCATAATTAGCCAATATTAATGTTCCCATTGGGACACAAGCCTCCCCTCTTCGAAAGGGAGTGGGCCGTAATACACCACGCGGACCCAGTGCGGGTTGGTAGATGTCACATGTCTTCGATTTTTTTGGTGCTAGGATAAGCCGGTTTCCTCACTATGTTTTCCTTTACCGTTTGAGTGCAGTGGTGATAAAATTATTTACAAAAAGTAAAGCGCTTGCCTGGGTTCAAACCAGGGACCGTACAACCCCGCTTAAGGGTTAAGCCTTTCGAAGGGGTAACCTATTCAATGGGTTAAGAACCTTTATCATGATGTAACCCATTGAAAGGGTTATACACTAGAAACCCATTGAAAGGGTTACATGATAACTCATTGAATGGGATTTATACTTGAAATCCAGTGATAGGGTTACATGATAACCCATTCAATGGGTTCTATCATCATCATTTCAGCCGAAAGACGTCCACTGCTGGACATAGGCCTCCCCCAAAGGGGGCGGGGTTGCCATAATCGCCACGCTTGGCAGGCGGGTTGGCGATCGCAGTATGGTGTTAAAATATAGAGAACGCTGCTGCCTGCCCATTCTCTTAAGTCCCTTAGTCGCCTTTTACGACACCCACGGGAAGAAATAGGGCGGTGCTACTCGTATTCTTTCCGTCCGGCACCACACGGACCTACAATGGGTTCTATACCTACTTGAAACCCAGTATCATGAAAAAATCATAATATTATGTTATTTCGATATCCGCCCAGCACGCGTAGCATAACAAATTCTATCTCTATTCTACCCTGGGACCATTTTGGTTACCAGTTTAGAAAAACCCTATCAAAAACCCTTTCAATGGAAAGGGTTTTCGATAGGGTTTTCCTAAGCAGTTAATCAAAAACCCATATGGTGTGGGTAATTTTGAATGGCTTAAATTACGCCGTTCAAAAGGGTTACCGACACCGCATGGGTTTTTAACGAAAACCCTTTCAATGGGTTACCAAAATTTAATTTAAGCCATTCATAAGGGTTACCCATATCGTATGGGGTTTTGTTTAACCGCTTAGAAAAACTCTAATGAAAACCCTTTCAATGGGTAACCAAAATGGTCCCTGGTTCAAACCCATGACCGGCGACCCGTAAGTCGGGGCCAGTACCACAGGGCCACGACTGCTCTCAGTGAAACAACTCGTCAGAAGTACTCTTACTCGTACAGAAGGTCAACACTGGGTGTTTTGGAACTTTTTTATTGCGTATTATGTCAAAAGGCAATATTTTTATAAAGAATTTGACAAAATTGTTAAAGGATTTAACAATCTTCAAACCACCACGTGGTGCTTCAATTAATTATATATCTATTTCTAATACTATCAGTAAAATATTGGCATATCATCATTTGCAAATCTATCATATCAGACCACCTGATGTCCTACTTAGTAACGCTAATTGTTTATCCATTAACTGATAATAACGAGATACATAATATTATGTGTTATTGTATTTTACATTATTATTTTTAAATTAAGTCTTCGTTTCAGATTAGATTTATGTTGCTGGAAGTCTCTTGTGATTCCGGCATCAAAGTTTGGGAAACTCCACAGGGTGTGTGGAACCCAAACATAGAATTTATTACGAGTACATGAAGACCATATAAAAACTATCCATAAATCTACCACCTTAGCAGAAACTTGAGCAGTGGTGGCGTAGTGGTAACGGCCCTGACTTACGGGTTGTAGGTCGTGCCTTTGTGTAAATAATTTCATCACCACAGAAAGAAAGAAAGAAGAAGAAAGAAAATAAATTTATTTGACCCAGGTTAGGGCACACAATATTTACACAACACTGCTCTCAAAACGGTAAAGGAAAACATCGTAAGGAAACCGGCATGTCCTAGAACTAAAAATTCAAAGACATGTGACATCTACAACCCGCCCGGGCCCTCGTGGTGGATTATGACCACCTCCCTCTCCAAGAGAGGAGGCCTGTGTTCCAGCAGTGGGAACATTATATGCTTAGCAGAAACGAACAAATTCAAAAACCAATAGGTAGATTAAGACAGCCATTGGTAGAAATTAATCTTAATTACGTAATCGGTGACAGACTCCAACATCTAAGAGACCTCCCAACTTTCTACGAGAACCAACCAGTTTTAATTAAGTAAACTGATAGCATCTGTACTAGCTACTTGCTATAAACATGCTGAAATGCTTTAATCATGTTAAATACATAGTTTATGTTTTACAAGAAGATACATTAAGATAATTGATATGATCAGCTGGATTTGAAATGGAATATAATGTTTAAATCCGTGTGTTTATGCCATCTACAACCTTTTTGAAGGCAAGGTCCGAGAATACTTTGATTCTGGATCGGCGGGCGGACCGCTACACAAGGGAAATTGGTTATAATTATTCCATTTTAAACTTATAAGTAGGTACCTAAATTAATAAAAAATTAAAATCACTGCAGTTATTTATTATATGCACAATTTTACAAGGCTAGACATAGGAAATGATACTAATAAAGTTCAATCAATGAGATGTTTGACATTGTTTACTCTTAACTAATTTATCAATATCTGCCCCAATAGCGGTTGTTGCAATTCTTAAAAAGTTTTCGCGCGTTAGTGTATGTACCTGTCTATTTTTTTGAATTTCTAGATATGAATAGTAACAAATAAATTTAATGTTGCCAAGCTTTTGCCGGGCCGCTCGGCTACCAAGGAAGCCACCGCAGGCTGCAGACGGCCCAGGGGCCGCGGGTTGATAAGACCTTTGGTTTATCCAATGGCAAGCTATTAAAAACAAAACAAAAAGATATATGGCTAGGTATGTATAGAGATATAACAGGAAGCTACTTCTGCTACTGAAGATACAGCTTAGAGATCAACAGCTCAACCGGAGGCTTAGCCCTTGATTCGTTTTGACAACTCGTGTTATTCAAAGATTACGGTAGCTAAGGGATTTAGTATCGTCGAAATATCGAAAATATAATCTGTATATTGAGCTTAGTTCCTGTCAAAGGTTATATATATATATCCTAAGTGTTTACAAATATTTAGCAGATTTTTATGGAAAACCTACCTCCCCCACATCAAGCATTCTAACCTATCCAGCTTAGAATGCTTAATGAAAACAACAAGTAAGAGAGAGTGTGTTTGAGATCAATAAGAGAGGCATAAAAAAAATTACGATAAAAGTGTTCGTAAAATCGCACTAACAATCTGCACCGAATACGAATCGCAATAATTTGCAGTCACGACACATACAAGAGCAACATAACAAGAGCACTGTAAACTAAAAATAGAAATCTTTACTTTTCTTGTACGTACAATTTTTACGAGAAAAGAAAAACAATGGCCGTTTAGTGACGCCATTTCTTTTTAATTATTGGCTTATCTGGTGTATACTCGTGGCCCGTGGGTGGGTACTTCCCAAGCGCTCTAAAATTTGTATGGGGAGCAAAATAAAACTATCATGGCTAAATAATTCTGTTTTGTTTTTGTTCACTTGCTTTACAACATTTTGGAGCGCTTGGGAAGTACCCGGAATAGCAACAAGGAAGGGATGGTAACCTGCAGTGCGTCTAGATGTGCGTGTTTAGTGCAAGTGAACGGACACTTAGGGCACTCTAGCGAGTAATTTTGCTTAAACTGATTGAACTTTATCGAGTGAATTAGTACAAAACAAAAAGAGTTCATCGAAGACCTCAGAAATCAGGCATAAACCAGACAATGAGGTGACAACCAAAACAACAACAAATACTTGTAATACAATCCTCGTGATGTTTACTCCAGTCTGATTGATCGAGTGACGTACCTACCTACTATGATTTAGAACCGCATTGGCTCCACACGTTCCCTATTTGACAACATCATCAATAATCATGTCAATGTCAAAATTACTGATAATGTTATCTTGCTCTGCTGGCAACAACACTTTGCTTTGTCAAGCTTTGTCTTTGTGATTTTCATTCTACTTACATTTGCAGTAGAAGAATTGACCGTGACGTACATCGATGTATGGGATAACATGTTTCTCAACTATAATGTTAAGTATTTTTTTGGGATAAATTCATTCCAACTACGGAAACCTTTGTGACACTTGGCCGGTTTCTTTCTTAAATTTTAAAGTAACTTTATTTCACTCAACAAGAATACAAAATTATTCACTTCTATGAAGAAAAGCATAATAATTTCTTAACGTTTTGCCGTGATAAAACTAAAATTAACTAATTAATATACATAAAACAGTCGTTAAAAACTAACAATTTAAAAAGTTTCATAACATGGTGCTGGAAGCGTTTTAAAAGTTGGAAGAGGTTTGATACCTTAATCAGAATCACTTTAGGTAATTGATTAGAGAGCCGTGCTGATCATTGATAGTCCTTCCACCGTACTTTGTCCTCGGTACTCTTAAATTATAATAATATGGTCAGCCTGCCTCGTCAATGCGTCATGCGCTTTTGAATTTGCATTCTTTTTGTAAATGCTATTCGCCTATGTATGTACATATTCTACATTATGTATATCTACTGTACTTACATCATTCTAATTAGACAATTAAGTATATATTGTTGTAATATATTAGCGGTACATTTATTTATCTGTACACTATTGAGTTAAGTTATTATTTCTAACATTGGTAATTACGTCAATATGTATTCAAATATTAATAATTTAAGGCCAAAATCCACAATTAACATTTTGAATGATTGAGCGTATCTATACTTATAATTAACAAAACACTTGTGTTTTCTTATAAATACTAAGAATAAAATGAATGACGTAAGTGGTATATAACACATGATTTACAATTTGTATTCATTAGGTCTGCTTACTAATTGTTTATTTTAATATCTCAGTAAAACTTCAGACTTAATACTTATAGAAAATGTGAAATAGCTTGAAAAGTTAATTCTACTTAAAATCATGTATGTATTCCCCGAAGGGTTAGGCAGACTTGTATCTATAGTACAATTTTTAACCAGTTTCGCTTGAATCCCATACAAATATTATGTAGAAACTCTTACAAATCGGTTTACCTAGATCCTTTGGTCACAATTTTATACATACGTAAACTCACATCTTCCCATGAGGGTAAGCAGAAACTATATAACGCCACTTGCTCCTTACATACTCCTTTTTCTTCGCCTACGTTCATACATCTAGTCATACACGCACGCCGGTTGCGAGTACTACGCACCTGATCTTTCTGAAGACCATCACCAATTTGGTCACTACGCATAATGTCCTCCTAGGGCGTCCCCTCCCAGCGTTTCCATTCACCTCTGCTTTATAAATACCTTTTGTTAGTCGCCTCTCACAATTTTATAAACCTCTAAGAATGCCACTGTCATACATTATTTAAATGAAGAACTAAGTCTTAGCAAACTTCACTTCTAGCACTAACTCGGCTACCATTAAATGTTTTTTTACGAGCTGACACAAAGCCCCTACGTGTTTCCAATTCAAATATAAATTGAACCGATTTAATTGTTGCCTTTCGAACAGTAAGCAGCCTTTTATCGACCTTACTGGGCGAGATACGAACAAAACTGGCATTGAGAAATTGTACCTATACAGAATTGTAAACGTTAGTGGGAAAATTAACTTCTTATTAGCTGCTTTTAAAAAAAAATAAGATAGTGATTCAACATTGTTTCAGTTGCGATTGCTTTTTGTTGATCGTCTTTTCGAGCCATGACTGGCTTCAATCATAGCATTCTATGTGAAGATTTTAATGAAAAAGTCCGTAATACCAGCTACCTACGTTTTAGTACTACAATAAATAGTCATTGCTTTGACAGGACAATTGATAAGCAAATCAATTGATAAGCGTCACTAGTGCGCTTATCAATTGAACTAAACTAACAATTACACAATCACATATACAACAACAATTTAATAATGAGATTAAAATAATTAACAAACATAAATTGTGTTATTGTATACCACTGTAAAACTGTGTAATGAACATGCAACAAGGTCTTAATCAAAATCTAAGCGAACGTGAGCAATCTGCTCTTCAAACAATATTAATTAAAATAAAATTAATCAATTAAGAAGAGCTTGTAGTCCCAATTAATTCGATATACTCATCAGTAAAATAAACAAACAAACAAGCACACTCAAGGATGCGAATCTTATAATTAACAAGAATTTAATAAAAACCGCCATGCGTAAGACAGACGAGAAAGCGAAGCACAAAGCAAACCATTCCGACGAGGAGAATCCATCATGTTCAATAGATGTAATTGACGCACTGCTAATGAAATATCACTCGTAAGCGAGAAAACAAAATGACGTTAGGAACACGATAATTAATGTGGCGATACGTTCTCCCATTAGTGGACTAGTGACAGTCGGCACGCAACGCTAAAAATACACCAAGAAATAGGTGAGTGGAACAAATGTCCAGCCGGAGAGAACAGCAAAAACTCAACCAATGAAAAACTCAAGTAAATGTTCAAGATTAAAACAAATTGGCGTAATTTTATGCAGGAAAGCGGCAGTTTTCATCTCACAGCTGAAAAAGAAATTATATTTAGAAACGGTTAGGACTTGAAACAAATTAGATGTTATATATGGCTAAGTTTGTACCTATACAGCACTAATAGCATGACGATTTCAGAATTTTAGAGAATATGTCTTATATGATTTAGTAAAAACCGATAGAATAAAGTTCCAAAAAACTAATCAGCTTTAAATCAGTAGAACAATGTAAGGAGTAAGTAGTCAAATATTTATAAGAGAAAATAATGCGTTCGGTAATCCAGCTGTTTAGAGCAAATAAGAAAATAATGACCACATTTCTTGATTAATGACCAAAATGATAAAGATTGATGTGACATCTATTAAGAGTCGCAATTACCAAAACATAGTAAAAGATATAATCGACAATTAAAGACAACAATCAGGAAGGCGAGTAGTATAATATTATCAAAAGTTCAAGTTTACTAGTTAACTTTTAATGAGTAGTGTAAAAAGTGCCTCATGCATAGGTCAACCGATGCCCTTTACACGGACCGATACAAAAACATTACACACGGTCTGTAAATAAATAACAAGTCCTCATAAGTGCTCATAGTATTTAAGAATGATGTACTCGATATAAAACACAAAGAAAATAATTCTACATAATTGTCTTTCAGCACGTTATAGACAGCTGATTCGTTAAAATTTGAACTGTGTATAAAATTGCAGATAACTTACAATACATAGAACTGAACCATAACAAATTGGTTGAGGTTCATGCTTTTAATGCCAAACTGATAGTTATCAATGGAGTTCATACTCGTAACGAGCCAAACGATACTGAAGACAATGATGCATTAACTGTTCAAAAACGATCAGTAAATGTAATTTAGCTTGATGAACGTAATGTGGAAAGATATGTAATCTTAACTGGGGTTCCAAGATTGAGGAACCAATAAAGGAAACTGTGTTAATATAAATACTTTACGAGTATAATTAAAGAATAATATTGTTATTGAAGCAGGTCTACGCATGTGAACGAGTAATCGTGTGAAACTACAAACAGATACTAAAGCAATTAGGTGTTACTATCGTCACCGTCATCTGATAAGTTTTACGATAATAACAGATTATCTGGAGTTGCAAATTAATTGATAAACACAACGTGAACTACATTATGTTTAATTGTTACCGATTTGTTCAAATTAAAATAAACATTTGTAACCAAGTATTATGCAAGTTAGATCACAATCACTTTATTTAAATGAACAAGTCGATACAGATAATAACAGTGACGATTAGCAGTTTGTCGTAATTAGCGAATGAATCATGCAAAATGGCACTAACCAACTTCAACATGTGTAATCCGTAGAAAGAGCCGATTAAGCGAAATGGTGGTACATACGAAAGCTTAATAAAACAGTTCTAATTGAACCATCAAGCGTCCACAGCACACACACTCACTTTTACCAGACTAATTATTGCCGGGGACCATTCGAAACGCGAGACGAGAGTTTGTTTTTATGTTCCGCCACGCGTCGGTCAGGTAGCTGTTTACAACAATCGATACACTTGTTCACAACACCATTCAATTCGTTATTCGAAAATAATAAAACAATTCGTTTACTTTTATTGTTACCGAGACCGACTTTTTAAATCACACCTCTAAAATAATTTTAATAACTTTTGTACAATGAGAACGAAACGCGACGGGCGATAATGTCGGCGGTTCGCGCGGCACTGGTGAGAAATCGAGAATGAATGGAGTAGGCTCGAGTCGTGCCTCTCGCTCGGACATACAGCCTCAGCACAAGCTCAGCTGCCCCCCAGAATGTTTTCTGTTGCGACCTCACGCGTACCCAACCTTTTTTTTTATTGCTCCAGGTGGATTTCGAATAATTCTAATCCCACGAGTTCAAAAAAAACCAACAAACATTTGTTTCCGGTTCGAAAGACTACTTCCTTTAGGTATCTGAAACGACGGCAGAAGTGATTAACAAGATGAATAAGCAAATAATAGGTTAACAATAACAATGGAAATGTCTGAGCTGAAACAAAAGTGTATTAAAATGATAACAACTATCGTAGAGTGAGCGAGAACGATTAACATAAAACATGTGAAGGAGATGGATATAATAACACTTGAATTGACAATGAATCACGATTCTATTGGAAACGTATAATATAAACAAACGGTGATTATGTTAGATAATTTGTTATTAAAATCGTGGCTAAAGTAAAGATTAAGACTAACTTCGAAGTCAGACAAGGTTGTGTTTGCGGTTGTCCTTGTCATGTGAAAACGACTATTGTTCACGACTGAAGAAAGACAACACGTCGTCACCTAGCTCGAAACCTTCTCAGTAACGGCTACTTTGTAGCTAGACAAATGTCAGCTTCCTTAGAGTTATTACTATATATAATTTTCTCTTTAATATTATGGCACGACAGGTGCTTCATTTCTGGTTCTTCCTGCTCTAACGCTATTTTTTGGGGGTGACCGCAACATTACATTTATACATTTCTTCTACCAATATAAATACATCTCTTTCACCCGTTATTGCAGTATTCAGCCACTTTCCAGACATATTTTAGTCTAAGAGTCTTCTAGTCTTATTTCATTTACATGGGTAAATATTATTTACATTTTTACAGAAGAATAAAAAATAAATATTTCAAAGTATAAAAAATATTAGTCCACCTGTGCACCGGTCTCGGGAACAGGGTCCAAGCTACCGGTGGCCGGGGCTCCTGAGAGAGGAACTTCCTAACGATCCGCACCGTGTCCAGAAGTACCGCTATCTGGATTAAGTCCTTAATCCAGCTGCCTAACGAGCGCCTCCTCAGGTGTTGGTCGAGGCTCTTGGGTATTATGCCATTGGCCGTCACGACTATCGGTACAATGACTGCTGTATCCACATCCCGCATGTCGACCACCTCGCGAGCCAGTTCAAGATACTTAATCTGCTTATCTTTTTCTGAATTCACGAGGTTCTTGTTGGGCCAACGGCACGTTGTGCTCCACGTGCGCCTCAAAGAGATGTCAGCACGAATTGACGGGGTCCATTAGGGCCAATGCCTGCCAGGGTTGCGAGTTTGTCCGAAAGGGATATCGTGGCCCTGGCACACCGGCAAATTAAGGAACACGGGTGGGTTTTAGTCAGCACAAGTCTGACACGCCCTCCCGCTGCGCCCAGAGCGGGAGAAGTTATTTGATAATGTCCCACCCAGAAAAAAAAAATGTCAGCGTTGTCCCAGGCCTTTGGAAGGTATCGAGGGACCGAAGCCAGCTCGCACAGACCCCTTAGACAATTTTACATGGAATAAGGCACCCAAGGACAACCCCCGGTTGGAGCAGGACTATTGCGGAACATGGAGACAAAATATATTGGGTTATGGGTTTGAGTGGCTATAGTGAATATAATCCACTATAGCCACCCAAACCCATAACCCAATAATCCGTCCTTATAATCCGTCCTTTCATAGCTCAAGGTTTACATTAAGGACTATTTTCCCTGCTTGATCAATGTTAAGAAATACATAGATAAAAAGGCAGGGGGTGACGTGCACACTCAATAATGGGCCCCCGAAAACTGTCACTAGCACATAGTAATGTAGCGACAAAAGGGCAACATATTCTGAGGTGCTTGAGGAGTGGAGAGGTATTCCACGGCTATCAGAACAATCCCAGAAGATGGTCAAGATCCCTACCAGTACTTACTGGAATACTTCCTTCCTCCGAGCACGTTTGCTATTGCGAATCTCCACTCAAGCCGGCCAATAAAGACAAGAATGAGGTGGGAGCTCTGTTCCTCGTCACTGTTCACTTCAGCCGGCCAATAAAAGCAAGTCATTGTTATTATTATTATTATAATCTCATCACTTATTATTATCTCATCACATTAACACACAATCTATTTATTGTGTCTATTGTCTTCCACTATTATTATTTATTAGAGTCATTCACATTCATACTCCATTCATTAATGTCCTTTATTCTTCGGCATCACATGACAACATTATTTTATTTCCTAAAAAATCTAGTTCACCGTCTTCACTTTCAGACTTCTTCCAAGGATCATGCTCATCTTATTCTATCTTTTGGCTTTGATCACACATCTCTTACTCTAACTGCATGCTTTTACGGCCCATCATTCCGTCTGATCCACAAAAGACAGAAGGTGTTAATGTATGTTTTTGTGTCCCCCTCAAATTTAAAGGGAATTTAGAATAAATTATGAAAAAGTAAATATGTTATAATAAGTGGGTATCAGAATAAATAAAAGTCTTCAAGCCTCAATGAAAACCATCCATAATGGGTGCTTCTCATAACGTATAAACTCATTTGGTCTAATTTCATTTTATTATCGTTTATAAGATATGATCAACGTGAGATATGCCAACTGTTGATATAATTTCTTTGGATATAACATTTATTTATTCTAAAACTTATTTCGTATAACGTTATTGGATATAACGTTTATTTAATAGAAAACCATTAGGCCTATCGTTTAAAATATATAATATTGCGATTAATTTGATTGAGCGTGCTGCGGGAGCGGCGTGACAGAAACGAATCGCAGCAAAACCGACTCCACGTGGTCTTGTCTGCCCTACCTCTAGAGTGTTATTTAAAATCGCGTAGGCGCGTAGGGGCGAGGCGGCCCGCGAGCTGAGGAACAGGTGGTTTCAACGCTTGCCACCGCAGTTGAGGCTGGCCGACAGAGCCGGCCAGCAAGCCGAAGCCTCGGTGGTGAGCGTGAAACACATCTGTGACGATAAGCTCGCATGGGACCGCTGGAGCCCTGCAGCGCCGGAGCCGTGACAGAAGAAACATGCCTGCTGCATGTTGCATGCTTGCTGCATGCTTGCTTGCTGCATGCTTGCTTGCATGCTGCATGCTTGCTTGCATGCTGCATGCTTACTTGCACGTTTTATCATATTAGACTAAATAGGTTTTATGTCTTTTGAGTGGTATAACAAACGATTTTATATTCAATGTATGATATGCTTATAAAAAATAGTTGCTTTAAAATTATATCAATCGTTTATTAAATTAACTGATCATTATATCAAATAAAATATAGATTCAGTTGTTATATCTTGTAAATATTAGAGATTTTGTAATTATATCAAATATTACTTACCCATCCATAATCGTTGAACATTTAGTTCATATACGTTGAACGGTAAATGTAAAAATAAGGTTAATAGTTAATGACGCAACTCCACATTGGGTTGCCACCTTGCCACAAAGATAATATAACAAGCAAAAATGCTTCTTCTACCTTATCTGAATAGTGCTGAAAATATGACGACACAATCTTTAATGCGGCATTCAATTTACTAACAATACATTTATTTGAACGTTTACAACGTTCAAATTGTTTGAATTGAAAACTTTTTAAAGCCTTAGAAAAGTTGATTGTCTCAAAAGTCTCAAACCTTCTGACATTTCAATCAGACAATGACATTCGCTACAAATTAACAATCCAGCTGTTTCATAAGAAAAACGGAAACAATTCAAATTTTCCACTGCTGTCAATTCTGTTATAGATAACAGATAGTCACAAACATGTGACACAATCAAAGCTATTTTAGGCCCAAACCGGAATGTTGTTTTGATTATTCCATTCGTATATGGAAATGTTCCCGACGATAACAAATGAAAATGATCGAGGTCAAATCAGAAGTTCTAGAAACCATATCAAAGATGAATGAAGTTGGGCTGATTTCCTCCTTGGAAATAAACACTGCAGAGGAATACTTTCCTGTGAAGGCCTATTCAGATATTTAATAAGCGATATCGCTATTGCGCTCGGTAACGATACTGGTTCGCCTTCCTGAGTCACTTTGGACCAGAGACCTGGACAAAGTAACATTCGATTAGCGATAACGCTAGTAGGAAAGCCACAAAATGTATGGGGTTGACATAAGCTATCGAAATGTCACGTGATACGAATTAGCTAGACAATGTTATCATCATTCGATTCCATGATACAAATCAACGGCGTCGAACGATAACTTCCATAGAGATGCGTAGCCAAGTGGCACTTTTTGGCAAGCGTTATCGCTAGTTTTCGATTCATATGAAGGAATACGAATCGAAAACTAGCGATAACGCTTGTCAAAAAATTAAATAACGATAGCAATTGTAGAAATAGAATCGCTCCGAAGCGAATGCGATTTGTCTAGGCCCTCTGTATCGCTACCGAGCGCGACAGCGATATCGCTAGCCTTAAATGATGAAGGATGAAAATGAAATCTTTTGCGACAAGAGTGTTTGTTAGTCGTCGTTTTAGAATTTCCATGATATCCACGCGGCTAAGTAAGGTAAGTTATTGGTAAAGGCATCAAGCAGATCAAAAGACCCTTTGAAAATACGTTACTCTCTCAAAACACAACCGTAATAGTTAGCTTTGATTCTGACTGTTTAACAATACCCTCGACTTATCGACTCGACGTTATCGTCAAAAAGACGGTAGTTACATTAAAAACTTGCCGCTGCAGCTGTTAGCATTGTTGGACTATCAAAATACATAGCTGTATGATTGCCTTATATGTCACGCATGGGTAATAAAACCAGCACGCATGGGTAGTAAAGCCATCACACTTTCAATCACAATCCGACGGTTTTGAAGGAAATTCCTAATCCATTGCCTCTTAAGTTTGTAAATTCGTGTGCTCGACGACGCAAATAACGCATTGAATGTTATCGAAATGTCAAAATAAAAAAGCATTACAATTGTTAGAGTGTTACAAATGACCCCACTGGATTCCTGATTTACACACAATTTTGGTTGCTTGCGTGTTCTGTACTGAGCTCACGCAACGCGTCGTACGTTCCGCCAGTAATAGGACTCGCTCATCAAGGAGCGCTATACCCATTTTGACGCATTATTAATTTATTATACACAAAACAAAAGGTATTTTAATAAAACGCGAATACTAAAAGATCAATAATTAAATTATCGTTAAATTGGTGAATATTTCAAAAAATACGCTTGGTAGATTTTGCGCCATTCTCAGTTTTTTATCCGCGTTAGACATATGTTTACAAATTAATTTCACTATTTAATATAAACATAATCTAAAATATTCACATACTTATTAAGTTATTGAGAAAATGCTCAAAATTAAGATATATTTTTTTTAAATCATTAACACTACTCGTTTAGACGTGATCTTCAGTATAAAATCATTAAAAGTCGGTTATCGTTACCTTAAGCAAACGCTTACCTTCTGGAGAGGAAGGTGGTGTTATTCAACGATTTATCTCGCTAAACTAATATCTAGCTTAAGTTAGATAAGAAATAATATTGTGTGTCTTCACGATAATAATATGTAAATCCCACACTTTACTGTTGTAATTTCCACAATACTCTAACAGTGAAGGTAGTAAAATAATAACCTGCATTATTTGTAGATTTACTATGTACTAGGAAAGGTAAGTGCTGCTGTGTGCCTGTGTCCATAAACTCATTGTTTCCCTTCCTCTTAAAACTGGAGCTCATAACAGGCTTCCCAATACAGAATATACATTAAGGACATTATTAACTTACACAATACACCTTTATTTGGCGATCGCTTGAAATTTGACAGCAGCAAATGACTGTACCTACTTAACGTAACAGTAGCTCCAGAAGGCAAACTAATACCCGGTTGCTGAATTTATAATTCGAAGTTGAGAACTTGTCAAACTCTACTTTAGCATTCATAGTTTCAAGGTTTATTTTTTTATTTATTAGGAACAATTTAGGTATAACTTAACAAAAGACACGAAGATAGCTGCAAAAGTAAAATACTGTGGCGCAGCTATCAACGCCCCATACAACATACATGGAACATGGACATTTGTTCCAGACACACAGCTTTAAGGAAGTCCTATAGTAAAATTAGCAATTACAAAATAAATATTCACTCAAAAATTTGTATATAATAATGTACAGTGGAAGTGAGGGCGAGAGTGTTTGTGAGTGTGGGTGAGTGTGTGTGTGAGTGTGAGTAAGATTTGCAATTAGTCAGAGGATGCTAGCATGAGAGTTTATTTAAGATACTAAAAGTTGCTCAGTTGCATCATAGAACATAGATTTAAGCCAGTCTGTCAATTTTTTTTTCAGTAAGTTATTGTTAAAGCGTAGATTTTGACTCTCCTATTTATATTATTATAAAGCTTATAGCTAATGTAGTTGGAAGTGGCGACCTACCAACGCAAACCTGCAGAGCTGTTTTACAGATTCTATCAGAGCGTCGCTTTTTAGTGAGGTACTGAGGGTCGTAAAGCAAAAGGTGGTGTTTCTTAAGCACTTACAGAATTACTTAATTACCCACGATTTTCAAAATTCTTTGCAGAAAACGTGCGATGAATTTCGCAGGCAACATTGAAGGAATCACGCCCTTTCCCTTGTCCCATGAACCACATAATGGTTCAGGTTGATTATTTAACTATTGTGTCTACTTTGTGGACAGTGAAAGTGAGTAATGCTAAAGTAGAGTTTGACAAGTTCTCAATTCAGAAACCGGGTATTTGTTAATACTTACCTAATTCATTTTCCTGCTATCACAAATGACACGTACGGAATTGAAACAAATCAAAACTCAACGCATCGATCAAACAATTTAAATAGATTCTTAATTATATGCTCGATTTAGCGAATGGTTCCAGTGTCGATGCGCCAGAGTCAGCGACCGCAGTTCGGCCATCTTTTTGTTCAATCGAGTCATTAAACCTCGGTGTTGTACTGTAATTGATTCTGGGAACCAACAAGACGAGTTTGCTCTGGGGCTACTAGAGCGACGGTGGCACATAACTGTGGGTACTTTGATATTTTCCTCTTACTTTGTTTGTCTATTATGTTTTGGTATAATGGTGGAAGTAATTAACTTTCGATTCTCTTAAGACCCTGATCTGGGTGCCAAAAGGAATTCAGTATGTAAAAAGACCGACCTGCCACTCGTGGGTAGTGGCCAGCATACATACCATTTGATAGACAAAATTATTTGTGGCAATTATAGTGATGTTCCTTCAGACCTTCAAAACATCCGCTTTTCCCATGGCCTCAACTAAACTGATGAAGTCTGAAAATCAACCTCTGTTGAACTCAGTGTTCCTGTACGCGGAGCATTGTGATCGCGTCCGGGAAACAAAAACTAGCCTGCGCATCCGCCGATTGAAACCAATGTTTGGGCAACACTTGCCATAAAAGTTGACACATTACCACTTCACAGCTCGTAATGACGTTTCACATTTCAATTGTAGTTTCCACTTTTGTGTTACTTTAACAATGTTTAAAAAACTATCCGTAACATGAGCAATATTGAAAATTGAACAAATGCGGTATAATGTTGATAGTGCTATGATATCTTTGCAGTAACATGGCCGTTTATTATTTTTATAATAGAATCCAACTAAGGTTCGTAGAATAAAACCGCAGCACAAATTGTTGTACTTAATAGGAACTGCTCTATATTTTACTACGAAAAATATTATTACCTAGATACTTAATACTTGTAACAATTCTAACAAGAACATCGTGAAGAATATGTCTGTTTTCTGTAACGGACCAAACATAGTTCCTTGCTGCACTGTGACTCGATTCTTAAAGTAATTCACAATTATTTTCTGCCGAATTAATTGATACGTGTCATCATGAAATATGGATTTAAGTCCAATTAGTCACCACCATCAGTTACTTAGAAACGAAATTGAGAAAACGCGCTAAGGCAAACTAAAACCAAACCCAATTCTCAAACACTCACGATATTTCCTCAACATATTCTATTATCCATATTTTAATAAAGTATCTTTAAAATTCGCGTGCATATTAACTAATATCAGTCAACAATCAAGTAAAACAACATAACCAACCAAACCATTACCCCCTTATTACAAAACAAGGTTTATCTTCAGACACAGGTTTAAAACATGGAGCCATTATTGAATTTAGAAACTTTATTCCGACGATGGTAAAGTTCCTAAACACAAAACTGACAACTTAGTACCGAACTTAGTTTTCAGTTTTGTATAAAGAACGGTATTTTAATATGTCTTTCTTTTGCATTATGTTATTTTTAAACTCTAACCGCCTTATTACAAAACAAGATTTATATTTTGACATGTCTTAAAACATGGAGCCAGTTTTTGTAATAAGAACGTAACAGTGATTGAAATACCGTTCTTTATACAAAACTGAAAACTTAGTTTGGTACTAAGTTGTCAGTTTTGTGTTTAGAAACTTTACCATAGTCGGAATAAAGTTCGAAATTCAATAATGGCTCCATGTTTTAAACCTGGGTCTGAAGATAAACCTTGTTTTGTAATAAGGGGGGGATAGTTTAAGCCAAGAAAACCTATACACACTTACGATGAAATTACCATTACATACAAAAATATAGTTTCATTCACTTCAATGACGCATTTCAAGGTAACAAAGACCTTGTTTTTACTTTTCCAGTAACGAATTGAGTATCATATTTATAATATTACTTTTACTTATCAAAGATATTGAAAAACTTTGTTTAAAAACGTCTTGCTATATTATTACTTTTCCGACTTTCATAATATTTTTGAACTTATCATCCCGCGTTTGATGTTTGGTATTTGATTCTTTCCATTCTGTTGCAAACATCTCAAGACCATTGTGGTCTTATTTTACGTTTAACTTAAACGTTGATTCATTTTTAGTAATCTGTGTTTTCAGCTAAGTTATCCTTATGTATGAATTGGGCTGTTTAGGCAACTTTATCTTTCACAGGTCGGACGTAACGTTCAATTTCATCAACACAGCTGAGCTTAATGAAGTTCATAACACCGTCAGTCTCGTTGCAATCGGCTTCAAGCGCAATCTCTAAACAATAAATCACCTTTAACACAAGACGTAAACACTCAATGCTCTTTGT
Organism: Tiliacea aurago; assembly: GCA_948098905.1. Lineage (NCBI taxonomy): Eukaryota > Metazoa > Arthropoda > Insecta > Lepidoptera > Noctuidae > Tiliacea > Tiliacea aurago. The sequence goes on along the minus strand of OX402577.1, from coordinate 28,284,227 downwards.
GAAAACGATCACAAAACAATACCATTGACGTCTATAATTTCCTCTAATTGACTCAATTGTCTGGGTTCACACTGTGGCTTAGACAGCACAAATATCAAAAACAAACCTTAAGTCTAACCTACCATCTCTATAGCGATGTTAATAAGAACTATATTACTTCGCTGAAGATCGCGGAAGAAGCAAAGAAAAAATTGTCAATTTTGAATAGATAGGTGATAAAAACGTTAAAGAAACTGCAAATTCTTGGTCAAAATAAAGGAAATTTGAATAACGGTATTTAATTTTCACTATCCATCATGCCGTCATTATGGTTTGATCTAGATTATGATGACTATGATGAGCTTGATTTCACTGCTATTAGTGTCTGACGAATGTAGCAAATTTATAATAATCGCGCTGCTAACTTCAAGAATATTAACTTTTGATGAGATATTAGACTAGACTTATAATTGACCAGCTTATGCCCGCGGCTTCGCTCGCGTTAATTTAGAATTTGAAAATCAATTCGGGTTGTACTCTGCTTCTACTAATATAATTCAATCATGATTTGAAAGACACGTGGCGCCATCTATTATCATAAGAACGTTGTTGTTTTTCGGGATAAAAGGAACCCTGTGTCCGTTTCTGTACACCTGACAACGAATATGCAAAATTTCAGGATGATCGGCTCAGTGGTTTAGGCGTGAATAGGTAACAAACAAATAAACTTACTTTCGCATTTATAGTATTAATTAGGATTTGCTTGTCATTATATTGTTTTTGTTTAGTTTTGTTTATAATATTCAATTTATGGTTATTATGTTGTGTTAGTTTGAGATTGTTTGTTTGTTGATACAATGCAAATTGCTGCGATAAGATGTCACTCACCATAGTACAATGCAATTCATACATGACATACAATGGATTGTTGACAGCATCGCGCCTCAACATCCTTTTTTATCAAGACTCAAATACATATAGTCATTCTACCAAATTCTATAATCATCACTCTCCTTATCCTAATTTATTTGAGATCAGCCCAGTATGTGTTCCTCTTCCATACATCTCTATTCTCTACTAGTCGAATGTTAGTAGTCATCATTCAAGAAACTCGGCGAAGCTGGACTAGAGGCAACCTGGCGGCGTCGTAAGATAAAGACAGCTGCTAGCGAGATTTACAAGAGCTCTGAAACAGATAGTGAGACCTCAGACAAAGACTCTGGAATTAGCAACGTGTAATACAGCATAGCAGTGACACAGTCAAGAACAGAAAGGACCTGAGCTAACCTGGTGGCAAAGCTATTAAAAGATGCGCCCCCCCCTAGATAAATATAACCCGTCTCTCCACTATTCCAATGCTTACTCTAGGATGCATATCCGGTATGGCTCTAATAATCCCCCCATATCTCAACGGCACGTCTTCCTTACCATTATCGCGCCCCCCGGTCTACTCTTTGATATGCAATGGTCGCTGTGGTCCGATGAAACATGAGGCTCTAGGGGCTAGTGCAAATCCTTGGGTTCATTCGAGTGATCGAGTCTGGTTTAACCATGCTGGGTTCGGTGCATTTCATTCATTCATTCATTACGGAGGCAATTACTGACATGAAGAAAAGCCTATCATCTTTCTGATTTCTATGGGAATAACTACTGGTCATATATATCTTCATGTTCAGCCATATCATCCTTCACACAGTCCAGTTTATTTGGTCGTGCTCTAATCTTATAGCCATCCACATTCATACTCACAAAACCTATGATGATTATATTGTTAATAAATTTCAGAAGACTCGACTAAAGGCCAGTATTCTAGAATACACTTGATACATTTGATGTAATTATTTAAAATCACTAAATTCCCGATGAAAAGTGATAGCAGAAAAGTGAAATTGAATGCGAGTATACTCGTAATTCACCAATTTGCATGTTGCATGTTCTGTGCGGATTCTTTGCGAGATGATCGCATGGAACCAGTCCCAATGTACCAGTGCTGGCTTACCTTGTAACAATATGTGAATAACAGGATATGGGTATTCGGTGACTTACTAAGAAGCTACGATGGTTTTACGGGTATTATTGTATCTTTCTGTCTTATGTTTACCTACAGATCAGCAGGGTATTGTCCGATTCCTGTTCTTTAACGAATCAACCATTTCTAGCAAGAACTGAGCGTCTTCATGACTTTTCATCCTGGAAAAGTGAACTAGGCGATATTTCCTTCTTCCGTTCCAAAAGACTACTGACCAGTCTTCAGTCATTAATATTATTCAAAGCGACGCATGTTATGAACTTATGAGGAAGCATATCATTGAAATATTACACCTAGAATTAATAAATTGCTATCCTATACAAGATCTCTTTCGGGCACTACATTATAGTAATTTCCACCTGCGTGAGCCGACAGCCGCTGATTGATTGTCACGCCACTCCTTTCGTTGCTCGGTATCACTATCATCGTAGACATTTCATAGCATGTTGTCTCAGACATATAATATTTTATTGTACGTAAAAAAAACAAATACTTCAGTATGAAAACTACATTCTTCGTCATTATCGCGTTTGACAGTGCCGTAAAACACATTTCTCATTTAATAAATCCAGCCGCTGCAACGCTTTCTGACCAAATGCTTAATATAAATCAAGGTTACGCTTCAAGCGATAGTGCTGTCAAGACAAACTTTTGCTCGTTATAGCTAAACATTTTTCTTTTAATTAACAATTTCTCCTTTGTGTCATTGCGCTACGTGTCGTGGTATGTTTGCTATGCAGATAGCGACTAAGTTGTAAAACTATACTGCAATTGTTTAAGATATGACTATGTAGAGATGAAGATAAATAAATTAAATATTGAGAATACAAATACAGAATATATAATTAAGTATCGTATCTTCCCTTGTCAATCACACAATTTGACTTGTATACTACATAACAGTCAATCTATAACAACAGTACTCTATTAAATATCTTCCATCTCCATTATTAAAATGATGGGAGTCCCATAATTATATCCCCAGTTTTAGGACAGACACTATGAAATCACATAGCTATAGAATGCCACTAATAGATATATAATTAACTAACATTACATAACCAATATTCTTACGTATGCCAAAACTAAATTAAACTCTAAAGAAACTGTAAAAGTCGCAATGAATGATGAATGTCTATCATATACCGAAGCAGTTACTGCCATAACTATTGCGTGGACTGACATAACCGACCTACAGAGCATAGTACTCAGTATTCAAGTTCTAGAAGAACAGTCTATAAAACTAGTAGAACAAGTACTGTATATTCATGATTCGCCAATTTACATGTTATTTCGTGATGTAATGTTATTGTGGGGAGCTAATATAACGTACTAATACGTAATATAACTATACAAAATAATAATGTAGTGACATAATTTAATATTAGAATCTAAATGGTTTGAAATCAAGTTAGATTCTATCTATAGTATGTGTTCAGGAATGATTTTTAGTAGATCAAGGACATAATTATTTTAATAAAATATGCTCTCAGAACCGTTGTACCTTGAAAAAAAGTTTGTGCCAGTCATGGATCTTCATTAGAAATGTATCGACGTCCTGATTTCCAAATAACATAAATAAGTTGTGTGGAAAAGTATTAATAAAAATGTTTGTCTTTGAATTTCTTCATCTTACTGATTGACCGACCCCTTGACAATTCAAAAGTACTTGTAATTCGTTTATTTCAAATAAAAGGTTTGAGTTTCCGTTTAATGTTGTTTTGAATTATTGGATATTTTAGAATACCTCATCAGACGTCATCCTTAAGCCCAACAGACTGAAAATCTGAAATGTAGCAACTGACAGCAGCTGTCAACAAGTACCTATTTGCGTGATAAATTAATGATGTCCCACATCACTTACTTATTTACTTAGACCGGTCCTATCGCCACATTTCATTATTAACGATCAGAGAGTATGACTTTACATAATTATGTTACGCATGAGGCTAAAGGCATTGTATCAACCATCAACTCAGCTTATCGCAGTCCACAGCTGTGCCACAGATAATATAATACTACGTGCTGTGCACAGGCCTCTCCCAGGCTGCGCCACAGCACCCTGTCCTTCGCCTACCGCATCTAGTCTGTCCCGGCCACCTTTTAATAGGTATAGCCATTGGGCTTCCATAACTGTTGACGTACTTACTTCACCTGGCAATACTAAAATTAAATTGGGAGTTTAGCTTTTCCATAATTAATTACACATTAAGATTGTTGCTTCCCGAGAAACTAAAATCTTGCACTTCTTATTAGAAAATAAGATTTATATTTTGACATGGTTAAACCATGGAGCCAGTTTTTGTAATAAGAACGTAACTGTGATTGAAATACCGTTCTTTATACAAAACTGAAAACTTAGTTCGGTACTAAGTTGTCAGTTTTGTATTAGGAACTTTACCATAGACGGAATGAAGTTCGAAATTCAATAATGGCTCGATGGTTTAAACCTGGGTCGGAGGATAAACCTTGTTTTGTAATAAGACGGACTGAGTTTGCAGCTTTCAAAAGGAGAATTTACTTAACATTGAGTTACAAATACAACTTTAACAATACATAAAATTACGTCTGTAATCCCCGAAGGGTTAATAGAAGTGTACCTATACACCCACATTTCGCCAGTTATGTTAAGTCCCATAAAATAGGGGGCGAGCCTATTGCAAAACAAAACCAGACTCCGGGCTGCTACGGAGAATTCCCTGATGGAAAAAACCCAGTAACACTGCACGTCCTGGGAATTCGTGTCTGCCCGTCCTCAACAGCGCTTGCGACCACTAGACCAACCAGACAGAAAACATATATTCCAATAATTCCCCGAACACCGTGCATAACTGCGTTCCACCACGAAGCCACCATAGAAACGCCGCAGAAGTGGAACACGTTAATGATGTTAAGTAAACATCTGTAATGGCTCGCCTTGACCTCGGGCCGGCACTGCGGCGCTTGCGCAAAGTTCACGACCGCGAACAATGCAGTTTCGATTTACGAGTATTGCCAACTTCTGAGTGCGCCAGTTTTTCTCACGTCTAAACAACGACGTCCGAAGGTAGGTTTTTGATTTTTTCAACGGCTGATGGATTATGGGGAATTGTTTGGTCTGCTGTTTTGAACGAAGTGAATTTTGAAGTATTTATCTTTGTAGGGATTTATTTCCAATATGGTTCATTATATTCCTCAAGTTTTAGAAGATCAGGTCTTCCGCGAATCAAAAGAAGTAGCTGATGAACCTTGTTTTTTTTATTATTACGAAACCAACGATATTATATTAAAAAGATATGTTATGAGCGCGCAATCGTGAAGACTCGAAAACGTCATAATTGGGACGTATCTATTTGTTAGTCTGTGATGCCAACATTCGGTGATTGGTGGCCAGAATAATGTTTGTTTATATTCACACGTAATTGACAACACGAGCTGTCTCTTTTTTCTTGTAGTTTTTATCAAGCCATCTCTTTTCTATCATTTTTACTTGTAGTGAAATGTAAAATGAATGAAAAGTGAGTATATGTGCTGCCACTGCTGCTCGGAACACTTTTTTCGGTTGTTTTGTGAGTGTATAACATATCTGTTTAATATAATATCATTGTACGAAACCTTTTCAGGAAAGGCAGTCATTCTCGTAAGAAGCCATTTCTGGAAAGGCAGTGATTCTCGTCAAATTTCATGCAACATATTTTGCCCGGCAGTGTATGTGTTAGGAGGACACGAGATAAAACTTTTATATTGACTCACCGGTTCAGTCTTGAGACTTCGCCAGGATGTGAGGCTGCTGTTGCGGCGAAGATGTGCCTTGCTCACACGCATTGTGTAGTTGTCCTGAAACAATGTAAAATACAATAAACCTGGGCCCCAAGTCTGCTATTTTTATAAATTCAGTCATTCCAACACGATCCATTGTCATGCCATTGTCATTTTGCTAAAAGTTCGTAATCTGCTAAATTCATAACGGTCGATCATTGATCGGTCAATGTTCTCGTAATAGATTTGTTTTATTATATTGGCCTTGTCGTATTGCCATTATTATAAAACCCATTAGTAGAAATGTCATTAATTTGTCATTATGTACGGGATTACCAATAAATGCAATTTCTTTCAATGTAGTGTCAGTGGCCGACCATTGGAAATGTCATAATGACGCCATTATAATATTAGATTACCAAACTTGTCAAAATCAACAATTATGAAATCAATGATCGACCATTCTGACACTATTGTAATAGCAGACTTGAGGCCCTGAGGATAAGGGCAGAAGAATGATGATGATGATGATCTTATAGCCCTACTATTGCTACCACTTCGATGTCACATTCCTTTCATATGGCTTAACGCTTAAGATCTGCCTCTGGTCATAAATAATGATAGGGTATGTTTTCTGCCTAACCTAGAGATAAACTACGATAACATGGCTCGCCCCTCCGAATTACTGTTTAATGTGTGTAGTCCCATCCTTACGAAAGGGCTTGTATATAGTTGTAAGTATTTGTCATCAGTATCAGGTAGAGATGGGTAGCACACTCTTTTAAAATGAGTATCGTGCGAGGCACTCTTTTTACAAAGTATGCTAGCACACTGTGCTACCAAGAATTAGACGAGGCTGCGGTGGCCTGTGAGCACGTACGTGCTGTGAGTGTGCGAGTGTGTCAGTGAGTCGCATGACTCGCCGAGTGAGTCGCGAGTTGTGTCGTGTCGCATTGTCGTCACTACACACCACACTCACGAGTCGCGAATGTGGTGTTAGTGACGACAACGCGACACGGCACACATACTCAGTCGAGTAGGAACACACGGTGACTAGTCGGTTAAGGGCGTCACACAGCTCGATGAGGGAAAGAGAAATGAGAATGGTTACAAAAAGGTTCCGTTTAGCTAATCTGTGCCCTGTGGTGTGTGCCATCATAATAAAAAGAGTGAGTGACTCTTTTCATCCAAGTGAGTAGCTACAACACTGCGCTAGCACATGTGCTGAGTTACGCAACACTAGTATCAGGCCGGCAGCTGTCTGAGACAGTCAAGTTATTGATACTACTCGCTCAGATACTTTCAAACGTTTTGAATTTTGGATGGGCGGGCCATATTATCGTAGTTAATCTCTATACCAGTATTGTATTGTTACAAGAGCATTGGTGGCCCAGTGGTAACGGCCTTGACTTACGAGTAGTAGTTGGTCGTGGGTTCGATCCCAGACAGGCGCTTTACTTTGTGAAAATTGTTTCATCACCACTGTTCTCCAACGGTGAAGGAAAACATTGTGAGGAAACCGGAATGTCCTAGAACTAAAAAATTGAAGACATGTGACATCCACCATCCCGCACTGGGCCCGCGTGGTGGATTACGGCCCACTCCCCCTCACAGAAAAAGGAGGACTGTGTCCCAGCAGTGGGCAAATTATAGGCTGATTTTGTATATGGTTACTTGTTTTTATTGCTATTTGTTTGCTCACGATTCATAAAAACACAACAATCAGAAGTAAATAAAGATGATGAGATTTCCCGCTTTCATTCAATATTTATCATCTATGACCCATACAAGATGCTGAGAATATGATACGGAAGCGGCAGTCAACTTGACATCGTGTTTTGGTACACGAACTAGATGTTATACAGCGTCACGCTTGTAATTTAAAAGTGATAGACAGAACCGCAGAAGAATACCATACTGAAGGTAATATATGAGAAATGGTAATTGAGGCTATTACAGCCCAAACTAAAAAGCTAAAGCTGTAGATTCTGATTTCTCGAAACATTTATTATACAAGTTGTATTTAATTTGCTCCTTCAACTGAACCAATAAAACTTACTTACATGAAAATGAAGACGACTACCTCTTTAATAATAATTATATATAAAATCAAAACGAGAGGCACACACGGAAGCGGTAGTGCACTTGACATGTTTGAGGATCATCACGAACTCACGCCGAATGACGCCAAGGTTACAGATAATACCTATTGTGCCTCATTAATAGTTTGTACAATTTGTTAGGCTAATCACACTACTTAATGAGCGAAGGATTTTCTGGAAACGAAGGAATCTAAATTTCCATAGTATGGTATGCTACAAATGGTCACTTCTTAAAAACAATCATTAATAAAGAAGGTACAAGGGTATTGTAGAACATGGGTTAAAGATTGATTGATTACGTTTTATTTTATTTACGACAGTTGAAAATGGTAATTTGGCTGTCACCGTTCAATAGACAATTTAATGACATGCTAAAGTTGTCAAAAAATAATAGGCCCGTTTTGATATTTAACTTGAATCGATTTATTGTGAGTAATCATAGAAAAGAAAGAAAAAGAAAACATTTTTATTATCTTCCATTGTACATAAACACTAAACACTATGCAGCGTAACAACTAAAATAAAGAGTGTTTTCGATGAACTCTGGCACCCAGAGTAAGATTTAACTTGTGTTTAGGGTGCCAGCGTGCTCGCCTATAATTTGAACATATAACAGTAGTTGTATGACGAGCACAGTATATTATTATTAAGAAAAACTACTTACTACTAGAAAATGCATGTTATGATGTGTCTGTTAAAGTACCTATGTCGGGGAATGTGTTGGTGTATGTATTGAGAGAGAGATAAAATATGGTGAAAACTTGTGTGTATATAAGTCTGTAAATGTAATTATAAATATATGAATTAATGAACTACTTAAAGAGTAAGCGATTGATACATGTAGTAAATCTTCAGTCTTATTGTAGTAACTCATTGTCAGTAGCCTCAAAGTGGCTACCAATACAATGAGATACGACTCGGTACTCCAATTCCAATTTTAAATTAATGGCTCCATCGTTTTACCGATGAGTCTGCCAATGTGTTGAAGGAAACAAAGTGGATTCACTGAAGTTGACCGGGTGTATTGCCTTTAATCTAATTTACTTAATTCTGGATCCGATTGAGTAGCCTGTAAGAACAACACAAAATATTTGTTAGTACATATTGTTAGTAAGCAGACAACACAAATTAACATTATTATGAGACGAACACTATGAACAACCAATATGAGTTGATATGTTAAAGCTTGATGTTAGTCAATAAAATACATTTTCAACACATTTACTCAAAAAATGCATTTACGAAGCCTGTATACATTGTTCGAAAGTTAAAAATTACGCACCATACAACGGAACGGGCGGTAAAATAGGTACTCTCACCTAAGTACATGTTTTAACGCCCCCTTCGTTGTATAGCGCCGTGCGTATCCCTTACGGTTTTTTTTTTAATTACCATAAAAATTATATAAGAAGTCCACCAAGGAGTTTCAAACTACGAGAATAAATAAACTGAATGATCGAACCTCCTTGGAAGCGCTTTTGCTCAATACGTTTATCTCACTTTATTAATAAAGAGAAAATGAGACTAAAGATGTAGTACTAATTTCCACCATGTGCACGTGGTGCCATTTGCAAATTCGCGCCATTTTCTTATTGGAAATGTCAAAGATTGTTGCGACCTTAGAATAATAATATTATTCTAAGGTTGCGACTTTCCGACTGATATTTACAAAATAATAATTATTATTTGTTCAAGCGAGGAATCTGATATTAATACGGAATCTACTACACCTGATATCTTGAATGAGCCGCCAAAATCGTGAGTGCTATTTAATGATTTACAAAAATTTTATATCATGGAAGACTCGAAGAAATACTCAATCATTCTCTTAAAATGTTTTGATGGCTTATTTTATTACCTATTGTACTGTTTTCTTGCAAATGTGTTGAAAAACGTTGTATGACACACGCGCGGAAATTGGTATTTACAAACTCGTGACTATGGTAAGCCCTCGACTTCGTCTCGGGCTTACATTCGTCTACTCGTTTATAAAGACCAACTTACCGCCCTAATATCATAAATAACTATTTTGGAGTGTTTTATCTAATGGGGAATCAACGAGTATCAAGAGAAAATAATGGTATAATAGGTCTGGGAAAATTAGGGGGGAGCATATCATAAAGAGGTACCAAAAGATTACGACAAGAGAAGACTCGGTACTCGATACTCACGATAAATCGATTCAAGTTAAATGCCAAAACGGGCCGATTATTTTTTGACAAGTATAAGTATGTACTTTTTGAGTATGTTAAAATGTAGCATTGCGTAAACGAAGAAAAACTTTTAACATGCACAAAAACGATCTCAGTGCGTGAAAACTCAATCAAATCTAGATAACCAACTGACAATGATACCTATAAGTTTCTCTGCAGCACCAATTATTGTGAGGTAGCTAACACGTCCTAATGCTCGTTATACATAATCAAAATATGTGACATGGGCACACGGCCGCTAACGTTAAGTAATACGGTGGACCTCTGCGCCGAATGCTAAATTCGTGAAAGTGTCGTGAAAGCGCGCGGCTGACGCGCGTGAGCACGGCGGCGGCGGCGCCTGCGCAGTGACGGCCGCGAACCGTGCTAGGGCTGCCGAAGAGCCGAATTATATAAGTTATATTATATGGGTCAATTCAAATCATAATTATGCATCATCATTATATAATTTAAGCGAAGATACAACAATCATCAATACAATTAATTTAAAATATTTATTGGTGATTTATGGAGAACAGACTTTAGGACAATTTAAAAAGAATTCATTTTTGTTGGTGGTGGTGTCTAATCGGTTTTTGGATGACGGCTCTGAGTGTGGAAATTATGACTACATTATTACATTGGGTTCGCATCTGTAAAAACAATTTTTGGGTAACTTACTGTGTATCTTACTATAATAAATAAAATAAAATAAATTGAATATTAATAATAATTCAGATTTGTTACAGTTGTAGTGGATTGGTTTAAATAGGTTTTTATTTTTATAATTTTAGTAATATTTATAGATTCCTTTTTATTTTGTGAATTTGAGAACGTTGTAGGCTTAATAGACTGTATCTTTGTAAACCATTTTCTATTTTGTAAAGTACTTGTTGACGGACCTACGCTGTCGTCCCATACCTATTAACACTGTAACGGCTCTTCTCCATAGGAAACGACCAATTGGAACCGTGCACCTAGCTTCTGACGTTTTATATGGGCCCATGTATGATGTAGGTTAATGTAAAATAAAATATTTAGATTTTTGTTTTTTTTTTGACAACCAGCAACCGGCCCAGGGCACACTTGACTTACTATCCCAAAGAGGAAACCTGTAGGCACCCTGATTGCGTAACAATATAATCAATTACAATCTGAATGATTTTGAAGTAAGTATATTGTGAATCCATTGCTTCATATGTTCGAAATAATTGTCTGCTCAAAAACGTAAATATCGCAATTAGTTTAACTGTCAAAATGAAACCCGTTACTACTGATAGTGTGTTAGAGATAAACTACGATAACATGGCGCGCCCCTCCAAAAATCAAAACGTTTAAAAGTATTTGACAGTATTTACAAAACGCCACGAAGACTCACAACACATTGTGTACAGTCACGAGCACTAATATGTATTTAGACGCATGAGGAACAGGGTGTAAAGTTCACTCATCCTCCATAGAAAAGGGAGGATCCTCCGACCAGACGGGTGTTGTGCCCGACACTACCGTCGTCGGTCGGGACCACAGATCATAAAAACACAGGTCGGGACGTTGTATATATGCTAGTCGCGCGGTAAACTCTGTTTGAACAATGCAGGATTTTGCGTAACGTCAGTGTGACGCGTGGTTTGCATGTGGCGATGTTGATGCCACTACATGTATATACCCAGCAACATAAAAGTGATTTGCTTTGATTTTGGAACCGAAACTATTATGAAATTTATAGATCTTTTCCTAAAGTTGCAATCGTTATTCCACGAAAAAATCGGTCTTGAATTTTGCTGAAGTGTTTACATATCAGTGTTCAAGACAGTACGTATAACTGACGATGGCTTTAAAAAAAAACAATTATTTTTTTATTCGTAAGGATTTGACAACATAAATTGAAACAGTAATTAGGAGGGGCGCGCCATGTTATCGTAGTTTATCTTTACGCAATTACCCCTCTGAGTCCCAGCTGCAGGTATCTGATTATGTATGCGATTAGTTAATGTTATAATGGGATTATTTATACGTAGCGAGCGGTAGGTACTACTACCATTGAACATGAAATCTGTTGTTTCAGTGTGCCATAATTCACCACGCACGACGAAGGGTTCTGTAGTTGGGATGAATTTATCTCAAAAACAAACTTAACATTGTACTTGAAAAACATGTTCTCCCATACATCAATATACACCGCGGTTAGTTTTCCAACTGCAAATGTAAGTTTGTAATCGTTCTTTTTTATGCGATGAAGCTACAATATACGTTTTTTGGACTTTTTCCTTTACTTGTGCTGTGAGACCTATTGCTTCTTGTCAAATTTCATGATTGTAGGTCAACGGGAAGGTTTTGATTTATTTGCGAGTATCAAAATATGTTGCATCAATTTTATTGTGTTGACTTAGAAGCTTTATTTTTTAGAGCTCCAAGGGACGGTAGACCTACGTATTTATTATTAATTTCAACTTGATACCTCTTCGCGTCCCTCAGAAAAAGGGTCTTGACAGACATGCAGACAACCGACGGAAGTGATCCTATAAGGATTCCGTTTTTTTTCTTTTGAGGTACGGAACCCTAAAGAATAACTTATTGAATGAAGTTGAAGTCATAGATTTATCTAAGTTCCGTTATTTTGTGTGAATATTTGATATCAAATAAAAATCGAGGTAAGTACCTATTATTTTTTGGAGTAGAAACAATGAATGGGATTTCAAATTGATATTATTTGTTTAGATCGTCGAGATTTCAGCGGGTTACGTGTTGGAAGTCAAGTATTTACTCATGTGTCTTTATCTGACCGATATGCTAGTTCAGCAACTGATCCATCAAAGTCAACTGATCGGTATTATTGTGACTCACAAGTATTGAGCAAGCTTACGACATTCGTAACTATGCAAAAGATGTGGATTCCCCATTATTTAACTTTCAGCAAAGAGGTATTACCAAAAAACACGCATTCAGAACATATATTAAGACTGATTTATTACAAAGTCGAGCTAAGTATCATAACGATACCTTTATTATATGTCCTATGTTAGCGGGTTTGGTTTCCGCACTTAGTCCTTCATGTGGACTATACCATACCTTAATTCGCAAACCAACTAACTCCATAAGAGCAAATTTTTCAGGAGACACTTAAAACTTTATATTATCTTTTTTAGACTACTTATGAAAAAATCTAAAATACCGTTGGTGGATAATATCTTAAGCTGTTAAAAACTTAAAATGTTTAATCAAACTCAAAATCAAAATCTTAAAATGTTTAGATGAAATGTGGAGATGGCTGGTTTGCGAATTAAGGTATCGATAATTATTTGATCTAAAAGAAAAAAACAAATGATAAGCGCAATTGTAACACGAGAAACAAAAGACTACTGTATGGACTCTCTGTCTGAAAATAAAGGTAAACCAACACCTGTAAAAAAAGAAATGAAAAGGTATTTTAATAAACTTTTCAGTGAATAACAAGAAACGGAGCCCCAATAACACATTGTCTACGTTTCCACAACAAAAAACATAATTTGTGTTTGGCAACCCTACCAACATCTCGAGCGGCGCGCAACCGCCTCGCGACTCACAAACGAAAGACTGTAAATAATTATAGCGTTTATTAGCACAGCTATTAGACTACTGAAGTGCTGCTGATGACAATTCTCACATGCTGGGAACACGAGATTCGGGTACAGAGCGAATTGTTGTGAAATAACTTACTTGCATATTTACAAAATTGGGCTTTAGACAAAAGTGGTATATATGGCACCGTAAGATTGTGAGCACCGTTATTTTATTAAATAATCTATCTAGCGAGATCTTAAACTATCGAAAAAATGTGAACTATTACAATAAAACGCATTCATTGTCGGTAGTTTATAATCTATAAATGTCAAATTATGAACAAACCTGCACTTATCGACAGGGTTCATAATAATCTGTCCAGTTTTATCACCCGTAAAATTGTTAACCATCCGAATCCGGTACCTAGCCGAATTGGTCGCAGTAACTAACACTTCAACTAACAAGGGGCCTAAAATGGACGCTTTCGCAGAATCATATTATGATCTGCGTTCAATTCATATCCCGCAATTCATCTGTTTGACAGTTGTGTACGGAGTTTCGTAAAATGGTCCACAAATTAAGAATTAATATAGTGAAGTCTAATGTTAAATAGCAGCTGTCAAACAGATGAATTGCGGGCTGTATGAATTGCACGCATGATTCTGCCAAAGCGTCCATATTAGGCTGCCAGCACTCCGACCAAATGGGAACTGTGACTGACCAACGCGCGCGAGCCGAGCGAGCGGGACGAGCGCTTTTTACAAACTTTCAAGTCATAGTTACTTGGCTATTTAGTATTAGCGCAAGGTGCGTTTGTCTTATGCGTTTCCAATTTGTCGGTTTGCCATGGATATATTATAAACTATCGAAAATATTGCGTTAATTGTAAATGATTTTTGCAATTCATAATTTTGATACGTTGCCATTATCACATGTATGACTGTGCCTTTATGATATATGATTTGTATTTTGTAAATTGGTTTAAAACAATTTATTAAAGCTAGATGAGGTCAGTGTTTCCTAAATTTCTAAATTACCGTAAGCTGATAAAATTTTCGTTCTTCCTAATCAAGCTTTAATAGAATTAAGGTATATAATTCTACAGTGAGTGTAAACCCTACTACAGTAAGCAGAGACAGTTGATAATTGTATTGTTTAATAGCAGAGCCGTCAGTGCACTAAAAGTGCTTGTAAATAGTATAATTACTGCAATCAGTCCCGAGCAATAAACGATTTACTTTCATTTCAGATTCAATGTGAGTTTCAATTTGTATAATTTATCTGAAAGATTTCCCCGCATAGTTTTGGCCACACTACATCTTAGAATGTTAACGTACTATGAGAGAAATTAAGTTATTGTCAAGCAAATTGACGCCCTGCATCAATTTGTCTGTCTTCATAACACTGTCAAAGAATGACAGTTCTCTTGCTGATAATTTAAGTTGATAGTCAATTTGCTTAACAATAAATTTTCTGACTTAATCATCATCTGCCCGCCTTTTCTCCACTATGTTGGGGCCAGCTTCCAGTCTAACCGGACCAGTATTTTACATGGAGCGACTGCCTATTTGACATCCACAACCCATTTACTGGGTAATACGATATCCATTGGGAAAAATGGATCACTCGGACTTTTTTGTAAAGATGGTCACCCATCCACGGACTTACCGCGGCAAGCGTAGCTTAACTTGATCAATCGACACGTGAGACAGTTATTACTACTTATTACTGAGCCACGAGCCCTTTGATTTCTGACTTTATACCTACGTACCTAATTAATGTCACACACACAGACGTCCCGATTTTTATTCCAAAATTAAATGTTCCGCGCGGGGCAGGCTCAGTCCCGCTTCTCGGGAATAGAAAAATAAATAAGTAATTCGTAAGTAATGT
This sequence comes from Tiliacea aurago, assembly GCA_948098905.1. NCBI lineage: Eukaryota > Metazoa > Arthropoda > Insecta > Lepidoptera > Noctuidae > Tiliacea > Tiliacea aurago. The sequence continues at coordinate 28,268,754 of OX402577.1, read as the reverse complement.
GTTAAGTGTTTATATTATATTCCTCTGAAGACTTAACTGCCACATAGGGTAAACCAGACAGTTACTTATTGTTATTAGTATATTAATGTTTTCATTAAAATATATTTACTATGGCAACCTACTTAAGGCTGCTACAGACCGTCGCGACGCGACACAAAGACACCGCTCTTCGCGCGACACGCAGCCTCGGGGCCTTTGTGTCGCGCCGGTCTGTAGAAGCCTTTATCTAACATCATTGTAAACTTAATTTGGAACTTAAAAACTACTGATTATTTACGTATTTTTATTATGTCCCGCATTCGACGAAAGAGTCCCGCTTTTTTTACTCAAAAGGTTTAAAAACCCCGCTGTGCCCGAAAAAAAAATATGGCAACGCTGACACACACCCACACCAGTCCCATAACTAAGTATGAGACTGTGGGTATGGATAATAATACTAGTTGGCTGGTTTTGGACAAACTAGCTGTCTTATAAAGGCGACGATAACCGACTTTTAATGATTTTATACTGAAGATCACCTCTAAACGAGTAGTGTTAATGATTTGAAAAAAATATATGTTAATTTAGAATATTTTCTCAATAACATTTTATGTGAATATTTTAGATTATATTTATATTACATAGTGAAATTAATTTGTAAATTTATGTCTAACGCGGATAAAAAACTGAGAATGGCGCAAAATCTACCAAGCGTGTTTTTCTGAAACCTTCACCAATTTAAAGATAATTTAATTATTGGTCTTTTAGTATACGCGTTTTATTAAAATACCATTTGTTTTGTGTATAATAAATTAATAATGCGTCAAATTGGGGACAGCGCTCCTTGATGGGCAAGTCCTATTACTGGCTGAACGTACGACGCGTTGCGTGAGCTCAGTACAGAACACGCAAGCTAACTACTCAAGGTCACTGGCATATATCTGCGTCTTAAATGAAGTGGATAGTTAGCCACGTTTTACTTTGACTGCCTCTTTGGTTTAGTGGTCGCCAGCGCTACTACTGAGCATGAGGTCCTGGGTTCAATTCCCGGGTCGGTGTGTGTTATTGTGTTATTGGATTTTCCATCAGGAAGTTTTCAGTACCAGCCCGGGGTCTGGATTTGTGTCCGGTTGATGGCAATACTAAAATGTGGGTGTACAACTCTGCCTAACCCTTAGGGGATTACAAGCGTGATGTTAAATTTAAATAATTTCAAATCCTAGATCAATGAAATCAATCCAATCAGGCTTAATGTATGTCTTGCATTTGCAACTTGATGATGATGTTTTACTTTTAGAAATGTGTTGCTGCACCGCTACATATTAATTAACATATTAAGATAACTCACGTCATAGGATAACGTAACATAACACACATATCATCACGCCTTATTTCCCCGAAGGGTTGAGCAGCGGTGTACCTATAGTACACCCACATTTAGTGATTTAGTGTTCAAAGTAAATTTTCTGGTTGATGTAAGATGAGTTAGCTTGTACATATTTTCGAAATTTGACTTTACATAACGTTTGAGATTATGGCACTTATCTTTCAATTGTTTTTTTTTTTCTACCAACACGTGTCTGTCTGCAAAATGACTTCATTTCCCTTCATCTGGTAGGTAAAGAACTTTATCAGATCTTCATCATCATCATCATTTCAGCCGAAAGACGTCCACTGCTGGACTTAGGCCTCCCCCAAAAAAGGGGGGGATTTGCCATAATCGCCACGCTTGGCAGGCGGGTTGGCGATCGCAGTATGGTTTTAAAAATGCATAGAGAACGCTGCTGCCCATTCTCTAGTAAGTCCCTTAGTCGCCTTTTACGACTCCCACACGGGATGAAATGGGATGGTGCTATTCTTAACGTCCGGAACCAAACGGAACCCGGCACCAAACGGAATTAATTGAAACGAAATTATTAGATCTTAGGTGCTGTCAAACTCGCAAATGCTTGAAGATGATTTAACAAGACTGATTACCTAAAAGTATTACCTAAGTTTATACAAAATGTTTTGAGTCATAACCGGTCATAGTTACGTTAGAAGGTAAGCGATAACATAATCTAATAAGTGGCGGTACCTAAATCAATGGAAAAAAGCCATTTATTAGAAAGATTACCATTATGATTCATTCATTATTTTGGGAATCATAAACTCCGTTAATAATCTGCTCATAAAAACTCATTCCGAGGTAAAAGAAGTGAGAAATACAACATAACATGTAAAAAAACGCATACCATCGTATCCACAGCAGATTCAAATTGATCCAGTTTTTCTGGATCAATATTGGAACAATGTTAACACTTGTAAATCCAGTCCAGCATCCAGAGATATCAGCACCAACTGACGGGGTCCGTTAGGGCCAATACCTGCCAGGGTTGCGAGTTTGTCCGAAAGGGATATCGTGGCCCTGGCACACAGGCGAATGAAGGAACAAGGAAGGGTTTTAGTCAGTAAAAGTCTGTCACGCCAGCTCAGCCCAGAGCGGGAGAAGTTATTTTATAATTTCCCAAACAAAAAAAAAAGGAAAGTCCAGCATCCAGTATAGGTACATCCCTGGATTTAAATATAGCAGCCGCTAAATGGCCTATGGCCGATCTAGTGGAGATTCAAATCCTGGATCAATGAAATCAATCCAATCAGGCTTTATGTATGTCATGCATTTGCAACTTGTTGGGCACTTCTCAGCGTTAACTTTCTATTTATTGCTAATCTTAATCATATATTAGTTTATGTAGGTACCTATATGTTAAAAACGTTAACCCAATATCTACTTACATGTTTCACAGACCATTCCGTCTGCATAGGAAACGACACTACACTATTTGTGAGCCACTCATTAGAGACAGTGATTTAATGCCGTCCCCTTCAAAGGAAACTACTTCAGAAGGGATCTTGTTTTTATTTCGAGACAGTCACTGTTTGTTTTTAGAAATAACAACAGTAAACATATACCCATTGTTTGAACATGCCGTATGTAAATTGTTGAATGATTCAGAACAGTGGCGAAGGATTGACAAAATATGGTTTATACAGGGTTATTTTTAAAACGTCTATAACCTCTTAAGGGGTCATTGTACTCATCATTATGACCAACTTTTACTATGGGACAAAACTGAAATCGTGAAAAAAAATCCAGCAAACATTTATGTTCGAATAATTCGTTAAAATGTAGGGAACAGCTGATACTTTTTTCGCGATTTCAGGTTTGGTCCCATAGTAAAAGTTGTTTATAATGATGAGTACAATGACCCCTTAAGAGGTTATTGACGTTTTAAAAATAACCCTGTATATCGGGTTCTGTTTTGAAAATTCTTTTTAGAGTCATAGCTAGCTTGAATGTAACAAAACCAGCTTCCTCTTAAGTGGCAAAAGTTCTAAGTTAAATATATTTATCTTACCTTTCGCCTCTGGTACAGAAAGTATAATTTCGTCACACTATAGCAAAGAGGTAAATATTTCAAGTGCAGTAGGTAGGGGCTAAGTTCCATTTATCATAAATTTTAGTACAGCTGGTAAAACATCATCCAAAAGTGCTTTTCAATGTTCTGGACGGAAAAAAATAACTAAGAAAGTATCTGTGTATCTGTGGCGGCATCTACAACGCCACATGCGAACTACGCATCAAAGACCTGACGTCACACAAATCCTGCATCGCGCAAGCAGAGTTTATCGCGCAACTGGAATATAATTATACAACTTCCCGACATCATTAGTCGGGCAGTTTCCCACCGGACACAACACCCGAATGGTTGGAGGATCCTCTTTTGTATCGAACCCGCGACACACAGCGCAGCAGTCAATCGCTTAACCACTACGCCAACCGTGTCGTCAAATCGTATCGAGGATGAGTGAACTTTACACGCTGTTCCTAATACCTGTATACATCGAAGTCATGTGTAGGCCCAGACCTGTTGACATGCTCCTCAAGATTCAAGAGCATGACAACATACCTACTTATTGACCAGAACTTAATAACGAATCTCCTTAAACGGTAACTTATGAAAACATTGATGCGCGTAAAAAATGACTTAGATACATTATTTATTAAATAGCGTAGTATACACACATGTATAAAAGTGGTAGTGCTAAGCGTTACTAAGATATGCAATAGTTACTTTGATAAAATATTTTAGATCTTAATCATTTGAACCTTGGCAAGATCCAAAAATGAGCAGCTTTTTTTTTAAATCAATCTATTCTATTACAAAGTTTCACATAAGTAAAACATCAAAACTCAATAAAAATAATTCAATTTAATGTTTTGTGTTGACTAATGTAAATTATTTTGCATACTATTCTATAGAATCAAGTTTTTTTAACTGAACAGACTGGCTGGGGAGTTTGTTGCGCCACTTCTTCTCCCCAGCTAAAGCACTAGGACGTGGTGTAGGGCGGGCGATTTTTCGGGCCATTTATAATAATTTTGGCATTATAAAAGTGCTAATTCTCAGACTAGTTTGAATAAATAACTTTTGATTTTGACAAACTACAAAGTGATTTGTCGGTAGTATTTTCTCGCGGATTTTGCACGAATCTTTGCTTAACTAAACATTATTAAAATTAAATCTAAGTTAAAAGTAAGACTATGGCTCTGGCAACGAACCCGTATGTGGATAAAGAGTACCTACCCACACAACCGTACATTATGCAATCACAGCCACCATACTCAGCGGCATCAGTCAGCTAATCATGAGAGCAGCTAAGGATGATGGATTACAGTGCGCTGCTAGGCGCCAAAACCAACTGCACAAGACTCTTGGAAAATGCGGAGGTTCATATCCCGTCATTGTCAATATAGTTGCCAAAGATCCAAAGTTAATTGCTTCATTTAAAAAAATGCACGACGACGGTACTCATATCTTGCAAACGTAGATACAGTTATTAGTCCCTCCTCATCAAGCCTCTAAAATACAGTTTGCGACACATTTGTGAAGACGACAGTTAAACAGATAAAATCTTTGTTTTTCTGTAATTTAGATTAGTGGCACAAAAATGAAATTCTTGAACTACTGAGCACAGTGAACCAACAAAAAACTAAACATTTAATGCAATGAATTTCTCGTAATGACCTCACCTTGCTAACGGCCTAGGTAAGCAGTCATATGTGGCAAGTTTAATAACCTACATACTCTTTCATTTGTAATGGTATATCATTCTACGGTCACAATTTACAGTTTTCCGCATAAAATAGTGCCTAATAAACTCTTTCTTTTTAATGACAAACCGTTGGTTTTCCCCAAAAAGTGGACAATAATGCAGGAAAGATCTAACGGAGTGGGAAATTAAAGACTTTCGTGGGAAACTGTAAGTAGAAGTGGTCCAGTTTTCAAATAACATGTTGTTGTGTTTAAATGACTAAAACAATTTAATGGCCTTAAAATACTAACTTTGGATCTAGAATAATGTTGGAGAAAACCTGATGGGCGAAAACAATAAACTGCAGACAATGATATTATATTAAACAGATTTATGTTATACACTCACAAAACAACCGAAAATAGTGTTCCGCGCAGCAGCAGCAGCACACATACCCACTTTACATTCATTTTACATTTCACTACAAGTAAAAATGATGGCTTGATAAAAACACAAGAAAAAAAGAGACAGCTAGTGTTTTCAATTGCGCGTGAATGTAAACAAACATCATTCTGGCCACAAGTCACCGAATGTTGGTATCACAGACTAACAAAAACGTCCCAATTAGGACGTTTTCGAGTCTTCACAATTGCGCGCTCACAACATATCTGTTTAATATATTTAAGTAATATAATATCATTGACTGCAGATCATTAATTAGGCAAGCATTTATTTTTCTATGCTAAGAATTGCTTCCGCCATTGCTGGGAAAATGCAAAGAAAAACCTCAATCTTCAGAAGGAAATAAACTTTTATTTACTGATTTGATTGATTTTTTTTCAAAAAAAAATTACCGACTCGCAAAAATAACACTACAAAGTGAAAAATAACTTTAATTCCGGAAGTCGATGTCTTTGGATCTGTATTTTAGTTTATTGCCACCGACTTCCGAAATTAAAGTTATTTTTCACTTTGTAGTGTTATTTTTGGGAGTCGGTTATTTTTTTTTGTAAAAAGTTTATTATTTTTCACTTTTTAGTGGGTCAGTTTTTAATTTATCTAAGTTACAATAGCCTAATGTTAACTACTCATACCTTTTACAAAATATTGCTTTTCCCGATGCTGGAACGTTGATTGTTGAGGAGTTCTCCTGGTAAGTACCAGGAGAACTGCCACTCACCATATGCATAGTGATATAAATTGCTTAGCAACCACATTAACGTACCTAATCGAATCGCAACCCGTTAAATACTTATTATTATATTTTTCCGGTGGCCATCTGTGGTCTCCATCATCAGTTCCACTTCACCAAATGGTGCTTTCCGAGAGCAAATGCACGAGTTCCTATAAAAAATATCCAAATCGCTATAGGTTTACCTATAAAATTTGAGGGTTCCCCTCGATTTCCATGGGATGCCCTCATCAAATTCTGATTTGGTGGCAATGGGACCACCTCGGGAGTATACCCTTTCCAACAAAAAAATAATCATCAAAATCGGTTCATAGACGACGAAGTTAGGCACGAACAAACATAAAAAAAAGCATATATACGGTCGAATTGAGTAACCTCCTTTTTTTTTTTTTTTTAATACCATAATCGCAATGCTGTATTATTCTGCACCATGTAACAGGCGCCTATTGTGCTTAACGAGAAGCTTCATTACATTACGTCATACGTCACACCGTCACGTATAATTAGTCAGCATTATTCAGGAGACGTTTACTCGGTTAGGTAATATTAGGTAGATCGCATTTCCGAAATGCGCTTGCGTCTCTTCGGCAATCGTCGGCTATTGTCAGCAGTGAGGAAGTGTTTATAGATGCACGCTCCGTATCAAATAGACGCACGAATGGAGGGAACTTTCTCTGATAGGGTTGACACTTTATAAGGGTGGTTGAAGTCATTTTTGGGTTTGATGGTGATAATTTTGAAGTCAGAACTATAAAGCAAAGCTGTGGATGGTAAGCATGAAACAGATCATTGGGAAATCTACCTATGGAATATTTAAGATTGCTCTAAACTGCTGCATGTATGAACCCAAAGCCAAATGTGACGAAGAAATAGATAGGGTTGCCGAGGAATAGTCTTTTATTGTGTATTGAATGAGTTTTCATATCGGTAAGGTTCAGTTTAATTCCGGATTGCTTAGACCATGTAAGAAATAGCCGGCAAGACCCATAATTTTGAGGAACAAGAAACTAAAACATCCTAATTCAACAACGTCTCCGCCAACCTATTCGTTATCTTGCCATCATTGCTCCAGCCAGTGCAAATTATACAAGCTCGCCAACCCTGCCAAAATGTCAACCGCACGTTTGCCAAAACAATTATGAACATCGTGTCAGTATCATTTGCCTCAATTTCGGAATACTTCGGTCGTTTCCGTGGCACTTCATATTCTGGTGCAGGTTCCGAATTTCTTACGTAGTAGCTACTTGACATGTGTCGGAGCCAATCACTCCATATTCCGATTTTATATGAACTTAAATAACGGGTTTCTTGTTTCTGGAGAGAATAACTGTTATTACATCGGGCTGAGGAATTGTTTTCAACTTATGTGAAAGTATGAGGAAAATGTCAGGTGATTTTAATTTGTCAAAATATGTTTTTAGTGTTATTTAACGTAAATGGTATGTCCTTAGGCAGGCTGCACGAGCTCTTTATGTCAATTTCCCATGTCTTCCCGAACGTTATTGATTAAAACCTAATCTAGCGTTAGTGTTCATTAAACTTCCATCAAACATTGTTTATATATGATGAATATAAATAAAATATATGATTATGCTCCTACTGAATTGCATGACGAACTGTCCCATCTTTTTGGTACGATAAATAAAGCTCTCCTGTCCCTCGCACACTCTCTGCGCTCAACGCTTTCTTGGACGCTAAGCCTCACTGTGATGTGTTCGCTGATGAATGGGGAAGATCTTGTCAACATAATCTGGAGTATTGTGAGATGAGCGTATGACTGTCGAGTAGTTGTATACTTTTGTTATTGTACTTAAATAATGTGTTTGTGTCTATAACTAATGTAATTGGCAAAGCCTAGCCTATGTTCCAGTCCCACTATGGGACGCCCTTAGCTGTGTTACTTAAATTATTTCTCTAACCCGGTGAGAGGCCCTTCTGGCCTCGCCAACGCTCGATTAAGCAGGAAAGGCATTCCGGTGCCATCTCCGTACCAAAAAAACAAAAAAAAAAATAGTAGTTTTATGTCAAAGTAAAATAAATAAATAAAATTGATTTTGCATGAAACTGTTTCTTGAGAAAGAGCAGTGCTGGCCCAGTGGTAACGGACGCGTCTTTCGAGTTCGTAGATCGTAAGTTCGAACCAGGGGGTCTACTCCGAACATAAATCCGAAGTATCGGCCGAATGTTCGGCCGTTGCTTGACTACGGCTAACTATGGCTGACTACGGCGAAAAAAATATAAACGACAGTCAAAGAGATAAGCCAAAGTCAAAAATGTGACTTTAAGTGCGAATTTCACAGATCAAACTGAACGCGATCAGCACCTAAAAACCGAGTTCAAGAGCTGTCAGTGTCAATATTACAAAGAAAATAATGATCGCGTTCAGTTTTCATTGGTGAAATTCGTCTTAAGTCGGTAAGGATTCAAAGTCAAAAAAGGGAAACTATGGAAGTTATAAAACGGCCGAGCATTCTGCCGATACTTCAGATTAACGCTTCGGAGAAGACCCCCTGGACAGGCGCTTTACTTTGTGTAAATTATTTCATCATCACTGCTCTCAAAACGATGAAGGAAAATATCGTGAGCAAACTAACCTAGAACCAAAATTCGAAGACATGTGACATAATAACAATACAAAAACAAGACAACAAGACAAAAATAACAATAATATGTTTAAACAGAAACTGAAAGAATTTTTAATTCGTAAATGTTACTACTCCACAACTCAGTTTATGGAGGACACCACTGACATTTAGATTTTTGCATTATTACATTTAGATTATTATTATTTTGACATTGGTAATTTATTGTGTGTTAGTACGTAAGGAATTGTGTGTTAGTGTGTAAGTAATTGCATTATTTGAAATGTGTGTCTGTTGTTTCGACACAATTAGAATTGTATTATTATTTGTATGCTCTCGGGTAAAATGTAGCGAACTAACCATTCTATTATAACAACCTATTGTATTGATACCTACATTAACGAATAAATTTGATTTGATTTGAAACATCTACCAACCCGCACTGGGCCCGTGTGGTAGACTACGGCCCACACTCTCTCATCGAGAGGAGGCCTGTGTCCCAGCAGTGGGAACATTACCTATAGGCTGATTATTATGCTTATGCTGTTTCTTATATGTACATACAAAGGCATATCCACTGGTTTAACAACTAACAATACCAAGGTCATTAAGTAGACTTTAGACCACACTTATTTTGATGACGTAACAACTAACAACAAGTAGCTAATGCCCACATCAACGAACACGTGCTGTTAATAGCCGCAGTTTAATTTATCGACACTTTTCTCACCGCTCTACAAAACCGTGACTGCTTATTTATTGTTCACACGTTAATTCAATTGACTGCTATTTAGGGTCGTCACCGAGACTGATTTTTAGGGTTCCGTACCAAAATGGTAAAAAAGGAACCCTTATGGTGAGACTAAGTCTGTCTGTCTGTCTGTCTGTCACACCTGGATATATCAAGAACTACTAATGCTGTCAACTTGAAATTTAGAATAATTTTAGATGACGTTTGCCCAACTATTTTGCAAACAAGAAAGAAATTAAAAAACATATATCTTTTTGCAAAAGGGACTGAACCTTTTTTTTTTTTTAAGCAGCAACAGTTTCCGACTTTTGATGAAACATGTAAAAAAATACCGTTCCCCCCCCCCCTTATCTCCGAAGTATGCATAGATAAAAATCTGAAATTGTTGTAAAGTTTACAGGAAAAATAAAACGATGTCTATAAATAGCACAGTTTTCAGAAATCATCAACATCATATATACGTACGGAACCCTCGGTGCGGGAGTTCGACTCGCTCTTGACCGGTTTTTTATTACAGACATTTTACTTTCTACATTGAACACAACATTTCTAGCCTTTAGTAATGTCTTGTGAGGGGTCGTGGCTAAATAATTGAAAGTTAAGCTACGTTTGCCGCGGTCGGTTCGTGGATGGATTGTCCCATTACATACTGAGCCCTCCATACCTCGGAAAGCACGTTAAACCGTTGGTCCTGGCTGTCATTTCATCTTTGACAGTCGTTACGAGTAGTCAGAAACCCAAAAGTCTGACAACCAGTCTTACCAAGAGGTATCTATCGTGTTACCCAGTAACTGGCTAGTGGAGGTCAGATAGGCAGGCGCTCCATGTAAAGTACTGGTATTCAGCTGCATCTGGTTTGACTGGAAGCCGACCACAACAATTTTTGTGATTATTATATGAAAATTAGCTTCCTTTTCTTACTCACTTTTTTGTAAATTGTATTAATTTATTTTATAAATTATCAGTTTGTTACTGATAATTTATGAAATAAATTAATACAATTGCGCTAGCAGAACTAATTAAATTATTAACTTTGTGTGGTGTTTGGATCACCTCACCAAGATACAGGCTGTGCCTAGTTTGGGACCCGCTGTTAAATATATCTAATTTTCTGTTGGTTAAAATTTCATGCATAATTGTATGTTTGTAACTATGTGTAAAAGAATTTGAAATTTGAAAGTTACGCTTTCGCGTTAAAACGGCTGAACGAATGTGAATAAAATTTGGCACATGGGTAGACCATGATCGGGATTACGACATAGGACGCTTTTTATCCCGGTAGCACGTTCTAGTGGGATAATTCCCGACCTCCACACAATTTCAGCTATCCAATGTAGAGTTGGTTGCCTTTTGCAAGATTAATTACGTAAATGAAATATGAACGCCATGATTGTAGGTATTGTTGTGTGTGGCTGAGAAGCCAAAGACGTAAGCCTTGATTTTACTAGCAGCGGACTTTATAAGCCCTGATAAGCCTTTCCCTAGGATAGGTTCAGTGAATAACGTACGCCTTCCAAAGGTCCGGGACCCCAGGGTCCCAAAATATGACAAAGACATTTTAAATAATAATAATATTTTTATTAGACCATGAAGAGGAGTAAAAACATGTTACACAATTTGTCTTAGCTTTTTTTTTTAATTATTTAATTATCATTTATACAAAGAACACAGGATTACATAATAGATAGCAATAAAAAACCACTAAGGTTTAAACTTATGCTAACATGAGTCTATCTCATTATCAAACTATACAACGCCGCAGCTACGTACACTTATGCGCTAATATTTGAGGAAAAATGTGATAGCAAGTAAATCAGTTACAGTTGGGTCAAATATTAGCATCTGCCGACGAACTAGGGTTATAGATTTCTAGATTTAAAAATACTTGTGTGAAGTGTACATGAGTTTTTAAATTATAAATTGTAAGTTTTGTAAACTGCACGGTCATTTTAAATCATTATTGTTATTATATTAGTGTGGCGAATCTCTCATAATATTGACATGATTATTATTGACATTTATGATTATTATTTTTATTATTTTTTCATTGATAAATTGATATTTATTGAATTCAATAATACAATGTTTTTAATGGGATTATCTGTTTAATGACTGCATGATTATGGTAAATAAATTTAAATAAAATATGTAGCTTTATTTTGTATTTGCACGCCGAAATTAAAGGCAGAATAAGAGAACAATTTTGTACTTTTTACCAACCCTCTGTACCTTATTTATGCAAATATGAGTTTTTTTTTTAGCCTGTGTGTAGCACGCGCGCCTCAATCCCTCGAACTGGGTATGCAAGTATGAGCTTACCAACAAAAGGAACAGTTTATATTAAAATACGAACTTAACTACTTAAAGGGTTGCTGTCCTCTGTATGTGTAAGGTAAAGGAGGTACTGTATGTGTGTGACAGGGTGTGTAAATATTAAATAGATTCAGCTAGTAAATTCATAGCGTCCATAGCTTTACAAGTTGTAAAAAAATATCAAGCAAAATATTGTGCATAGGTATTATTATTTCTGTTTGCATCAACCCTGCTACTGCTACTAAATAATAGTGATTTTGTTCCGTCGATTTAGTCCGTAAATTGCCGTAATCTCACTAAGGCTGGCTGTAAATGGAAAAACAATGTGCTTTATGATTTTGAGAACAAAATTGGGAGATGTAAGGAGAGTTTTCAGATGCTTAAATGTTTTCAAGTCACTTTGATTATTATTGCACCAACAATAAGACAAGCCTTGTGCCCGGTGGGGTTTCCAATCCGCAAAAATTACGAAATTACATTCGAACTTCATCACTTATTTAACCACTTTAGGACATTGATGTATTAAATAGGAATATATGGTACTCGCTCCTCGATGTGGACTGCAAAAATTAGGGGAAAGGACACAATCGACCTACATTACTCTCGGTTTGCGGGGAATTCCTGAATCGTAGTTTGTTTCCGAGTTGTTATGGGTACGTAACAGTGACAATTATTGCTATCTCGTTCCCGCTACAGCCCGCGTAATATATGTATATCTCTCTATTTCGGTTGTCGGGCACATGACGCACGGCATCGGGTCAATTTACTATTTACGTGATGTTAGAGAGTGGCCTATCTTCCTATTTAATACATCAATGCTTTACGGGATGCATTTCCTAAATCCTTCCTTATTGCTCATCTTCGTTATACAAGGAACTCTTGCGCAAAATATCATGCTTCTAGACTTAGCGGTTTATCAAAATAAAAAAAAAAACAAAATTTATTCATAAAGACAACTGAGATCCATATTGTTAGTAATACCTTATACGAGTAGCTAGTGTTAGTAAGCAAAGTAATATTATTATTATTAGAATTTGAAGCACTTTGCACAGAAGATGACCAAGCAGGGTACAAGTTTCTCACCTGGCCATTCTCTCCACAAAATTTTAGTTTTTTTTAGTTTTTAGTTTAAGCTGAGCGTTGTATCATTGTATGTAAGTGAGTAAATCAAAACGGACAGCAGTGGTGGTGGTGGCCCAGTGGTAACGGCCGCGACGTACGAGTTTGTAGGTCGCAGGTTCAAACCCAGACAGGCGCTCACGGCGGCGCTTTGGGCGCTTTACTTTGTGTGAATTATTTCATCAAAAATACTCTCAAAATGGTGAAGGAAAACATCGTGAGAAAACCGGTATGTCCTAGAACCAAAATTTCGAAGACATGTGACATCAACCAACCCCCACTGAAAATTGAATCATCTTACGTATGTAACGTTAAATGGAGAAATGAAGTTATCCGGAAGAGAACCGGAGTTACCGACCTAGCATGCAGAGTAAGCAAGCTGAGGTGGCCACGTTTGTCGAACGACCGGTGGCCAGTGGAGCAGACGGGTCCTGGAGTGGAGACCGCGTATCGGCAAGCGTAGTGTGGGACGCCCCCTAGCTAGATGAACCAACGTCCTTAAAAAGGTGGCTGGGACAGACTGGATGCGGAATGCGGAGGACAGGGTGTTGTGACGCAGCCTGGGAGAGGCCTATGTCCAGCAGTGTACTGCGATAGGCTGAGTTGATGATGTAAAGTTACCTTCATGCTATCAAGTTTCATCATCATCACCATTTCAGCCGAAAGACGTCCACTGCCGGACATAGGCCACCCCAAACGTCACCATAAGTAATGTTTTTTTATCCTTACTAAAAATTGAAATGTGAAAGTGAATTTGTTTGTTTGTTTGTAAAGGCTCGTAGACTAGTAGGATACCCAATGTTGTGTGGCCTATGTCCAGCAGTGGACGTCTTTCGGCTGAAATGCTGGTGATGATGAAACTTGATAACATGAAGGTAACTTTACATACGTAAGATGATTCAACTTAGAATGACTTCACATTTATTTATGATGAATGTCTGGAAACACAGGATCAAGAACTACCTATCTCGCATACAACCGTACTCATAGAATTTAAAGTTTTATGTGAAAAAATGCATTGTTATACAATGTTGCCGTAATAAACAGAACTGCTAACTTAATTAAGTAATTAGTATTCCTCGCCTCGCTCCATATTATCAAGATGGATACTATCAGGAGACCTACTCCCGATTCGCTACCTTCCGACCTTGAAACCCACATCCACGCATAATGGAAGTAATTCCATTGTAGGCTGCACTCGATGCTGATCGTAATCGATTTCATTTGACATTCGGACGTCAAGTATCGATTACATCCAATGTTGACGATTACTAAGAATCGAATAATGAAAATGTACGTGGAAACTGAAATGGAATGGTTATACAGCGTGCCGCTACAGTGGCGACATTAATTTGACACACTGGTAGGGCTAGTGGCCATTACTGGCCACTAGCCCTACCAGTGGCCAGTAATGCCAGCTCAGGCATTATATATTTTTTTTATATTTTATGTAATTTTCTTTTATATGATATGTTAAGATAAATAATTATAAATTGAAAAATAAAAAAAACAAACAAACTAAATAATAAAGCTCTCTCTTTCCTTCAATTCGCCTACTCCTTACACGTTATTTGTTTTAATTTCATTGACTCGATGTTATGATCCATGACCCCGACTAATTACCTCTGTGCTACGCTGCTTGTTTGCTCCAAGATGCTATTTTAGAAAATTGTAAATGAATCAATAAATATTAATTAAATTAATATATTTTCACAAAACGTAAAGGCGAAACTGTATACGTGTGTTAAATTAATGTCGCCACTGTAGCGGCACGCTGAATAAGTTAAGAATGAACGATTTATTAGTATAGCTGCGCCCCGCGGTTTCACCCGCGTAAGTCTCGATCCCGTTGGAATATCGGGATAAAAAGTAGCCTATATGTTAATCCAGGATGTCAGCTACTTCGATACAATATTTTATCAAAATTGGTCTAGCCGTTTTTACGTGAAAGAGTAACAAACATCCATCCATCCATACTTACAAACTTTTGCGTTTATAATATTATACTATAAGTAAGATAGGATAGGATTAACAATTTAATTCTAGATAAGGTGAATAAATACATAATAAGCAGCTATACAAATACATGAGTAATGATAATTAACAGCAGTAGCCTTTGTACGACTTTTGTTACTCCAATCACTGCCGAGTATTTGAAGAAGCTCATAGAGGGTTCAGAGTTGATAAACCAGATTATGACATGTTGTTTAAATAGGTATTGTCAAATCATAAATGTGTTCGACAACGTTAAAGTGGCTGTTGCCTCTAATTACTCTGTCGTACTTGCCTACATATAAACTTCCAAAGATGAATAATGAATATGGTAAGAGAACCTGGACGTACGCCTTTCCTGCCATTCTAAATGAATTCTATATTCTATATTAGAATTCTATATTTAATGAAAAAAAGCATGAACAGTTTGATGAAATAAACAGTTTTTTTTTTTTTGTGGAATTCGAAATGGAGACTCTTGTTAGACTCATACTTAAAAATAATACTACCAGCTTATCTCTGTCCTTCTAGCCTTCTACACGGCAAAGCCTCTTCTCAAACAGAGAAGATTCGAACATTGATCGCCATTCTCATTCATTAAAATCCTACAACGTTATACAGTACCTACAAAATACAATAAAAAACCGATCAAGAGCGAGTCGGACTCGCGCACCGAGGGTTCCGTACGTAATATGATGTTGGTGATTTCTTAAAAACTGTGCTATTTAGAGACATCGTTTTATTTTTCCTGTAATCTTTACATAAATTTCTATCTATAACTTCTTTGTCTAATTTCAGATTTGCATCTATGCAAACTTCGGAGATATGGCCCCCCATATCTCCGGTACGATATGTTTTTTTACATTTTTCATCAAAAGTCGGAAATATAATATTCTATAATAAAAAAAATGTTTGAGAATGTGCGAACAGCGTTCTTTCATATAATACCCCACATGCCCTAGTAGACCCACTTTAAAGTTTACAGTCCCTTTTGCAAAAAAAATATATATTTTTTAATTTCTTTCTTGTTCGCAAAATAGTTGGGTAAACGTCATCTAAAACTATTCTAAATTTCAAGTTGATAGCATTAGTAGTTCTTGAGATATCCAGGTGTGATAGACAGACAGAGACTTAGTCTCACCATAAGGGTGCCTTTTTACCATTTTGGTACGTAACCCTAAAAAAGACAGGATTTAAACAACTCGACGTCTCTTGAAATGATCAGTAATTTTCAAGGGCTCTACTAATATTGGTGTTTTGTATGGTCATTCATATTTTCAAGCATTGAACTGACTGAATATAGTAGTTCCCCCCGCACGTGTCATGTTTGGAAAACTCATGTACCAGCGCTGAGAAAAATATTAGTACCTTTTTGGTACTATTGAACAGCTGTGTACACGAACTTTAGACATAATCTTCGTCCGTCCGTATGAGTAACTCATGGCTACTCACAACTTAACAAGTGAATGGGCACTCACGTCTGCTACCGTTAAGTTACATTAAAAAATACATACGCCTTAAACAATGAAACAATAGTTCATATTGTTTATGGACACTGAATTACGACATCGAGCTCTTGTAGTTAAGTTTCTGATGTAAGAATCAGATACTGCAGCTATATAATTAAAAAAAATATAGATTTGTATTAAAATGGGCCATGCCCACAATATGTATCTCCAGTCTGATCACAGACTACAATAGTATATAGGGTAAGTCTGATGATCATAGGGTTCCTCTACTTCTCTTTACTCAAATTTCAAAGGCTTAGGCTTAGTGCCTACTATGAATAAACCGCGTTAATGTGACCATAGAGCCGACTGCCAACGTGAGCCATTGAACAAATGTAAAGTATGACACCTGACGTTTAACAATTCCGCATACCTACTGTGCACATAAAATGGTGATGGAGTATCTCTAGTGGCTGGAAAGTCGAAGAATCAAACATAATTTTTGTAGAGCGAGGGTAATGATTCATTCTAGTGAACCTACTCAAACTATCGACTATTGACTTTTGATGCAGACAGTGGCTCTGGAAAATATCAAGCCTGAGTTAGTCGATAAATATTAGAACTACTGATCAAATAATAGGTATAAAAGATTGATACAAATGTGCAACACAACACTCTTTTACTTAACTTCTTCTTCACAAAAGGACCTAAGGCGGAGGACGCTTTTAACGTGCACGTCTTTCTACATTGTTCTCACATGTATAATTTCAACATAAATGATGTAACCAATACTATGTAATAATATTTTGATTTAAAAGAGTGTCCGTGGAGTTTCTTGCCCGTTCTTCTCCATAGGAACCTACTACGCTTTGGAATGGGCAACTAGCTTCATCTCTCTGACTGACCGACCCCTTGACAATTCAAAAGTGCCTGCAATAGGTTTATTTGAAATAAATGCTTTCCCCCTTATTCCAAAACAAGGTTTATCTTCAGACCCAGGTTTAAAACATGGAGCCATTATTGAATTTCGAACTTTATTCCGACTACGGTAAAGTTCCTAAACACAAAACTGACAACTTAGTACCGAACTAAGTTTTCAGTATTGTAAAAAGAACGGTATTTCAATAACTGTTACGTTCTTATTACAAAAACTGGCTCCATGTCAAATATAAATCTTGTTTTGTAATAAGGCGGTTTGAGTTTGAGTTTGATAGCTGAGTCTAAAATCTTGGTTGAAAGTTAAGCAGCAGCTGAATAGACCACTATTTTAATCTCCGTCACATCTATATATACTACTTAGAGAGTAACTCAAACATTGAGTATGCGTTCTTCGTCCAAGCAGTAGCTTTTCAAATGTCAAGCTCTGCCATTTATAGGGTTTTGTAATTCGGATCACGAACTAGGAAGCATGCCGAGTACGTTGCATAATCCTATTAAATATAATATAGGGACAATATTACAATAAGGTACCTTGCGCTTTTGATATTGAAGAACCTGCTAAGTATTCTGCTTAAAAAGGAAAATTAATTGCTATGCAAATTGACTACCAACTTAAATGGTTCGTAGGTATATTCAAATCACAACTGTCATTCTTTGATAGTTGTATGATATAGCTATATCTTGTTCTTAGAGCTTTATTATGTAACATGCCAAATTGACGTAGGGTGTCCATTTTGCTTAACAATAAATTTTCCGGACTGTACATTTCCAATACCGCATAATATACTGCTATCGCTGCTCGAACGTATTCTTTACGTGATACATACTCAAGCTTCGTTTGGATTCAAAATCAGAATATCAGTAGCCGATTATAGACTAAATCTATAACTTACTAAAATCGAGATCGTGCTTGAGCATTGTTCTAGAATACTGACCATAGACCAAGAAGATTTAAAGGCTCGTACAAACCAGCGCTGCTTGTCACGCGTCCCGACACCGGTAGAACAATTTTTATGAAAATTTCATGGTAGTTGTTCTACTGGCCGGCTGCACAAGATCAAGAATTCAAAATCAGAACGCATCAGTGCTGCCAATACACGGAAACAAAAATAACCCCCGGAAGCGCGTAGAAAATAATTAGCGGTCGACCGAAATTGGATGCGTTCCGTTTTAAGTTACGTAACTAAACCGATTGTTATCTGTTACATCATAAGATGAGCAGTGTGTGAACCGGATTGAGAAATTACGTTCCAATCTGCACAGAATCGGCCATTGTTATATGCTACTGTATCTATTGTACATTCGGTGGTTTAAGAATGCTTAGAATATTTAATGAGTTCACGCTTGTCACCACTAAAGTAGTGGGATATTAATGTTCATTAGCATGTTCACATAGTAAGTTTTAATGTATCTTTTGTGTTCATTTCTGTTTTGCTGACCTAGATATTAAATAAAAACACAGCAAGCCACTAGGTGCTTCTTGATCTGTCTCTGTCGGCTTGGCATGACTGGTCATCAGCCGATCACCGTCATATCCGCTTATATCCCACGTACGGTTCGGAAGATCCCATTTCTCTCACCAAGGACTTAATTGCCCTCTTCTGTATGATTGACTCCGTTTTCTTAGCAGGAGATCTCAATGCCAATTATTCCCTTGGAACAGCACGACCTCTCTACCAAAGGTAGGATTGTGTTTAGCCTAGGTGCCATCCTCAACTTCAATGTCATCGCTCCAATGAATCCTACCCTTTTCCCTGGCGATCCCGAAATCAGCTTCCCGATGTACTCGATGTAGCGCTGCTCAAGAATGTAAACCACTGAGATGACGCGCGAGCTCACTTCGATTCCAGCCAGGCTCTTCCGCCCAAAGTGATAACCGACTGGACGAAAGTAAGCGAAAGAGTGAAATCGGCCACGTCGCCTCACTTGGACACCAATCCCGACCACATAGTGTCAGTTGGAGACACGACGGGTGCAACCAACCCGTATACAACTTTTTCGCCGTAGTCAGCCATACTCAGAAAGCGGCCGAACATTCGGCCGGTACTTAGGATTTATCTTCGGAGTAGACCCCAGTTTAGTGAAAGCGTAAACATCTTACTTCCTTATAATTCATAAATAAAATAATTATGAAAACGATTAGCTAATCTTTATCAATAACGGCCTTCCCAATGACCTACGTTACGTCACATCCGATTATCATAACGGATGCATTCAATACTATGCTAATTTATGTTAATCTTTAAATGGTTTTACAGAAAATTATATTATTGAATACAAATATGGGCATGATATAATAATTTAAACATAAAACTGTGAATTTATAATTGACTATCTCTGCAGACTTACTAAGGATTGTATTTTTGTGAGATAAATTGAAATTCTTCCAAATAATAGCCAAACTTTTGCGAATTATAGCACTGGTAATAGAAAGTCCGCCAAAGAAATTAAAATGGAAAATAAGTTTAAAAAAAGTGCCAAACAGCCCGAGTACCTACTACCGACAAATAGGACAAATTGCTCTAATCTTTTTCTCCCTCTAAGAATCGCTACCTATCTGAATTCTACTACATTTTCTAGGAATCAGATAGACCAATGTGCACACCGGATGGCTGAACATTGCAACCGCGAGCCCAACGCGAAAAGCACCTTTATTAGGTAACCCTAAAACAAATCAGCACCCCTCAGGCCCCAACCCAGATAGCTGTATAAAAACCAAAATCATGCGGAATCTAGAGTTAGAGTAGATTACTTATTCTCTTGGGAGGAGCCACGCCGAGCCCTCATCTCAGGAGTAGGCAGTTACCTATCGCGGCCGGCCGTGGTCGAATCGATGGTCGGCAGTGAGGAGTCCTGGGACGCGGTGGTGTTCTTCTGTGAAACAGTCGTGTCGCAGAAGGAGGCTGCGGAAAAGGAGCGGGAGATCTCGTCCGCTCACCCGGCCTGCAGCAGACGCACTGGGCGTCGGTGGAGGGCCGATAACGCCCTCCTCCAGCCAGTAAATGGGTCCAGGGACGGCGGACTTGGGGACGTCCGCCGCCCCCTATCAGATTGAACCCGAGGTGGCGGCGCGTAGTGTTCCACGCACGCCCCTGTCAGACGTCGCGGGGGGGGTTAGACACCTCACCCCCCAGACTTGAGGTGACCCGCAGAGGCGGGCCGGCACTAGCCGGGGATTGCGGAAGTAATAACAGATCCCAAGATCCCCGGTGCAAGTGTGGGAGGGGAACACTGGGGTGGTTTTTAGTCAGTAAGAGTCTGGCAGACCCCTCCGCCCGCCCCAGGGCGGAGGACATCCATGAGGATTTTCCAACCCGTGATCAAAAAAAAAAAAGAAAAAAGATTACTTATTCTGTGGCTTGTTACAAAAGTAACGAGTAAACAAAAGTAAAGTAAAGTCTAAAGAAAACCTGTTCAGGTTAAATTCTACGCAGTCAAGAGTAACACATTCATCTGTAGTTACTATAAGTATAGATTATTTAGTTATTCAGAATTAAAATAATAAATACATAAATAGCAATAAATACCTAAATATTTAATAAAAATAACAAAATTATACTTAAGCTAACTTAACTATGTTAGAAGCAGATTGATTCCGTTGACTGGAGCTCTGCGAAATATTGCTAAATGAGTGCCATTTAAATAACGCTACACAATCTATAATACACTAGTCAAACCTCATCTAGACTATTTAATCCAAGTGTGGGGACAGGCCGCTAATACACATCTTCATGGCCTACAAGTAACGCTAAACAAAGCAATCAAAGTTCTTTTTAACCGACTTCCAAAAAGGAGGAGGTTCTCAACTCGGCGGTATGTTTTTTTTTGTGTTTGTTACGCGATTACTTCGTCAATTATGAACCGATTTTGAAAATTCTTTTTTGTTTGAAAGGGTATACTCCCGAGGTGGTTCCATTGCCACCAAATCAGAATCTGATGAGGGGATCCAATGGAAATCGAGGGAAATCCTCAAATTTTATATGCAAACCTATAGCGATTTGGGTATTTTTTATAGTAACTCGTGCATTTGCTCACGGAAAGCACCATTTGGTGAAGTGGAACTGATGATGGAGACCACAGATGGCCACCGGATCAATATAATAATGAGTACCTATTTAACGGGTTGCGATTAAGCAATTTATGCTCGTCACTATGCATATGGTGAGTGGCAGTTCTCCTGGTTCTTCCCAGGAGAACTCGTCAACAATCAACGTTCCAGCATCGGGAAAAGCAATATTTCGTAAAAGGTGATGAGCAGTTAACATTAGGCTATTGTAACTTAGATAAATTCAAAACTGACCCACTAAAAGTGAAAAATACAAAAAAAATAATAACCGACTACCAAAACTAACACTACAAAGTGAAAAATAACTTTAATTTCGGA
This sequence comes from Tiliacea aurago, assembly GCA_948098905.1. Lineage (NCBI taxonomy): Eukaryota > Metazoa > Arthropoda > Insecta > Lepidoptera > Noctuidae > Tiliacea > Tiliacea aurago. The sequence continues at coordinate 28,246,979 of OX402577.1, read as the reverse complement.
AGTCGGTGGCAAAAAACTCAAATACAGATCCAAAGACACCGACTTCCGAAATTAAAGTTATTTTTCACTTTGTAGTGTTATTTTTGGTAGTCGGTTATTATTTTTTTGTAAAAAGTTTTTTAATTACAATTACTTAACACCAACGAAAGACATAATTTTTATTTAACCTTAAAGAATTACATATTTACCACACATACTAATAAAGAAAATTTTAACAAACAAAATACACTCACAAATCACCTTCAATAACAAAACTCACCACTACTACACCAGGAATACGGATAGTATAGAACTGCGTTCAGTTAGGACATTGTACGGAAGAAGAACTATTCAGTTTGTGGGAGCGCAGCTTTATAATAATTTACCAAAAGAAATAAGAGATTCTTCATCAATAAACATTTTTAAGAATAGGTTAAAGTTGTATTTGTCTAACCAACAATAATAAATCATTACTATAATAATATGTACCTACTCGATAGTTTGAACGACAATTATGTTTATTATTTAAGATATTTTTTGTTTAGTTTCTCATATTTAAGTGAACTATGTAAGTATGTTCTTTTTTGAGAAATAAATTTCTTTAAACCGAACTTTTGTCGGCCATTTTGTCGGCGTGATCCTTATGTGGTATACAGACAAAATGGTAAAATAAATTTTTTTTTAGGGTACCTATTACACGTAAAGTGGAGATAATATATATTTTTTCTCGTCTATTGCATGATGTGGGGTATTGTTGGATAGAGCGTTCAAAAATATTTTGGCTCTGTCAAGGCCATTTTTCGATTCAGATCCGTTTGCGCTTTAAAGTGTCCCGTCCCACACTGCCAGATAAATGGTTGTTTTAGGATATGTGAAAAAATTCATGGCAATAGTACATACAACGAAATTAAAAGGAAAACTATCAGAGCTAAGTAGGCTTTACAAGTTAACGAGTTACAGTCGACCAACTTACATTTGCAGTTGGACAATTGACCATGTCGTATATCGTATGTATGAGAGAACATGTTTTTCAACTACAATGTTAATGTTAAGTTTGTTTTTGGGATAAATAAATAAAAAAAATATTTTGGGTGTCATAGACCCATAGAAACCTTAACCTAGACTATTATTGATCGAAGCCTAGTACAATTTTATTTGCCATGCCTCGCCACACCTACACAAGACATGACCCACTGCTTCTGAAAGGGACAGTCAAAACGTACAGCTATTGCGTTCAGAATGCCGTTGTTGCTACCCCGTATACGCCCCAGCAGGGAAGCTGCATGATGGCCTGGAAACCATCAGTGCGCGCTTCAGCAAACATCTCAGACGCGCTGCACCGCCACGCCAATGTAACCCAGATATTGAAAACCTTGAACCTGCTTAAAAACCAAATAGTATTTTTTTTTTTGGATAAGTTCATCCCAATTACGGAACCCTTCAGTGTGCCTGGTCCGACACGCACTTGGCCGGTTTTTCACTTTTTGAACAGACTTGAAGAAAACTGACATCAACCCGAAAGTAGATCTTGAACTCTTGATGTCAGTGTTTTAAAATAAAATACTAATAATGACATCACACTATAAAACAATAATTAAACAACCGAACGTCACTGTTAAGGGTTCTACATACTGGCGCGACTTGTTGCGCGACGCGACACCAGTAGAACAATTTCCTTGAATTTTTCATAGAATTTGTTCTACCGGTGTCGCGTCGAGCGACATGTAGAAGCCTTTAAGGTCAAGAGTAAAAAAGTGACTATAGTGAACTGTGTCAATGTCTACATGAGTCTGTAATAATGACGTGGTAATAATGGCAGCTGCGTGCGCGCATCATTTGCGGCGAATGCACGTCAATTTGTTATCTAATGTGTTTATCATTATAGACTTCATGGAACGTTTTAAAGATGCACGAATTTCTAAAGAGATGAAAGACAACACATTTGGGTGTACAACCATATCAGTCAAGGACTTCTGCATCCACACGGTCAGAATTGCTGGCAGTATGCTTTTCATATGAATTGCGAATTTGTGACTAATTTGTAGGATTCATCTTTCTTCCCCTTAAGCAACACTGAAGTCATGAAGCACATAAAGCTTTAGGTCGCCCGGGGCGCCAGTGACTGGAGGGCGCCGGGGAATGCAGGGTGCTGCGCGTGCCTGCTTAATTTGAATATCTATCTCTATCGATCTAAAGAAAATCTAAATTCAGCGTATTACTTAATTTTAATGACTTATCTCTTAGGAGTGAGTATGAGTATTCAGCATTTATCTACCACGACAGCTGTCATTTTGTTGCTTGTCTTGTCGTATCCTCGTATCCCTCACTAACTTATTTAGGATGGCAGAGAGACGGACTGCGCGACATTGTTTTTAATTTTGTTTCGTGACTAACTGACACACAATTTAAATAGGTACGTACCTACATTGTTTAGATAATGACTGGGAAAAATATGTTATTATTAATCATAATAAATACCTACATGTTTGTAGTTTTCTATTAATTCAATAACAAATAGGTAATTTAAACATTTAACTTTTTATGGTGTACATAATAAAGAGTTGTAGCGGCATCAACATCGCCACATGCGAACTACGCGTCACACTGACGTCACGCAAAATCCTGCATCGCGCAAGCAGAGTTTACCGTGCGACTAGCAATACAACATCCCGACATCAATCGTTGGGCTGTTGCCCACCAGACACAACACCTGTCTGGTCGGAGGATCCTCCCTTTTCTATAGAGGATGAGTGAACTTTACACCCTGTTTCTCATACCTCTAAAGAGTATTCTATTCTATTATACGGTAAAATGTTATAATATAATTCCTCCCCACATACTTCAACTGAATGAGACGAAATTCAAATCTTGTATAAAACGCACACTATGCAAGCAGGCATACTATAATTTGGGGGATTACATCGCTGATAAAAATGCTTGGCTCAATGCTGGTCCAGCTCCACAACCTCAACTAATTGATTAACATTTGAAAATACTGTTGGAGCTGCTGAAGATTTCAAAAACTATCTTTGCTTTGTATAAATTCAATCTCTTAGTATTATATAATTGCATAGCACATGTGTGAGCACTATGTACTTACTATAAAGCTACCATTTACTGAGTACTTCTTTCATTGACTTGAATGTGCCCTGGCGGCTGAGAGTATGTCATGCTCACTGTAATGTCTCGCTGATGGTGGCGGGTGTGTTGGATCATTTAGCTCCCTTCAAAATAGTTGAGTTGAATGGTGCTAATCCATGCGTCATGTTCGTGAACGGGCGCCATCAGTAGGGACTGGTCATCTCTTAGCGGCCTTGGCTTATTTTAATTTAAGTTTTGAATTGTTTTTTTTTAATATTTTTGTTACGGACGCCTTTGACGTTTTGCATCGTTCTCACATGTTTAATTTCAACACGAATGATGTAACCAATATTTTGTAACCATATGTTAATTTAAAAGAGTGTCCGTGGAGTTTCTTGCCCTTTCTTCTCCATAGGTACCTACTACGCTTTGGAATGGGCAACTAGCTTCATCTTCATGACTGACCGACCCCCTTGACAATTCAAAAGTGCCTGTAATTGGTTTATTTGAAATAAATGCTTTGAGTTGAGTTGAGTTGAGGTACAAAATTTTAAATACTTCAGTATTGTTAAATGAAATATAAACGGGAGCCAAATGTATGACTCTCCCGGCCTAGATGGTTTCCGCCCTGAGCACATTCCTAAGTATCTAAGTATATTTAATTTATCTCTAACTATAGTTAAGCACTAAAACTACATCCAGACTAATCTTATCACAGTAAAGGTTGCAATTTGCAATACGAGTACGTAACAAGTAAGAGGTTGTCGGTTTATCAGCTACAGCGAAACAACCGCTCAATTAACTCGCAGGACTTATTCGGTGAGATAAGCTACGACTCGTACTCTAGGATATCAATGGTTATTCCAAAGATATTACTTATATTATAATATCATTGGGTTATTCCTAGTTTCCTACTTTTGCAATTGCTATCAATAAATTAACCGATTTATTGAGATACGGGACATTTTACAGATTAGGCACAGCGGACACTGGCTGCCCGGTGGTATTTGTTGACAGGCCTACACTATCCACCCATACCTATTAACACTGTAATTTGGAAATATTGTAAAAGTTAATTATTTTATCTTTAAAAGACTAACGGGTTCCGTTTGGTACCGGACGTAAAGAATAGCACCATCCCATTTCTTCCCGTGGGTGTCGTAAAAGGCGACTAAGGGACTTACTAGAGAATGAGCAGCAACGCTCTCTATGTATTTTAACACCATACTGCGATCGCCAACCCGCCTGCCAAGAGTGGCGATTATGGCAAATACCCCCCCTTTTTGGCCGAGGTCTATGTCCAGCAGTGGACGTCTTTCGGCTGAAATGATGATGATGAAAAGACTAACCGTGGAGTTTCTTGCCGGCTCTTCTCCATAGGAAACGACCAATTGGAACCGTGCACCTAGCTTCTGACGTTTCATAAGTTTATGTGAATTAAAATATTTTTACTTGATTTTAATATCGGTTAGATTTAACCCAAACGCAAACGTACTTTAAGAACAGCAGTCATTGGAGATAAAAAGAGTGTATTCCCGTTGTCCCCGTATGCCATATCCCCGTCACGGGGACAGCGGGACGTGATTAAATTTATTTCCCGTTGTCCCCATAACGTACGAAGTAAACCTTTTCCAACCGTGCCGCGGGGGCGGCTGGCGAGTGCCAGAAACATATTTTTGAATGTAAAATCAGACCACGGGGACAACGGGAAGTATTTTTTAAATATTTGGCGTACGGGGACAACGGGAATACACGATAATAAGTTAAATTTAATTGAAATATCCCGAGTTAAAGGTCCAATAGCCCAAAACAGACAGTAAACAGACTTTATTCTTTGAATTTTCTTTAAATATGTGGTCAGGCCATTAGACCATGTACAAGCATCTTAATATATAACGTCATTACTGTACAGTCACCCACACTAGGTAGAGTAATGAACTAATGACAGTGAAAATTGCATCCGCACGCGGTTTCCCAAGTCATCGCATTTTATGGTTTTTATTTGCACCTGGTGTTGATTCTAGAGATCACAGTTATAGCTCTCAAGTGTGATACTTTCATGCTTTTTAGGGTTCCGTACCTCAAAAATAAAATACGGAACCCCTATATGATCACTCGTGTGTCTGTCTGTCTGTCCGTCTGTCACAGCGGATTTGTTCCGAATCTATAGGACTGATTAAGTTAAAATTTGGTACACATATAAATTTATGTGACCCAAACACGGACGTGTAACGTAATTAAATTAATTTTAAATATGAGGGTCACTTTTGGGGGGCAAATTAGAAAATTTAAAAAAAATTGGAAACTGTACCGTGTTACATAACAAATAAAAGGTCTTGTTGTGAGGGTCTCAAATATGTTTCTATTTCATCATTTTAAAATGATTTAAGAAAATTGATGAAAATTAACCCTTATTTCCGAAACTACTGAGCTAAAAATTTCGAAAAAAAAAATACAGAAAATAGTTATTTATCTTATAGATTACAGGAAAACGTGTAAGAAGTCTATGGTGTTAAAATAACATGGTAAATCTCTCAATATTTTGCATACAAACTTACATTTGCGGTTGGAATGTACGGGCGAATATGTTTTTCAACGATAATATCGTTGAAAAACATATTCGCAATGTTAAGTTTGTTTTTGGGATAAATTCATCTAAACTACGGAACCCTGTGCGTAAAACTGTGATGTTTAGGTACCTAAGTATATTTTACCTATCTCCCCGTCATTATCTTTTTATCAGGCCTACATATTAGATGAAAGGATTAGAACCTTACCAAGGATTAGAACCAAGACTGTAGAGAGCATACACTGCAAATGCCTCTAAAGATGATACAACCTAGGCGCCATAGGTATACTCATCATCATGATCATTTCATCCGAAAGACGTCCACTGCTGGACATAGGCCTCCCCCAAGCACCGCCACTTCGACCAGTTCTGAGCTTCCCGCATCCAGCGGATACCTGCGGCCTTCACAAGGTCATCGGCCCACCTTGTAGGAGGCCTTCCAACGCTACGTCTTCCGGTACGCGGTCGCCCTTCCAGAACCTTTCGGCCCCATCGGCCATCAGTTCTGCGAGCAATGTGCCCTGCCCACGCTTCAATTCCTCGGGCTATGTCGGTTACCTTGGTTCGCCTGCGGATGCCTTCTTTTCTGATTCGATCACGTAGGGAAACTCCAAGCATAGCCCTCTCCATTGCCCTTTGGGTGACTTTTAGCCTTCTGATAAGGCCTATTGTGAGCGACCACGCATAGGTATAGTAAAGGCTTACATTTCTAAATAGAAACCTGTCCAACGCTCCAACCACTAAGGAAGAAGATCCTATATGTTCTCCAAAGCAGTCCCGACATCTCATGAATGTAAAACATAAAAACAAACAGACACGCATAAATAATTACTGAAGGTCCTTCCATAAGGGAGAATAACGTGGTCCCCATACTTAGCTAGGCAAAACAAAGATCTTTATGAGTCAGACGTGCACAACATTGTGGCACGTCTCAAACACTTGCAGTCAGAGATAATAAACATGTGCTTGTCAATATCTACTAATAGGATGACAAATATGCAGGTTGTGATTGGAAGACACAATGAGAGGAAAATTCCAATGACAAGAATTTGTGGAGGAAAATCTTAATCATTTATTTCACATAAGCCTACATGGGCACTTATGAAACGTCAGAAGCTAGGTGCACGGTTCCAATGGGTCGTTTCCTATGGAGAAGAGCCGGCAAGAAACTCAACGGTCACTCTTTTAAAAAAATAAAATTGGCTTTTACAATGTTTTCAAATTACAGTGTTAATAGGTATGAGAGGACAGCGTAGGCCCATCAAAAATACCAGGAACTTAACAAAATAGAAAATGGTCTACAGATCTACAGTCTAATAAGCCTACAACGTCCTCACATTGACAAAAAAAAACAATTTAAAATATGATTAAAATAATAAAATATAAAATAAATAAATAATAAAATAATGTTATCAAACAAACGAATTTATTGAATGAACACGAAAGGAAAGCAGAAAGAGGTGTTGATGCTGTATGTTCTACTCGGTATTCTGACTATGGCATGTCCTGTCATGGAAGGGTTCGGGTCTACTCATAACAATGTCACCTTTTTCATTGCGAATCAAAATAATTGACAACGAATTGTATGTAAAGTCCATTTCACGAAAGAAGTCCCGCGGAAATAAGTGGAACTAATTATTATTATACGCTAAGTTAGCAACATTCCTAAAATAACCCATGCCTGCAGCGCCACGTCTGCGGGACTTCTTTCGTGAAATGGACTTTAATTGTATTGTATTCTTTATTTTGTTTTTTAAACAGTTTTAAATGTTATGAGTTTGTCCAGATTGTGATTAATATAATTAATTGCAAATTTGACCATGACATAATGTACCTGGCTATATTATTATTAATTGACTTCATTTTAATTTCTGTTTTGTTTTGTTGACATTATTTTGTTTGTATTAATATTTTAATTTATGTAATAATTTGCACGCCGTAAGGTAGACTGTAGCCGATCTCATTAATTTATGTACAACATCATATACCTGTACCTACATTCATAGCAAATAAAGTACAGATTCTGATTCTGATTCTTTTCCTATCTAAGGATCGTGGGCTCGTGGGATCGTGGTAAACAGATAGCAAAGCAAGCAGCTTTGTATGAGTATAAAGAAACTTTCCAAGCACTGGCATCAGTACAAACAAAGGATCTAGCTTAACATTTGAAACATGCAAACAAGCCAAGCTGCCAGTACTTAATGCAGAGCCACAGATGCCCCTTGTTACTCACAGCACGATCTGTTATTTATACATGCGCCCGCGCATTTACATAACAATTTAGCGCATTACCGACGTCACTTGCACGACTTAAGGACTTGAGAAGCATTCTTGACATGCGATGAGGAAAATCCTTTGCGATATATTTGTTAAGATTTGTATCTACTTATGATGGTACACACTATCGTGCTGTGTTGTCTGAAATCTTCAGTACTATGTCACTGAAAGCTGATGAGCATCACACACATCAGAATACCAATTTTAAAAGTTGAGAACTGGTCGTCGATTAAGTATAAGAAAAAGCAACAATGAATGAACACAGAAGAAGGTAAAATAAAGAGGCGGGGGGTCTACAGAGGGGGGAGGGGGTATAATTATGCACCCAACTAAACACATATTCATCATCATCGTCATCAGCATTTCAGCCGAAAGACGTCCACTGCTGGACATAGGCCTCCCCTAAAGGGGGGGGGGGTTGCCATAATCGCCACACTTGGCAGGCGGGTTGGTGATCGCAGTATGGTGTTAAAATGCATAGTGAACGCTGCTGCACATTCTCTAGTAAGTCCCTTAGTCGCCTTTTACGACACCCACGGGAAGAAATGGGATGGTGCTATTCTTTACGTCCGGCACCAAACACATATTAATAATTTATAATAATATTGAATTGCTTGAATTTTATTGTTACTTAGCCCTCTTCTTCTCTCCTAACAGGGCCCGACAGGGTCCATATTGATCTTTTACTTTTTTATACCATCTAATAATACATATATGGAATGCAATAAAGAATTAAGAATTGAGGTAGTGTTCATATCGAGCAGCACATAATTCCATCTAACCTTTGGTATAAGACACATAAAATCTAGAAACCCAGAAGTCACCCTCATCTAGCGCTGGTCAACTAAGCACTACACGTAACGGTTAGGAAAGGATAACCGCACAACAATACAGTTTAAAAACCCGTCATCTTTGACGGATTGCAGGGTAATAATAACACCATAGGTATACCCTAAATTGAATTCGAAATTTTTGCTCGCGAAGGAGGAGGCGGAACGCGTGAGGGTGAGGCAGGGTTCGCGCCCTCACGCCCTTAGCCGCCGCAGGAGACGCCCCGGGCGTCGGGAGTCGCTAGCTGATTTCCGGCCACCGTAGGCGCGGGCCTGCAGACAGTGAGCGATGGGTACTATGGGTAGCTCGCCGCCCGATTTGGACCAGGCCCGGATCGACGGCGCGTAGTGTTTCACGCGCGCCTCAAAGAGATGTCAGCACCAACTGACGGGGTCCGTTAGGGCCAATGCCTGCCAGGGTTGCGAGTTTGTCCGAAAGGGATATCGTGGCCCTGACACACAGGCAACGGAAGGAACACGGGTGGGTTTTAGTCAGTAAAAGTCTGACACGCCCTCCCGCTCAGCTCAGAGCGGGAGAAGTTATTTGATAATTTCCCAACCGAAAAAAAAAAAAGAAAAGGGTAACAATAACACCATAGGTACACCCTAAAAATCCAGACAAAACTGCAAATTACATTACATATAACTATGCAGAAATAGAACTAGATTTCGATATAAAACAAGATCTCAACCATTTCGTAAAGCCACTTCCTCTCATCCTACCTGCTACCGACGCAGGCAGTCACAATGTTACCGGCACACAATTTATCACTGTAATCAGAGCATCACAACGCGATTCCACTAAAATTGCGCGTAATCTCAGTTTAGTTGCGTAAAATGTTTTACAACTTTATAAACACACTACTATAATCCATTCTAAACCCTATTTATACTGTGTTATGGGTGCTATGTGCACATTTTAACTGCATAATAAGTGCTATTAGTATGTATTACGTGAACTACTGCTCGTGACATTTCGTACGGTATCGCCCCCCATTCAGATCTAAACCACTTATACAGGATGTTAAAGTAACTGCGTGCCATAGCTTAGGGGTAGGTTCAGTATCGATAAAGGAATCCAGAAAAAATAAAAAATAAATAAAAAAACATAAACAAAAAATTTCATTAAACATAAAAATAAATAAAAATGACTCTCTTCGTACTTTAACGGGCTTAGGATCGTCAAATGAAATAATCTTAATTATAAACGATTGTTATTTTAAGTTAGTAGGTAGGTACTGAATTAGGTTGATCTTGCAATTTTTTTTTTATTTTCTTGTTTTTTTTCCTGGGTTTCTTTATCGATACTGAAGCTTTAAGCTATGGCACGCAGTTACTTTAACACCCTGTATATGTAACTTGTAATAGGTACCATAGTTTTCACGAAACTTGTATAATATTATTTAATTGTATGTAATTTCAGTGAAGATATTTCAAACATTTTGATTACTTGTAGTGTAACTATCTTAATTGGTGTTTTTTTTTTTTCTAAAGACATGTGTAATTAGGAACGCTAGAATAATGTCCTTTCTAAAAAGATTACACAAGTAGTCATATTTTATAAAAGAGGTCGTTGAACGGTTGCACTGCATCCGATCCTAATCAGAGAAAGTCGCACAGATCATGAAACACTGTTTGATGCACATTTAACACACAATTAACACAACCATCCACTAGAATTCACTAGATCCTTCGAACAATCGAAGACTAGATCCATATAAGTGGGCGTCCAAGCAAAAAGGGTCTAGTTCTCGCCATTTAGTTTCAGAGTTATACGCGGTTTTGTAAAGTTGGGTGAAAAAATTACATTTTGCGATTTTAATTGATTATTAATTAATGCTCAATTATTGGGCGGGAAAGACACATAGTAATTTGCTTTCCTCTCTAGGGCGTAAATAAATTTTAAAAATAGAACTAAATTTAGTTAGGTACCTAATCGGCTACGAAAATTTAAAAAAAATTAAACGATTAAAATAAAAAAGTGCTACGGTCTTGTGAGTGCATAAACAGCCAGTATGATTAAAAAAAATACCTATTAAGCGGGACAGCCCGCGGCGCGCGGCGGTGCGCGGTGTGTTCCATGTTTAAAATTTAAAAAAGACAATATAAGTTGACGGGGTACTAACTCTGTAAGCTGCACCGAAATTCAAAACCTCGGTCTTAAAGACTAATATTTGATTAATTAATAAAAATGAGTTCAAGCGATTCTGAAAGGTTCACCCCAGATTCGGTTAAAGACGAGGCAACTACAGTAATCGAAAATCTTTTGCCAGAAATTTCAAAGGAAAGATATTGAAATAGATGTACTTATACAATGATTTTATGAAGTGGCAAGCAACCAAGAATATAAACTATTTTAGAAAAACTACTATTTCTTACTTTCCTTATAATCGAAATGAAAAGTAGAGTGTTTAACACGGGTGAAAGTCACCAGTTCCTTTCGACCCTCGTTTAACAATCTACTAATTCTCAAATAAAACAAATGAGCCAGTTTTAAATATATTTTCTAAATCCTTATTATCAATTGACTATTCTAGATATACCGAATCTAGTCCTGACTACTGAACCCTTTTTCCTTGGACGTCCACATGTAAACATCATTATTTTTAGTTTATAATGCGAAACCTGAATATACGAGTAGTTTGTACAGAATAAGGAACTGAGTCGATTTCAATAATTTGGTGATTTTAACATGGTGTCATGTTATATTTTGTCCGAAAAATGTGTGTGATGGAAAATATTATCACCATTTAATTACTTACAATACAATCGTCGTACGATTAGGTACAGTCGAGTTCATTAATATATTAGCCCTTTCAGGCTTCAAAAATATATGACCGTCAAAAAAAATCATAATATTGTGACAACTATAAGCATCATTAAATTGTGGTCAAGATTTCGATTCATTAATATGTGACTGGTTTTTCTCAGTAACATGTATACAGCCAAAAGCACATTATTATATGAACAACATTAAGATCATATTATCTGAACATTGTAGGATTCACAATTATGTATGCACACATGAATACAATAATATCTAAACACAAGTAAATGTAATTCAAATTCAACCTTATTACTTACGTCATAAAGATAATTTTAATAGCAATCTTAAAATTGCATGGTCAAGGAGTTTGCAACATTATTTATCACTGGCTAGATTAACTTCAAATGACGTTATGTTTTTCTAATTACTGGAAGATAGTACTGGAAGCTAGTACTGGGAGCTAGTACTGGAAGATAGCACTGGAAGATAGTACTGGAAGATAGCACTGGAATATAGTACTGGAAGTTAGAACTGGAAGATAGTGCTGGAATATAGTACTGGAAGTTAGTACTGGAAGATAGTACTGGAAGATAGTATTGGGAGCTAGTACTGGAAGGTAGCACTGGAAGGTAGCACTGGAAGATAGAACTGGAAGATAGTGCTGGAAGATAGAACTGGAAGATAGTGCTGGACGATAGTGCTGGAATATAGTACTGGAAGTTAGTACTGGAAGCTAGTACTGGGAGCAAGTACTGGAAGCTAGTACTGGGAGCTAGTACTGGAAGATAGTACTGGCAGCTAGTACTGGGAGCAAGTACTGGGAGCTAGTACTGGAAGATAGCACTGGAAGATAGTACTGGAAGATAGCACTGGAATATAGTACTGGAAGTTATAACTGGAAGATAGTGCTGGGAGCAAGTACTGGAAGCTAATACTGGGAGCTAGTACTGGAAGATAGCACTGGATGATAGTACTGGAAGATAGCACTGGAATATAGTACTGGAAGTTATAACTGGAAGATAGTGCTGGAAGATAGTATTGGGAGCTAGTACTGGAAGTTAGTACTGGAAGATAGTACTGGAAGATAGTACTGGAAGCTAGTACTGGGAGCAAGTACTGGAAGCTAGTACTGGAAGATAGTATTGGGAGGTAGTACTGGAAGGTAGCACTGGAAGGTAGCACTGGAAGATAGAACAATACACTTACTGTATTAGTACAGTAGTAGTAGTACAGTACTTCCAGCACTATCTTCCAGTTCTATCTTCCAGGGCTACCTTCCAGTACTAGCTCCCAATACTATCTTCCAGTACTATCTTCCAGTACTAACTTCCAGTACTATATTCCAGTGCTATCTTCCAGTACTATCTTCCAGTGCTATCTTCCAGTGCTATCTTCCAGTACTATCTTCCAGTACTATCTTCCAGTACTAACTTCCAGTACTATATTCCAGCACTATCTTCCAGTTCTAACTTCCAGTACTATATTCCAGTGCTATCTTCCAGCACTATCGTCCAGCACTATCTTCCAGTTCTATATTCCAGCACTATCTTCCAGTTCTATCTTCCAGTGCTACCTTCCAGTGCTACCTTCCAGTACTAGCTCCCAATACTATCTTCCAGTACTATCTTCCAGTACTAACTTCCAGTACTATATTCCAGCACTATCTTCCAGTTCTAACTTCCAGTACTATATTCCAGTGCTATCTTCCAGTACTATCTTCCAGTGCTATCTTCCAGTACTAGCTCCCAGTACTAGCTTCCAGTACTATCTTCCAGTAATTAGAAAAACATAACGTCATTTGAAGTTAATCTAGCCAGTGATAAATAATGTTGCAAACTCCTTGACCATGCAATTTTAAGATTGCTATTAAAATTATCTTTATGACGTAAGTAATAAGGTTGAATTTGAATTACATTTACTTGTGTTTAGATATTATTGTATTCATGTGTGCATACATAATTGTGAATCCTACAATGTTCAGATAATATGATCTTAATGTTGTTCATATAATAATGTGCTTTTGGCTGTATACATGTTACTGAGAAAAACCAGTCACATATTAATGAATCGAAATCTTGACCACAATTTAATGATGCTTATAGTTGTCACAATATTATGATTTTTTTTGACGGTCATATATTTTTGAAGCCTGAAAGGGCTAATATATTAATGAACTCGACTGTACCTACTGCCAAATTATTATCAATGAGCGCAAGACGACCCTGGAGGCGCGGGGGCGCCGCGCCGTTAGCATGTTTTTGTACGGACAACCCGGTAACATAACAACCTTATAGCTTTATGATATTTCATGATACAGTTTTGAAATTTTGTACATAGATTCTTTACATAAAAATACTAGTCATGTGTTTCGGGTTTCGCTAAACTAAAATTAATATTGTATATACATATTATTATACACATTTTCTTCGCTGCTTTACCAAAATATTCCGAAAATATATGATTAGTGGTAAATTGAACGAAGCACTCAAGCAACTCCCAAGTAGCATTAGAAGCTGTATACAAGTTATATTTAAGTTCGTTTTCATACTAGAAACTGTATATTCAGGCTGCATAAAGGCTATATAAGCGCTTATACAGTCCATAAAAGCAAAAAACCAGCCAAATGCAGTATCAAGTTATACCATAATAACACTTAAAACTGTAATAAATAACTAATCACAAGCAAAATACAGCTTATATACAGGTATAACTAGATGGACTGACCCGCTTTAACGATAAAACCAGATTGAAGTGTCACAAAATACTTAAAGTTGTACAGTAGAGTTTAAATTTTCTGTTTAGGCACCCTAAGCTTACAGGATCAACCCTTAACAAAGATTTTATACAGTTTGAGCATAACTCATAAATCCCTCTTACAAAGACAAAATATTTTTTGACTCTTTTACGTCTCTAAAAGAACTCAAAGTTCTATATAGGCTGGTATATTGATGTTGAAAATGCTTGCGTGCTGCTTGGGTTTGTAAAAACAACTAAGTACTGAAGTATCTAAATAGATGCTAAATAATTCGTGGGCAATACACGACAATGCGGAAAACTGTTCATTGCAGATTCCACATCCGCAAATAGCTGATTCACAACTCGGCCCCACACAGTTTTGATAGCCCTCAAAGACCTGTCATAGAAAGTAGACACTCATCATAAACCTTCACATAGAACAGCGGCCACGCAAATAGCATTACACCACCGAGATGTCTCCAAGATAGCCTCCTCAAACGAACATGGAGATGACATCATACTGATGCCATCTATGTGCCACATACGGCACGTACAGGCCGTAGCATTAATATTAAAACAACACGATCATAATCGATCAGAATAATTAGTATTATGATGGGTACCTATTAACATATTAGTGACTTTGATAACTGTCCACCCACTGTCATTGTTGACCATAAAAAGTGACGTGACTAATTAATTTGATGCTGCTCACATGATTTATGATCACGCTAAAATGGAACTAAACTAAAGCAAACTTATCATGCCTTTTTTTTTTTGGATGGGAAATTATCAAATAACTTCTCGCGCTCTGGGCGGAGCGGGAGGTCGTGTCAGACTTTTGCTGAATAAAACCCACACGTATTCCTTCATTTGCCTGTGTGCGATATCCCTTTCGGACAAACTCGCAACCCTGGCAGGCATTGGCTCTATCGGACCCCGTCAGTTGAAGCTGACAACTCTTTGAGGCGCGCGTGGAATACAACGCGCCGACGACCCAGGGACGGAAAAGAAACGAAACTTCTCATGCCTATATTCTCCAAAAGGGGTAGGGTAGGTGTATGGTACACCCTTTCACCAGATATGCTTATAGATGGGGGGAGAGAGTATTGCCATCAACCGGACAAAAATTACAAATGATGACGAATTTGGTATTTTTTATTTTTTCATTGTTTATTCGCAAGGACATTAAATTATTTACTATTCGTTGTAAATCAATCACTACGGCACATGAGTTATATGTGAGGCCCCCAGACTTGAGGTGGCTCGCAGAGGCGGGCCGGCACTAGCCGGGGATCTCGGAAGTAATAATAGATCCCAAGATCCCCGATGCAAGTGTGGGAGGGGAACACTGGGGTGGTTTTTAGTCAGTAAGAGTCTGACAGACCCCTCCGCCCGCCCCAGGGCGGTGGACATAAATAAGTATTTTCCAACCGGGAACAAAAAAAAAGTGCGATATCCTCAAAACTAAGAAGGAAGTAGTAAGGTCTTTGAAAAATAAATAAAAACCGTCGAGTATAGGTAATAAGATTTTACGCAGGCGTAAATCCGAATCGTCTTGTACTCATAATTAGATTTTCATTGATAAAACAGATAGATTTTCTAGACTAGAATGACACAATTTATAGACCAAAGATATAGACATAAAACAAATAACTTTAACAAAAGACGGTGTACTTACTTTATAACTTATAGAACAATGTAATTCTATAAACGGTCAGCTCCTGCATTATGCAAATCAAATACCATAATGAATAGTTCTAGCATACCATCGAAGACATAAAAGGACTTGAAGCAAATACATACTTATAAAATAAATAATTATAATCAAAACGCGTGTGGAATTAACGAGAACATTAGCTAAGCTAGGTACGAGTAGCTGATCGTCCACGACGACTCGACGCTACTCAAAAGTAACGTGTTACAAACTCAATTCACCAATGAGAAGCCTGTCGCTGGTTTAATTGTTCCGAGGTCGCAGCACTAGCCGTTTTAACAGTCAATCAAAATCACGTTTAGTCCACTCTCGGCCCCTCAACCCCAATAAATAATGTGTCCACTGGACCCCTAACTATAGGTTATTCTCGACCCTTGTGTCATGATTTTCAATTATTATTAAGATTTTGTAGTGGATTTTATGATTTTAATGTATCAGTGTAGTCATGAAGTTTAAAAGTATCTCATTTTGACAGTTATTTTAAAAAGTTCGGGTTTTTTAACGGAACAGAATGAAAACATGACGTTTGGTGTGTCGCCTAGTTTCGAAGTGAATTCTCATGGAGCTCGGAACCTAAAGGTTGTCTTCAAGATGTCTAAAGCCTATACTTATTATTATATTGAGTACCTAATTAAATAGTTCGTTAAATATTGCTGTGTACCAAGTTTGTATATATTCAAGAGGTTAAATACAGAAATGTTCGTAATGAAAAGGTGTTTCTTTACACTTGGGGGTCGAGAGTGGATTTTATTTTCCAGCCAAGTTTTAGTTTCCTCTCGATCCCCAAACTATAGTCATCAGACTACCCTATAGATGCATACTATGTAACTAAAATACCCTCAATATATTTTTTATAATACTTACTTAAATCATTTGCCTTTTAGTAGTTATCAAAAATCAAATCAAATCAAGCGATTGGTGCATGCACAAGTTCTATTTGCAAACATTTTATTTAAAATGTATAATTTCCCAGGGAGGAGGACGTGTACTGCTTCTGGATGGTCATCAATACCATGTCAAGAAAAAGTTTAAAAACGGAACATCATATTGACGGTGTATTAACCTACATGTCACGGGACTCTTCTCGAATATTGCTCGTTTATTTTTTTTCATATCAATTTCTGAATTTTGCCTTTAGTACAGACTAACCTAGACCTTACTGTATCAAAATACAAATTCTAGGTTCCTACCGAACTAGGGGTTGAAAGTGGACGAGGTTTGCCTGTCTTTTATGAAAATTCAGTCTCACCCCCTGGGGGTCGAGTGTGAACTATGTTTAAGTGTTGAGAGGTAACAAATAAACAAATCTTTTTTTAGGGGTCGAGGAGCCGAGAGTGGACTAAACGCAAAATCAGAGGAAGACCTGTACGTGTACAAGGATCTTTTGGCGCGTAGCCAACATCTGAAATAACGACGCCATCTTGTTTTTCAATGCAATTTCACAAAACAATTTCGCAAATTAACCGATATTAGTACTGCTGAGCTCACCGATCAGTCGGTTCATGTACAGGCTGAAGAGCCTAGGGGAGCTCAACCCCCCCTGCCTCACCCCGCACTCCAACCTACAATAGCTCCACCCTGTTAATGTCATGTTAAATTGTCCCAGTGTTTCACAGAAATATATGTATATTTCAAAAAATATATAAAAACGACGCAACCAATCACATTGCTATGATTGTGCATCGGCTCCCGGGATTGTGTATCGGGCGCCGCCGCTATCCCGATTTCCCAATCCCCTGGGATTGGGGTGATTTAGAGCAGTCGAAGAAACGCTTTGAGAGGCGTTACATGAACTGTTGGACGGTGGGCATTCTGAGATCTAAATGAAGATTCTCATTGCGAACATACATAGAATAGGGCTCCTGTGACCTTTGTTAAGACACGGTTCTGGACCTGCGTCCCATGGAGATGGCGTGGCTTAGCGTGTGCGAATACGACGCAAGCATTATGTCATGAAGGGAAGGATCACCGAGGTGTAGATTGATATAAAGACGAAATATATGGAATTAAAATTTCTATAGAAAACTTCTTTTTCTCATAACTCTTGTTTAAATCAGTATCCATTCAAAATATATATTTGGGAACCTAGATATTCTGTATTCCAATCGGACTAAAGACATACTCCCTTAAGAATATGTTTGATTTACCAATTATTTTGGTATTACGATTGTATCAACTACGCTTAGGGTTTTGAGGGTTTGCGCAATCTCAGGGTACGCATGGAAAATCTCGGCGAGCTGATGAGCATTGCTATTGCAGGCAATGATTTAATTCGCCATCGCCTCGGCAGTGGGAGTGATGAACACTACGTTAGCATTAAATATCACTTCCATGGCCAAGCGCTCCCGGCCAGGGACTAAGAGGACGGGGATTGGTTGCGTCGTGTACAGACCGTCATTGAAATACTTGTACTGTGATGACATTCTGGCTACTCATTGGTGATTTGAGATTGTAACACGAACGATACTTTTGTGTAGCGTCGTGGGCTATGAACCTAAGATATGCAAGGACGCATAAGTAGTGGGACACCTAACGCGCATGCGTGGCAGACATGTTTGTTTTACTGCGTCACGAGCAAACCTTGGAATATGTAAAAGGATAACTCCGTAATTGTTCGCAAGATGCACCGGACGAGTTTATTGTCTATTAAGTTATGTTGTTTCTTGATAAACAAGTTAGTTACATACATAAGTTAAGTTACGTTATGCCTGCGTAATTCAGTTATATAACTGCTACTTATATTGCATTCTTCTCCCTTAAATGTAGGTATATGAATTCTCGCTCTTTATAATTCAAGCTTATAAGGCGAAGGAATGTGTGACGACTGGCAAGTGCCATGTTTCTAATAAAACGTCTTATTTGTTAGTATATTATTTATGTATTTGCACGACTTTTCAAATAAATTCAATTTAAATTCCGAATGACTCTCTGAGCTATAAACGAAGCAACCGAAGTAGGTAGGTAATGCTCATGGGTGCCACATGGTATAACTATGACAAACACTTTATACGCATTAAGTACACGTATAAGGACACCGTAAGATGTCTGCACTTCTGCAGTATCAACACGCACAATAGCTTATCTCCGTAAATGATCCATGATGATACAGAGACAGCCAAACACCAGAGACAGTCCATCGCACTAGTTTCCTATCACAATAGCCTAGGTGCTATTTTGGTAAAGAAGACGACGGCTTTAGTCATAAACGATTTGCCTATGGAATATCATTCCATCGGCAATGTTGAGCTCCAATGCTTGTGCTGAAAGAAAAGCATCTTTCTTCCCCAGATATAAATAGGAGACAGTTTAAGGTTTGTCCCTCAAGATAATATGTACATAATGTATAACATAACTAGCTTAAAATAATTATATGTACATGTATATCAAAAAGGAGAGGAGAGAATCATAGGGCATCAAAAAAATCGTCCGCATCGCTGTCAAAAGGAAAAGTGCCCAAAAGGCTGGCAGCTTTACCACGTTGTATGTCAACATTGACTCTTTGGCCAAAAAAAGGCCCGCCCTCACGTCAGGGGAGAGTCAACTAACCGCTTGGCAATATCTTGAAGAACCAAGTGGGTACTCAGTCCCCAGAGTCCCTCTTGAACAAACTATGGGAGTGCTGGAGACAAGCCTTGGTCACTTGAGAGAATCCTTGGTTATGCAACAATAACTGCTTTACATAACTTACAAAAACAAAAGAAGCACGTGGTACATAAACAACCGGTTTGATAGGATTCTAGTAAAAATCTCTGGTTTACTCAAGTATCACGTAACTTTCTAGCTAACGTTGACGCAATTTTTAAGTGTTTATTATAACTTGAGTGGAACCGTTTCACAATCCCACTCTCGTTGCTAGTTTTAAACAATGAAAGATTTGTGAAACGGAGTCTAGCCGTGGATGAAAAATTATAGCTTCCTCACTGCGTGCAGATCAGATTCCTGAACAAAATATTTATATGGCCTACTAACAGGTGTTGTTTTAAGTCTGGGTGCTAATAAGATTTGGAACTGCTGTGTTCAGTTGCAATTCCTCAATGGTTTAAGAAATACATGCAAGTTTTTGTAATTTGATAGAAAACAAAATCGTCGAACGGGATTTCATTCTAAAAATAATGTAGCCTACTGAGTTTTTTGTTGGCAGTTGCTACGAATCCCATCATCACCTGAATATGTAAGCCGCTTTCGATGTTTTCATTCATTGGTGCCATTAGGGGCGGTGTGACGTCCCACGTGGGCAAACAGAGGTGTGAGCGATAAGATAAGGGGTGATTAGTCCATCACAATAGTCATTATCTGCTATTATCGTAAAGTCAATAACCGTGTACGAGTGTTCTAATCTGTATTTATGTTATTATTAATACACTAATTCAAATAGTTCTCTTTCTCGTTAAAATGTTCGCTTTAGCCTACGCACTATGTCCATGTTGTCTAGCAGCTGAATTGTCTCGAGTCCTCGACATTCACATGTCGGTGAAGTCTGTGCTCGTGGGCTTCAGCTAATTTTTGGGTGATTGTGTTGACGAATTCCATTATAATAGAAAACAACCGAAATGATTCCTTGTTTCTATTGTTTATAAATATTTCGATCATAGACAAGAGTAAATATTCCTACACGAACTTATCGTGTAGGAATGTTTATCAGAAAATGCCAGAAATCAATCACCACCTATCAAAATTTGTAGGCTAGATATGTACATTAACTTCAAAGACATTTAAATCTAGATCATGTCAGAAGTAAACATGCAAGTAGGTATATTAGAAATAGACCAGAGTGAAATCAATCACCACCTATCAAAATTTGTAGGCAGATATCTACATTAACTTCAAAGACATTTAAATGTAGATCATGTCAGAAGTAATGCAAGTAGGTATATTAGAAATATACCAGAGTATTTAGTCATGGTAATTTCCCTTTCAGGGTAATCCACCTTCGAACGACAACGACGGTAAACTGTGTCAGTCAACAGCGGGATGTGTTGACACTCCGCCTGCCGCCGTTGAGTATGGAGCAATTACATTTATCTTGGCAAAGGATAGGGAAAAGTACTAATCGACTTTATTAATGTTTAAAATTTTAATTCCGCTGCTGCAATAATTTAACACATAAACCAAATATCTATTGGAATTCTAGGGGTTGTTTAGTTTAGTCACTTTTATATTTGGTTCGTAGGTGTGTTACGTTTAGACTTTCTTAGTTAATAAAGCGTACGCACATAGGTCACAACAATAATCGCAAAACTAAATTCTATACCTATCTATTGCGGATGATCCTACCAAGTTGCGTTCGCTCACAATGCTGCTCCGAATCCTAAGCTGCTACGTGCTATACAACTGTAGATTTTTACGTAGTTCCATTGAAAAATACGATACCGTGCAAATTAAGGGCGTATTTAGTCAAGTAGAAAGTAGAACTTGGGCATATATAGACAGAACCAGCGGCGGAAAAAGACATTAAGTAGGCAAATACGAAGCAGTAATGCTCACGAAGGAGGAGGCGGAACGCGTGAGGGTGAGGCAGGGTTCGCGCCCTCACGCCCTTAGTCGCCGCAGGAGACGCCCCGGGCGTCGGGAGTCGCAAGCTGAGTTTCGGCCACCGTAGGCGCGAGCCTGCGGATGGTGAGCGATGGGTAGCTCGCCGTCCGATAAGAACCAAGCCCGGGTCGACGGCGCGTTGTGTTTCACGCGCGCCTCAAAGAGATGTCAGCACCAACTGACGGGGTCCGTTAGGGCCAATGCCTGCCAGGGTTGCGAGTTTGTCCGAAAGGGATATCGTGGCCCTGGCACACAGGCAACGGAAGGAACATGGGTGGGTTTTAGTCAGTAAAAATCTGACACGCCGCCGCCGTCCCGCTCAGCCCAGAGCGGGAGAAGATATTTGATAATTTCACAACCAAAAAAAAAAAAAAGCATAAATAACTAACATAAGGTTGTAAAGTAAGACATCTCGAGGACAGCATTTTTTACATTACCTACATACAAAGACTACAAACACCTCGAACGACGCCCTGCCCTAAAAATACTTTCTATTATGGTATGGAATACGTACTTTTTTCAGCTTTCCTTTACAGGACGCTAAACACAGACACAGATCCAGTCGAAACACTTTTAAATCCTTAGCACAGACAGTTATCAAAGGGAAACTCAGCTATAACCTGTCCTTAGACAATCGGTCTCACTACTGACATGACACACGACTTAGAATCTACGTGATCCATTCAATATAACGCAATTGCACGCTAATTTTATACATATTACATTAATTTACATTCTTGCGTGGGTCTGTGGAGCTATGCTGCATTGTATATGGTTCCTTCTAGGAAAACGACCATACCTACATAATTTCTAATGTTTTATTTCCTAGTTTGGAATTCATCAATGAAAAGTAGCGCCCAAAAAAAAAACCTTTAAAAAAAATACAACCGACTTCCAAAATAACACTACAAAGTGAAAAATAACTTTAATTTCGGAAGTCGGTGTCTTTAGATCTGTATTTTAGTTTTTGCCGCCGACTTCCGAAATTAAAGTTATTTTTCACTTTGTAGTGTTTTTCTATTAGTCGGTGGTTTATTTTTATAAAAAGTTTTTTATTATTCACTTTATAGTGGATCAGTTTGTAATTTTGTAGCACCTTGAGATTCATATAGTAAGTAAATGGTTGTGAATAACACAAAGAACGATAGGCAGCATACTTCATCCTGGGATTCTTATGTCCTTGCTTAAATCACTCACTAATATAGTACTCAAGAAGTTTAAATACTTAGGCAAGAAGTTTTTTTATCGATATCCGTGATATGGGCCAATGGCAATAGATTTTTGGGGCGAATTTTCTATAATTAAAATCAACACCGATCAAAATACTATGTCACGTTTAATGGAACGTATCAAATCTATAAAGACGTAACACAATCACACTTGACCGATTTTTTCTCAACGTAGGAGGATAGCGAATTACCATGATTCAAGAATGAGCCTGTATCCCATTGTTTATGCTATGTGTCATAAATAATACCGAGATGGATAATAACAGTAATTCAATAAACTATAAAACAAGTTATGTGTGTATTGTCTGTAGGGCAAACGGGGTCAATCTTAACAGGGCACGGTTGTCACAATCATCTCATGGAATTTTTGCTTAGTTTACACAATATTAATCATTTGATTTCTTGTTGCTATATCTATTTCAGGATAGCTAGCTTGATTAATTAGAGGAGACTTTTATTTAAATGAGTTAGTATATTTGGAGAGCCTGTTCACAAGAGATGGAAAGATTGATGAAGATGTGGAAAGAAGAGTAAATACGGGAAATAAAGTGAATAGTTTTAGTTAGTAATAGTTTAATAGTTTTTTTAATAGTTCATACATGCGATCGTGACCAACATGTCCAAAAACGCTCGACTGGATGTTCACAATGGTGTGCTGGTGCCTACGCTTATGTATGGAATTGAATGTTGGGTGTGGCAAAAGAAGCATGAAAGTAGAATAAATGCTTGCGAAGCATTTGTGGTGTGACTATGAATGATAGGCTTAGGAATGACATGATAAGGCAACGGTGCGGTTAAAAAGAAAATGTAGTGACAACTTTTTAAACTTAGGTAGATGGTTTGGTCATGTTGAGATGATGAATGAAATGCGACTAACACAAATTATTTACTAGGCAGATGTGAGTGGAAACGCCGGGAGTGGACGCCCTGAGAGGACATATAATAAACTTATTGGTGATATTCTTCAGGAAAATCAGGTGCTTAGTAGGTACCTACTCGCAACCGGGGCGTGCGTGTATGGCCTGATGTATGATCGTAAACAAAGCAAAATGAGTTTATGTAGATATGTATGTGTTTTAGTTATTAACTTTATGATACAATTGTTTATTTGTTTTTTTTTGTGATATGAACATAATTATGCAACATTCTCACATAGTCACAAATTTCTGCCCGATCTTACTACCAGGGAATACTATTGCTATCAGCCGGCACGTGCCCAAAAAAATTTGCTCATGCCGTTGATACCACTATCGGTCAACCAAACAATCAACTTCCAGCTTAGTGCTGAAAATGGCGTCTAGGTACACGTTATGCCTACCTAGGCGCCAGAAGTTGTAACAAGCCTTCTACAGACCGGCGCGACACGTGACGCGACACAAAGGCCCCGCGTGTCGCGCGACGAGCAGTGCCTTTGTGTCGCGTCGCGAGTCGCACCAGTCTGTAGAAGCCTTCATAGCTCAGTAGGTACCTATTCCGCCTTCATTGACTTGTAATATGAGTGATCGACAGCAGTGTACCTAACATACTGTTTATCTATTGTAGGGAACTAGAAAAGTATCTAAAGTGTTTTTTTTTTCTTGTTTGTCCTACATTGATGAACAAACACGGTCTGAAATTTTAAATCTGAATAAAAAGAAGTCATTTATATATTATAGTTTAGTTTATTTCTAGTTTGATTAGGCGGAGAATCAGTACTTTGTGAACGTCATATTAACATAGGACAGTCCCCCAAAACGCCCGCCCTTCACCACTTCCTAGTGCTTTAGCTGGGAAGAAGTGGCGCAACAGACTCCCCAGCAGCACAGCTCTCTGTTCAGTTAGAAGAACTTGATAACTTACTTACTTGATACTTTAGACTAAGATGAACTTTAGTGTATTTAATATTTATAATGTTATTGTATACTTCATTGTAATTTATATTGTTTTTTATTAATGGCTTTTTAGATATATTTTTATTTCTCTCAGATATTGACAAAAATTATGTGACATTTGTGTGTATTTTAAATTTGATTTGAATGATAAGTGTAGATAATGTATTTTAATTTTATTTCACGGTGATATGAAATATAATTGATTAAACAGAGTAGTGTTCCTTACACACACGTATTAACATCGCATTTTTAGAGATAAAATATATATATTTTTTTAAGTTGTATTATTATCTCAGCGTTGGCAAGTAGCAACACAGAAACGTCACTTTTCTTTCGCGCGCTTACATGACATCGCAAGAAAAAATTCGCTCTCATCAAATCGTTAATTTCTATTATGTTTACAGTGCTCTTTACTGAAATGATGATCTTTGACAAAGTGTCAATTATGCCAAGTGATAGAAAGTGTAATGAGTGCATTGTTAGTGGAGACCTGAGACGGCCACGAGTCCACGACGTTCATGAACGACATCAACAGAAAGCAGATAAATACATCAGAGGCAGACTCCTAAACCTGACCCAAGATCCGGAGGCATCCCACAACCTTAATGTGCGAGAGTGCCTGGCTTTAACTGACCACCTTGTACGTGATACTGACAGCGCTTTATATAGCACTATGGTGGACATTAACACTGCCTATTGCCAGTTGCTGCAAATGTTATAAAGCATTATCTCTCCAGAGACACGAGATGTCACCAGTATTGTTATCTCAACGATACTAGCTGGATGAGGAGCTGCCAGAGAGGCTCGTGAAGCCCTTAGCGATGTTACTGTGCATAGCTAACTGGTATGCGTTTATCAACAATACATGTACGGGACAACATTCAGTGCGTGCGAGACACGCCAGTAACGTGTGACCTTTCCGTTACTAGCTGGATAAAAAGCTAACAGTGTGTATAGCTAACTCGGGTATGTACTTGTAATAACAGGTAAGTCTCATTTCTATGATCAAGGTTAAGAAAATTTAAAAAGGTGGTTTGATAGGCTTTTAACTTAAGAGGATGAACGCTGCGAGTCAGCCTTACCCAACCCTGCACACTGTCTGTGTGTTATACACGTGCAAAAGCATTATACGCCCTTGTGAGTGCTGGACCCTACCTCCGTACCTGGATTGTTATCATTGAGTATAAAATACTCTTAACAACACTGACTCTTGTCATAAAGGGGGTTTGATATGCTTTTAACTTACAGTATGAAAGCTGTGAGACAGCTTAATCAACCCTGCACACTGCCTGTGCGTTTATACACTCGCAAAGCATTTGTTATTATTGAATATAAAATACTCTTAATATGCTCATAGCATGTTATCCCACCACTATGTGACCTAGCTCTCACATCAAGGACAATACTATGGAAGCACACCTCGCCTCAACAGGTTACTTCTTATCATCCACCTAGGTGGCTTAATTATACTGACCTACAAATGATACCTATTTTGTAAACTATATAAAGCAAAATTGTGTAATTTTTACACTCATACATTCAAATTCTGTAAGTACAGGATACGTTAAAATGATTCTGTGATGCAATGGCTGACGGTACAAGATACTTTGCAAAAATGATTATGTTATACAACGGCAGACAACAAATGCTTCAGATATCTATGGAAATTTCCATAAATGTAACTGAAATGAACCAAAACCATACAAAGTATTATTCAATGCTCCCTTAATTATTTATAAGGTAAAAGCTGTACTTTCAGATTCCTCTAAACTGAGGAAACAAGGGATTGGCCTAAACAGGGTGGACTGGTTACCTCTATCATACGGACGGCAATGACTGACCATATGCTCATGAAGAACATAATACAAACACAAACTGTGGATTGACTTGGCTGATGCAACAAAAAACACCTGCCAACATAAAAAACAATTAAAATATAAATAAATAATAATATAATACTACCAAATTAAAACCAGAATAAAACTAATATTGCTTCTAAAATTGACATGAATACTAACTTATTCTATTTGAAAAACAAACAGATACAATAACAAACTTGGGTATATAATTTTATAGCCACAAACAATAATAATTAATTAATACATATTAAACCCACAAGACATCCACTCTTGTTATCTAACGCTATCAATCTGGTTTTTTCTACATTATCTATTTAGAATGATTTCTTTGATATTATTATTATGATAATAGAGAAACTTACCAGTCTTTTTGAGAAAATGTACCTAAATAGCACAACAGAAGTTGACTTGTTATAGTAAATAAGAAATAAAACATCCTACAACTGGGTACAGAAATCAATCAATATGGAAAACAAAGATGAATGTAGTTGGTGGACCTTAATAACAATCCGGCTTATATCTACACTCCTGAATGAAAATTTATCAAGATTGATACTGGAATGCAACAACCATATGCTATGTCGAAAAAACAGCTGCAGACCACTGACCCTGTTATCGGCTGTGGGTAAAAAGATACAATAAACTATTTGATACCTATCAAAATTCAATACCTCAACTTCTGAATACCATTTCAGCTAGTAAAAACCGAGATGAATTAAAAATGCATTAAGTACAGATTTACAATGAATTTGTACATTTTAGACCCAAACAAAATAGAAAATTCAGTTTCATTCTGAACCTAAAACTGGTACTTAACCCCTCCTAGGGCAGTGAGAATTCCATTATAGGTACTTAATTGACAGAAAATTACAAAACTCCCAGATAAGACCCTATTACTTTATACTGCTAACTTGTACACTATTCAATTATTTTTCAACCTATCAAAATAGATAGGTATCTACTTATATGATTTCATTCTATAGGTTTCCCGCAGGATTCTTCCTATGACCAGATAGGTTACAAATAAAGGGTTCATTATAAATACATTGTCTAATAACTGTTTTAATAGAATTCTCATACTTCAACTGTATCTTATAGCTCTGCTGTATTGACCTATAATAAATGTAATCAGTGGTCTCGACTAAATTACCAGTAGTGAGTGACACTTAGGTACCGAAACAAGATTTCCTACCAACCCACATACAGAACAAACTTTACTAAACAAGTTGGCTGCCGTTTTGGCTCTAATGTTGACTCTGTGGAATAATAAAACAAATACTTCATTATAACCGTAAGTTATGATAAGCGAAATAGTAAGTTAAAGTAATATTAATCCTTTACCTCTCACAGTACAACAAATACAACAACAGCTCAACTTAAAGTTGACATCAATTGAGACAAACACAATGTGGGTTTTCTCGCTGTTGATTATGCCTCATTGCTGACTAACAATAGCTAGGAATAGGAATAATAATTATATATAATAGGAATGCTAATTCCTAACAAAGTAACGGTAATGAACAAAAATAAAAAGTACCTACTTAACAAACCAGAATATTTATAACCAGATATTGCAGACAACTCTACTAAACATCTACTCTGTTTAATCAATTATATTTCAGATCGCCGTGAAATAAAATTGGGAATCAAACGAGCTTACCTCTTAAGCGAAGTCTTGATTCTAATTTTATGAACGGCGATCTGAAATATAATCACCCACCCGCCACTAGCTAACAACCCCAACGCTGCAATAATCAGTCTACCTAATTCACTTATCCTTTCAGGAAACCCTAGTGAATGTAAGTATGCGGAACTACTCTGTACAGAAAACAGAGCTCGTTCCTTACTTAAGGATCTCTAAAATAAGTGACGTTTCTGTGTTTCTACTTGCCAACGCTGAGATAATAATACAACTTAAAAAAATATATATATTTTATCTCTAAAAATGCGATGTTAAATACGTGTGTGTAAGGAACACTACTCTGTTTAATCAATTATATTTCAGATCGCCGTTCATAAAATTAGAATCAAGACTTCGCTTAAGAGGTAAGCTCGTTTGATTCCCAATTTTATTTGATTTTAATGTTTTAGTATAATATTATTGTGTATGTGTGTTTTTATATCAATTTTGTGATTTTATTTAATGTAATGTAATTTAATGGACTATGTCTGAAAAATAAATAAAATTAAATGAAAGTGAAATGAAATGAAAGATATCATTTTTGCGTCAGTCACACACTTCAGATTAGCTAGTTTGAACGTCTTGATCCTTGTAAGATAAATATACCGTATTCATTACATCAAAAAGAAAGCGTCGAACTAACCGTTTAAACACAAATGTTTCCTCAAGTTGAAATCTTGCGCGGCCATTTTTGCTGAGTGATGGCCGTTTTGCGTGGATCATGTGACGTATATTTTCCTCCAACTTTTTTTTTGCTTTTTGTCATATTCATATATTAGGTATGTTACCGCAAATATTTTTTTTTCGTTTACCAAATGATAATATCATTTGGTTAACGAAAAAAAAAAATTTGTTTAGGTATAAAAAACTATATTATAGTTTAGGGTTTAGGTACTTATCTTGAAAAAGCACATTGCACTTGAAAAAACATTTGTTCAAAATAAGATTATACGGGAATAATAACAGAGAATTAAACTTACTTTCAAACAGTCCACCTCGCAATTCAACATTTTACACAAAAATCTTATAAAACAACTGCACGAAAATTAACTATTTCACGAAACGCACAATAACCAACTAAAAGATAAGACAACATGAGATATATTCTGATAACATGAGATAATATTATCAAGTTGCAGAATAACATCTTTACAACTGTATCCCAATGTCAATGTGAAAGATAAAATAAGATGATATCTTACCTAGTATAAACGGGTAAATCCTGGGTTTTTTGTTTGCTTATAATTATGAAAATAATAACGGATTTCTGTAAGCTTGAAGGAAAATACAGAAATTACCTAAGTAGTTACCTTATTCGCTCAATAAGGGTCGACTCATTCCGATAAAAGTGAATTGCATCCAAATTAGTCTTCAGCTATGCCATTATAAAATAAATAAGCCCATAAGTATTTATTTAGCCCTGCTAACGGCTAAACAGTAACATGAATCCAATAATTACGTAGTACCTACTAGCTTCTGGCCGCGACTTCGTTCGCGTGGAAGTCGTACACACCGACACCAAAATATAGTTAAATAACAGCTAAGTACATTTTAATAAAACTCCTGTATAATACGTTTGTAGTTTTGGTCTCAGCAGACAAAATATCCAATGAGTCAGGGGGCCTAAAATGGACGCTTTGGCAGAATCATAGTATGATCTGCGTAAAATTCATATCCCGCAATTCATCTGTTTGTCAGTTTTGTATGGAGTTTCGTAAAATGCTCCACAAAATAAGAATTCCTTTAATGAAGTCTAATGTCAAATAGCAGCTGTCAAACAGATGAATCGCGGGATGAATGAATTGTACGCAGTTCGTATTATGATACTGCCAAAGCGTCCATTTTAGGCCCCCAGGAACTCAGGACTGGTGTCGCGGGTGCAAGCGACGTACTCCTAGGTTTTCGTGTAAGAAGCCTAAGTTCGACACCCGCAACCTTCAGTAGCAATTTCCTGTTGCTTGCGTAGTTTTTCGTTTTTAATAGTGAATTAATGAACGCCTACTTTCCTGCATAAACTACCTACTCACAAGAATGATAAACTGACTGATGCATTCTTACAGATTATTCCTGACGGACGGCTATCGGTAAAATAATATAACAGTAAATGTAAGCACATAGAAGAATCAGAAAATATATCAACAGTAGGAATCAAACCGCTAACCTATTTGCGTTGTTAAAAGTTGACTAAAATAGCCGTTCTTATTTATTACCTATGTCATGATTGACTGCTTAGCTCTACCGCTAACCCTTACCGCGCTATACATTTATATAGGTATAGCATTGTGATAATCATTTAAAATGTAAAATCTGTAACATCTGCAATACCTTTTGGCTCGTGTTATTGTTGATGATAAACTATAGAAGAATACGAACGTAATGCAATATTGCTCAACCCCCATAGCAAATAGGGTTATAATTTATAGCCTCAGACATATATTATAGGGAATATTTATGTTTTTTTTAACACAATCCATCCGGTAGTACCTATTTGCGTGATGCTGGAACATACATTCAGACAAACACAAAAATTCTCGGCATTAGAATCGGTCCCAGTCCTCGTATCAATTTACTTTTAATCAAAAATACCCAAAAGTAAATCAAAAGTACAGTTTTTTACTTCGCTACGATTTTTTTTAAGTAGATAAGCAATCCAAAAACCGAATTATAATTCCAACAAATATTATTCATACCGAAAATTGAAATCAAGATTATTTACTTACCTACTCATAGAAGAAATAAGTTTTTTTTTTTTTTTATATTTGGCGTAAATAGAACGCACATTATAAAATTCCATTCACTTATCTACGAGATTCCTACGCCTGCAAATACCATACAAGAAATAACTTTACAAACGAACATAAAACACCTATTTACTTAAGCTGACATCACGTAAAGGCTTAAACGTCGGTACAGACAAGTGAAACTTCCTACTATTAGTATTTAAGTCTACCATCACATCTACCTTCCGTCTACGGCCTCCATAACCAGCGGTAAGCGGTAACGTTACCATTGCGAACGGAAACGCCCCGTAAGTGCAGTGAGAGTCAGCAGTAAAAGCAGGAACTGGTTATAATTACCTGTGACTGGGAACTTATCCTATTTGTGCCGGAAGATGTCAAGTGTGACAGATTGACGTGTGATTTTGTGTTTCTGGTTGACTGTACATTAGAATAGTACCGTGGTATGCTCCAGAGGTATGCCACTCGTCCAATGTGCATTGTAGGTTGAATTTTGACATTTTTGATGATGACATTTGATGAAGAGGGACTAAAAATGGCCTTTAAAAAAATATTACACACAACCATTGATTGGATAGACAATAATGATGCGATCCTCAAATAACTAACAGTTGTTACAACCCTAAGAGGTTTTTTCGGTGCGTGGCCAAAATCGGAACTAACGTCGCCATCTTGTTTTTTCAATACATTTCACAAAACAATTACACAAATGTTCACCAGTGCCAATGTCATTCGAGCGCCAAAAGATCCCTGTCCATTGGGAAAATTAGGATGACATACGTCAATATTGATAAGCAATGCATTTGAAAGAAATCAGTAGGCTAATTCACGTAACTAAAGAAGTTCAGTAGCAGTGCAGTTGCAGTGACGAAGTAAGTACAAGATTTCATTGAAGAAATCTTCCATAAAAGTCAAAGTCAAGTTCAATATGTTGAAAGCCGAATAATTTGGTTAAAAAAACCAGCCAAGTGCGAGTCGGACTCACGCACGAAGGATTTCGTACCATTATCTATAAAAACAGCAAACAAATCACGTTAAATAACCCTTAAATATTGGTTTTATTTTAATTTAATTATTTATTTTTAAAGTGAATATATAACTAACGATTCTGTGAATATTTGAAGCGTCTAACTATTGCCGTTATCAATATCGAGCAAAAAAATCACGTTTGTTGTAAGCCCCCTTAAATATTTATTTTATTCTGTTTTTTAGTATTTGTTGGTAGAGCGGCAACAGAAATACATCATCTGTGAATATTTCAACTGTCTAACTATCACAGTTCATGAGATACAGCCTGGTGACAGACGGACAGACAGACGGCGCGGCGGAGCCTTAGTAATAGGGTTCCCGTTTTACCCTTTGGGTACGGAACCCTAAAAAAGAAACAAAGTAAACAAACAATAAATTGAACAGTATACAAAGGCGGTCATAACTTGTATTATCTGTGACAGCATATTTTTCCAAACTACCATTTTAAGGCAAGAACAGCGTTGGATGCACAATCCATTGCTAAAAAGGTATCCTACCTAGATTCCCGAGTCCCGATGTTAATCAACAGCAAATAGGGAATACGGAATGTTATCAATCGAATAGCCCTGCAGAGTCCACCTGAATACCAGCCAGATAATATCTACGGCTATCAATAATCCGCCGGCTAATTATGGCTCTGTGTTGTCAAGATCAATCGTTTTAGAAACCTGTAGAAGATCCGTGTTTAGGAGTAGGTAAACAATGATGGAGTCATTAGCATGGACACGATGCACGATAGTGAAGATGCCACATGGAAGAAAGGAGTGGCTCGTGGGTCTGAACGGTTCGAACTCCGAGAAGACCAAAGTTTTCTTGGGTTTTTAATTTAGGACATAATATTCTCATTACACTTTGAGCTCGGGTAATGGCAGTAGAATGGGCCTCTATATGCAATGGCGATCGACGCGTGCACGAAGATTCTTAGTACCCTGCCTCGGCGAGATTAGATTTCTTTTGACAATATAATTATACCTAGAGAAATAGGGGTTGGTTTGGAGACTTACGCAGAAAAGCTGAAGAAATAAGAGAAACTATGATACGATTTTTTTTTGCATCCTGCCTCGGCTACCTGGGTCGGGATAGCTTTGCGGCCCCTAGGCCAAGAGGCTTGTAAGCCTAGGCGTAAATAGGTAGGTACACCATAAACATTACAGATATAAATGTAGAAATTCCCATGTTGTTGTTGTGATTCCCATTTGTACACACGGCTACACATCAAGCTACACATTTCCAGTATAAGCTGATCTAGGTCAGCGTATATAATGCCTATATTATAATTATATTGTCAAAAGAAATCTAATCTCGCCGAGGCAGGGTACTAAGAATCTTCGTGCACGCGTCGATCGCCATTGCATCTTAATACTCTTAAGACGGAGATATATCCCAGTGACCTTGAGTAGTTAGCTTGCGTGTTCTGTACTGAGCTCACGCAACGCGTCGTACGTTCAGCCAGTAATAGGACTCGCCCATCAAGGAGCGCTGTCCCCAATTTAACGCATTATTAATTTATTATACACAAAACAAAAGGTATTTTAATAAAACGTGTATACTTAAAGACTAATAATTAAATTATCTTTAAATTGGTGCAGGTTTCAGAAAAATACGCTTGGTAGATTTTGCGCCATTCTCAGTTTTTTATCCGTGTTAGACATAACTTTACAAATTAATATCACTATGTAATATAAACATAATCTAAAATATTCACATATTAAATTATTGAGAAAAAATGCTCTAATTAAACATATATTTTTTTCAAATGATTTACTCGTTTAGACGTGATCTTCAGTATAAAATCATTAAAAGTCGGTTATCGTCGCCTTAATTCTTAAACTTTCTTGCATAAGTCGACAAAGTAACTCCTTTTACTGTATGAATAGTCAAAAAATCCTAACCTATCCGAGGTGCTAAAATTTTCGTCTTTCGTCTTAGCGCATCCAAACTTCACAGAAAGATCACCGTTTAATCACTACCGGCACCAACTTTGCGAAAAAACAATCATGTAGGTTTTTACAAAAGTAATATAATAAGTGTTGTTTGAAGAAAGTGAGTTGGTTCAAGTAGGTAATTTGAGTGTTAAGGAAAACGAGGAAAAGAACGTATTATTATTTGTTTTATCTAAACAAATACGTTCTTATCCTCGTATTCCTCAAATTTCCAAAATGGTTTCCAGGATGGGGGGAAGGGGCTAAAACATCAAATGCCTAGGGGCCCTGGATCTCTAAGTTCGGGCCTACATAATAAAGAGTATTCTATCATGGCAAAATGTACCTACTGATTGCCAAATGCCAACAAAAATCAAATACCTGTAATCTCTCCACAAATAAGATGTACACATTATTCATTTAACTCCATATTACTCCATTTAACCTGTCGTAACCAACTGGCCACGGACAGCCTGACATAACAAACTATCTGGACATCTAAGGCACCGCTAGCATATCTTACTCATCTTGGTAGGTAGGTATAATATGCCGCATATGGCTCGTAAATGCGGAGACATGCCAGATGTAATCTGTTAGTAGGAGGACTCTTCATGAAGCGGTATACTTGTCCCATAAGGAAGTGAATTTGTAGTTAGATTAATATTATTATAATGCGAGGAGATGAAGCTGTCCAAGTGAATGTGTTATGCAGCATAAAGATGATAGGGGGGCCCTATCAGAATACCAGCGCTGCAGCGCTTATTTTTAATTGTCGCAGCATCATACTGAGATAGGAGCCTTTTGGCCTCGTAATACAGGACTTTTTGTTTTTATTTCCATTTTACTCTTTTTTAGGGTTCAGTACCCAAACGGGACCTCTAAAACGGGAACCCTATAACTAAGGCACCGCTGTCCATCCGTCAGTCTGTCTGTCTGTCTGTCCGTCTGTCACCACTTCACCAGGCTGTATCTCATGAAACGTGTTATTGTGATAGACAGTTAAAATTTTCACAGATCATATTTCTGTTGCCGCTCGAACAACAAATACTTACAAAAAAATGGAATAAAAAATATTTAAGGGGGTTCCCATACAACAAACGTGATTTTTTTGCTCGATATTGATAACGGCAACAGGTAGATGCTTGAAATATTCACAGAATCTTTAGTTTTCACTTTAAAAATAAATAATTAAATTAAAATAAAACAATTATTTAAAGATAAAAATTTGTAATTTTTTTACCATTTTTTGTACGGAACCCTTCGTGCGCGAGTCCGACTAGCACTTGGCCGGTTTTTCTTTCTTTCTTTCAATAATGGTAGAAATAGTAATAAATAAAGAAAAAGGATGATCAAATGTGTTCGTAATCAACAGGCTCATTTCAGACACTTTTACCGCAGCACAGACTTTTCAATAACCCGTAAAATGGGCATTGCTGTTAAAACTTGTAGTTATTGGTATAATCAACAGAACAAGACTGACTGTAAAACAGCAATTAAATGACAACTCTATATCAGAATAATAAACAAACATAACAAGCCACAAACACCGCTTAGCAACACCTATTACCAGCCGCACGGCCTAAGAACGTAACAGCGCTTCCTAAAGGGGTCCTATCAATTACAATGGAACCTGCTGCCCGACACACTTCGCGTCCAGTTCTCATGCAAATCCCAGAGACACCGCCTGCATTCCAACAACTGCAGTGTAACGGCACATGCGCAATTATCGAAGGACCAGTTTCGAAATATCGATAGGAAGGCACTGCAGAGTGGACACAGCAATGCTGATGTTACGCATTAAGTTGGTGACTCCATAAACTTTGAAAATGGAGGAATTCTGACAGTCTGACACTGCTAAAACTTAGATGACACTTGGATAACACAATTTATTTTACCCTTCTTTTACAATATAATCTAGATACCTCTACTAACCACGTGCACAGCTGAAACTATCAAAAAGTCAAAA
This sequence comes from Tiliacea aurago, assembly GCA_948098905.1. Taxonomy (NCBI): domain Eukaryota; kingdom Metazoa; phylum Arthropoda; class Insecta; order Lepidoptera; family Noctuidae; genus Tiliacea; species Tiliacea aurago. The sequence goes on along the minus strand of OX402577.1, from coordinate 28,211,196 downwards.
TATTTCATATCTGTATGATATTTTATAACTGTGCCCCACGGTTTTACCCCCTTCCTCGGCTCCTAAGGGTTGTAGCGTGATGTTAAATACAGTATGTAACAAAAAGTCCCTAGTTCCTAGTGTGAAAAAAAAAAAACCCTGTTGTGCTTTTTAGGGACGTAGGTAAGTATATATTTACCTACAAGCACAACAGTGATGGAATTATAGTTTAAAAAAAATAAGCATTGGCTAGTCGAGAGGTCAAAATCAAAGAATTGCAGAGGTAAGAAATCAGTGAAAAAAATCATTACAAATATTAATAATTAAATATTTATTTCAATTTTTTTTTGCTGACCAGTTTAATAAATGATTTGCTTTATTACCGATTCTTAAAACGTAGGTAGAAGTAACAACAGGGTTTTTGTTACATATTGTATAACCTTTTCAAGAATTGGGCTATCAAATGCAAAAATATTTTTTCAAATGCGACTGACTGGTAGTTCCAAAGATTAGCGCGATCGAACAAACAAACAAATTCTTCAGCTTTATTTTATTAGTAAGTATTGATTATGGTTTTGACCGTTTTGAGCTGTTTGGTAAAAAATTTAAAGCAAAGGTCGGTCAACCAGTGGCCCGCGGTGGCTTTCATGGCGGCCCGGCAATAGCTCGGCCAAAATAATATTATATGTAAATATATTTATTACTATTCATGTCTAGAAATCAAAACAAAATAGACAGGTACTTCCACTAACACGCGAAAACAGTTTGAGAATTGCATCAACCACTATTTCGAGCATAAATTATATTGATAAGAGTAAACAATGTCAAACATCTCATTGATTGAACTTTATTAGTATCATTTCCTGTTTCTAGCCTTGTACAATTTTATAATAAATAGCTGCAATGATTGTTTACAAGATAAAAATTTATAAATTAACTTAATTTTTAATTAAAGTTTATGGCAGCCCCCCCCCCCCTTTGGGGGAGGCCTATGTCCAGCAGTGGACGTCTCGGCTGAAATGATCATGATGATGATGATGAAGGTTAAATTGGCATAGATACCTAAGTATAGGTACTCAAGCAATTTCCCTTGTGTTGCGGCCCGCCGAATCAATATCAAAGTATTCTCGGCCCTTATTTTCAAAAAGGATAAATACCCCTGATTTAAAGGGTATTTTACCTTGACCCATTAAAACCACCAAGCGAGGTGCAGCACTACAAAAACAGCAAATTAAAGTGGATTTGACCCAACAAAGGTATGTAATACCGGCAGTGCCATAACATTACCAACTCTCTATGGACCGAGCCCCTAACAGTGCACGCAATAATATTTAAAACTGGGTCCTCGTATTGTGTGTCTAATTGTAACATATTTTATGTGCATACCCCACACGTGTGTCGAATATGTTTAGTAGAAATAATGTGTGTCAGATATTTAAATTGCCATGTCACTAGACTATAGGCTGTAGGTATGTCTGTTAGGGCTAGGCTAGGTCCGGTACAGTTGAACACCTGGTTCTATGATTTATTGAGTTTACCTATTGAAGTTAAATTTGGTGAGAACTGGATCAATGTGTTTTGAAAACTTTCAAATTCAGTATAAACTTGGTATTTTGATCAATGTAATATGCAATCCACATAATAAAATTAGCCTATAATGTTCCCACAGCTGGGACACAGGCCTCCTCTCTGCGAGAGGAAGTGGGCCGTAATCCACCACGCGGGCCCGTTGCAGGTTGGTGGATGTCACATGTCTTCGAAGTTTTGGTTCTAGGACATGCAGATTTCCTCACGATCAAACTCAAACTCAAAAGTCCTTATTACAAAACGAGGTTTATCTTCAGACCCAAGTTTGAACCATAGAGCCATTATTGAATTTCGAACTTTATTCCGTCATAATACAAAACTGACAACTTAGTTCTATCTATCAAAAAATTGAGTAAATGACTTTTGGATTTTGATTTTGAATATTAGCATCTATTGTATTCTAAATTATCCGAACTCTAACGGGTTGTTGAACATTTGACACACGAAATACAATCGCCAAGAAAAGCTGTAAAAATCTATAGTTGACCAGGCATTATAAATCATATTTTCACGCAAGCTCCGCCCCATGCACCCAGCCATTCCAATACGTGCTAAGCGCTAACACATCAGTAATAAAGTTGAATATAGCGTGCGCTCTTTGATCGTGTTCCAGCACGAAACTAAATAGCGTAAGTTTTAATTCTTATTTTGTGTATAACTAAAGTAGGTAATACTTGATCTAGAGAAAAAATATCTTGTGGCTGGAAAATAAACTATATTTTCTTGCTGTGAATATTTATTTTAAACATAAAAGCCGAACCATCTTGTTGTTTTTTTTACATGATTTTCGAATCAAAAATGTATCGGGCAAAAATATTACAATCACGTACTTACTTTCACCTGTCTTGGTACATGGAATGAACAAGATCCAACAAATCATATACTAAAGTTACATTTTGATTGTATGTGTGACTGTTTCAGAATATTCATGCATTTAACATAAAAATAAGGAGCCTCCTCCCTGCCGATTATATTGCGATTATAATTTGATATGTTATACCATAACAACCGTAAATTAAAGCTACAACTGAAGTAGGTAACAAGGTATATACAACAAAACTCAGATAGTCGGTCACTGGATACCGGAACACCTTAGGTAAAGTTACTATCTCTCCTCGTACAACCGTACAAGGAAAACGTGATAAGTAGGAAGCTAATTTATTTCAAATCACTTCTTATAACAACCTCTAAGTTAATTACATTGCAAACAATGCCTATTGATAAATACCTCGTAATTGACATCAATTTACTAATATCGGTAGGTACTTAACGCGCTGATTCTAACATAAAAGTGTTTTCTAATTAGCTATGGTGAAAGGCAACATTGTCCGTTAACCGCAAACTCGCAGTCCTTTGCTGGACAAAAGACCTCTCCCCCTTATTACAAAACAAGGTTTATCTTCAGATCCAGGTTTAAAACATGGAGCCATTATTGAATTTCAAACTTTATTCTGACTATGGTAAAGTATTCCTAAACACAAAACTGACAACTTAGTACCGAACTAAGTTTTCAGTTTTGTACAGAACGGTATTTCAATCACTGTTACGTTCTTATTACAAAAACTAGCTCCATGGTTTAAGTCATGTCAAAATATAAATCTTGTTTTGTAATAAGGCGACTCAAGTTTATGTGCAGACGGCTACACATCAAGCTATACATTTCCAGTATAAGCTGATCACGCATTGTATAGGATTTCCGTACAATGAGAGGTGCTTGATGTGTAGCCGTGTGTACAATACCTACTTGGTTGTTATTCAGTTTCCTCCAGTTGCCTTCTTCTGCATAGCTCTTCTCAACCATACCAAGCTCTCATCTCCGAAGGGAAACTAAGATCGAAAACTGAATTTAGCATCTGACGAATCCGTACCCCAAGTATAAGTTTGCAAGAGAGTAAACGTAACTATTTCGTTTGCGTTAACATTTGACCGATAGATCATAATGCTAAGAGTATTAGAGTGAGAATAAAAATCTTAACGCAAACGCGCTACACTGAAAAAAAAAGTGTTTGCTTTAACAAACATCTTGTTTAATGTGATCACGCATCTTGACTCCATACGAGCCTAACAAGATCTTGACTTCTGAAGCTAGGAGACCTTGTTAAATTATCATAGTTCCGTCAACTAAGAAATTAGTTAGTTTAATTACGGGTAGTTATTTGATTTAACTCAAATGTTGGTCAGTTTAAGAATGATGTAATGCTAACAAGTTGCTTGTTACCATCAACTAAGATTATTATTTGATTTAAAAAAGTGAAGAAGTAAAATCAAACAAAGCATGTATGATGTAACAAAGACCGGTGATTATTCTGTACATGTCACATTGTCGATATAGGTAATAAAATGAATTTGTTCTGGCAAATATGCTATCTTGTTTAAAGTAAATAAATAAATAGTGATTAATGCCAACTAAGAGAAAATGTATCTTAGTTAGCTCGGATTTTTTTCAGTGTAGTTACGTTTACTCACTTGCAAAGTTACACTCGGGGTACAGAAAATGCTATTCACATTTTATATCACCATCATCTGCCCGCCTTTTACCAACCGTGTCGGGGTCAGCTTCCAGTCTAACCGGATGCAGCTGAATACCAGTATTTCACATTCAACGACTGCCTATCTGACCTCCACAACCCAGTAACTGGGTAATACGATACCCCTTGGTAAGACTGGTTGCCAGTCTTTCGGGCCCCTGACGACCCGCAACGACTGCCAAAGACCCACGAATGACAGCCGGGACCAATGGCTTACCGCGCTTTCCGGGCACGGAGGGGCTTGGTATGTAAAGATGGTCAACCATCAAACTCAAACTCAACGCATTTATTTCAATTAAACCATTTACCTACAGGCACTTTTCAACTGTCAAGAAGTCGGTCAGTTACAAATATGACGCTAGTTGCCCATTCCCAATAGTAGGTTCCTATGGAGAAGAACGGGCAAGAAACTCCACGGACACTCTTTTAAATTAAAAAAATTGATACAAAGTATTGGTTACATCATTCATATTGAAATTATACATGATGCAAAACGTCAGAAGCGTCCGTGATAAAAAGACTAAAAACAAAAGAAGACAATTCAAAACTAAATAATTAAAAATAAGTCGTGGCAGCTAAGAGATGAACAGTTCCAACTGACAGCGCCCGTTCACGAACATGACGCATGGATCAGCACCATTCAGCTCAACCATTTTGAAAGGAGCTAGATAATCCAACACACACGCCACCATCAGCGAGACATCTGAGTGAGCATGACATACTCTCAGCCGCCCGGGCACATTCAACATTCATCCACGGATCAACCGCGGCAAGCTCGATCGACCCGTGCGGCTGTTATAGGTACTTAGCCACAAGCCCCTCCCTATTCTCATTTCATATCTGGAGGAAAAATCCGACAATGGAATAACTGACGATCAGTAAATTTATAGTTTGATAATCGCATTTCTAGAAAGCTACCCTTGTAAGTTAGTTGGTCAGTGCAAATTTGTATTGGGTTGATAAAGAAGGATTGGCTACCAAGCCAGCCTGTCTCGCACAGGAGTGGAACGTTATGCAGCGATGCAACTGCAACCAAACCGGCGCGCGGCGCGGCGACCTTGTCGGCAACGTGTAAGAAGAATGGATGTGAATGTGACATGGTGTTTCAATGGGGACATTCGAGTATTATGTTTTTCGATCTAGTTTTATGCCTATGAAGTGTGGAGTTAAGGAGTATTCTGCAACTTATTGGAGATCACAGACAGTTGACTGCCTACTTTATAATACGCTAACACCAAAGGTCAAATTTGTTTGTAAGTTTGTATGTAGGGGGTTATCTCTGGAACTACCAGTCGGATTTGAACAAATATTTTGCATTTGGTTGCCCAATTCTTGAGGAAGGTTATAGGCTATTTAACATCACGCTACAACCCATAGGAGCCGAGCAAAAAGAAAAAAAGACAGAAAGAACGCTATTAGATATATTACTACTGCTAACTATTGGATATATTTGATTGAATTATCGTGTGTAGACTGCGAACGTCATTAGATAATATAAGCTAGATATATATAGATAATATAATGTATTGTCATATTGTCGTCTCCACGTTGTATGTACATAATTTCTTGTCTATAGCCTAAGTAGTTAACGAACCCAAAATAACAAACAAATGAAAGTTGGCACTATAAAAAAGCCTCTAACAGACACTACGAGCAGGTACCTAAGCTACAACTAACGGCTGCCACATCCAATGTATAGCGCATGAATGGACGGAAAGGCGCACGTCCGCGCGCGCGCAAGCTTCCGCGTCGACGCACGCGCCACTTCCCATAAAGAGGAGCACGGAAGTCGTTCCACTGATGGATGGCGAGTACTTGCTCTCCTTTCTGGCATGGCAAGTACTTAGTGATAGCTGTAGAAAGGGACGCGAGCCTTTTAGGCGAGTTTGTTGATGGCACTTGATAACTTTTATGGATACGGTGAAAGGAACGTGGTCCTTTGATGCGAAGTCTCTATTGAAGGTTCGGTTAAAAAAAATGTTGAGAACGTTAGTACCAAAACACACCGAGCGTCGCCGCGTACTGCCCCCTGCCGAGGATTTCTAGGTTCGGCATAGCAGAGCGCCGCGGTAGCAGGCGCGCAGGAGATATTGTATGTAATGTAAAAAATGGTTACGCATAGTGTAGTCGGTTTGTAGTAACTGAATGCCACTGGCAATGGGAAGTAATCGGCGAACTTGATCGTTTATAGGATGTTTGATCTCCCGCGCCGAAGGCTGATGTCCTCTGAAATTGGTCACCGTGGCCGAAATTCGGCCTGGACGACTAGACCTATTATGTTGTCCTGAACTCATCGTTTCAGCCAAAAGACGTCCAGTGCTGGACATAGGCCTCCCCCAAAAAAGGGAGATTTGCCATAATCACCACGCTTGGCAGGCGGGTTGACGATCGCAGTATGGTTTTAAGAATGCATAGAGATCGCTGCTGCCCATCCTCCAGTAAGTCCCTTAGTCGCTTTTTACGACACCCACGGGAAGAAATGGGATGGTGCTATTCTTTACGTCCGGCACCAAACGGAACTAAGACCAATATTTTGGAAGAATTGAATTACAGATTAGTGGAATTTTGTTAACTATCTACCCACCTATTATGTAAAATTGTGACTACTTACCAACTTATGATACCTAGGTACTTGTCATTGCTACCAACACACTACAATGGCATTTTTGTTTTGTTCTTGAAAATGTCCAAACAATAAAAAAATTAGGTACTATTTTTGTTTTAACTTTTAAGGAATTACACGAATTAATTTAACCATGAAACATGACACCTTAGTTTCATTCCATCCATAGAGATAGGTACTTTAACAGTGAAAGACTAACTTCCAAGTAGCCAAACCCCCGAGATTAGTATAGATACTTATCGTTATTTTCCATAAGAGAAATGGACCATAACATCCGAGATAGTTAAGACACACGACGTCCCGTCTATCATACACTCGCTATATCTTAACGTGTCGAGACGAAGCAACCTGTCACATATGTGTCGGTACTTTCCATTTCATTTCGCGGCCGTCCAGTGAAAGCGGCCAGGTGCTGTTGACCTTCGGCAAGCCCATCTGGTGGCGATTGATGAGAGATCGACTTGCGACACTGCCACAGATATAGGCAGAATACCCTTAGGCCCGTATTACAAAACCTCACTCAAAACTCAAGGGTTATTTTAAACTAGTTGCAACCAATGAACCTAGTTTTAAGTAATGCTTGAGTTTTGAGCGAGGTTCTGTACTAAAGGGTCTTCTGCCTATATCTGTGGCTGACAGTGTCGCAAGTTGATCGCTCAAACCCGCCGCAAGCAACAGGTAAAAAAATCATGATCACAATGAACACTATGAAAATGAGACATTTTTCTCGAGAATACCTACTAACATTTATTCAAACTCGCTACAAAAACGAGGTTATATAAGTTACCTACTACAAATAGCTTACATATCAGGGGGCCTAAAATGGACGCTTTGGCAGAATCATAATATGATCTGCGTACAATTCATATCCCGCAATTCATCTGTTTTACAGTTGTGTATGGAGTTTCGTAAAATAGTCCACAAATTAAGAATTGCTATATTGAAGTCTAATGTCAAATAGCAGCTGTCAAACAGATGAATTGCGGGATAAATGAATTGCACGCATGATTCTGCCAAAGCGTCCATTTTAGGCCCCCTGTTTGTTGACATATCTTTTCGTTATGAGAAAAGGTGATATTTTCTGCAAACTGACTAGTATTTGCAAAAAAAAATGCAAAACTTGAACATTTTATTTAACTATTGGGTTCATAAAATATCATTCAAAGTGGAACTTCTCTACGTTACTATACTGTGACACTGCACTGCTATGCAATATTATTGATCGAAGGTAATAAGCGAATGCATAGGGAAGATGTGAAGTAAATGATTCGTCCGATGGAATCATACTTTTATTCAATTGGAAGACCATTCAACAAATTTTTTGTTTATTGAATCCATAAGGTTGTCCGATTTAAATAATTAGAACTTTTCAATTTATCAATATAACTAGCGACCCGCCGCGCGCCGCTGCTTCGCCTGTTTTTACAACTTGATAAACATCGAGATTTCATAGTTGAATATTAATGTTTCTTAAAAGTACATAAACCTTCCGAAAAAAAAATCTAATTGATGTTGAAATCCGCATCAACCGTTGCGTAGTTTAGAAGAACAACGCGGTCACACAGACAGACGAAAAGAGACTTCAATTTATAATATGTATAAAGACAAAGATTAGTTCTTTAAATAAATATTAGAAGGCTGGTGCAATAAACACCAACTATCAGTGAACCCTACAAAAACCTACCTGATTATCTTCACAAAAAAGATGAAGTTGGCGACGCTACAACTACCACGAATCTTTGGAAGTACCCTAAGCCTATCAACTGAAACCAAATACCTGAGCATCTTTTTGGACATACAGCTGAATTGGGCAAAACATACCAACTACATCACTACAAAAGCCAGCATATCCCTATGGAAGTGCAAGTGACTGCTTGGCAGGAACTGGGGAATTAGCCCCAAGGTTACCTACTGGCTATACACCACAGTCATCCGACCAATTATCACTTATGGCTCACTTGTCTGGTGGCCCAGGGCGGAAAGCGATTTCGAAAAACTGCAGCGGTTCGCTTGTGTAACAATCAGTAGCAGTATGAGAACTTCACCCACTGCCGCCCTACAGGCAATGCTTGGTCTGCCACCCCCACACCTCATCGTGCGGGAGGAGGCGACGTGGCCACCTTTAGGCTCTATATAACAGGAACCCTGAACAAAGACTAAAGTCAAGCACACGCGCTTATAGGAAGATACAATCAGACGGCAACCAATAATGGCATCACCCAGAGAAAAAGCCCTGAAACTGTACTACTTTCAAAAGCGCTACAACATAATACTTACAGAAGCACGGTGTGACTACTCAGGCCCGAAAGAGATGAGAGTATACATTGACGGATCAAAGACCGACTCCGGGATTGGAGTCGGAGTTTTCTCATACGATCTTATAATCCAGCCCGCTGCGCTGGAAATGTTCAACACCGTCTACCAGGCGGAATGTGTGGGCTTTATACAAGCGGTTAACGCCATAGAAGCCAGGAGGGTAACGGACGTATTATATATATATAAGATATATGTATTCTCTCCGACAGCGCCCCAGTTCTCCAATCCGTGGGGAAAAAAATATTACATCGAGACTAGCACTAGAATGTCACAATGCACTGCAACGGGTAACGGTGTGCAACCGTAACACAGTGAGACTGCAATGGATAAAAGGACAGCGGATCACTAGGTAACGACGCAGCTGACGAACTTGCTAGGAGAGCATCCAGCGCGTCAGTTTGTGGACCCGAACCTATCGTATCCATCCCCTTCAACCAACTACGCAGGTGGCTACAGGAGTTCCCACACACAAGCGGGGAACTGGTGGATCTCGACACTGGGCTGCAGGCAGTCCAGGTAAGCCTTCCTTAGATAGCAGGTTAACCAGGCGTCTACTATGCTTGGACAAGAACTGCCTGCGCCTGGTGACGGGGACCATCACAGGACACTGCTCACTAAGCGAAACACTTCCACACTATAGGCATAACGGACAGCCCTCTGTGCAGGGCTTGCATGGAGGCTGAATAAATCGTTGCGCACGTGCTCTTTGAATGCACAGGCGTCACGGTCACCCAGATCAGAATGGAAAACTTCGGGTGACCCAGATCCTTTACAGATATTCTAACGGCCGAACCCAATAACTTATTTTCAGTGACAGACAGATCGCTATTGATGATAGACAGTATAATTATATCTATCCTCGGATGGCGTCTCACAATCATTGATAAAGGCTATCTATCTAACCAAAACAATAAGTAGGTTTCTCTACTTCGCCCTCTCGTGCGTTCCATTACAACCAACATCACTTTAAAAAAGAACATGTGTAATTAGGGTTATATTAAAACTTCTTTGTTTCTTACTTCTAAATAAGTTACTGGATTAAGATATAATTCTGTAGAGCCATATTTGTTATGGCCGCGAATCAAAACAACCTGTTACTGACCTGCAAATTGCAAAAAACGTAATAAAATTTGAATTTCGCGGGCTACCTTAGCGCATTAATGTTGTTTTTTTTTTTAACTTAAATTCATGTTGGCATGGTGCTTGCACGGGTGTGTTAGTAAGGGGGTGGTTAAATTTCTGTTATTTTTTGCCTAGGGCGCACCGTTTTCGAGATATTAGAATTTCAATTTTTTTTTATTACTTTAAATAAAAAAAAACATCTATGATCATTATTGCAAGTACTAAAGAGTTCATTTTAGCTTGGCTACTTTACGTTTATCCCTGCAATTCGGGGAATAGCCAAATCTGCCATCTGTAGTACTGTCCTGTCAAAGAAATCGATATTGGGACGCATACTTTGGCATTTTCATACAAATAGATATCTGTTGTAGGCGATACACCCTCCCATCAGTAGATAACGTGGGCCGGTAAGATTCCATAATATCTCATAGATTATTGGGACGTTAAAACCATCGATAGATATATTTTTATATCTCCAGTAGGCCGAAACTGGTGATATATAGGTTATTGGGTTCGGCCGTAAACCGACCAGCATAGCTATTCACAAACGTCCGATACGCTTCCGTGCCGAATCGAACACCAATCAATGTTATCAAATGAGTCCTCTAAAGGCTCTTCACAAATACAAAACTCTTTATATTTTGTCAACTATAATCAAATAGACTGCCGCCACTCTTGCGACAGATATTTGCTGTCGGGGGCAAGGCAAATTAGTAATTGAAATATGACATTTTCGATTCGACAACCTGTCAAATGGTTGTGAATAGCGATGCAACTTAGCTATTCACAACTGTTCGATACGCTTCCGTGCTGAATCGAACATCAATCAATGTTATCAAAGGAGTCCTCTAAAAACTGCTCACGAATCAAACTCGAATTTTTTTATCGTTTGAATCAAACAGACGACCGCTATTATGACTAGGCAAATTAGGTAACCGAAAATGTATCATTTTCGACACAGAGCCTGTCGAACATAATCGGAGACATAATCAGCTTCTGGAGGGAGGTGGGCTGGTTGAAATAACCACCGACGGCCGCCATGGACAACGCATAATGGTCCACATGAAGGACTAAGTGCGGAAACCAAACCTTAGAACAGATAAAGATTATCAGCCTGCTACATCCAGTACCGAAGAAGGACCAACAATTTGTAATACACAAGGAATTAAGTAAAAGAACACACTACAATATGTAAATTTCATTTATTGGATTACAACATGATATAATGGATTTATGACTTTTTGTTACTGGTTAGTTAACTTTACATAAACATCTTGCACTGCATCGAATTCTGAACATAATTTTGATAGTGACAGTAGAACATGTTAGCAAAACTCTGGTTGCGTAATAAAGGGCTTTCAGTTATTTTACCTCTGACATCAGCAACCCAATAGCAACCTTAGCCAAGAAGACAACCATCACTATGATTTTGACAGACTTGTCAATGGTAGTAACCCAACAGCAACCATATTGCTACGACAATAGAGATCACTTTAAATTTTGACAGTGATGCATAATCAGAAATGAAATAGCTGTGAAAACTGTAGTATTGCATGCTGTGAATCGCATGTATTTTTTCATAAACTCGCACACAAACATATCAGCATTAGATAAAAATATAATATGGTATAAATGTACAAAATCTTAGAAGTATTCTTTTTAATACGAACCAATAATTCACGGCACAGTCGAATTAGCGTATTATATTAAACATGTATATAGATAAGCTCTACTTCTGCGACGGAATTATTTAAGACTTGCATCACTCAGAGTTAAATAGCTACTAGGTATGGGTGCATTTTATACCGTTGAACTGCCGAAGTATTTAGGATAAACTGACATATGATTGAGCAACATCTCCACTTAAACATTTTATCAGAACCTAACCTTTTTATCGTTTCTAAATTTATACATATTTGTGTTGTAAATTGTTGTATTTTTCTACAAAAGATGAATGTATAAATTATACACTATGCTGATCGTAAAACTATTACACCAGTGTTTCTTTCACAGAGTAATTTCAATATCTACTCCATACAATAACGGTCTAACGCTGTGATAAAGATTCTGAAGAGACATTATCTTAGAAGTAAGATAAATAACATAATATAATTATGGTAAGAATAAAATTTCAGCGTTTATTGAGCTTTTTCCTCCCAAACCGTCAGCTGTTTGGGACTAAATAAGTTCACACCCGCCTGAATATCATATCCCGAGTACAGCCGCTCGGGACATGAACCCCACACATACTGAAACCGTGTATGGACTAATCTAATCACATTGGCTGTATGTATGGAGTAGATACCTACATCACACACATTGACAGTCCCTACGTCATCAGCCGGCCATGCAGCCCACACTGCAGGCCAGCGTGGTGGACAGTGGTAGTCATCAGTAAGCCGTCTAGCTCCTGTTGTGTCGGTTGCCCCAGCCGCGTCGATGGTCATCTTTGTACTCATCCATATTGTTCTGTCTCGCTCTTTCTTCAGGATCGTCCTCTTCTACCAGACGCTCCTGTAACAAAATATATATTTTCATCTTTTTTTATCATTGATGTAGATAGGCAACTCTCTAACATCACGTAAATACGAAATGGACGCGATGTCGAGCGTCATGTGCTCGGCAACTGCAATAGAGAGACATATTACGCGGGCTATAGCGAGAACGAGATAGCAATAATTGTCACTGTTACGTACCCAAGCTAAGCCTTAATAAATTCAAATCATTCATTAAACGTAAGTTGTGCCAGAAAGCCTTTTATACTGTTAAAGATTATATTGAGGACAAAAAGGCTTGGGATTGAGCTGCTCCAATTTTTGTACATATTGAGGTAGTTTATTTTTATTGTTTTTTTTTGTTTTTGCTAACTTTATTATTTTATAAACAGTGACATTTAATTATTATTTTATACACAATGACAGGAATATTTAATTGTAAAGTAGGTATTATATTATTTTAATTATTGTGCATGTGAAGACTATGTGGGTTATTGCATATTTTTTTTTCCCTTTCTTTTATTCTCAGTTAGTGTTAATCATGGTCTGGCAGTTTGAGTCATATAAGTGGCCTACCCAAATGTCCTTTCTTTGGTATTGATCGTCGCATCGTTGAGCTCCTTAAATTCTGAGTAGAGCTGCACGATTACTGACAAATGCGTGCACTGTCTGGTCAGGTCCACTCAACCTGTGTGGTTCTTTCCTCAAAAGACCATTTCAGACACCAATCTACATGGTCTTCACATGATCTCACCAAGGTTATGTCTGGACTTTAAAAGAGACTATGACCTCTGAGTTTGTTTCGGCCTTTCTTCTCAGAGTAGTCAGATAGGAAACGCCGACCTCATCTAGTTTTTAAAATATGATTGACGTGTAAAAGTGTTTGTACAAACCTACTTACAGAAATAAAATCATTTATCATTTATCATAACAACTCGGAAATAAAGTACGACTCGATTATTACCCGCAAACCGAGAGTAATGTAGGTCGATTGTGTTATTTAACCTAATTTATGCTGTCCACGTCGAGGAGCGCGTACCATATCTTCCTATTTAATACATCAATGGTTTATATAAACGAAATGTAGGTGTAATCATGAACACTAATATGCATACACTGCTGAGCAACTTTTAAAAGTGATTTTATCCTACTGTGTTGATTGTAATTATGTTGTTACGAACATAGTATTTAGGAACCCATATTACCCCCCCCCCCCCCCCGGGCAAAGTTATTGGGTTTTTACATTAGGAACTTCTTATTAACAGCCTGGAGTGTGGAAGTAGGCGGTGTGGCCTCCTTGCCCGCGCCGTGTGCTGCGCGCGGGGCAGCGACAGCGAGTGTCGGATTATACAACATGTCCCGGAATTAACGCACAACCTCTAAAGGGTCATTGTACTCATCATTATGAACAACAGTTGTTCAGAATTATTATTACCTTTTGTATTCTCTCTTCCTCGTCAGCATCGTTCTCTGTGTTCTGTATGGTCGTGTGAGGTATGTTTGTAGTGCCGGGAAAACTGTGGACAAATTTGTGTTGCAGTATAAAACATTAACTATTCGAAAAGTTTCACAAAGTACCTAACATTTCCGGCATATATACCAGAAATAAACACCAATAGATGTGCTGGTTCTTGGACTGGCAATGTCATCTTACGGCAAGCACATTAAAATATGCGTCACATCCACGCAAGTGGAAAGGAGAGTAAATGCGGGAAATAAAGTGAATGGTGCTATACATGCGGTTGTGACCAATTAGTCGATGCCCAAAAAGGCTCGACTGGCTGTTCACAATGGTGTGCTAGTGCCTACGCTTATGTATGGAAGTGAATGTTGGGTGTGGCAAAAGAAGCATGAAAGTAGAATAAATGTTGTGGAAATGCGTTCCTTGCGAAGCATGTCTGGCGTGACTATGAATGATAGGCTGAAAAGTGAGGTAATAAGGAAACGGTGCAGTTTAAAAGAAGATGTATTAACAAAAATTTAAAAGAGTATGCTTAGATGTTTGGTCATGTTGAGAGGATGAGTGAAAGGCGACTAACAAAAAGTATTTATAAAGGAGAGGTGAGTGGAAACGCTGGGAGAGGATGCCCTATGAGAACATATAGTGACCAAATTGGTGATGTTCTTCAGAAAGGTCAGGTGCGTAGTACTCGCTACCGGCGTGCTTGGATGACTAGATGTATGAACGTAGGCGAAGCAAAAGGAGTATGTAAGGAGCGTAGCAAGTGGGGTTCTATAGTATCTGCCTACACCCATGGGAAGAAGGCGTGAGTTTATTTATGTATCTACGAAAAACGGCCACCGATGAGCATAATGCTGCGACCCTATGCGAGACAGAGCCCCAGCGCTGGTTTTCAGCGACACCGGCGTTGATGATGACGTCGACCGGTGCAGCATAGTGATATTATAAATAAGAAAAAAATTAAATAAATACAAACTACTTAGTTAATTCTAGAGTCTAGTGAACTCGGAGACGTCGTAAAAAGATTTGGGCTATACTTCAATTCAATTCAATCCAATCTAACAGCAAATGCTAGCCCATCTGCCAAACGTCATGATCATGTCATGTTCAACATTCGTCAGAGATAACCTTACATAACCAGTAAATTATATATAGTATTGTCAACATCGGTGAGGCTCGTGGCTAAGTGATAACAGCCACTCCTCCGGTCGGTACGCTTGCCGCGGTTGGTCCGTAGATGGGTGACCATCTTTACATACCAAGACCCCTCCGTGTCTCGGAAAGCACGTTAAGCCGTTGGTCGAGGTTCGAGTTGTATTATTTCAGTCATAATAGTTTTTAATTGTAATTTATGAAATATGTATAATTTTGCATGCCTTAATTGGTAGAACTGCGCATTCACTCAACATCCTGCAAAGTATTTATATAAACTGTTCAGCAATAATCATGTGATTTGATTTGAACATGACAGGTATACTCACATGCCATCCCGGACTCGTTGGTCGTAGAACTCCTCGACAGTGAGCGCAGGTAAGGCGGGGTAGCCCAGCCCGAACACGGCCTTCTGCACGGCGTCGCGGGTTATTATCACTGGCTTTAGAGGCACGTGCGGACGCTTTGGTTTAGGCGCTGGAAAAGATATAGAATTCATTGTAAGTCATCTATAACAAGCCATGTGCCCGATGGGATTTTCAAAATGACGGAACTTCAACACAAAGTACACGGTCGGCGCAGTGGTTAAGCAATTGACTGCTGCGCTGTGTGTCGCGGGTTCGATTCCCGCACGGAACAAATATTTGTATGACGTACAAGTAGTTGTTCCGGGTCTGGCTGTTGTTGTTGTGTAAGTGACTTTAAATGTTTGTAAACGCACCCACAATACAGCAAACATTCCTAGTGCGGGGCAACGTTTTGTTTTACCTCCAATTTAAACCGGAGATGCATTTTCAAAAATCCTTCCTTAGTGCTCAATTTTGCTGTAGGTATAGGAAACTCTTGCGCACAATTTCTGCTTCTGGACGCAGCGGTTTAGACTGTACGTTGTCTGTCAGAGAATGAATTTAAGATGTTTAGTAAGTAGAATAGTACTGTTTTAGACTGTACGTTGTCTGTCAGAGAATGAATTTAAGATGTTTAGTAAGTAGAATAGTACTGTTTATTTTATGCTGGCGTATTTGAAAAAATATTCGCATTACTTGGGTAATATAAAATATACCCTATTCAAATTTAAATAAAGTTAATTTTATTTTAACAAAATAACTGCAGTATTACAGCATATACGTAATTGTAGTGCCAGCATTAGTAGCCTCGATTGTTTCGCCAAGTGAGAATTTGCACAAGTTACTGTATATGACAAGAAATACAAAAAGGACGGATGCGTTTTTGTTAAATATAGGTCAGTTATGCAGGGTATTAAGCTGCATCCGGTTAGACTTCTAGTGTAACCTACCCCAACAGTCTGACAAAAAAAACCAGCCAAGTGCGAGTCGGACTCGCGCACGAAGGGTTCCGTACCATTGTTTTCTGTTTTTTTATAGTTGCTATAAAAAGTTTATGGTGTGTTTTTTGCTGTAATGCCAATAAACCATTTTTCTTCCTTTCTTTCGTTATTAATTACGGCAAAAAAATCACGTTTGTTGTATGGGAGCCCCTTTAAATATTTATTTTATTCTGTTTTTTAGAATTTGTTGTTAGAGCGCCAACAGATATACATCATCTGTGAAAATTTCAACTGTCTAACTATCACGGTTCATGAGATACAGCGTGGTGACAGACGGACAGACAGACGGACGGACAGCGGAGTCTTAGTAATAGAGTCCCGTTTTACCCTTTGGGTAAGGAACCCTAAAAAGGTTAGTCAAATGATGATGATGTTTTTGTTAAATATCACTGGTCCTCGTTGCCGAAAGCCTGACAAGTATTTTATTGCGCGTCTATTTGCCATTGCATGCCCTCATATCCTCGGTATCTCCAAATATTTGCATTTTACTTACATCAACAATCTATCTTGTAAAAATTCGATGCAGGTCCAGGACAATTTTATTAATAGTGGTTTTAGAGATGGTTCGTCATTGTTTGGTATCTTGACTGGAGCCAGATGGTCCTGGTTTACCAGAATTACAGTAGGTATGTGTGGCAGATTTAACTCTAAACCAAAGTGCATTATGCAGACCTAATTTCAATGTAAGCAACACTCGTTTAGACAGAACTAACGCCAAAACGTGGGATGGGAACCAACAACTAATTTGCCTTTGTTTTTTTGGTGGGAAATTATCAAATAACTTCTCCCGCTCTGCGCGGAGCGGGAGGGCGTGTCAGACTTTTACTGACTAAAACCCACCCGTGTTCCTCCTTCATTTGCCTGTGTGCCAGGGCCACGATATCCCTTTCGGACAAACTCGCAACCCTGGCAGGAATAACTAATTTGCCTGCAAACATGACTTTGTAGCGGCATCAACATCGCCACATGCGAACTACGCGTTACACTGACGTCACGCAAAATCCTGCATCGCGCAAGCAGAGTTTACCGCGCAACTAGCATATATACAACGTCCCGACATTAACCATCGGGCAGTTGCCCACCAGACACGACACCCGTCTGGTCGGAGGATCCTCCCTTTTCAATAGAGGATGAGTGAACTTTACACCCTATTCCTCATGCCTCTAAACTGGTGACCCTGAGTATGAACGTCAGCGCAGCCTTCGTGCAACTACTTCAGTGTGACGCGTAGTTCGCATGTGGCGATGTTGATGCCGCTACAACTTGTTGTTCGGTGTCTAAAGTCCAAAACTATTGTACATTGTGAGCATACATTCTTGAAATTAATGAGGAAGAATAACTCTTACCTAACTACCTATCAATAAGTAGCTGTAATGCTGACCACACCAACTCACAACTTTAAAACCATTATCTAAATTCTTACCTCCAGCATTTTTTTTCATATACTCCAGAATGGATTTCTCCTGCTCAATGCTACTAAGTTCCTCAAACGATTGGTTGATGTAGCTCTGCAGTAGCTTCAGGAAGTATGCCCTCTTTGTCTCGTCATCTGATGATGATTCCATCGCCTTGGACAGTATGCTGAGCTGTTCCTTTAATTCTTGCGTCTCCCTGAACCTTCGGATCTTGGCTTCTCTTGTTAGTACCTAGAATTGTTTCAAGAACATGTTATAGACATAACTTTACGTAATTTTACGACTTTAATTAAATTAATTCTTAAAACTATTTAATCATTTATTATATGTTTTTATCTTTCACGCAACACATAACATCACGCCTGTAATCCTCGAAGGGTTAGGCAGAGGTGTACCTATTCTTCTATCTTTTTATTTTTCTTGATTCTCTGATACAAGCATGCCAGTTGTAAGTATTAGTTTACATTTGCCACCGGTCCCCAAATTAATAACAATTTTAAGAAAAGAAAATGGTTAACACATCTGACATTTCATTTCAACTTTATAGTATTAATAATAAAGTAATACCCTTAGTATTTAGACCCTATCATGAATATCAATAGATATCTTAATAACAACACATGAACGTCCATAGATCTTCTAATAGACCACTTAAGGGGCCGGCGTAGCATGCGTAGTTCAAACAAACGTAATACCAAAATAATTTGTAAATCAAACATATTCTCAAGGCAGTGTGTATTTATTTAGATTGGATTACAGAATATCTATGTTCCCAAATATATATTTTGAAAGGAAAATGATATAAAGACGAGATCTGAGGTATTTAAAATTTCTATAGAAATTATTTTTCTCATAACTCTTGTTTAAATCAGTGCCCATTCAAAATATATATTTGGGAACCTCGATATTCTGTATTCCAGTAAGAATAAAGACACACTACCTTAAGAATATGTTTGATTTACAAATTATTTTGGTATTACGTTTGTATGAACTACGCATCCATCGCCGGCCTCTTAATCACTTATTTGGTTATCTTACTGAGGACACTTACCAAAGAAGCAATTTTAGCTTGTTCAGTCTGTACTTTCTCAATTGCATTTGAGTCTGTATTTGTCTGTGGAACCTCAAGGTCTGTCACGCCATAGTCTTTACACCTCTGCAGGAAATCTCTGTAAAGTTAATAATAATATAATTAATATAATAATTTTTGGGATAAATAATTGGGATCCTTCTCTGGGGAACATGTGCGGACATTAATAATATCTTTGTTTTACAGAATAGGGCTGTTCGAGCCATTTATAATCTAGGTCCAAGAGATTCACTTCGTGAAATATTCAAAGAAATAGATATTCTGACTGTAGCCTCTCAATATATACTTGAAAATCTATTATATGTACACAAAAATAAATCAAATTTTAAGAAAATGTCCGATGAATAAATTACCAGGAATAAACACAATCTTGCTGTACATCGCACTCGCCTCCACAGAGTAGGCAACTCGTTCATGAGTCAATGTATACGCTTTTACAACCAACTTCCTACTGACATTCGGAACTTACCCATTAAACGATTTAAAATCTGTATTAAAACTAAACTTTGTAAAAAAGGGTACTATAAGATTTCTGATTATTTAGAGGACAAAAAGCTTGGGATTGAGCTGCTCGCTCTGCTAGCCTTGTGATAAAACTTGAAAACTTGACATTTTAATTATTATGCATGATTTTATATACATATTGACATTGCAGAATATTGTATACAATTTTACATGAATGTTTACTTTGAAAGTATTATATTTACTGCTTTAATTTATTGTGAATGTGAGCACTATGTGGGTCAATTTTTTTTTTTCTTTATATGTTTTCCTTGCATTTCTTTTCTTAGTTAAGTTTTAATGATGGTCTGACATTTTGAGCGCTTTATGCGGCCTACCCAAATGTCCTTTTTTTGGTATTGTTCGTCGAGTCGTTGAGCTCCTTAAGTTTTGAGTTGAGCTGCACGATTACTGACAAATGCTTACACTGATTGGACAGGTCCGCTCAAATTTGCGTGGTTCTTTCCTCAAAAGACCATTTCAGACACGGATCTACATGGTCCTCACATGATTTGACCAAGATTATGTCTGGACTTTAAAAGAGACTTTGACCCCTGAGTTTGTTTCGCCATTTCTTCTCAGGGCTAGTCAGATAGGAAATGTCGGCTACATCTAGATTTTTTTTTTTTATATGACGTGTAAAAGTGATTTTAATATCCTATTTACAGAATAAACGATTTCATTTCATTTAATTTCATTTCATTTCAATAATAATATATTAATATAATTATTTATAACCGGTCTATCATCACTGACAGGACTATTGTCGCCAATAAGCCTGATTTAGTGGTGATAGATCGATTAGCGCGCCGTGCAATGATAATCGATGTTACCATTCCACATGACGAGAACCTCGTGAAAGCTAAGAAAGAGAAACAAATTAAGTATCTCGACTTAGCACACGAGGTTGTTGACATGTGGAATGTGAGCTCGGCTATCATTGTACCGATTTTCGTATCGGCCAATGGTCTGATGGCCGAGAGCCTAGATCAACATCTCTCGAGGCTCTCGTTAGGTGGTTGGATCAAGGGCCTGATTCAGAAGGCAGTACTCTTCGATACGGCTCGCATCGTGAGGAGGTTCCTATCTCTGGAGCCCTAACCACCGGTAGCTTGGACCCTGCTCCCGCTACCGGCGGACAACTATTATTTTATATTTTTAAATGTTTTTATATACTTTTTTTATATTTTATTAAAAATATAATTTATATGTAAATCATTAAATAAAGGATATAATTATTATATTATTAAAACAATTTTGTTTTGAAAGGGCAATAAATCACCTACTCATGTTGATAAATTTGCAATAAATTCATGATGAAAGAATCGACATCTGTGAGCGTGGTCGTGGTGGACATGTCCGATATTATTTTTCATTCATATTTGCCAAACCTTACTCTTTCTATTACAATAAAAAATTTAATCATATTAATATCAATTGTTTGTTTTTATTTTGTTTTAAAAAACAAAGTTTTTGTCTAAAAACCCTTTTCCCCCCCATGGAGCCAGTTTTTGTAATAAGAACGTAACTGTGATTGAAATAACGTTAATTATACAAAACTGAAAACTTACTTCGGTACTAAGTTGTCAGTTTTGTGTTCGGAACTTTACCATATACGGAATGAAGTTCGAAATTCAATAATGGCTCCATGGTTTAAACCTGGGTCTGAAGATAAACCTTGTTATGTAATAATACGGTATATCTCTAGAAATGAGATAAAAGATAAACCTCAGTCTTACTTGAAATAAATCTCAGCAACATTGACAAGCTCCAACCGTGGTTGATTGCAGACCTTCAGAGTGAGACTACCGAGCAGGGCTGGCAAGAGCAGGTACTGTAGGGTCTCTGTCGGCAACTCGTCCAGGCTCTCGTTCTTACTAAACATTCCCGTCATGGAGACTAGATTTGTCGCCTTCTCGAACTTTGCGATGGCTGATTTGACACTCAACTGTAATGTTAGAAAGTATTATTTATTTATTTCGTTCATAGCCTTACATACATAGATACATATCTACACATACATAAACTCACGCTTTCTTCCCATGGGGGTAGGCAGAAGGTACAGAAAGCTGCCCTCTTCCTTATTTCAGAAAAACATTTTTAACAAGTTCAAAACATTAAATATAACAGTTTTCGTTGTGATGGAAAATATAATAATTTAATCATCATCTTGGAGAGCACAAGTATAAATAATCGTCCTATAATGTGCCCACTGCTGGGACACAGGCCTCCTCTCTTCGAGAGGGAGTGGTCTGTAATCAACCACATGGGCTCAGTGTGGGCTGGTAGATGTCACATGTCTTCGTACTTATGGTTCTAGGACATGCTGATTTTCTCACAATGCATTCCTTCACCATTTTGAGAGCAGTGGTGATGAAATTATTTATACAAAGTAAAGCGCCTGCATGTGCTTGTCTGTGTGGTGCCAGACGTTAAGAACTAAATTAATAGCACTTCCCTATTTCTACCCGTGGGTGTCGTAAAAGGCGACTAAGGGACTTACTAGCGAATGGGCAGCAGCGTTCTCTATGCATTTTAACACCATACTGCGATCGCCAACCCGCCTGCCAAGCGTGGCGATTATGGCAAACCCCCCCCCCTTTGGGGAAGGCTTGTGTCCGGCAGTGGATGTCTTTCGGCTGCAATGATGAAAGCGCCTGTATGGGTTCAAACCCACAACGTACAACTCGGAAGTCAAGCTGTTACCACTGGGCCACCACTGCTCTCAGAGGCATATCCATGGAATTTCTTGCCAGTTCTTCTCCATAGACACCTACTATGCTTTGGAATGCTATTAACTGCTCCCAAGTTGCGATGTTTATGTTATTTTTTTTTTTACATACTTCCTTGACATAATCGATGTTTTTGATTTCAACAAGGCTCTAACTTTTATTATTTTAATCATATTTTATATCGTTTTTTTGTTAATGTGAGGATGTTGTAGGCTTAATAGACTTTAGATCTGTAGACCATTTTCTATTTTGTTAAGTACCTGGTACTTTTGACGGGCCTACGCTGTCCTCTCATACTTTGAAAATATTGTAAAAGCCAATTTTTTTTTTTAAAAGAGTAACCGTGGAGTTTCTTGCCGGCTCTTCTCCATAGGAAACGACCAATTGGAACCGTGCACCTAGCTCCTGACGTTTTATAAGTGCCCATGTCGGCTTATGTGAAATAAAAATATTTTTGATTTTGATTTTTGAATGGGCCACCAGCTTAATATTTCTAACTGACCAACTTCTCGACAATTCAAAAGTGCCTGTAAATGGTTCAATTGAAATAAATGGTTTGAGTTTGCAAGTCAAGGTATTGGAAATAATTTTAATCTGGTATTTTGTGAGTAATATGTTAAATCTCAATAAAAACCGGCCAAGTGTGAGTCGGACTCGCGCACGAAGTGTTCCGTACCATTATCTATAAAAATGGCGAAAATATCACGTTTGTTGTATGGGAGCCCCCCTTAAATATTTGTTTTATTTTAATTTAATTATTTCTTTTTAAAGTGAATAATAACTAAATATTTTGTGAATATCTCAAGCGTCTACTTGTTGCCGTTATCAATATCGAGCAAAAACGAGCAAAAAAATCACGTGTGTTGTATAGGACCCCCGTTAAATATTTATTTTATTCTGTTTTTTAGTATTTGTTGTTATAGCGGCAACAGAAATACATCATCTGTGAAAATTTCAACTGTCTAACTATCACGGTTCATGAGATACAGCCTAGTGACAGACAGACGGCGGAGCCTTAGTAATAGGGTTCCCGTTTTACCCTTTGGGTATGGAACCCTAAAAATGCTAATATTATTGAATAGAGGAAAAGCATTGGTTTGGTATCACTTGCTTATATCATCTCACCAAACCAGTTAGTATTGCTGGAAAACATAAAAAAAGAATTTAAACAGTGTTGAATTAAATACCTAAGTTATTCATAACAGCCTGAGTAATTAGTTTTTGTCATTGTATACATCTTGATGTGACAAACAATTTTATCTATGAACAATGCAGTCATTGATGCATCATGCATAAGTTGAGTAAGCATTTATTCAAAACACATTGGTTTGGGTCGAGAATGTTACATAGACAGTGTGGTTTAACCAGGGACCATTTTGGTTACCCATTGAAAGGGTTTTCGATAGTGTTTTTCTAAGCGGTTAAACAAAAACCCATACGATAAAGGCTTAAATTAATGTTTGGTAACCCATTGTAAGGGTTTTGGATAAAAACTCATACGGTGTGGGTAACCCTTTTGAACGGCTTAATTTAAGCCATTCAAAATTACCCACACCGTATGGGTTTTTGATTAACTGCTTAGAAAAGGGTTAGGTTAGGGTTTTTCTAAAATGGTATCCACAATGGTCCCTGTGTACAATATAGATAGAATTGGTCATGCTACGCGTGCTGGGCCGCTATCGAAATAACATAATATTATGATTTTTTCATGTTACTGGGTTTCAAGTAGGTATAGAACCCATTGATATGGGTTATCATGTAACCCTTTCACTGGGTTTCAAGTATAAAACCCATTCAATGGGTTATCATGTAACCCTTTTAATGGGATTCTAGTATAAAACCCTTTCAATGGGTTACATCATAATAAAGGTAACCCATTTAATGGGTTACCCCTTCCAAAGGCTTAACCCTTAACCGGGGTTGTACGGTCCCTGGGTTTATCAGGATGATAAAAGAAAGTATTTGAATTAGGTATGAAACCTTTCTTTGATTCAACTCTTTGTTTATAGCTTTTGTGAAAGAGACACCACAATTTTGCCTCACATGGAACTATGATAGACCATCAATCGGAGATTGATCAGTGAATGTTTTTTTTGTCACGTTTGGTCAGCTCATCGGCTGGTTAACACAGTGACAAAAACAATACCAGATGACTACATTTCTATGAGCAACATAGAACTTTCTATAAATTTCCATTTTACGTTTTCAGTTTCACTTAGCACATTTTTAAGAGAAACTTGAAGAATTTCAACTGTAAACCGGTTTAAAATAAAACGAACTCTAACAACTCTTAACTCGAAACTCACTTGTACTGCGTTGCTGTTTGTCGCCTCGCTGCCTTTATCTATATTGTCAAATATCTTCATCGCGTCCTCGAATATCTTCCTCAAAGGTTCCTCATCTGTGGACTGGCCAGCATCGGCTTGGGTTTTACTAGTACTAGACATATTAGCACAAATTATTTACAAATTTTATTGGAAATCAGTATTTCGCCAATCGCCGCAAAACTTGTTTTTCTAAATGACATTTGATTTGATTACACCACTTGACATTTGAGAACTTGTCACACATTGACACTGACGTTTTTCTTAGTGTTGCTAGTTTTAAGAATTATACTACTGAAACCAAGACTGAAACAGCAATAACTCGAAGCACCAAACCCACCAAAAGCACGAAGAGAAAACCTCGTCTATTTAGGTTTCCTGTTACTTTTCCATGGTATAGATTTTTCTAAAAATTTGTTTCGTGGGGCCTAGGGTAGTTATAGTTTGTAGGAGCTGGCTGTTCCTTTCGGATTAAAACCCTACGGCGGCGTTTGAGTATTGATCTTATCCTTTGAGTGTATTCCTGCGGACTAATTGCGTAACACACTATCAGTAGGAATCGGTTTCAATTTGACAGTTCAACAACATTCATTGCGTTACTTACGTTGTTGAGCAGACAAATTTTTCTAACTTAAAAAGCAATGGATTAGCAATATACTTCAAAATCATTCCGATTCTGATTCAAACTGTGTTAGGCAATTAAGGTGCCTGTTCTTTATAGTGATTGTTAAAATTTCTGTTGATGTTTTAAAGAAAGAGTTGCATGATCCTGTTACTAATTCTCAAAAGAGAGAAAGACAACAATCAATCTGCTCAGCCTTTTCCCTATTACGTTGGGCTCGGCTTCCAGTCTAACCGAATGCTGCTGAATACTAATATTTTACATGGAGCGACTGCCTATCTAACCTCCACAACCCAGTTACTGGGTAATACGATACCTACCCCTTGGTAAGACGTCGGGTTGTCAGACTTTCGAGCTTGTGACGACCCGTACCAACTATCAAGCCAACATTTTTGAAATGTCTTATTAAAAACCGATAACTGGAAATCTCTGTTTCTATGGAAAATTTTAAATCGGTCTAATTCGGTATGTAAAGTAAAAATTTACCTATGCCGATTCCAAAACCATTTCGAGATTTTAAGCTTCTAAGACTCATTTTTCTATTTGAATAGGTCTTAAAATTATAAGATCGTATTTATTTTTACAAATCACTTGACCTCTAATTGACGTCACAAAGAAGCCTGAATGGGAAATTTCAGTGCCTCTTGTAATTAAATTGTTCTTTATGTGTCAAGTGTCATGCCAACGTCAAATTTACATGAAGCACTTATTATTATTCTATTCAGATAAGTAAATATGTAAATAGTGTAGTTTTTCATCAGCGGCGGACAGTACAAGTCAAATCATATCGATGTATCGCCTCAGGAAAACTTAACTTACGTTAAAATGATCTTCACAATAAAACAGTCGCCGCCCAGACTTGTACTAAACATTTACTTCCTCGCACCATTTCCTTTTTAAGGTTTCTTTTACTAACAATCAATTTGTGTCGGCTATTTGTTGTGGTGTTTATACTTGACAGTATGAAGAACTTAGCAGAAGTAGTCTTTGAATCCATTCATTTTATTAATATAACTTTATACTAAAGTACGGAAATCGCTAAAGTATGAAATGTAAACAAATTAATTGTCAAATTTGACAGTTTGACTTTACTGAATTTTGGTTTTAAATAAGTGTTAAACGTGGCAAAGATCCTAAGCTATTCAGCTACTAGTGACGTCAGTACGAACAATACTTTAAAAAAATATATAAAAATAACTACAGCTTGTAAAAACAAAAAGATGAAATATGTGTTTCAAATACTCTTATCATTAAAATAAGAATATAAAAAACATTCCTGAAAAATACTTTACATACCTAATTTGGCTGTAACACTATTTTTCAAAAATTAACTAACTTTTTAGACCATAACCTGCCTATGCGTATTAAAATCGGTTCAGTCATTACGGGCTTGAAAGTTTATATGAAATGGCGTACGTCGTAAACGCTCATAACTGACTTTTAGATTAATAAACCAACAGCCACATAAACACTAACATGTACACTAACGAGTTGATTGAGGAACTGAGCAGTACCCGAGCCGGCTGTCGTATTGGTGATGTAGGTTTGAACAATCTTAGCTATGCGGATGACATGGTGCTGCTCAGTCCCTCAGCCAACGGCCTAAGGAGACTTGTAGCGATTTGCGAGAAATATGCAGCTGAACATTATCTCACCTATAATGTTAAGAAATCGGAGGTTATGATATTTAAATACGGTAAAGGTCCTGATCATATTTTACCGATCAAGTTGTGTGGAACTGCCCTAAACATTGTTAGTAAGTTTAAATATCTTGGACACATAATTAAAGTCCATTTCACGAAAGAAGTCCCGCGGAATTAAGTGGAACTAATTATTATTATACAAGTTAGCAATGCCTGCAGCGCCACGTCGCGCCTCGTCTGCAGGACTTCTTTCGTGAAATGGACTTTAGGGATGATTTAGCAGATGATGCTGATCTAGAACGACAGAGGCGTAGTATCGCATGTCGAAGCAACATGTTGGCTAGACGCTTTTCTCACTGCTCCAACCAAGCTAAAATAACTCTGTTCAAGCCTTACTGTCAGTCGTTCTACACCAGTCAGCTCTGGTACACGTACACGAAGAGTGCTTATAACACTCTTCGTGTACAATATAATAACGCCTTTAGAGCTATATTAAAGCTGCCTTGGCGGTGTAGTGCGTCTGGCATGTTCGTTGAGAACCGAGTTACCGATTTTTACGGGCTCTTGAGGAAACTCAAGGCATCCATCCTGACTCGACTATGTGCATGTACGAACCTAATAGTGTCTGCAACACTTCGCTGTGTGTATTAATTTTCAATATCTATTGTAATTTAATTTAATTTTGTGCATGTAATTTAATTTAAATTTATAATGGATTGTAATTTTGTTTTATTTTTGTAATTTTACTATGGGTTTTAATACCTGAATTAAACGATTTTTTTTTTTTTAATAAATGTACTTCTAGTGTAGATAACGATTGCCAATACTAAAACTATTAACTAGTTAAGCAGATAAATCAGTATTACGTAGTCGGCGCAACAACTCAACAAGCCTACGTAATGTCTTGCGGCAATGTTCACCACAAAATGCATCTAAATGAAACCCGGCTCTAGTTATTAACTCACGTTTATTCAACAACTTGTTGACGTAACACCTGTTACTGTTGATGTTTTTGATTAGATAGTAGGTAAGTTTAAGTAGGTACCTATGTTAAAAGCAGGAAGTTCTACCTCCACGCTTGTCACAATATTATCAACACAAATACACACATCAAAACTGTCTAGGGATCAAATACGTTTTAGAGTAACTTTTTTGGATCTTTATTGATTCTTTATAGTGAATTTCGCTATTCGAATAAACAAAGTTCTTATTTTTGATTATAAATAGAACATCTACTGTCAATCTGTCAATCAAGATTCCTGTAGAAGTGTGTAATAGCGTTTTAACAAAACCATTACAATTCTGAAATGCTATGCTAATGCAAATGCTGATTGTGAAGGCACTGAAAAAAAAATGCATTGATATGGAGCGACATCATTTGACACGAGAAGAGAGGATGAGAGCCGTCGGAAAGTTGCAATCTGGTTCCAGGCAACGTGCTGTGGCGGTCGCTCTTGGTCATGGCACTACACAGAGCATCATAAGCCGCCTCTGGACACACTATCGTATCACGGGCAGTGTGGACGAGTAACATGGAGGACGATTTCGCATCACCACTCGCTGACAGGACCGGTACATCCAAAATACTGCTCGACGGAATCGTACCATGACCGCCATGATGTTGGCTACAAGGCTCCACAGCTCTTCAGGCTTGCTGATAAGCGACCAAACCATCCGAAATCATTTACGTGAAGTGGGTCTGCGTTCCCGAAGGTCGCTGAGAGTTCCATCTATAGCACCTCGCAATCGTAGGGCCCGTTTACAATGGGCTCTCGAATACAGAAGTTGGGAGGATGACTGGTGTTGTACTCGTATTTGCTTTGCCGATGAATCTCGTTTTGGTATGAGGCCGGACACAAGACGTACTTACTCGAGTTGGAGGACCTCTGGACGTCAAGAACGTTTGAAATTTAAATAAAATAATTTAATTTAAATGAAATAATGTTTTGGGCCGGATTTGGATCGGTGAAAGAACCAATCTCATTTGGGGCTTGGGACTTGATCAGGGGCAACCGTTAAAGTCAATGTTCAGATTTATGCGAAGAAGATTATTTCAGACGTGATCATCCCTTTGCGAAGCCGGTTTGCGTGATTCGTTTCGACTAATGCACGACAATGCACGTCCACACACGACTAGAGTCGTAACACGCACTCTTGCCGATGCTCGCATCAATGTTCTGCCGTGCCGTGGCCTGCTCAATCGCCAGACCTCCACCCGATTGAGCACGCATGCATGAGATGGGATACGCTCCAAAGAAGAGCTCTGCCGAGTATGGATGCCGTGCATACCCCAACAACTTTTTGACTTGTTAGAAAGATGGTGGGCGGCCATTCCTCAATGATTTTTATGAACTGATTTTATGCATGCCAAATCGCTGATCTGCAAATTTTTAAACGCGGCATCTGGTGTGCAAGTGGCAGTTTTATCTTCTGCTAAAGCTCGGCATTAAAGGTGACGTTCTGCTAACTTTGGGAGGTCCGCACACTCCGCACTCCGCTCGTGGGTTTTACTCTGCTGACCTAAACGGACACGATTTTTTTTTAAGTTGTGAAGCGAGGAAACTTCACATTGTACGTTTACACGCGCTTTTATTAATGAGTAATTACTTATTTTTATTTGTTCTTGACTTTTTTGTTTTTATTTCCGACATCGGCCATTCATCAATGTCGATCATTTGCTGCTTTTCTGTAGTAGGTTAGGGTTGTGTCAATAGTTGAGTAGTTAATGAACTTTTTTCACTAATATTGAAAGGTTTGTGAAATCCGTGATTATTGAATAAAGGCTACTACAGACCGGCACGACACTCGACGCGACATAAAGGCCCCGCGTGTCGTTGCCTTTGTGTCGCGAGTCGCGCCAGTCTGTAGAAGCCTTTAGGCGGTCATGGGGACTGCCGACAGAAATGAAACGCTCAACGCGCCTACAGTTTAACTTCACTTAGGTACTGATACTACAGCATGTCGGTGCGGGCATGTCGGTGATGCGAACCCATAAGATTTTCCCCTAATAAAAATTGCTCAACGCGCCTTAAGACGTTTTCACTTCAAAAACAAACAATGATTTTCGATTTCAGCCGAAATTAAGACTAAAGCCGAAGCCCGAAGCTTATTTTTGGTTTTTGGCTGAATAAAAAAGTTTTTAGTTGGTTTATGTCGGACACTACCTACGAAGCTACCCTACCTACGACACTACCTCTACGTCATAAGAAGGTCAATGGGTGACAAATTAACTAGTGGTGTGCCGTGTCGATCGGCACTTCACAGCAATAGGCACAACATATTTCTTCTACATACTGGTGCGACGCGACACCGGTACCTAAAACAATTTCTATGAAAAATTCAAGTATTTAAATTATTCTACCGGTGTCGCGTCTTGTCGCGCGACGCGACACCGGTAAAACAATTTTTATGAAAAATTCAAGGAAATTGTTCTACCGGTGTCGCGTTCCGCGACAAGTCGCGCCGGTATGTAGAAGCCTTTACACAATATTATAGAAATAAGTCGAATAAACACAATATTATGCTTGCAATAGGTCCCGACTTTCGGCCTACGGACGGTAATAGCCTGCTGTTGAGGTAACATACCAACAGGGCTGCTGTTTCATTGCAAAGTATCATAATTTGTGTTACTTTTTTGATGACAGTTAGTACACCAGAGATTTGATGCCACGCCTACAATATAATAAATCTAGGTTCGAATTACGAGCATAGTATAGTAACAGACAAACTCACAAAAGTTAACGGGAGGCTCTTAGCTTTTCAAAGTTCAGTCAGTAGTATCAAGCCTTAATTTATTCATTCGTTTATTTTAAACTTTTAAAGAAACATATTTATGTACATCAAACACATAAGTACCAACTCGAGATTTCGTTATCCATATTTTGAATTATTGCATTGTCGACCCATGCTCAAACCACGCGATACCAACGTACTACATGGGGCCTCGATCTCGACATACCGATTAATATATCAAGAGATACGTACGACAAATGGACAACACTGGGCGGTCAAGTATAGCCAGTCTAGCCTCATCACTTCATCAGTATCGACAGTATCAGACTCAGTAGGGTATGTTCACGTTCAGTAACAGTTGAGAGCCGGTGGTCGACAAGCGAGCACGTTGCACAGCAGCACATGTAAGTTATTGTTCGTATGCACCGGGACGGAAACAGTGTGACCTCGGCACATAACAATCGTGCACTCAGACTCAAGGACGTGTATCTTGTTTTTCCATTTTTAAAACAGAATTATGGTGTGACCAGTTCCAATTTTGAGTTGAACGTGGTATAAACTTTATTCTTTTCGAAACACACCCATTATTTTTATAATATTGTCGTTACATAGATATGCCTAAGTAATTATTTGTTTTAGGTGAATGTGTTCTAGAAGCTGCTTCAGTCGTAAGTACCTACCACAGAAGCCCTTATTCATACGTCATTAATTAACTGTGTTTTATTGTGCAATGCGTATGGTGCTGCGTATTTATTTTGTTTACTTCTTAGGGTTCACGGCATTTCCTGAATAGGTAGCTACAGCTATGTCGAAATTGCATTCTAATCATTTTGTGACCGTGTGCGCTTAATTAAATAACTATTGCAAGTAAAGTTACATAATTTGTATTCCATTCCTCTGCTTTGTTTATCCGCAGAATATGGGCCAATTAAGATTAGAATATGCCTGAAATAGGGTTCGTCTAGCGTTTGCTTGAACAAGCTAGATCCCAACGGTCCCAACTACGCCAATTTTGCTTGAGTATCCCTGTATCTTATTTAGGTTCTTGATGCTTGAGCTAAAGCAATAAGTTAAACCGCATAACTTACCTTTTCAGCAATCTGTGCGTCACCATTTTTGCTAACAACCTCATCCTCCTACCCTTATCTCAATTAATTTGGAAATGGTGCAGCACATGCCCAGTTTCTCTAACATTTAATCATAACGTATTTTTTGTCTCATGGTCTTTCTTGGGTTTAATTGCTTTTGTTGAAAGGATCTGTATCCTAATTGCGTAACGCAGTTTGAATCGGAATCGGAATGATTTTGAAGTTTATTGATAATCCATTGCTTCATATGTTCGAAAAAATTGTCTGCTCAACAACGTAAATAACGCAATGAATGTTGTTGAACTGTCAAATTGAAACCGATTCCTACTGATAGTGTGTTACGCAATTACCCCGGGACATGCTAAACAGTCCTTGCAATTCAGTATAAAGAATGAGGAGTAAAACTATGACTACGCACTATTTTTAATTTAAACTAGCCAAAACATTCTTCTTCTCCATAAGTACGTACTGACCTGCGTTTTATCACGGCTTAAGGAGAAGTTTATTGTGGAGTACTAGGTAGGGAAGTAGGTATACACTTTGTTGTGACTACTTGTGACATGAGTCATCCAATTAAGTCGTGACTGTCATTGTGTTCGTCGCTATGTTACAAACGTAATATTACTTAGCTAACTTAGCTGAACTGCGTCACAAAGTCACAATTTATGAAGACGGTGTTTGTGGCATTCAATCTTCAAGAAGTTATTGAACCAAAGATCGCAGCAACAAATAAGTAATATTGTAGTAACATCAATGAAGCTCGTTTTCTGAGGCACTTACTAGTTTACAACTAATTTTCCCCGATCGGTCCATAATTGGAAAGATTTATAATGCTGCTTGAAATAAGCTTTAAGTAGATCAAAATCAAAATACTTTATTTCACATAGACATACGGGCACATAAGAAACGTCAGAAGCTGGTGCATTGTTCCAATTGGTCGTTTTTTATGAAGAAGAGCCGGCAAGAAACTAAAAAAGTAATTGACTTTTCTTTTTTTTTAAATTATTGTTAAATAATAGATATGGGAGGACAGTGTAGGCCTGTCAACAAGTACCAGTCCCCTAATTTGCGTAACACAGTTTGAATCGGAATCGGAATGATTTTGAAATATATTGCTAATCCATTGATTTATATGTTACAAAAATTTGTCTGCTCAACAACGTAAATAACGCAATGAATGTTGTTGAATTGTCCAATTGAAACCGATTCCTACTGAGTGTGTTACGCAATTAGCCCACGTACATATTTAACAAATAGAAAATGGTAAGTATACAAATCTACAGTCTGCCTACAACGTTCTCATATTCACAAATAAAATAATAATTAAAAACCGGTCAAAAGCGAGTCGGACTCGCGCACCGAGGGTTCCGTACGAATATTTATGATGTTGATGATTTCTGAAAAACTGTGCTATTTAGAGACATCGTTTTATTTTTCCTGTAATCTTTACATAAGCTTCTATCATATAGAATAATTTCAGATTTTTATCTCTGAAAACTTCGGAGATAAGGGGGGGGGAACGGTATTTTTTTTTACATTTTTCATCAAAAGTCGGAATCTAAGCTGCCTAAAAAAAATAAAATGTTTGTGAATGTGCAAACTGCTTTCTTTCATATGATATCCCGCATGCCCTAGTAACCCCACTTTAAATTTTTAAGACCCCCTTTCAGTCCCTTTTGCAAAAAAGATATATTTTTTTAAATTTCTTTCTTGTATGCAAAATAGTTGGGCAAATGTCATCTAAAACTATTCTTTTCAAGTTGATAGCATTAGCAGTTCTTGAGATATTCAGGTGTGACAGACAGACAGACTTACTTAGTCTCACCATAAGGGTTCCTTTTTACCATTTTGGTACGGTAAATCCCGTCCGACAAGCGCCACTAATAAATCAAAGTGCTCTGTCATCTATTCTGTATTTATGGCGATTCTCTCCATTCATACACAAACTCAAAATCCATAGCGGCTCCGATAGACAATAATTTCAGTTTCAGTTCAGCCCTTATTTCTATGATGTCACGAATTCTATTGACAGACTTTTTACGATCAATAATCTGCTTTTATGGTACATCGCTGAAATCAACATCGTTAAAATTTCCACTTTAGGACCAGAGAATACTTTATTGTCTCTTATTAATTCTTCCCGAATCGTGATAGTTAGGTCCTACTTACTTACCGCGAATGGTGTTCATTTATGATTGTCGTATTACGTTGTTACTGCAAGCTATTGTTTAGATTTAGGTACAGTAGCTTTGTGAGTCACCCCACATCAATTAAATTAAACATACCCATCTGCTCAATGGCGTATTTTAAGATTTACCGCGCCGCCGCCGCCGCAAAACAAATAAATGTTAGAACGAGCGAAGTTAACTCGAACATTTTAGCACCTCGGATAGATTACTTAGATTTTGTTTTTACCATTCTTAAAGGTGATATTGAAGCTATTTTTCAAAATAACTAAGAAACTTTAGGATTCAAGGGCGAGCGTAACGAGCTCGATAATATTACCACCCCGCCACGGATAGTTTAGGTTTTGACAATTTCTACAGATAAACTCAATTTTTATTGATAAAAGTTAAAAAAAACTTTTTACAAAAAAAAAACAACCGCCTTCCAAAAAAAACACTACAAAGTGAAAAATAACCTTAATTAAGGTTATTTTTCACTTTGTAGTGTTTTTTTTTGAAAGTAGGTTGTTTTTTTTTTGTAAATAGTTTTTTACTTTTTACTGGGTCAGTTTGCAATTTATCTAAGTTACAATAATGCATAATGTCAACTGCTCATCACCTTTAACAAAATATTGCTTTTCCCGATGCAGGGGCGTTAATAGTTGAGGAGTTTTCCTGGTAAGAACCAGGAGAACTGGAACTGATGGTGACTTCACCATATGCATTGTGACGAGCATAAATTGCTTAGCAACCATATTAAAGTGTCTAATCGAATCGCAACAGTGAAATACTGTAGTTCCGGTGGCCATCTGTGGTCTTCAACATCCGTTCCACTTCACCAAATGTGCTTTCTGAGTGCATAAACATGAGTTACTATAAAAATTACTGAAATCAATTTAGATATGCCTATAAAATTTGAGGATTGCCCTCCATTTCCATGGGATCCCCTCATCACATTCTGACTTGGTGACAATGGAATCACCTCGGGAGCATACCCTTTCAAACAAGAAAATATTTTAAAAATCGGTCCAGAATTGACGCAGTAATCGGTAAACAAACATTTAAAAAAAAAACGTACAGCCGAACATAATAATAGTATATCCCCCTCATTTTTGGAAGTCGGTTAAAAGATTGAAAGAATGCAAGAGTGAGCAAAGCGAGCTCGAAAATTTTAGCACTTCGCCTCGGAAGTAATTTTTTCTACTATTCATACAGATGATATTGAAGTTACTTCGTCAACTTATGCATTGCATAAAAGCTTCAGAACAATTATGAGATCAATGAGGCAAAAAAAAAATTATAAAAAAAATAACCAACTTCCCAAAAACACTAGGTACAAAGTGAAAAATAACTTTAATTTCTGAAGTCGGTGGCAAAAAACTAAAATACAGATCCAGACGCCGACTTCCGAAATTTGAGTTATTTTTTACTTTGTAGAGTTTTTTTGGAAGTCGGTTATTTTTTTTTATAAAAAGTTTTTTTGCCGTTTTTATTTTCCATTTTTTTGTGGGTCAGTTGTCTTTATCTAAGTTACAAATTTACAATAGCCTAATGTCAACTGCAAATCAGGCAGACTGTAAGGGGCGCGTTGCGCCGCCCTTCACAGTCTGCCGATGCCTCCCCGGGCCATGGCCCTCTAAGCCTAAGGGTAAAATACGCTGGATCTCCTTCAACTAACTACACAGGCCAATTATTGTTACTTACCAAGATTAGGGATCGTCAATTGACTTCACGAACCAACTTGATGCAGACTACAGTTCAATCATAACTACCTACTCATGAGCTCATGTGCGATGAAACTGATGAAAGCAATGGAACTTTTTTGTCAACAACATTATGTAGCAATAAAAGTAATATATCAGGGCCATCGATCAATTTAAAAGAAGAGTAACTACCTATGACTAAACTCGTGACCTAACATCATTGTGTCGTTTCTAGAAAATTCTGGCGGGAAACGCGTCGTGCCGGCTTGGGCAGGATGCCGGCCATTACAGTTATTGTCCCGACAGTCCTATGCTATGGCTTACACAATCGTTATTTTAATTCCAATAGCGTCTTAAAGAGTCTCGGCCACGAACGGCAATAAATGGATTACAAAAGTCGAATATAAAAGCCCAAAAACTTTTTCCAAAAAAAACATCTGACTTCCAAAAAAACAATACGAAGTGAAAAATAATTTTAATTTCGGAAGTCGGTATTTTTGGTTCAGAATTTTAGTTTTTTGCAGGGACGTTACGTTAATTGTTGAGGAGTTCTCCTGGTCAGAACCGAGAGAAGTAGAGCTCCACTTCACCAAATGCATTTTGACGAGCATAAATTGCTTAGCAACCATATCAAAGTACCTAATCGAATCGCAATTGCCATCTGTGATGTTCATCATCAGTTCCACTTCACCAAATGGTACTTTTCGACGGCAAATACACGAGTTACTTATAAAAAAATATCCAAACCGCTGGTGTGCCAATAAAATTTCAGGATTTCCCTCGATTTCCAGGGGATCCCCTCATCAGATTCTGACTTGGAGAGAATGGGACCATCTCGAGAGCGTTACCCTTTCAAATAAAAAGATAATTTTCAAAATCTGGCCACAATTGACGGCGTGAACATAGATAAAAAGAAACAAACATACAGACGAACTTATATATATATACCTAACCTCCTCTTTTTTGGAAGTCTGTTAAAAATCGATTAGTGTCGGTTTTCCTCTTATAAAGAATGTTTTATCTCAATCAATCGAGTGATAGCTAACCGATTAACAGTAACTAATATCAGCTGAACTACATGCATCATTATCGACTGTATTAATCCGTATTTGTTTACCGAACGATAGCAATAACAATTAATTTTATGAGGCGTTCATTTTGTCCATCAGTCACAGATGTGTACATCGTGGACACTGATTCACATGAGTGTGTGACGTGCATTGCATTATCATTAATCAGCTTGCTAACGATAACTCATCCGATAATTCCTAACAAAGATGTTTCTGTTCCAGATACGATGGCTACCCAAGTTATATTTTGAAGTTATTCGTCACACATCAAAATGGCTCGCAGCACAGTACTTGCTTTCTACCTGATCGCAACTGGCTTGACTTACGGTTTTAATGGGGATAGCTTTGAGTTGGAATGTCCAGACGAATGCGACTGCCACTACTTCAGGATCAATTGGGTCACAGACTGCTCTGAGAGCAACCTCACAGAAGTTCCCTACGATGAGCTGAGCTTGAGCGTGTACATCCTCGATCTGAACGGCAATAACATCACTAGTCTGAAGCCCTTTCCAGGAGATATCAAAATGAGAAGACTGCAGATAGCCAACAATCGCCTGACAAGGATAGACAAAGAGGCTTTCAAGGGATTAGAATATTTGATAGACGTCGATTTATCAGGGAATAACATCAGCCACGTAGACCCCGAAGCCTTTCTGTAAGTACCTTGTCTAATGTGCCGTGTTATTTTCTTTTGTAAATTAATTCTGTGGAGCAACGACGGCCATTGTAATAAATAATCAACTTACAGAATTCACAGTTGCGATACTTAGTATAACGAAAAGTTGCGATACAAATACTCCAAAACAAAATACAGTAAATCGCGTGCCAATGACACATTAGGTATTAAAAAATAACATCGTCTTTCAAAGCAAAAAGGACAAAAGTTATCAGATTGATTGCTTATTTGTAAATTGTAATCATTTGC
The DNA here is from genome assembly GCA_948098905.1 of Tiliacea aurago. Lineage (NCBI taxonomy): Eukaryota > Metazoa > Arthropoda > Insecta > Lepidoptera > Noctuidae > Tiliacea > Tiliacea aurago. Next base: position 28,173,574 of record OX402577.1, on the reverse strand, counting down.
GAACTTTCTATTGCAATCACAAGAATGATAATTTACAGTCGATTTAATATCTTCACGCTCAGTTTCCTTTGTGGTTTAAGATTAACAGATATTATCCAATCAGCGACAACTAGCATTAATGCGAACTACAGCATTGCTGTCCAAAAGTTGATTTTGGTTTGCTATGTTGATTGATGAATGACTTGACGTGACGTGATTAGGAGCGCTTTATTTTTCTTTAACAATTGCATCAGTATCAGTAATTCAGTACCGTATAACATGATGACTCATTTGCTGGCCTGTTACTGCTGACTTATACCACACCTTCATTTGTTTACTTCACTCACACAGTTATGTTCTCACGGGCCGCTATTGTTTGCGGGTCGACTCTGACATTCGTACGGGAACACAATACGTGCTGATGACAAAATTGTTCAAATTGCTCTTAAACTCGTTATGGTACCAGAAGCAAGACCAATTGCCGCCAGCTCTGATGCCAATATTGGATAATAGTCACACAACGAATGCAAATTGGATTGGCTAGATCGCCGTTTACATGTTTACGCTCATTACGAGTGGCGGGGCTCGACAAAAGTCCCAGTTACCTTCAAGCTCCAATAGATTGGTCCAACACGTGTGCAATGTTTTGTTGGCTTATTGTCGTTGTGCCATACCCACTCATGATTCATTGAAGACTTGTTTATTAACTCTGCAAGCGAAATACTGAGTGCGTTTACGTGACGCATCTCTAGTTGGCGGTTCAGTTTTATTTTATCAAAGCCCTTATATGGTTGTTCTTGGTTCAAGAGTCGATCCTTCATTAAACTTGCCGTTGCCATTATGTTTGCTAATAAGCTACGTTTAAGTTTTATCAAACATAAGTAAGGAAATCAATTTCATCTATGTTTCAGGGACTCTCGTGGACTACTGAACGTGGAGCTACAAGACAATCCATTGATTACCGTTGAAGGACCATTTTTGGCATCCTCTACACTACAATACTTGGATATCAGTTATTGCAACTTATCATCAATCAATCCACAGTTCTTCGATAATATCACAACGCTGACAACAGTAGATCTTTCAGGCAATCCTCTTAAAACACTGGAGGCAGGCATGTTCGATGTCCTGACCAGCCTGGAAACGCTAAAACTCAACGATTGCAAGCTCACTTCTATATCTGAAAACGCATTCTCTTCTGCAATAAACATCAAGTATTTAGAGCTATCCGGTAATCAATTGACCAACACGGACTGGCCCGAAGTCCTCGGGAAGTTGCTCAGACTAGAGTACTTGAACTTGAGGAAATCTGGCCTCACGTCCCTCTCAGAGGATACGTTCTCAAATTGCACCAATTTGGTCACACTCAATTTAGCTGACAACGAATTACGCGACTTAGATGTCGCAGCCACGTTGGGCAATAGTGTTACTCACCTGGAGTTATTGGATTTGTCCAACTGTAACATACAGGGCCCAATATCCGGCGAAACCTTCACAAATGCAACCAGATTGAAAACTTTATATCTGTCTGGAAACCCGTTGGTTGCAGCTGACTTGCAAGCTGCGTTAGAGCCCCTCCCTAAACTCGAGAGACTATTCTTGAGCGACTGTGGTCTTAGCGATCTGCCAGACAACTTTAACGTTTTCGATCATCTTCTAGAGCTAGATATATCTCGCAATCCACTTGAAAATGTTTTCACTAAGCTCTTGGCACCACTGGAAAAGATTGAATACCTAAACATGGGATACAGTAATCTTTCCTACATTGGACCTGATACCTTTGCCAGGATGACTTCAATGAAGAGACTAGTACTATCTGGTAATGATCTCTTATCACTAGAAGCAGGACTTTTTGGAAATTTGACGCAACTGACTACGATAGAACTTGAATTCTGTGGACTGAAAAGACCTCTGAACGGATTGGCTTTCTTCAAAAACTTAACATACATGGATTTACGAGAGATTCGCCTTGGCGGTAATCCCTTGGTGATCCCAGCGTCGGGACCTATATTCCCGAAACAATTATCACAAGTATCAATCCTCGACCTAAGTAACTGCAATATCTCATCACTGAACGTAGATGCATTCAAGAACACCGAAAACATAACTGACCTCAATCTTGGTGGAAATCGCTTAAGATCTGCGATGGGAAGTTTGTCATTCTTAGAGAGGTTACATCATTTGGAGAAGATAAATCTCGGCAGCAATAATCTGACAACAATCGACCCTGAGGTATTTACCAGCAATCCTAAGTTACATTCACTCAACCTGCTCGACAATCCATTCGTGTGCGACTGCAAGATCGCTGAGATGTGGGACTGGGCGAACATGATCAAAGGAGACTTGGATGTCCTGGTCGGGGCCAAAAGTGCCGAGAAAGACATCGTGGTAAAAGGAAACAAGAAGAAGAAGAACCTGTACTGTCACTACAATGAAACGCAGCTCCGTAATATGACCACAATGGTCAATAAGACAGTCCCGGGTAGAAGGCCTTTCGCTAAGCCTAGAGAATTAACGTTCGCTAATAGAACTTGGGCAAAATACGTGAGGGAGTCAGGTTGCGAGCCGGTCGTAAAAATTCTGCGACCAGTGGCTTTAGTTGGTGAAAAATTTGATTACCAAAGAAATCAACTTTCAACTGGTGTGACGATTGTAGCTGTAATGGCTTTGGGTCTTGGAGTCGCGACTGTCCTCATGACGATCAAACTGTTCAGGAGAAAGAACGTCATTGAAGCGGACACAGAGACGAACAGGAAAGTCAGATAGCAGCTGAATAGGACTACTAAGTGCCGGTGTAATACCACCGACCATTTAGTCTTTTAGAATTATATTATAATTTATTTTTGTACTCTCATCTGTAATTTTATAGTAGTCTCTCTAGAAGTATCAAAGTTTTAGTAATGTTTCGAATTTATATGATCACTTATTTATGTTACGTTACTAGTCACATAGCTTCGATTGAGGTGATGATTCTCATGCGGTTTGTGAAGTTATAGCTTATATTAAGTACCTATCAGTATTGAATTAATAAATAACAAATGCCTACCAACTTTTTATTTTGCTTTGTCCGTTTTGTAATCCATCGCAATAGTACATTTTGATACAAGTGGAGAATGTTTGTTACTGCATTCGAGGCGGAATTAACACCCGAGCCGTAGGCGAGGTTGTTTTTGAGCCGAGAACTGCAATAACAAATTTCCACTTGTATCAAACGACGTTTTTCAATACACTTTTGAAGAAATAAAATAAAATAACGAAAAATATTTTTGTCATGAATTATTAGGAAACTATGATTTAATAATAATAATAAAGCCATTTATTTCCCAAAATTATAACATTAACTTTAACATATTCCTTAAATATCTATTTCATGCAAATAACAAAAACACATGCAACAAAATAAATTAACTAAATGTAACAAATAAAATTACATATTCAATTTAAGTTCTGACGTTAGGAAACTATGATTTAGTTTTCTTTTTATTCCGCGCTTCACTTTCGCCAGGTTGAAGGACAAGCCAAGGTATAAATAAAGCCGATAAACAGCCTAATATGAAAAATAGAAAATTCAAATATTTTTGAGTTTAGAACACAAATAAATGTTAATTTGTTCATAAACGTTTTTTTATTGTAATAATCATGGTATTCTATTTATAAACATTACTTAAATATTCCAAAAATATGAACGCCGTAAAGACGCACGCAACTTTGCCGAGATTTAAAAAAAATCACCACCTAAAAGAGAGGACCGTCTCTGGCGCGGGATGGTGTGAATAGAGGCATTGAACCAATTTGGACTAAGTATAGGTATAAGTTATCTGTGGCAATTTTTATTCCCGCACACGTGTTGGAAAATAAAAATTCGCACGCGTGTGAAATACATTGCATTGTGAACCAGTTTTCGAGGAAGTGTATTGAAAAAAACATTATTGTCGACTTGTCGTACACGTTACCTAGTCAGAAAAGCCGCAAAGTTATATATAATAGACTCACACACAACGTTTACCATAGTCAGAGGTTTTCGTATGAAAGACAAGATCAAGTCACCACTGCAGGCTTAGCAGTGGGGCGAGCACGGCCTATTGTGACATGACTTGAGTCACACATTTTATCACAGTTTGAGCGATAAAACTGTTTTGTCATAAAATACTAGTACAAATCGACATGACATAATTTCTCATGTCTTGTCACAAACGTCTTGGCACGCCCGTGCTCGGCCCGCAGGAGAACCGTAGACTACCTATGAACTTACAAAGTACACTTTGTAAGTAATAGATATATGTACTTACAAAGTGTTGAATAAAATATCAAAGTTAATTAATAAATTATGTAACGTTCTTTAAGGTGCAATGCAAAACTGAAAACCTCCTGAGGGGTAAATGTACTCATCAAAAAAAATCTGATGTTCCCCCATGTTTGCAACTCGTCATAATGTAGGGAACAGCTGATTTCTTATCGCGTTTTCAGGTTTGGTCCCATAGTAAAAGTTGTGAAGAATGAAGAGTACAATGACCCCTTAAGAGGTTTTCAGTTATTGCAATTACACCTTGTAAATATTATAAGTAACTAATTGATTAGAAAATGGATTTATTAAAAAACTGATTGGTTTCAGTAGTAAAACCGCTCACTCTGATTTGTGGCCAAAGCAATCTTTTTGCCTATTTCACCACATTTAAGCGTCTGCAACCTGTCAGCGTATTTAATCGAATGTTGCTCAACAGATAACTCAACGTACTTGAATCTATTTTTTTGTTCAAAGTTTTCGAAATATTTTGTGTTTTCTATGGAAATATTTTGATGAAACGACGATGTCCATTTCGCCTTCATTTTTGATCTCTAATACCAATTATACCGAGAAAATATTCTACGAGTTCGTTACTGAAAGAACATTTCGCAATAAGTTTATTTTTCGTGTAAAGTTCGCTAAAGTAAAGTTTAAGTACAATAATCTTATTAAATTATGATTAGATTTTATAGATGCATTTTATACTAAAAATAGAACGTAGCTCATTGTAACGCAGATGATGTCAGCGCATACATTTTTCGCACAAGCGCGTGCGCTTCTCGGCACCTTGCACTTGCACTTGCGCTCGTCTTGACAGTAAAAAAGTGTTCTCGCGTGCCTACCCTATCATCACATATCGCGTGATCATTGTAATGTTGGTTCCGATCGAGGAAATCAACGCAGGACCGATAGTCCGATACTATAACAACCGGACACGGAAGGAACTAGGATTCAGGAATGCTTTTTATCGTCATCAATTATAATGATTATGACCGACTGATATATTTTAACTACGGCAGCTGCGGTTGTTTCTTCAAGTATTGCAATACAAGTGAAACAATGCATTTCCTCAGCGTTGCAGTCGATAGTCTCTGAATCCGGTTAGCATGCAAAATCGCACTCGGAACTTTTTGCTTTTTCCACGGTTACTGATTTTATAGTCTATAGCAAAGTCGTTTTTTTTATTTACCGATGGACAACAATTGTCGCAAAAAAATGCTAGCGTCACGTAATATATTGGTAGATAGCGAAAGTTTATTTACGTAACAATAAAGAAATAGTTCAAGATGCTGTTACAAAAGTTTTTATATTCTTCAACTCTCCTTAATCTCAGTTAAAAAACAGTGCAAATATTTTAACAATTTATTAATTTACTATTTATAAAAACTTAACACTAACAACACAATAAATACTTAAGTCATATCAGCTCGCTGGTGCCCCAGCCGCTGTGCTAGTTTTCTTAATGTACCAGTTTTCTTTGTAAACTTTCTTCCTCATGCCTGGCTTTTCACTTTCGGGTCTATGGTTGCTTGCCATTGCGGCTAGTTCACTATCGAGTAGCTTTGGTATGGATATCGGCTCGAAACCGTACTGGAACTGCGGCTCTACGAAGTTTGTCTTGCTCTTGTATGTCTGGTAGGGTCGTGAAGCGAAAGCTGAGTTATCGCGCGGCGCCCCTTTGGAGTAATCATACTCGTATAACTGTTGTTTAGGTTGGTGGTGACCGTAATATGACTTTCCCTTCTCTTCCTTTGTTGAGGGAAAATCAAACGTAGGCGCCGCCAAGTATTTGGCGAATTTCGATTTTTGTTTCTTCTTGTCGTCGTTGTCTCCGTCAGCCACATAATAATCAGGCTTTTGTTGTTTGTATAACTTGTAATATCCTAGCTTATTCTGATAGCGATCGAGTAAACTTTCTGGCTTGCTTATTGAATAATCCGTGTAGTAGTCTTCCTTCATTTTGTCTCTCGAGTCTTTATAGCTCGAGCGCGCTTCTTTAGGGTATTCATCACCATTTTCCTGATATTGTTGAAAAGGGGTTTGTTCGATGTTATACTCGACGTGGTCGGGCGGAACTCCGTAACTTTCGGGATCAAAGATGTCTTTTTCAGCAGCTTCTAAGGCCTCTTTACTATAAGCAGGAAAGCCAACTGCGGCATTTTGATACGCCTTTTCAAAATCATCTTCATTGTTTTCTTCGCGGTCAACCACTTCTTCTTTCATTTGTTCTTGGTGCATGTGCCTTTCGTCCGGAGCTTCATCGTGAATTATAATGCGTTTTGATTTCTCATGAACATGTGTTGGCGGTGCATTGTGCGATTCAGAATGAGGAGGGGAATAGTGGTGATGAGATTGTGACTGACGTGAATGTTTCTGCGGAGAGGAGTGATGATGTTGGTGTTCTGCGTGGTGCTCCTCCCGCTGGACAGACGGCGCATGTTCCTCGGATTTTGCATGTCCCTGTAACTTCGCATGTTGCACGTGCTGACTGGGGTCAACCTTTATTTGAGCATTGGCGAGCAGACGTATATCTTCTTCGTATTCCTGTGTTATGGGCTCAAAATCGTAATGTGTAGGATGTTGAATCGGTGCGGAATAATATTTCGATGGATCAGCATGCAATGACTCATCAGGATGTCCGTGACTCGGCCCGTGATGGTGACCTTGTTCTTTATGGGCTGGTTCGTGATGTTCCTCAGAAGATTTAGGATGTTCCTTATAATTGTGATGATATCCGGGATCACCGTCTTCTGAATCATGAGAAGAATCTTTATTCCTTTCGGAGTCACTGTGTGGCGTGCTGTTTTGCAAATGTTCTTCCCTGTGTTTTTCTTCTGGTTTGAAATTATATACGAGGTGTGATGGACCTTGACCATTACCATGGTAATGAACTTCCTTTATCCGGACCGGTTCCTGTGACGTGCGCGTAAAGCTGTAATTAACAGGGTCCTTCTCTGATTTAGATCCATAACTGTAATGCATTGGTTCCGACTGAGTCTCCTTGTTGTAGCTTATTGCTTTTTCTTTGTAGGTTTCCTTATGTCCAGGCATATTAATTTCGTATACTATTTCTGGTACATCATCAAGAGTCTCGTGGTGCGGTCCGGTCGTTTTCTTGGGAGCATCATTTTTTTTCGCATGTTTATTCGAATATGTTGGTTTCTTTTCCTTCTTTTTATGTGTATGCTTCTGTGGCTTTTCACCGATATTTCCGCTATCATATAACATTGTCTTTTGAACGACAAATTCTTTCTGGTAATTTTTGGCACTCTCTATATCAGCTTGTGGCAATTTATGGTATGTGGCATGGTTAATTCTAGGCAGGAAATGTTGTACTTGAGGTACGAGAGGGTTGGCAAACGTCAGAGGTTCAAGAAGAGTTAAGTCTAGTAGAGGGAGAGGTTCACTTTTCACTTTCACTACAGATGTCTTTCCATTGATGTCGTTTACGTACGTGACAGTTGTCTGTTTGGCAGGAGCTGATTGCAGTTGAGCTTTATCGTTATGTGTGCCATGCGTATTTCCTCCTGAGTGTTTTGGGGCCTCTTCTACACGTTCATAAGTATTTTCTACATGAACGATTTGAGGCGCTTCTTGTAACCTTTGGTAATTCGCCCCTGCGTGAGTCTCGTGAGGTTTTTCTTGGGTACGATGTGACTTCGGTCCGTCATGAGCCGCGTGGGGATTTTCTTGCACTCGCTGGAACTTTGATTCACTTTGATCAGAGTTAGGTTTTTCTTGAAGACGTTGGAACTTCACTTCGCCGTGAGCTCCATGCGGTATTTCTTGGACGTGCTGGAATTTTGATTCGCCGTGAGGAACAAGAGATAATTCCTGACCATTTTGGAACTTATGTTTACCAACAATTATTTGAGGTAGCTCTTGTTGTCGTTGGAACTGAGGTTCATTTTTGTTTTTGCCGTATTGTTCTTGTGACTGTGTATTGAAGAACACCGCTTTATTGTTTGTTGACTGTTGCTGGGCTTGCGGAGCTCTAAAACCGTAGTTTTGAACATTTGACGAGGGCGCCAAACTTTGAACATTCTGCGCATACACTAAGTGTCCGAAACTGGGAAATTGATTGAGAGAAGTCGGAGCTGGACTCTGCAGAGCTGGGAGTCTGAAGGGCGCACCGAAGAAAACTTGTGGGGCAGACTGCTTGAACTGGAAGTTGGGTGAGGCGGCAACTAGTGGCTGAGCCAAATGTTCTGGTAGTTTCGGTTGAAGCGACACATATTGCTGCGGAAACGCGGCCTTATACGGAGCTTGCTGAGGAGCTTCAAAGTATCTATTTCCGTACGAATCCATCAAGTATGTATTCACATTTTGATTCGCTGGCTTTTGCTTCACCGGGGCGATTTGCGAGGCGGCAGCTTTGGGCGCAGCGATGAACTGCGGCAGCTGGAACGAGTAGGACGCGTAGGGTGCCGCACTAGCGTACACTCCCAGAGGAACGTTGCGGTACAGGCGCGGAGCACTCGCAGTACTCTCATTATCTTTGATTTTTGCACTATTTGAGACAGATCCTTTATCACCAAGGGCTTGGTTTATCGTTAGCCAGCACACGACCGCTAATACTGCCTGCGAACAAATAGAAACATATTAAAATATCATAAAATTGTTAATAATAAGAACATAGTTAATTAGATTGATTTAGTACAATTAATTAATTTGAATCAATTTACCTTTCTCCCCATGTTGGTCGACGTCGTATCGAGACGGCGGGAGAGGCACTGCAGCGGCGCGGCTCCCTCCGCAAGCTTATATCGTAACGTGCGCAAGCGCAACCGGCGACAGACGATCGTCTTTTTGCTAAAGCCACTCTATTTTACTCCATTTTAGGTACAGACACCCGTTATATCATTATAACACTCAATAGTGCCAAATAAAACAAACTGAATTGTTATTATTCGTTTACATTTAATTGGAAATGGAAAATAAATAAAGTACTTCCTGTGTCCGGATACGTAACATAATTATAAACTAATGTTACACGAACGTCAACAATAGATTTGGGAGTCACCAGGTTACGTCAGCGGCGAGTGGGTGGTAGATTAATAACTCGCTAGTTCAGTTGCTGAGCGACAGTTTCGGACATGAAGCCTCCATAAAGCAGTATTTGCAATAGATTAAGGGCGTCGGCACGGACCAATTGTCACGCTCGAAACAGGTGTTAATTTGGTGCAACAACAGCGCAACGGAATGTCACAACGGATCAAGGATTGATATCAACCAAGTAATCTAAATGGGAAAATTATTTTCCGTTATTAATCGGATCGACTGTCTGTTGAAATTGGCAATTTCCCGGTTTGCTTGATGGTAGAATGTGTCACACGGTATTTACTTTCCTAACCCACTAGCTTTCTTCGACGCACGGTCACGGCCAGTGCATAGGGAGCCTAGGCACTGGAAACCCAGTGAAAGTCCACGTATCAGCGGAGCCGCTGGTCATCGGTCAAGCGTGAGCTTATATCGAATTCACGGTCAACCGATATGGGTATCGAGCGGTAAAGTCACACAAAGTTCATTTGAAATGTGTAATGTGAAGACCAGTGAAAACTATACAAATTTTTGCGTTTTATGGGTAGGTAGGTAATAAAAAACCGGCCAAGTGCGTGTCGGACCACGCACAATGAATCCACCGTAGTCGGGATGAATTTATCCCAAGAACAAACCAACCTTAACATTGGAGTTGAAAAACATGATCCCCCATACATTCCAACTGCAAATGTAAGTTTGTACGCACAATATTAAGTGATTTACCATGTTATTTTAATAGGTTTTTCTGTAATCTATAAGTAAAGAACTATTTTCTGTATTTTTACCAACATTTTAGGCTCACTAGTTTCGGAGATACGACCACTAGACCAACCTAACTGGCGAAATGCGGTCATAGGTACACCTCTGCCTAGCCCTGCGGGGATTACAGGCGTGATGTTATGTAATAGGAATTAGTATTGTTAGTACAGAATATATATACAACATTAGTTTTTGTTTATACTAAACCCGAAAGGGCGTCATTGCACTCATCATTTAGAACAACTTTTTCTATGGGACCAATCTTGAAATCGCGAAATAAAAATCTGCTGTTCCATACATTTTGTCGATTTAAGTGAACACAAATGTAGGGAACAGCTGACTTTTTTCGCGATTGCAAGGTTGGTCCCATAGAATTTTTTTTTCAAAATAATGAGCACAATGACCCCTTTTCGGGCTTAGTATACTTAAACAAAAACTAACGTTGTTTAAATATTTTTTTTAAATAAACCGAGGCTTTTGCGACACTCTTGCTGCTTTCTGGCTAGGTGGTTGCCAGTTGCTCATTAAGTAAGGTAAGTAAAGGACTTTCATTACCCACAATCCCCCTGCGATACGTGAAGATATTTTATTAGCTAACATTACAGCATCGACAAATGCAAATGCAATGGTTACGAAGTGAGACCACAAATTGTACAAGCCGCAAGGTTTTCATATTCTTGTTTGCGTTCGTTACGTTCCTGGATTTGTTAATTCAGTTAATCAATTTTATGTCCGTCTGCACTAAACTTATAAGTTCATGCCCAACTCTTCAGGACACACTATAAATAAACATTTTACATTACATTGTATTGTATAGATTCAAGTTTTATATGCGAACAGACAGCTGTGCTGCTGGGGAGTTTGTTGCGCCACTTCTTCTTCCCAGCTAAAGCACTAGGAAGTGGTGACGGGTGGGCGTTTTTGGGGGACTGACTCATGTAATTTTTGACGTTCGAAAAGTGCTGATTTTTTGATTTTTGAAACCGGCCAAGTGCGTATCGCACCACGCACAATCAAAGGTTCTGTAGTTAGGATGAACAATTAGGTACACATGCATAGTATTATTTTTATCGACCGCAAAAAAAAGCTAACAAAGTTATTTCTGCGGTTGTAACCGAAAATATACATATATCCACAAATAGCAGTCACTTAGAAACATCATAATCTTTTTAACCGACTTCCAAAAAGAAGGAGGTTATATCATCATTATTTTTGATGTTATTTTTTTTTATACAACATTAGTTTTTGTTTACCCTAAACCCGAAAAGGGGTCATTGTACTCATCAATTCGAACAACTTTTCTTAGGGGAGCAACCAAAAAAAAAAACTGCTGTTCCATACATTTTGTCGATTTAAATAAAAAAAATGTATGGAACAGCAGAATTTTTTTTTGCGATTTCAAGGTATGAGTACAACGACCCCTTTTCGGTTTAGGGTAAACAAAAACTAATGTTGTATATATTTCACCGATTTCTCCGTCAATTGTGGACCGATTTTGTAAATTCGTTTTTTTTAAAGGGTTTGCTTCCGAAGTAGTCCCATTGTCACCAAGACAGAATCTGATGAGGGCATCCCATGGAAATCGAGGGATGTCCTCAAAATGAATAGATAAATACCCAAATCGCTATAGGTGTGCACCTATAGCGATTTGGGTATTTTTATAGTAAAGGCTTCTACAGACCAGCGCGACTCGCGACGCGACACAAAGGCACCGCTCGTCGCGCGACACGCGGGGCCTTTGTGTCGCGTCAGTATTTAGAAGCCTTTAATCGTGCATTTGCTCTTGGAAAGCACCATTTGGCGAAGTGGAACTGATGATGACGAAGACCACAGATGGCCAACGGAACTAATTAATAATAAGTAGGTATAAACGGGTTGCGATTCGATTAGGTACTTTAATATGGTTGCTAAGCAATGTATGCTCGTCACAATAGGTCACGCGTACTGTATAGGTCCACACGAACATATACCTAACCTCCTCCTTTTTGGAAGTCGGTTAAAACCACAGATCCAATGACATTTTCATCATGTTTATTTTTTACATTTCACATTGTTTTATGTACTTAACTCGTTTTCTATTGAATTTATTCGAAACTTTTACTTATCCAAGTACATTTTATAAGTTGGTCGATTATTATTACGAACCCACTTAGCTGTGATATTTTTCCTTCTAACTTCGATAAACAAGGAGGATTATTGAGATGGGGCAGTAAGTGCCTTTAACCGTTGTGGCTACATGAAAACGGTATTAGGAGACTGTCCTTAACATTTTGAGATATTTTGATCAGCATTCACAGATTTTGAAAAAAAATAGAGGCAGCAAGAAAATGGGAATTTTCACAAAAAAAAAACAATCAATTCTGTATCATAAAAGGATCAAACAACTCAAATTCAAATTCAAATTCTTTATTGCGAACTAAGTGTACAGGATTTTGTAGATGTTAACAATAGGTAGGTTCTTAAACTTAGTGCAATTTAAATGGTTATAAAATTAGGAAAAAAAAAAATTACATAAGTACTCAATATTACAGTTATTCAGACTTCAATTATATTAATTATCATTATTCATATATTATATTTTAATTATCATTATATTAATTATCATTATTTATATATTTTATATGATAACATTACATTTTACTATTCATAAAATTAATATCACATCATTATAAGTATCACAATCATTTCAATATTAAATAATTATTTATCTTCAATGAATTCTTTTACAGAGTAGTATGCCTTTTTCATCAGGAAGTCTTTTAGCTTCCTTTTAAAAATACCAATTGAATGCTGATTCTTGACTTCAATGGGTAACTTATTATATATTTTTGTGCCCATACAAAAAATACTATTGCTGTAGACGGCAGTGTGGGATGTTTTATTGCGTAGTGTATTTTTAAGTCTACTGCTTATTAATGTGTCATAGCTACTGATGTTTGATTTAACTAAAATTGAGGCCGCGTAGATATAAAGAGCAGGGAGAGTTAATATCTTCAGGTTTATAAAATGAGGTTTACATGAATCTGTTTGACGTATCCCACTTAAGGATCTAATACACTTTTGTTGTTCCTTGAAAGCAATTTCTTTATCAGTCGAGTATCCCCATAAAGTGGATCCCACATAGGCATGATAAGCACTTAGTAGTGTGGTTTGATTAGATACTTTTTTGAGCATGTATAGGGCATAAGAGAATTGATTTAATTTGCTACACACACTACTTACATGTGTTTTCCATGACATAATAGAATCGATATAGATACCTAGAAATTTTGTACTTGTAACCTCAGATACAGTTGCATTATTGTACTCAATAGATAATGGAATTAATTTTGCGTTTTTATTCTTGAAATTCATATAATGCGTTTTTTGTAAGATTAATTTTCAGATTATTTATTGTAAGCCAATTTATTATTTTAGATAGAGAATCATTTATTTCTAGTTCATGATTTTTATTTTTGTTATTAATTGTGAAAAGAGCCGTACTGTCATCTGCAAATAAAACCATTGGATACCGAATAGCGTTAGGTAAATCATTTATATAAATGAGAAACAGTAGTGGTCCTAGTATCGACCCTTGAGGTACACCATTTTTTATAAATCTTGGGCTCGATAGATATTTAATTTCTGTTTTTGTGAATAGACATAATTGTGTTATTTCAGTGAACTGTATTCTATTACTAAGATAGGATTTGATTATTTCTAGTGCTTTACCTCGAACACCGTAAATTTCTAGTTTATGTAGCAGTAGTCCATGGTCAACATAATCAAAAGCCTTTGTCATGTCCATGTATAGGGCTGTGACTTGGTTTTTTTTATCTAGTTCCGTTATAATTTTTTGTAAAAACTGATGCATTGCTGTATTAACCGATTTCCCTTTTCTGAATCCAGCTTGATTATCTATTATTATTTTATTTTTTTCGAAATATTCACTAAGATTATTATATAGTACTCCTTCAAATATTTTAGCCATTATTGGAAAGAGAGCGATAGGTCTATAACATCGTACATCTTCCGTGTTTTCTTTTTTGAATTTTGGTGTAACTACAGTAGTTTTCAAATATGTCGGGAAAATTCCTTCCTCAAGACACTGATTTATTATGTAGGTGATGATTGGTGCAATTTCGTACCCTACACGCTTTATTATTTTTGTGGAAATTTCATCATAATCTGTGCTGTTAGTGTTTTTCAATTTCATGATTATATTGACAACATCGTAAGGGGTAACTGATGTTAAAAAACAGGAGTTTGGTTTGTTATAGTGTAGAGTATTAGCGTAGTTTATTGTATTATTTGTTAGTTTTGAAATGTCATCAACAAAAAAGTTGTTGAATGTTTGTGCTATAGCATCAGGAGCAGTTATTAGTTGGTTATTATATTGAATTCTATTAATTTTTTCAGGGGGGTTGCTGCTTTTATATATATTGATTATTTGCCACACTGCTTTAGACTTATTTGTGGCTGTTTGGATATGATAGTTATTTTGCGACCTTTGAGTGAGTTTTATGATTCTTTTAAACGTTTTTGCATATTTCTTAAAACCACTCTTATCTTTATTATGACCTGATAGTCATCATATGTTTTAAGTAGCATTCTTTTACGGAGGGAACATATTTTTAATCCTTTACTGAGCCATTTAGTATTTCGTATGATTGGAACCTTAATTTTTATGTTTGGAAAGCAGAGGTCATAAAAAAGTAGTTTATGGAATTCTTCAAAAGCAACGTTTGGGTCACTTTTTCCATAGCAATCACTAAAAGTGAGGGCTTTTATACATTCAACAAATTTTTCAACATTTTCGTCACTATAGTCTCTTCTAAACTTGTACCAGTGAGTAATTGAGTACGTTTTCCTAACAGGACATGATAGTATTTGTGCTGTATGATCAGATAAACTCAATTGAATCAACTGAGGTTTGAGTACTAGAAAAGTCAGAAATAGCAAGAAACGTTTTCCAAACTCAAACTCAAACTCAAAACATTTATTTCAATTAAACCTATTACAGGCACTTTTGAATTGTGAAAGAGTCAGTCAGTTAGTCAGAAAGTTGAAGCTATTTGCCCATTCCAAAACGTAGATCTCTATGGAGAAGAATAGGCAAGAAACTCCAAGGACACTCTTTTAAATCAAGATATTACAAAATCCTGGGCACATTATTCTTGTTGCTTCTATATGTGAGAACAATGTAAAAAAAATTAATTGTTTATTTAAAAAACAATTCAAAATATAAGATTAAAATATTACAAATAAGCCCTGGCAGTTAAGAGAAGACCAGTCTGAACTGTCGGCGCCCGTTCACGAACATGACGCGTGGATCAGCAGAGCACCATCCAACTCAACCATTTTGTAGGGAACCGAATGATCCAACACACGCGCCACCATCAGCGAGCCATTTAAGTGAGCATGACATCTGCCACGCTTTTTAAGTCAACATACATCTTTTCATAATAAACGGCTCCATGGTACTCACATTAACAAATATGAAAAAAAAAATTGCTTCTAAATTATACAAAACTATAGCTTGCAATGTATTTCAAAAATTAATAAAATTTTACTAGCAAAAGGAAAATCATTATTACCTAAAGTATTCAACAACTAAAACTTGATTACATTTTCTTCTTCTTGTTCTTCTTAGTCGTCGTCGATTACATTTTATATAATCGATATGATTGTAATGTCAGAACATAAAAAAAGGGGGGAAGCATCTCTTCCAAATATTATAATTTTAACAAGTGAGCCCAAGTGGTTGTGGAGCAGGACCAGCATTAAGCCAAGCATTTTTATCTACGATATAATCATCCAACCTATACTATGCTTGTCTACAGTGTGCGTTTAATGCATGTTTTAAAGTTCTTCTCATTTAGTTGAAGAATATCGAGTGGTATTATATTATAACATTTTACACAGTAGCCCATAAAAGAAGTGTGTACTTTTGACAATCTGAAAAGTGGTTGATCTAATTTGTTCCTATTTCTAGTGTTAAAATGATGCCTATCACTTATCTTACTGAAGAGGTGTAGGTTTTTTCTAACATACATCATCTATATATATAAAAGAGAAGTCCACTCACTGACCACTCATCACGAAATCTCGGAAACTACTGGGTCGTGAGGTCTAAAATTTGGAACAAGCACTCTCTATGGGGTGCAGGCGCGCACTAAGAAAGGATTTTTATAAATTCGCACCTTAAGCGGTTGAAAAGGGGTGTCAAAGTTTGTATGAAACTCGTATGTTTTTAAAGTTAGAGACATGAATGTTGGCCTGATTGTTCCTTTCGACTTCTAGGTGCTCACTAAGAAAGGATTTTACGAAATTCGGCGCTTAAGGGTGAAAATAAGGGTTTTTAATGTTTGTATGAAAAATGTACCAAATGCAGTTAAGATCCAAATTGAATCTTACGGCAACGAGTTATTGCATACTTTACATTGAAATTAGAATTCGGAGGCCGATAAAGATCTAAATTGAATTTTACGACAACGCGTTAATGCATATTTTACATTGAAATAAGAATTTTTGGAAGTTTCTTGAGGTTTATATTTAGTTTTTTTTCTAGGTGGCCAGTGTGTTTCAGTGCAGGCGTGATAACGTTCTAAAGGTTTTATGCCAGTTCTAGATGGCCAGTATTTTTCAGTATTCAGGCATCTGCTAAAAGATAATGAAATGAGGTTCTAATTGGTATTCAGGTAATTTGAACGTTGCATTTATAGCATTAAAGTCGAGAATGCCAAGGGGAAAACTTCACAATGTTTAACCTTAATCGCGGCTTGCAAGCCGATCGTATCAAAAAAACGAAGTCATGTATCAATCACAGAATACAAACCTAAGCGATACACGTTCAAGCTATAGTTACCGAAATTTCTGTTCTGCGATATTTTGTTATTACTTACTACAAATTTGCTTTGAAATATTTTTCATCGTCGTTGTTTGGTTTTCGTTTTGGTTTGTTTCGCTTCCTAATTTTAAATTGAAGGATAATAAATGCGTTTTTACCTATTGCCGGGTTGGAATTTTGTTATTTCTATTTCTTTGCGAATTACTTATTGTGTAGGTATTTCACACTGTGGTATTACTATAATAGTTTTTAGTATTAGTCGTTCTTACTAGAAAAAGTGTCCTTGAATACCTACGTTCGTATTTTAATTTTATTGCTTAGTATCTTTGGTTTAGGCTGGTGTTGTAAGGGTTGGAAAAAGGCGGGAGAACTATTCCCATTTTAAATGGATGTCAGCACCAACTGACGGGGTCCGAAAGGGCCAATACCTGCCAGGGTTATGAGCCTGTCCGAAAGGGATATCGTGGCCCTGGCACACACAGGCATTTGAAGGAACACGGGTGGGTTTTAGTCAGTAACAGTCTGACACGCATCAAAATGACCTTCATTGAAATTTCTTGAGAATCAGACTATTTTTACTCCCTGTTGTGCGTCCCCAAAACCAGCAACAAAAATACCATCTTGAAACACCTGGAACTCAAATGGGAATAGTTCTCTCGCTGCCATGAGTTCACAGGTGGTTCCGTAGGTGCCATTACAAGACATTTCAGCGACGTATTCACGCTTTGAACCATAAACACTTCTTTTCTATAATCTGATCATAAACAGCTCCTCCTGACCGATCCTGGGTGAAAGGTTGGAATATTTCCCAGTTTTTAGACACGTGGCGCACAATGCTGTCTCGAATTTGAGAAGACAATGACATGGCCACGTTACTGTTCACCAAACAGGAGAGAGATGAAAATAAGCATGCGCCATCGCCAGGGATATTTACTATTTGGCAAAGAATTTGCATGCCACAATTGTGGCGATAAGTCCCCTCTATGAGGAGTGGCTAGAGAGGCGCCACGGCTTCCTCACCTTCCGCCTGACGCACGTCCTCACCGGACATGGTTGTTTCGGGAGGTTCCTATTCAGAATAAAGCGGGAGGAAACCCCCGGGTGTCACCACTGTGTGGATCGCCCGGAGGACACGGTGGAGCATACGGTTGAGGTCTACCCTGCTTGGGCGGAGCACCGCCATGTCCTCACGGAGGCGATCGGCGGCGGCGATCTCTCGCATCTGGCCCTGGTTCAGGCCATGGTTAGGAGCGAGAGTGCACGGGAGGCCGTCACCTCCTTCTGCAAAGCATTAATGCATGCGAAGGAGGAGGCGGAACGCGTGAGGGTGAGGCAGGGTTCGCGCCCTCACGCCTTTAGTCACCGCAGGAGACGCCCCGGGCGTCGGGAATCGCAGGCTTGCGGACGGTGAGCGATGGGTAGCTCGCCGTCCGATAAGGACCAGGCCCGGGTCGAGGGCGCGTTGTGTTCCACGCGCGCCTCAAAGAGATGTCAGCACCAATTGACGGGGTCCGAAAGGGCTAATGCCTGCCAGGGTTACGAGCCTGTCCGAAAGGGATATCGTGGCCCTGGCACACAGGCAACAGTAACAGTCTGACACGCCCTCCCCGCTCCGGCCAGAGCGGGAGAAGTTATTAGATAATTTACCACCCAAAAAAAAAATGGCAGCGGCAGAACTATTCTCATTTGAGTTCCAGGTGTTTCAGGATGGTATTTTTATTGCTGGTTTTGGGGAAGCACGGCAGGGAGCCAAAATAATCCGATTCTCAGGAAACTTTATTGAAGGTCATTTTGATGTTTTAATTCCGTTGGTAATTTAAATAATAAAAAAACCGGCCAAGTGCGAGTCGGACTCGCCCACGAAGGGTTCCGTACCATTATCTATAAAAATGGCAAAAAAATCACGTATGTTGTATGGGAGCCCCCCTTAAATATTTGGTTTATTTTAATTTCATTATTTATTTTTAAAGTGAATTATGTATAACTTAATATTCTGTGAATATTTCAAGCGTCTACCTGTTGCCGTTATCAATATCTAGCAAAAACGAGCAAAAAAAATCACGTTTGTTGTATGGGAGCCCCCCTTAAATATTTTTTTTATTCCGTTTTTTAGTATTCGTTGTTATACCAGCAACAGAAATACATCATCTGTGAAAATTTCAACTGTCTAACTATCACGGTTCATGAGATACAGCCTGGTGACAGACGGACAAACGGCGGAGCCTTAGTAATATGGTTCCCGTTTTACCTTTTGGGTACGGAACTCTAAAAATATCTTTTGACCCCTCACGACGGCAAAATTGAAGAATCACAGACCGTCACCGACTCAGCGGTAAATGTGCAGTTGAATTCACAATCCCAGTCCCAATTCACTGCTATTGATTTTGTCGAGAAGTCGCTTGCCTATAGTGAGCAAACGGAATGCGAGTAATTTTTTTTTTAAGCATATTGCTAAACCGTTGATTCATCTACTTATATTAATATTTTATAGTTTGTGAGGTTGTAGGGGTAATCTCTGGATCTACTGAACCGATTTTGAAAAACTTTTACCCATTGAAAGCCACGTTATTATTTTGTGAGTGTCATAACATAAGGCCATAATTTAATCCGAAAAATGAAAAGACGGTAAAATGTTTACCGCCCAACGAAGTGGGCACGGGTCAGCTAGTATTTTCATAAATATATTGGCAAGGTACCGTCATGATGTTAATTTTTTTAAAGAGTTCCCTTAGAGAGTCGCGTTTGCGGAGGTTGTAGATGGCTCTGATAGCCCTCTTTTGCAGAACAAAGATAGAAACAATATCTGCAGCCCGTCCCCACAGCAAAATGCCGTAAGACATGATGCTATGAAAGTAACTAAAATAGACCAGTCTCGCTGTATCCACGTCTGTTTATTGGCGGATTTTCCAAACCGCGTAGGCGGCTGAACTTAGCCGCCCTGCAAGTGATGTTAAGTGAGGACTCCACTGCCGCTTAGAGTCAAGCGTGATTCCCAGGAAAACAGTTTTGTCGACGAATTCTAGTATCTCTTTGTTCAATACAATGTGACATTCACAACTTCTAACATTCGGCAAGGCGAATCTTATGCATTTAGTTTCTTTTCATTTATACCAAATTATTTACAGTAAACCAATTATGGACCATAAGCATAGCGTTATTTACGTCGTCAAGCTCCTGTGCATGTCTGCTGACTTTAAAAATCAATGATGTGTCATCAGCAAATAACACCATTTGAGGTCGGTTTTTCAGTAAATGAGGTAAGTCATTTATATATACTAAAAAGAGGAACGGACCCAATATTGAGCCCTGTGGTACCCCCATTTTGACTATTAAACCCAATGAATTCACACCGTTTATTTGAACTTGCTGCAGTCTATCATTCAAATATGATTTTACTAAGTTAAGCGGAAGTTTACCCAGTCCGTAATGCTCAAGTTTCAAGAGCAGTGTTTCGTGATTCACGCAATCAAATGCCTTGGATAGGTCACAAAAGATGCCTATTGCGTCTTGTGCCTCTTCAAATGTGTTTCAATAATGTGACCCCGGCGTCAGTTGTACAATGTCCTTTGGTGAAACCATATTGTTGATCGTGTAAGATGTCATTACGATTGAAGTGATTGAGCATTTGATTTAACATTACTTTTTCAAACACCTTGCTGAAAACCGGCAAAACCGATACGGGTCTATAATTATTAGTGTCTTTGCTGTCACCGGATTAAAAAGTGGAATAACTTTACTAAACCCCATTAAATCTGGGAATATCCCTTGATCTACACACAAATTAAATATTAAAAGCTAGATATGGTGCAAATGTCTCAATAATGGATTGACAAACTTTAGTAGACATGCCCCACAGATCATTCGGTAATTTTAATCTTAAGTTGCTTAAAACTCTTTACAACGACCACAGGGTTTTTAAGTTTAAATTTAAATTTCACAGGGCAAACTGAAACATTCTCTCTTAATAGATCAATAGCAAGTGAGGGAGAGGAATTTAAAGTTTCTGTAGTTATAAAAACCATGCCTACATTTCGTAAGAAATGAGACTTCAACTTAAATTTTAGGGTTCCGTTCGTCAGAATCACTCGTGTGTCTGTCTGTCTAGTCTATCTGTCCGTCTGTCACAGCCAATTTGCTTAGAATCTATTATTTATTGTAATAATAACATTAATAACCCCACTGCCGCCATGCCGGTGCCGTATCTCTACGTTGACGTCGTGGTCCGTCTCTTCGGAGCGCGCAAGCCCCGCGCGTTCCGAACTCAAGTCTGTAACGGTAGAGTTTACTTTGCCGATAATGTGATGATAGATCGACGAGAGCGCAATGATTGTTGATATCGCATTATCTCTGTCCCTCATGACGATAATCTCGTGAAATCTGGGACAGATAAAAAAAAATCAAGTATCTTCACTTAGCACACGAGGTTGCCAACATGTATGGGACGTGGACTCTGCAATCATTGTACCGATAATTGTTACAGTTATTGGCTTAATAGCGGAGAGCCTCGACTATTGATTACTATTGAAGATTCTGAACGTATCTTTTCCTAGTTTTACGTAGTTGCCGATGAAGTGTCATTATATTTGGCGAATCCTCTCTGCGCATTAAAATCTATTAGTAGAATGGACGGATTTAAAACCCGTGTTCCCAACGTTGATGAACGTGGTGCGTATGATTTTACACATTGTAGGTACCTTTGTACTGTGAGAAGTGGTTTTCCAAAGCTGGTGCGACAGTCACTGTTTGCATCAAGAAATTGACCGGCAAAATCCTTGAAAAAAACATATTTATGGGTGGAACTTCAACAACCGACTTTTTTCTTTAGTTGCCTTGTTTACATCAACAGACATAATATCAATACTTAGGTAAGTACTGCTGTCTTTATTTGTCTTTCTAAGAAAAAAATACCGATACAAGTAAGTGTCGATACTTTTCATTTGGTACACAGTAGCCATCGATATTTTACGACCAATACGGTATCGAGTAAAAAATATCGATACCTACCACAATGGTATCGTTCATGCCTAAGAAACGACTGTAAGACGAGGATTGGTAAAAGTGGTGGAAAACGGTGATGATACGTCTTAACCAAAACGCCTGTTGTTTAGTTGCAGTTAACTGCAACTAATAGTACATTTTGATACAAGTGGAGAATGTTTGTTATTGCATTCGAGGCGGAATTAACACCCGAGCCGTAGGCGAGGTTGTTTTTGAGCCGAGAACTGCAATAACAAATGTCCACGTGTATCAAACGACGTTTTTCAATACACTTTTATTATAAGTATATTGGGACGTGGTTTGTTTAGGCAGATAGTAAAAGCACTTCTTCTAGTAATAAACTTGGAGTTTTATTTCTCTTTAGACACGGGTACATTTTACATCTTCATTTTTGTGTGGACTTCTTGGACTACTGACAAGGTAGAATTATTTCCACAGACTATTACCCATATTCTAAGTCAAATCCTCATGATTTCCTCGACTCGACTCAACCTCACTTAGGTAGTTTGATATTCATAGTTACAATTTTACTACTCATCTCAAACAGTTTCCTCAGTGGAGGTGAGTTTGAGTCGAGGAATCAACTGTCAAATTTATGGTACGTCGGCATCTACCTTGAGGAAGTTATCTATCCAACAACGCGTATTTTATCCGATTTTCGTAATGTCTTTTGAAGAGTTTATTGAATATTTGTACGATAATCCATACAATTACTTATCGCGACGCTATTTAGGAGATGCAGAAAATCCAATTGAGTTTTATGATGAAAATGAATTTAAAATTAGATTTCGCTTTAGGTACTAAAGATATTGTAGTGAGCTTTTTGTTACCACTATTGTTTCAAGATATTGATGTTAACAGACGTGGATTGCCAATTCCACCCATAATCCAAGTATTAGCCGCTTTACGATTTTATGCAACAGGAAACTTTCAAGTAAGTTATAATTTTTTTTTTCGTACTTAAGAACTTATCATTTCAAACTTTATTAATACTTACTACATGGAATTATGTATTTTCAGATTGTTTGCGGAGATTTCCATAAAATCAGTCAATCGATAATTTCAAGGATTGTCGCCAAAATTTCAAAAATGTTGGCTCTAAAAATAAGACGCTTTGTCAAAATTTCCTGACGTCGCTGAACGAGCTGATGTGAAGATCAGATTTCATCGTATGGCTGGATTTCCTGGGGCTATAGGATGCATTGATTGTACTCATATACCAATCAAAAGTCCAAATAGACAAAACGGTGAAGTATTTCGCAATCGCAAGGGTTGGTTCTCAATTAATGTGCAAATAGTGTGTGGACCACAAATGGAAATATATGACATAGTAGCTCGCTGGCCTGGATCTGTCCACGACTCCAGAATATTTTCGAATAGCAGGTGTTGTATGAGATTCGAAGAAGGGGAATTTGCTGGTTTACTGATTGGGGATAGTGGTTATGCGCAATCTTCGTATATGTATACACCTGTACTTAATCCACAATCCCAACCCGAGATAAGATATAACAGAGCTCACATAACAACAAGAAATTTAATAGAACGATTTAATGGTGTATGGAAAAGAAGGTTTGCAGGTTTAAATAGAAAGTTGCAAAATAATTTAGCAAACACATGTAACATAATAGTGGCATGTGCAGTGCTACATAACATTGGTATACAAACCAATCAAGAAATGCCTGAACCCATCATGAATATTAACCCTATCCCAGTCTCCCACACTAGAGATACTGCACGGGATAGCGTTATTAGGGCTACATTTATTGCAAGGCATTTTAATTAATCTAAGTGTCAGTAACTTGGCATTTTCGGACAATCTACTTTTAAGGACAAATGTAATAAGTAGTGTCTTACCTTTATCATCCAGCATATCTGCATACATCTCGATCGAATCTATCAAGCGTTTAGTTGTCCCTTCAACACCGTCCATTGCTGGAAGCAAACTACATGCCACTTTTAGGTCAAACTCCATTTTGTCAGAATTTATTTCTGGGAGAATACATAAGCTATTTCTTTCCTGAAAAGTTATCCTAATTTTCTGATAAATATCCAATGCCGGTGCAACTAATTTCGTATCACTGCCTTTTTCTAAAAGTAACAATATTTTTCCACATCGGTCAAAAATACTTTTTGCCTCACCTAACTTCGTCTCAACAACTTGACCTTTATACCTAGTTTGTCCTTTCTTAATTAAGTATTTTCTAATATCTACCAGATTATTATACTTTTCTAACAAACTATTAATCATAATAAAATATTACTTAAAATTATCACGCACATTATTTCATAATGGAACAAACAAAAGAATCATGTTAATACAATGACTACGAAGCGACACAAGAATTTCACACGTTGCAGTTTTAGCCGTGAGGTATCATATTTACTGAGTCTTCGTGCACTGTTTTACGTCGTTTAAGTTTTTAAGTTATAAAACAAATTGGTATGAGTCTGAATGCAAATCACTGATTTATTTATAGAATTCACTTGAAACTGACTTTGATGCTGGATTAATTAGTTAACAGGTGTACCTTCCACTCGTCCACGTAGGGATGCCCTTATGCGCTGAATTGCGTTGAATCCCATTTCTTCTTGTATCCATTGACGATGGCAGTTGCGGTAGTATTTCAGGAAAAAGTAAATTACCAGGAGAGTTATGACTGCGAGAATAATGATAGTGATCGTGCTCAGCCGCTCCATGTGCCCTCCGATGTCCTTCAGAAGAGCGTCATTGTTTCCGCCAGCAGCATTTTGATTGAGGAATACCTCGTCTTTTTCTATCTTGGAGTTACACATTTTTAAAATAGCTGCACAACAAAAACTTTGCTTAATCTGCCCCTTGGCAGACCCCAAGGCAAGGTCGCCATGAAATGTTGGGGGACCTAGGGTCTTTTAAATAAGACAAACAACTCGAACGAACGTACTTTAATCAATGTAATAAAGGAATATATTTTATAATGCGCATTAAAGTAAAGTGCTAACTTAGCTTAATATTATACTTATGTTCTAAAGGAGCGTACTTACTACGTTATGCGCTATTAGGGAGCATACATACACTTCAAGGGTAATTTAAGTACTTACCTAGCTTTATTTTTAATATATTTTCACCAATATGTTTGTTACAAATAATATTGACAAAAATAAGTGAAGGACATTGAAATAAATACCCTTTTAAAGTACTAATTTTTATTTTTAAATATTGACAAATGCAATTCAGCCTCTTCCCTCTTTGCTCTATTGCAGTAGAAAAGTTCCTCTGCAGCTTCCCTCTCCGCTTTAGTTTTGTAGTAGTTTTGTTCAGCTGCCTTCGCCATCCACTCTTTCTCTGCTATTTTAAATTTTTGTAGCGCCTCTTCTCTTTTTTTGGAACTCTCATATGATTTTTGACGTAAAGTGAATTCCTCTTGGATCACTCGAGACCGTATATTTCTAGGTCCTGTAATGTAACAAATAAAATCCACATTATTAAGTCCCTATAGTAAATACTAGCTTTTGCCCGCGGCAACGCCCGTGTGGAGGTCGGAAAACAGGAAACGTTAAAATTATCCAACAGGAACATTGCGGGAATGACAAGTAATCCAATCCATGAGGTCAATAATCTACATGTGTGCCCAATTTCATCCAAATCTATTAAGCCGTTAAGGCGTGATTGATTAACAAACATCCAGCAAACTCAACAAAAAATTAACTTACAAACTTCTAACTTTATAGCATAGGAATGTTGTGGTTTGTTGAATTTAGATATATTCTAATTTCTTTATACCTTGTATAACTAGAACAAATCTAGATGGATTATATTTTGTAACTTTAAAAATATATTTACCTTGTGATAGACCTACACCATAATCAGTCAGACAGGGCTCCGAAACATGAGGAGTAGTTGTATTATGATCTGTAAAAAAACATTTTGTAAGTCTAAAATATAATTAAATACTTATCAATCAATACAATTTTATAAAATGTTGGTGCCTGTACCCACCTCTTTCAGTCGCAGACTCGTTTAAAATTTCACAGCTCTCACTGGCAGCATACAGAACTTGAGGTGTGTCTGGCAATATGTCTGTATCAATTTGCACCTCTGTAAAATAAAAAAATAAACAGTAATTATAAATCATACACTGACAAAAAGTGTTTCTTTAACAACTTACATAAACAAGATTTACCTGTAATAGAAGGTGTGTAATCACTATCAATAACATCTAACAACTCTACATCAGTTTGTTCCAGAAGAGCATCATCCAGTACCTGGACTTGACTTGAGGTACTAGGCAAATTGGGGTTAAACGATCCACCCCCTGTCCTCATCCTTTCCCTTTTTTCATGTGCCAATGTACTTTTACGACGCGTTTTCAAATTGTCCCAAAATTTTTTAAGTTGATTTTCAGTTCTCTGATGACAAAATGGTGTCATTTAAATAAAGTTTACTGAAATATTATTTATTGAATGATAGAAAAAAATAAATCATCTGCACGTAGGTACTTACTTTTGAATTTGTTTCGATGGTATTGTATTCCTCCGTTAAGCGAACCCATGCAGCTTTTTTAACTGCTGCGCTCCTCATAGTCGTTGCCACCGAGTTTAACTTGTATTTAACGATCAACTCTTGAAGACAAATCTTTTCAGATTCATTAAAAAACTGTCTTCCAGCTTCAGACATTTCGAGACAACAAACACACAATAAGGCGAACAACACAGCACTGATATTTTAGGAAACACTTCTTTATAAGTATTTTTATGTTCCCAAGCCATCCAATTCTCAAGTAGCACCTTATTTTTTGCCCAGGACATGGTTTTTGGTTCAATCAAGAGTTTGTTTATATTTATCGCTTTCATTTTATGTGACACTTCAAGTTGAAAACTACAGCTAACGCACTCAGACTGTTCTAAAAATAAGCTTAGCCACTCTATGAAACGGAATATTTCTCCGAATGATGACGTTTTCGTGACGTATCACCTCGACTCCACCTCGACTCACACTCATTCGAGGAACCTCATATTTTCCTTAACCTTACGATTATGAATACCGATTTTGAGGAACTTTCGAGGCACGCCTTGAGGTCTCCTCGACTGAGTTCAAAGAGTAGAGTAACTATTAGAGTAACTATATACGGAAAGAGTAACAACTCTGTGGTAAAATTTGCATGTACGGAAAGTGGTGCCACCTTGAGTTTGGTGGGTGAACTAAGGCTCTAATATACATATAGGTATGTATACTAATAAGTATGTATACCTATAGGTAGGTGTATACAAATGAGGATTTATTATTCTTATTCAATTTACAGACATCTTACTCAACTTGTTGTCCTAGTATTTTTCTCTTATTTACAAATTACTTTTGTCTTCAATAGTGAACGAAGTCAAAAGTACCAGAAACTGAGAAATTAGGACAATCTGTAGAGCGAGTCTGTTTAGGGTCAGCTGGGGGTGGGTTCACCTAATTAAAAAAAACACATAAGATGTTCAGATTAGTGTCATTTTATTAACATCAAACGACTTAATATTTTTTCGTTTTGTATTTGTTGTAATACAGCTGAGCTGCGTTTTTTGTCACATCTCCACCTTCGTAGGTGATTTTTCCTTCTAATATTCTATTTATAGACCTGCACCAACTATAAATAATTATATGTATGGAAGTGTCAACAAAACATTGTTTTACTTTTTCATGATGTATTTCACAGTCTATAAAACTAAAATCGGTGAATAATTCAATGAAACTTTTTATTCTTTCTTTGATGTTCTTTTCGTGGCAATCATTATTCAAAAATGCAACAGTTGTTTCTTGTATTTCTTGAAAACAAGCTACTAGGCAGTCGGAGGGATAGCAAAGCCATTTCTTATTTTGGCAATATTCTTTGGCACGTATATATTTGTACATTTCATTGTTCGAATTGCCCAGTAGTTTGCTTTTACAATCTTTACAACCTTTGACGACTTTTTGTAGACACTTCGTCAAGGCCCACCCACAGACATAAGTTCTTTGATCAGCCCCTGAATCAGAAATATTTCTTGTATTTAGCATAACATTTAGGGGCTGATCAATTACAATACTTTGGGATTGCAAGGGAGCATTACCTTTTTCCTTATTTTTAAGGAAAAAGGAGAGAGATTGTAGACAGTCATTAGAATCCTCTTCGCAATTGGAGCCTACTGAATGATTCGTGCTGAAATTATTTAATAATAATGTTTTAAATGCTCCCTCAAATCCCACACAGTTGGGTGTAACATTTCGCGCACCCAAACTTCGAACACATCCAAAGAAATTTTCGAGTGGGTCTTGGTTAAAATTGCGTGTCAGCATCGCGTCAAAGGAATATTTTTTTGATAATAATTGCCAAATCGATTTAAAACCTTCTATTGTTCTAATAAAATTATTTAAAGTTGGGACAGACTTTTCAATTTTCTCATCACCTTTTTTCACCATAAATTTGGCAGTTTTTAACATTATCAACGCATCTTGCCATAACATATGATGAGGAGAATTTCGCTTTACAGCAGCTCTGTATATTTTTCCATTTGGCGGCGTAAAAGATGACGCGTTAAATGTGTCAAACAATTTGTCTATTAGCAGTATAAACGGTATTAGATCCCGACATTCTGAGGGACAATCTCCTCTTGCAATTACATTATCAGTAGCAACTGCCATACTATAACTTAATACTTGAGCCGCATTTTTCACCCTCATTTTTTTTATTTTGCCAGTGTTCATTGGTCAAATTGGGTAGCATACGCAACTCTCCATGCGACCTGTCGGCTTCAAAAACCCGCTGAAAGTATTCCCACTTTACTATTTTTAATACATTTTCGTGCATATAATGCATTTCTTTATTTAATAAATTATTTCTAATTCCTTTTAATAAGTGGGGAACATCAAACAGCGGGATTATATCATATTTGTTAACACGTATTACGTCCTTTCGCCATTCTTTTCCTGCTTGGAAATATGCAGTTTTGGCTTCGGAGATTAAGCTATTTATAGTGCTTACATTTGCCGAGCTTTGGTCGCATACAGTTGCGATTATCTTTAGACCAGTAGCTTGTACGTTGGCTATAACGTCTACTAACATTTCTTTAAGTTTTGATGTCTTTAATGTTTGGGTAAAGTAGTAAGCTACTGGTTGTTTGTAATTTTTCCTCACTCCTTTGACCATGAACACCAAAACATGATTGGTAAAATTTGGCATCTTACATTTCCCATCGTTCTCAAAACCAACAAGATCGTCTGTGTATACATTGTAATGGATATGGGGAGATATGGACATTTCATCAAATACTAACGTACACAGACGATCTTGTTGCAACATTTTCGACACTGTGGACTTTAACTCTTTAAAAACGATTTCATTTATGCCTGGAGTCAATTTTACTTGAGCAAGCAATGACTTCAGGACTTTCTTAGATGGTAATGTAAAATGTTTACACATTAACTTGTAGGCTTTAGGACTTTTCTTAAAAATTGAAAGCGATAAAATCTTTTCTTCCTGGGTAAATCTATGCCCCTTCTTTTTCTTCCGTCCTTCTATGCATTGCATTCGAGTAAACAATTTAGCCGACTCGGACATGTTACGAGTTAATTTCTCAAAATCTCTGTTCGCGCTATTCTTTTGGATTTTTTTAATGCGCAACTTGAAAGTTTTAAGTTTTTGGCGCAATCTCCTGACTTCATTTTGCGTTTGTCTTGCTTTTCTAGCACACTGCGTTTCAGCCTTTTTCTGCAGAAACTCGACAGTTTTACCTGAAAGATTAAATTTAAAATTTTAAAACATACATATTTAAGATGTTCAGGTATATTAGATAAAATTGTTTACGTAAGAGACTAAAGATTTGCTAAATTCTATGAATTATGTATAATGGATGGAAATAAAAAGTTGTTCGTTTTTTGTAGCCTATGGTATGTCCCAGTGCTGAGCAAAGGCCTCCCTTTTTGCCTTTCAAACTTCACTATCTTGTGCAGTTTCCCACTGCTGCTCTTGCCTGCCCACCACCATATTTATTATTATACATATTTAAAATGTGAGACTTATAATAAACCTCAAGGTCAGTGTTGCACTATCCTTATCTACCAAAAGTTTAGATAAACTCGAGCTCGAGGGACTCGTGGTTAGGAAACAGCCGCACAGGTCAATCAATCAAAGGTTAAGCTACGCTTGCCGTGGTCGGTCCGTAGATGGGTGACCATCCATTTCATACCGAGACCCCTCTGTGCCTCGGAAAGCACGTTAAGCCTTCTGTCTCGGCTATCATTTGTAGATTTTTGACATCTATTATGGATAATCAGAAGCCCAAAAGTCTGACAACCACTCTTACCCAAGGGGTATAGTGTTGAGCCAGTAACATTGCAGAGGTCAGATAGGCAGTTGTTCTATGTAATATATGCATATGGTTAGACTGGTAGTCAACCCTAACATAATTCGGAAAAGGCTGGGCAGATTAATTGAGTTTGGATAAACTTAACAATACACACATCATGTTAAATGGATAAACAGCCTAAAACATCCCACCGTTTGGAAAAGAAATTATGTATGCAAATGATAAATTAAGCCAGTTAGGTAGTGCTATGTGAATATATAACAAACAAGCAGACAGACCAGTTCACATTTATAATAATAATTAAAAAAAAAAAACAAAGTACCTGCATCAAATTTTGTCAATGGTATGGGAGCATGGCACTTTTCACTTGACATTAAACAGGTAGATCCAGATGGCCCTGAGAATTCTGTAGAACCAACAGCGGATGAAGGTCCAGATCTGGATGGACCAGGTAGGTGTTTAGTTTGAACCGATGACCCAGCCACGTTGGTGATATCAATCATAGGTCCGCCATGACCAGATTGTCTTCTAGGTTGACAGTAGCTATGGTCTGTCTCCACAAAAGTACTGATTGTTTGCTGAACACCTGTAACATAACATTGCAATATTATAATCAGTTGAATTACTTTTTTTCTGATATTTCTGTGTTTTGATGCAACTTCAGTCTGTGTGAAGTAACTAAGATGTTCCATTTTTACTACGTAAAATAGTTGTTTATAATTCAGTAACATAAATATTAAAACTATATCTATGTTGCCTTTTTGTACCTTTGATACTTTGAGAAATAAGTCTTTTAATTCTTTTTTATTAGAGAATTTAAGTAAAGGAACAAAAAGTGCCTTTATTTTGATCCCAATGAAAACCCACCATTGAGTAAATAAAATAATAATTTAATTGGTTTCTGTATTAATAGAGCAAAACAGGGATCCCTTACATTCATTATAATAACCTTCAGATTAACTTTTTTATTATTAAACCAAAAAAACACAATCAAAGTTTTGCCATGACACCTGACAGGTTAAGTTGACAAATCTCTTGTACAGCAGCAGCTCACTAGTCTTACAGGGATTTGGTTCAAATGCAAAAATAATAGATCCCAAATCCCTGTTTATTCCACAATTTTATTTTCAGAGTACTTTTATGTTACTCTGACGAGTACAACAAATCAATAAAATTGATAATCTGAATCAATTTGGTATTATTATAAATGTTATTTTCTCACAAATATTGAGCTAATTTAATTCTACTTACGATTCAAATTAACTGATGGTATGGCTGAACAAATAAGATGACCTCCAGTTGTCTTGAATGTAGGATCAAAATGGTGATCACATATTCTTTTGTTCTTGTATATCTTCGTACGGTCCCTTTCTGTAACCTTGCTGCCAACAGCCGCTATCCAAGCAGCGAACAAATCAGGTCGGTTTTCAGGGTTTGGAAACCGGTGAAGGGGTACACCGTATGCAACTGAAAATGGAACGAAATTTATGAATATCAGAGTATGACTAAATAAAATGAAATTATGGAATAACATAAAACTGTTTTCTTGCTTCTAGTAAATACGGTACCGTATGGTAATAAACACTCACCTAAAGCATCACAGCCAAAAATACAATATCTTCTTCGGAGTTCACTCATATTAACAAAACAACAAAAATGACCAACAAAAAACAAAGTGATAACAATAATATGAAATAAAAACAAAACAAATAACAGTAACAAGACTAACAAGTAACAATTATTAGAAATAGCTGAGTTAGTGAGTTTAACTCGGGAAGCGCATCAACGCCGGTAAAACCTTGGTAAAACCGGAGCTGACAATGGCCGAATGGCGACAATGACATTTGTCTGACAATTTGACAAACAAGACAAGATGGCTGCCAAGTTTTGTTAACCCACCAAACTCCAGATGTCGCTGTCGCCCATGGAAATTGATGACAATGCTAAGTGTGCCCCCCCTGACTGAGTTGTGAGCAGGGGGGGCACACTTAGCACTGTCATCAATTTCCATGGGCGACAGCGACATCTGGAGTTTGGTGGGTTAACAAAACTTGGCAGCCATCTTGTCTTGTTTGTCAAATTGTCAGACAAATGTCATTGTCGCCATTCGGCCATTGTCAGCTCCGGTTTTACCAAGGTTTTATCGGCGTTGATGCGCTTCCCGAGTTAAACTCACTAACTCAGCTATTTCTAATAATTGTTACTTGTTAGTCTTGTTACTGTTATTTGTTTTGTTTTTATTTCATATTATTGTTATCACTTTGTTTTTTGTTGGTCATTTTTGTTGTTTTGTTAATATGAGTGAACTCCGAAGAAGATATTGTATTTTTGGCTGTGATGCTTTAGGTGAGTGTTTATTACCATACGGTACCGTATTTACTAGAAGCAAGAAAACAGTTTTATGTTATTCCATAATTTCATTTTATTTAGTCATACTCTGATATTCATAAATTTCGTTCCATTTTCAGTTGCATACGGTGTACCCCTTCACCGGTTTCCAAACCCTGAAAACCGACCTGATTTGTTCGCTGCTTGGATAGCGGCTGTTGGCAGCAAGGTTACAGAAAGGGACCGTACGAAGATATACAAGAACAAAAGAATATGTGATCACCATTTTGATCCTACATTCAAGACAACTGGAGGTCATCTTATTTGTTCAGCCATACCATCAGTTAATTTGAATCGTAAGTAGAATTAAATTAGCTCAATATTTGTGAGAAAATAACATTTATAACAATACCAAATTGATTCAGATTATCAATTTTATTGATTTGTTGTACTCGTCAGAGTAACATAAAAGTACTCTGAAAATAAAATTGTGGAATAAACAGGGATTTGGGATCTATTATTTTTGCATTTGAACCAAATCCCTGTAAGACTAGTGAGCTGCTGCTGTACAAGAGATTTGTCAACTTAACCTGTCAGGTGTCATGGCAAAACTTTGATTGTGTTTTTTTGGTTTAATAATAAAAAAGTTAATCTGAAGGTTATTATAATGAATGTAAGGGATCCCTGTTTTGCTCTATTAATACAGAAACCAATTAAATTATTATTTTATTTACTCAATGGTGGGTTTTCATTGGGATCAAAATAAAGGCACTTTTTGTTCCTTTACTTAAATTCTCTAATAAAAAAGAATTAAAAGACTTATTTCTCAAAGTATCAAAGGTACAAAAAGGCAACATAGATATAGTTTTAATATTTATGTTACTGAATTATAAACAACTATTTTACGTAGTAAAAATGGAACATCTTAGTTACTTCACACAGACTGAAGTTGCATCAAAACACAGAAATATCAGAAAAAAAGTAATTCAACTGATTATAATATTGCAATGTTATGTTACAGGTGTTCAGCAAACAATCAGTACTTTTGTGGAGACAGACCATAGCTACTGTCAACCTAGAAGACAATCTGGTCATGGCGGACCTATGATTGATATCACCAACGTGGCTGGGTCATCGGTTCAAACTAAACACCTACCTGGTCCATCCAGATCTGGACCTTCATCCGCTGTTGGTTCTACAGAATTCTCAGGGCCATCTGGATCTACCTGTTTAATGTCAAGTGAAAAGTGCCATGCTCCCATACCATTGACAAAATTTGATGCAGGTACTTTGTTTTTTTTTTTTAATTATTATTATAAATGTGAACTGGTCTGTCTGCTTGTTTGTTATATATTCACATAGCACTACCTAACTGGCTTAATTTATCATTTGCATACATAATTTCTTTTCCAAACGGTGGGATGTTTTAGGCTGTTTATCCATTTAACATGATGTGTGTATTGTTAAGTTTATCCAAACTCAATTAATCTGCCCAGCCTTTTCCGAATTATGTTAGGGTTGACTACCAGTCTAACCATATGCATATATTACATAGAACAACTGCTTATCTGACCTCTGCAATGTTACTGGCTCAACACTATACCCCTTGGGTAAGAGTGGTTGTCAGACTATTGGGCTTCTGATTATCCATAATAGATGTCAAAAATCTACAAATGATAGCCGAGACAGAAGGCTTAACGTGCTTTCCGAGGCACAGAGGGGTCTCGGTATGAAATGGATGGTCACCCATCTACGGACCGACCACGGCAAGCGTAGCTTAACCTTTGATTGATTGACCTGTGCGGCTGTTTCCTGACCACGAGTCCCTCAAGCTCGAGTTTATCTAAACTTTTGGTAGATAAGGATAGTGCAACACTGACCTTGAAGTTTATTATAAGTCTCACATTTTAAATATGTATAATAATAAATATGGTGGTGGGCAGGCAAGAGCAGCAGTGGGAAACTGCACAAGATAGTGAAGTTTGAAAGGCAAAAAGGGAGGCCTTTGCTCAGCACTGGGACATACCATAGGCTACAAAAAACTAACAACTTTTTATTTCCATCCATTATACATAATTCATAGAATTTAGCAAATCTTTAGTCTCTTATGTAAACAATTTTATCTAATATACCTGAACATCTTAAATATGTATGTTTTAAAATTTTAAATTTAATCTTTCAGGTAAAACTGTCGAGTTTCTGCAGAAAAAGGCTGAAACGCAGTGTGCTAGAAAAGCAAGACAAACGCAAAATGAAGTCAGGAGATTGCGCCAAAAACTTAAAACTTTCAAGTTGCGCATTAAACAAATCCAAAAGAATAGTTCGAACAGAGATTTTGAGAAATTAACTCGTAACATGTCCGAGTCGGCTAAATTGTTTACTCGAATGCAATGCATAGAAGGACGGAAGAAAAAGAAGGGGCATAGATTTACCCAGGAAGAAAAGATTTTATCGCTTTCAATTTTTAAGAAAAGTCCTAAAGCCTACAAGTTAATGTGTAAACATTTTACATTACCATCTAAGAAAGTCCTGAAGTCATTGCTTGCTCAAGTAAAATTGACTCCAGGCATAAATGAAATCGTTTTTAAAGAGAAAGTCCACAGTGTCGAAAATGTTGCAACAAGATCGTCTGTGTACGTTAGTATTTGATGAAATGTCCATATCTCCCCATATCCATTACAATGTATACACAGACGATCTTGTTGGTTTTGAGAACGATGGGAAATGTAAGATGCCAAATTTTGCCAATCATGTTTTGGTGTTCATGGTCAAAGGGGTGAGGAAAAATTACAAACAACCAGTAGCTTACTACTTTACCCAAACATTAAAGACATCAAAACTTAAAGAAATGTTAGTAGACGTTATAGCCAACGTACAAGCTACTGGTCTAAAGATAATCGCAACTGTATGCGACCAAAGCTCGGCAAATGTAAGCACTAAAAATAGCTTAATCTCCGAAGCCAAAACTGCATATTTCCAAGCAGGAAAAGAATGGCGAAAGGACGTAATACGTGTTAACAAATATGATATAATCCCGCTGTTTGATGTTCCCCACTTATTAAAAGGAATTAGAAATAATTTATTAAATAAAGAAATGCATTATATGCACGAAAATGTATTAAAAATAGTAAAGTGGGAATACCGTCAGCGGGTTTTTGAAGCCGACAGGTCGCATGGAGAGTTGCGTATGCTACCCAATTTGACCAATGAACACATAGATCCTGGCAAAATAAAAAAAATGAGGGTGAAAAATGCGGCTCAAGTATTAAGTTATAGTATGGCAGTTGCTACTGATAATGTAATTGCAAGAGGAGATTGTCTAATCCGTTCCGATCTAATACCGTTTATACTGCTAATAGACAAATTGTTTGACACATTTAACGCGTCATCTTTTACGCCGCCAAATGGAAAAATATACAGAGCTGCTGTAAAGCGAGATTCTCCTCATCATATGTTATGGCAAGATGCGTTGATAATGTTAAAAACTGCCAAATTTATGGTGAAAAAAGGTGATGAGAAAATTGAAAAGTCTGTCCCAACTTTAAATAATTTTATTAGAACAATAGAAGGTTTTAAATCGATTTGGCAATTATTATCAAAAAAATATTCCTTTGACGCGATGCTGACACGCAATTTTAACCAAGACCCACTCGAAAATTTCTTTGGATGTGTTCGAAGTTTGGGTGCGCGAAATGTTACACCCAACTGTGTGGGATTTGAGGGAGCATTTAAAACATTATTATTAAATAATTTCAGCACGAATCATTCAGTAGGCTCCAATTGCGAAGAGGATTCTAATGACTGTCTACAATCTCTCTCCTTTTTCCTTAAAAATAAGGAAAAAGGTAATGCTCCCTTGCAATCCCAAAGTATTGTAATTGATCAGCCCCTAAATGTTATGCTAAATACAAGAAATATTTCTGATTCAGGGGCTGATCAAAGAACTTATGTCTGTGGGTGGGCCTTGACGAAGTGTCTACAAAAAGTCGTCAAAGGTTGTAAAGATTGTAAAAGCAAACTACTGGGCAATTCGAACAATGAAATGTACAAATATATACGTGCCAAAGAATATTGCCAAAATAAGAAATGGCTTTGCTATCCCTCCGACTGCCTAGTAGCTTGTTTTCAAGAAATACAAGAAACAACTGTTGCATTTTTGAATAACGATTGCCACGAAAAGAACATCAAAGAAATAATAAAAAGTTTCATTGAATTATTCACCGATTTTAGTTTTATAGACTGAAATACATCATGAAAAAGTAAAACAATGTTTTGTTGACACTTCCATACATATAATTATTTATAGTTGGTGCAGGTCTATAAATAGAATATTAGAAGGAAAAATCACCTACGAAGGTGGAGATGTGACAAAAAACGCAGCTCAGCTGTATTACAACAAATACAAAACGAAAAAATATTAAGTCGTTTGATGTTAATAAAATGACACTAATCTGAACATCTTATGTGTTTTTTTTAATTAGGTGAACCCACCCCCAGCTGACCCTAAACAGACTCGCTCTACAGATTGTCCTAATTTCTCAGTTTCGGGTACTTTTGACTTCGTTCACTATTGAAGACAAAAGTAATTTGTAAATAAGAGAAAAATACTAGGACAACAAGTTGAGTAAGATGTCTGTAAATTGAATAAGAATAATAAATCCTCATTTGTATACACCTACCTATAGGTATACATACTTATTAGTATACATACCTATATGTATATTAGAGCCTTAGTTCACCCACCAAACTCAAGGTGGCACCACTTTCCGTACATGCAAATTTTACCACAGAGTTGTTACTCTTTCCGTATATAGTTACTCTACTCTTTGGTTGTGAGTCGAGGTGCTTTCGAGGTAACGACTTAGAATATGGGTATAGTGTTGTCATCTTATAATTTAGTATATCAACTAAATCTAATTCTATGGATTACTTTAACAACTTTTGAAGAAATAAAATAAAATAACGAAAAATATTTTTGTCACGAATTATTAGGAAACTATGATTTATATTTGTTATTCTTATTGTATGTTGCCTAAAACGTGTAATTTTGGGTCGAGATTAAAGGCAGTGATTAAAATACGCAAGTACTTTCATTCAGAGGCCCCGAACCCTATGCCCGTCGCCTACATTTGGCGTCCCAATAGTAGGAGCCTCTGACGACACGTGTTTGCACAAATTTTTTTTACGAAGCATATCGCCGTGGTTGGCGTCTCGATTTCACATACCTACCTACACGCGGGAGCTGTGGAACCTGAAACGCTAAGAGTAGTGTTTCCGGCGAATGAAAATTGTCGCCACGTGGTTCCGAGTTCTTTGTCAGTATGGAAACAAGAAATAAGAAATCTAAGAATCAGGGAGTTGAAGAGGAAACAGAGGAGACTTCCACGTCCATCACCATGGACCAGGGTCAATTTGCAACCCTGATGCACTCACTGCAGCAGAGTCAGGCAGAGATTTTCGCGAGGCTCATCCATGAAGTTAGGACTTCGACACCGGCGCCTGAAATGTCCATGACAACGCCCGCCGCGAACTTCTCAAAGTGCACAGCTCGATTTAACGGATCGTCCGCTGATGTAGACGGGTTTATCGACGCGATAGAAGTGTACAAGAACTGCCTACAGATATCAGATGATAACGCTGTCAAAGGACTCTCCATGTTACTAGTAGACTCAGCAGCATTATGGTGGCAAGGCATAAAAACCAGCACCACGTCATGGCCGGACGCCATGCAAAAACAAAAAAGTGCTTTCGGAGAGCATCGTCCGCCATTTCGCATTTATTTGGAATTGTTTTCATTGCGACAAAATACGGACACAACGGATTTATTTACCGCGAAGACGAGAGCGCTTTTATCGAGATTGCCACAGGAAGATCTACGTGAAAAAGTTCAACTGGATATGGTATACGGGCTTCTCGATCGTAGAATTAAAAAGCGGCTCGATCGTAACTCCATAACTTCTTTCGACCAGTTACTGCACCGTGCCAGAGCGATTGAAGAATCGTTAGTAGACAGCGCATGTGACAAGACACCGGCTCTGACGCATCCGAGCGCCAGTCTCCAATCTGCCGTCGCCGGCGCTCCTTCAACTTCGGCATCAAGTGATAACAAGAACACTCAGCAAAAGGCTGTCGTGTAGTTACTGTAAGAAATGGGGACACGAAAAATCGCAGTGTAAAAAGTTAATAAACAACAACGATAAAATATGTGAATCAAACGTAAAAAGTGATAACGTAAAAAGTGATGACAGCGTAAACAAAAATAAAGGTATTCAATGTTATGGGTGCGGTACCCCTAACGTTATAAAATCGAAGTGCGAAAAGTGTAAATCTAGTTCCCAAAACGCATTCTACTCGGTTACGACAACTAGTGATAGCGTAAATTCAAAAGTGCGCGGTTCCCGTCATCGCGTTATCACGCGCGATGAAAGCGCGTCGGGCGAGTCGATCTCGGCAGCCGCACGCTATGGCCGCACGCGCCCCGCCATCCGTGCCGACACCGCAGAGTACGCGCGGCCGCGCCCTGGGCGCCGGCGGCGCCATGACCGCTCGTTGCCTAGCGACCGATCGCGAACGTATTGAAAACGTTCCGCGTGATCGAAAGTCGCCGGGCCATAGAGGAAAGTAATGCGCCGGGCCCTCGTCGCATCGTTCCTGCCGATAGCACAGGTAACCCAGCGTATTGCAACCACAGAACACATATACTCCTAACGGAGATTGCAACGCTGGGCATCACTTACAACTTTACTGTGATTGTGTTTCTGAACTGCGACGTAATAATGAGCATTCTAGTGTCTGTAAAAATGTGTGTTGTGACAATAATAGAGACACTAAGTTTTTCGTTAATTCAACTAAAACCCGTTCGCAGCATGGTTATGATAATCAACCAGATGATAACGATAATGTTGCCATATCATGTTGCGTAAATAATAATAGAAATGTTCAGGGTTTATTTAATGTTCAGGGTGATTGTTTATGTTTATGTTTTCCGGATAATAGTGTTCATAAATGTTTACGATTAAGCTCGGTAAATGTTTATAAAAATAAGAGACTACAAAATAGTAATCAACACCTCGCGTCCGCACAGGGTCGAACTCAGGGAGGTCCAATCAAGTGGGAGCCTAATAATAATAGACCTTTGATGCAGATAGGTATTTTAGGGGAAAATGGGACAGCGTTACTGGACACTGGTGCTAGGGGCTGTATTGCCGGTCACACACTTTTTCGCGTGTTCAAGGAAAAAGGCCATCCTTTGCAACAGTGCACTAGAAACATCCGCCTGGCGGATGGCTGCACGCGCCTGATGGAGGTGCTTGTTGCAGAGGCACAGGTAAAAATCTTTCATAAAACTGTGCCCACCGAGTTCATAATTTTCCCCGATGCTAAAGATAATGAAACACTTTTAGGTATCGATTTTATTAACAGTGTCGGTCTCGTTATCAATTTCAAGCAAAGCCTTTGGCATTTTTCAGATAGTAGTGATCAAAAGTATAAATTAATTTCGGAAACATTTTCACCTCGTCGAAATTCATACGCCGCGATGAATATTTTACGCGATGACGAAGGTGCAGGTTTAGAGGATCAGGAGCGTGAGGAGCTTGCCAGGTTACTCACGGATTTTCAGGAGGTGTTTAATACGATTGGCGAGCCAACTCCATATGGGGAGCACGATATAGACACGGGAAATAATTTGCCGATAGCGACGCCCCCATATCGCCTTACACCTGCAAGGAAGGAGATTATGCAGCAAGAGCTTACCAAAATGTTAGCTGAAGATATTATTGAAGATTGCGAATCTGCGTGGGCTGCTCCAGCGCTACTAGTACCTAAACGTGACGGCAGTTTTCGTTTCTGCGTCGACTATCGAAAATTAAATTCGATTACGAAGACAGACGCCTATCCAATGCCTCGCATTTATGAACTGCTGCAATCTACTAAACGTGGACGTTGTCACATGAGTACAATTGATTTGCGATCTGGGTACTGGCAAGTGTCAGTTAAGAAAGACGATAGGGATAAGACGGCATTCGTAACACCTTTCGGAACCTTTCGTTTTAAAAGGATGCCGTTCGGTCTGAAGAACGGGCCAGCTACTCATAGATAGAATGCGATCCGGTTCAGCACTAAAGGACGTTACAATACTAGGGTATTTAGACGATCTGTTGATTATAACGCAGGGGGATTTTTCGAGGCACCTGGAAAACCTGCGAATCGTTTTTGAACAGCTGATGAAGTTCAAGTTGCGTGCGAACCGAGAAAAGTGTGTGTTTGCTAGAGAGTCTGTTAAATATTTAGGTCATGTGATCTCGCAGGAAGGAGTCTCAGTTGATGAAAGGAAAATTCAAGCCATCATAGACATGAAAGAGCCGTCTTCGCTGGGACACCTCAGAACATTCATTCAAACATGTTCCTGGTTTAGGAAATTTATTCCAAAGTTTTCGGAGATAGCAGAGCCACTGACAAGATTGACGAGGAAAAATCAACCTTGGATATGGGGACCACAACAGGCTGAAGCTTTCAGTAACTTGAAAAGGCTTCTGACGTCAGCGCCGATCCTCATACAGGCAGACTACTCCAAGCCATTCATCCTGCGCACGGATGCAAGCAACTATGCGATAGGCGCAGTGTTGCTTCAAGGTGAAAAGAATGAAGAGCGACCCATTGAATTTGCCAGTCGTTTATTATCAGCAGCGGAACGAAATTATTCGACCACGGAGCGGGAGGCTCTGGCGGTCGTCTGGGCTGTCGACCGTATGCGGGGTTACATTGATGGTCATCCAGTAATTATAGGCAGTGATCACCAGCCCTTGAAATAGCTGCTGTCATTAAAGTCGCCTACTGGTCGTTTGGTGCGTTGGGCACTGAAACTGCAGGCTTATGACATCCGGTTTGAGTACACTCCCGGAAAAATAAATGTGGTGGCTGACGCACTCAGCCGCCCTGTCTGTACAGAAGAGTCTCGTGAATCCTGTGGAATATGTTCTGTTATTATTGATTTACCTACGCGAGATCTTACGGAGCTACGTGCAGCACAAGAATCCGATCCAGATTTGAATAAAATTATAAAGGAATTAGAAGATGCAGAAGAAGTTGCCTCTCGTCGATGGACAGAACGTGGTTATCTCATGGAACGTGGTATCCTTTACCGCTATAACCCAGATACAGACAACGAGTCACCGCAATTGGTAATACCTGTAAACATACGTGAGGAGATCCTAAGGGAATGTCATGATGCTCCAATTGCAGGTCATCCTGATATAGAGAGAACATACCAGAAAATAGCTCAAAATTATTTTTCCCCTGGCATGAGAAGAATACGTAAAATCATGTTCCTCATGTCAACGCTATAAAGCGACAAATGAAAAGCCACCCGGTCTAATTCAAACACCGATTTTAAACCAGCGCAGTGAAGTATTGGCCATCGACCTATTTGGACCACTGCCAGAGGGTGAAAACGGGGAGAAATGGATCCTGTTAGTGGAAGACACCGCGACAAGATGGGTTGAATTGTATGCTCTCAAAGAAGCAACCTCTATCGCCTGTGCGAAAATACTCATAGAAGAGTATTTCGGTTCGGCTTACCACGTCGCATTATTTCGGACAATGGTGTCCAATTTGTCTCAGCAGTCATGCAGAAGTGCATGTTCATTCTTGGTATTACACAAGACTTAATACCCTACTACCACCCAGAAACCAATCCAGCTGAAAGAAAAAACCGGGATATGAAGACCAAATTGGCCCTGTTGGTTGGTACAGATCACCCCTCATGGCCTAAGCAGCTACCGATAGTACGGTTCAGTATGAACAGCGCGGTCTGTGAAACGACAGGTGTTACTCCTGCTTATTTGACGTTTGCACGTGAGCTGAGGTCACCGTTAGAGGTGTACAATGATCCAAGGGCGGTCTTGAAGAAGGATAATTTTGTACCACAGATCACTCCTTACCTGACAAGATTTTTAGACTCTTTAAGTGAAGTTCGTGACAGAGTAGAAAAACTGCAGGATAGAAGGAAGATTTATGCTGATCGTTCGAGAAGACAAGGAGAAGATTTTAAAGTAGATGACAAGGTTTTATTGGCTACCCATCAGCTGAGCGACGCCAGCAAGTCAAAGACTGCTAAGTTTTTTCCTAAGAGGGATGGGCCATATGTTG
This sequence comes from Tiliacea aurago, assembly GCA_948098905.1. Lineage (NCBI taxonomy): Eukaryota > Metazoa > Arthropoda > Insecta > Lepidoptera > Noctuidae > Tiliacea > Tiliacea aurago. Next base: position 28,130,903 of record OX402577.1, on the reverse strand, counting down.
TGAAGAAGAAATTGAGTCCAACAACATACCTGATCGCATCTGATGGAAATCCTGGTGTGGTATTGGGAAAATTCCATGCTGATCAACTCACCCCTTTTCGAGGCCGAGAAAATGAGTGCACTCAGCTACTGGAACCTAGGAAAAAGCGAGGCCGACCTCGTTTGCAACTCACTCCTGGTGCTATTAATGTAGGGCTAGACCACGATCGAGGGCGTAATCGTGATCTAGAGGGGGAGTATGTAGCGGGGCAACCCTATGACCATAAGACTATCGATGACGTTGGCCGCACTGTTAGTAACATCCAATCTAATGATCGCGGAAGTATTAGAAAGGTTGGCGCCACTGTTGACAACCAATCACGCGCCACTATTTTTCCCGCGCGTCCCACTTCTAGCGCCACTGTTGAGCAGGCGCTTCTCGCAGGACAGTGCAGTTCCGATTCCTGTGACGCGACGTGTTTCAGGCCGCACTCGTAAAGTGCCGGCCATCTTAGACCTCTAGTAGATTTTCTTGTATTCTTATTGTATGTTGCCTAAAACGTGTAATTTTGGGTCGAGATTAAAGGCAGTGATTAAAATACGCAAGTACTTTCATTCAGAGGCCCCGAACCCTATGCCCGTCGGCTACACAGCCTAATATGAAAAATAGAAATATCAGATATTTTTGAGTTTAGAACACAAATAAATGTTAATTCGTTCATAAACATTTTTTTTATTGTTCATGGTATTCTTGGTGTTCATTATTTAAATATTTCAAAAATATACGCCGTAAAGAGGGATCTTTGCCGAGATTAAAAAAAAATCACAACCTAGTAGAGAGGTCCGCATTGAACCAATTTGGACTAAGTATAGGTATAAGTTATCTGTGGAACTTTTTATTCCCGCACACGTGTTGGAAAATAAAACATCGCACGCGTGTGAAATACATTGCATTGTGAACCTAATCGTAGTGCGATATGAACCAGTTTTCGAGGAAGTGTGTGTGTGAAACTTCTTTATTATAAATAATAAAGAAGTTTCACACACGCTGACACAGCATCTGCCGCAGCAGCTGTCGGACTGCATACAAAAGAAAGAGAAGCGCGATGACACAACGCTTTTTAGAAAGACAAATAAAAACAGCAGTACCTAAGTCTTGATATTATGTCTATTGATATAAACAAGGAAACTAAAGAAAAAAGTCGGTTGTTGAAGTTCCACCCATAAATATGATTTTTTCAAGGCTTTTGCAGGTCAATTTCTTGATGCAAACAGTGACTGTCGCACCAGCTTTGGAAAACAACTTCTCACGGTACAAAGGTACCTACAATGTGTAAAATCATACGCACCATGTTCATCAACGTTGGAAACACGGGTTCTACTAATAGATTGGACTTTAATGCGCAGACAGGATTCGCCAAATATAATGACACCTCATCGGCAACTGCGTAAAACTAGGAAAAGATACGTTCCGAATCTTCAATATTATAGAGTAAAATAATGTACATACCATTACTCTTGTTTCGTCATCTCGCCTAAATGAGTAGGTGCGTAGCTACGTATTAAAATATAAAATGTTCTTCCGACCAGCCTTATCATTGCGTACTGAGTACCGATGATACGAGTACTTTGATACCTACTTGGTACTAGGTTCCAAAGTATCGATTTCAAAAGTACTTGGTATTGAAAGATAAGTATCGAGTAAAGACTTGTATTTATTTGTATCGTTACATCCCTATTTCTCTGTGATTTGACAGTTTGTTAATCTGTGGTTTGACACGTTGTTAAGTTGTTTTGACTTCTTGGCGGGAAAGTGAAGCGTCATGTTCAGCAGTTTGTTTAATTTTCCAAAATTTGTGTTTTACCGAATATTAATTCGTAATAATAACAAGTTTTGTAACTAAATAAAGATTTGGCTAAAAGATCCCAACAACCAGGCCATTAAAATTAAAAAAAAAAATAAGTTGTTTTGTTTGATGTATCAGTTCTTGGCGGGAAAGTGAAACGTCATGTTCAGCAGTTTTGTTTTATTTTCCAAAATTTGTGTTTAGTCGAATATTAATGTTTAATAATGGTGGATTATTGACCATTAAGTGTTTGTGAACGTGCATTAGTGTAGGCAAATGAAACGAAACAGTGCAACATCGCTTCAAATTCTCTCCAAGAAGTCCGCGTGAGGTCTCAGTAAACATCTTTACTGAAACAAAGGGGGAGCGGGCGGGGATATCATCATCATGCATTGTATTTAATTCATTTCATCAATATTTAAACAAGTTTTGTAACTAAATAAAGACTTGGCTAAAAGGTCCGAGCAACCAGACCTTTAAAAATTTTTTTTTTTAAATTGATGTACTTTGTTGTGTTTGTTTGTGTTGTTGTGTTCATTTCATTCATGTTGTTGTTGTGTTGTGATTAATGTGAATTTTGGTGGCAATTTCATCTTCGATTATTTCTAATTTCTGTATTATTCTGATAGTAACATCCCAAAATGACAGCTGAAAAACGCAAGCGCTCAGTAAACTTTAGTACGGAGGAAAAAATGAGATTTCTTCGCATTTTGAAAAAAAAAGGCCAAGTAATAATAACTAAAGTTACCTCACACGACTTACAAACAAATCGTTTGAAAGAAGACGCTTGGACAGAAGTAATGAATGAATTAAATGCATCTGGTAGCATCCTAAGGTTCGTCGTTGTAGTATTTACTATTTCCTTATTTTTTCAACAGATTCAAGAAAATAGCTTGCATTAGTAAAGTACCTATTGTAAACTCGTAATTTCCCTGCACCTTACTGCTTTTCAGAACTAAGGATACTCTTAAAAAGTTATGGCAAAAAATGAAAACAGAAGCCAAAACCACAAACCAAGCAAATGGAACTGGCGGAGGGCCATCTAAAAAGGATGATCCTGTTCTGGAAGCGGTAGCAGACTTAACCGGTTATGGAAGTTCAGTCGGAGGGTCTACTTATTCAGAAGTTGAATCAGTTTATGACTGTGAATCTCAAGTAGTGTGTAAGTTAATCATCATGCAAAGTAAGGTTGTGTGTGTATCTCTGAACCTTATAACCAAACCACTGTCACCCAAGTACAAGATTAAATGATAAAATTTAAAATACCAAGATCCCTCCATCTACCCAGCAAGTATTGTTGAGCCCTTCAGCACGTTGGAACCCTTTTTATTGGGTTCATCACTTAAAACCAAAGCCCTGTCTTTGCTGTGCAGTACGGTAAAAATATTCCAACACTTAGCATTAATTTTACACATACTTTTTATCATATTTCAGGTATTAAACAAGAAAAAAGTAATCCAAAAAGACGTTGGCCTACGTTATGTGATGATGAGCAATCAAATAAATCAGCGAAAGCTTCATCAAACAACAGTTTTGCTTGTGAAAGACTTAAATGTGAAAAAGAAAAAAGCGCACTTATAGAATTACAAAAGCGGCATATGACTGAAGAACATGCTTTAAAAATAAAGCACGGGGACTTAAAAACAAAAATATTAGAGGCTGTTTTAAAGAAAGTACAAGGTAAGTAATGATATTTAATAATAGTACTAGGAAACCGCCCCCCGTTGTAGAAGTTTTGCGAAGTCTTAAAAAACAATGTGAAGCATGGTTTTTAAGACATCGCAAAACTTCGTGACTTGATTATTGTAATAACAGTTTAATAATACACTTAGGTAATAAATAAATTGCTTCCTCTAAATTACGGTGAAAACGGAATCATAGTATGTTGCATAGTTTAGATTACTTTAGATGAACATGCAGTCATACAGACAGACACCAAAGGCGACTTCTAATTTATATTAAGTATACAAATAGATGTATTATAAGAAGAATAATTATTGTGTGTGATACTATCTAATAATGTTCTGCCATCATTTCTTTTACTTTGAATGAAGTGCACCAATCCCAGCATTCCCAGCGTGGTTGTACCACACTTGATTGCTCGAATGAACCCAAAGATTTACCCTAGCCCTTGAAGCCTCATGTTTCATGGAACTACAGAGACCATTGTATATCAGAGAGTAGACCGGGGGGCGCGATAATGCTGCCATCATTTCTTTTATTTTGATCATGATAATTCTGATGAATTTGTCCATTTTGTATGCCCTCTATTACTACGGACTATGCAGATAATGTCATAGCTAACAAAAGTACATACCTATACAAAAAAAAAATATACTTGTAATTTTTGCTACGACACTAACAAGAAATTAAAATTGTGTGTCTAGCTCCGACGCACGACTGGACCTTGAAGGTGCGCAGGGTACGTGGCGCAAAAAAATGTAACGCTTTTTGAGTTACGCTTGTATACATTTCACGCCTCATAAAATGTCCATACTGGGGCCTTAAGGCGACGATAACCGAGTTTTAATTATTTTATACTGAAGATCACGTCTAAACGATGGACGGTGATTTGAAAAAAATATATGTTAAATTAGAGCATTTTCTCAATAACTTAAATGTGAATATTTTAGATTATGTTTATATTATATAGTGAAATTAATTTGTAAAGATAAATCTAAAGCGGATAAAAAACTGAGAATGGCGCAAAATCTACCGAGCGTATTTTTCTGAAACCTTCACCAATTTAAAGATAATTGAATTATTGATCTTTTAGTATACGCGTTTTATTAAAATACCATTTGTTTTGTGTATAATAAATTAATAATGCGTCAAATTGGGGACAGCGCTCCTTGATGGGCGAGTCCTATTACTGGCTGAACGTACGACGCGTTGCGTGAGCTCAGCACAGAACACGCAAGCTAACCACTCAAGGTTACTGGCATATATCTGCGTCTTAAGAAGTAAACTCTAAAATCATGCTAAAATCAAGGGAATCCGCGTTTCACAACCATGTTTCAACAAACCATATTGTTCTTGTCTTGATTTGCCTACAGAGCATTTGTTTGGCTATGATTATATTGCTCTTGTGATAAATAGGTACCTCTGTTAACAAAGAAAAAAAAATATTGTTTCAGATGAGAAACCAGTGGACTCTGAATTACTGAAGATAGTGTCAAACATGTAACTGCCTCGTTGGTCTATTCATTGCAAGCACTACTGCTGAGCCTGAGGTCCTGGGTTCTATTCCCGGGTTGGGTAGTGTCATTGGGTTTTTCCGTCTGGAATTTCTCAGGACCAGCCCGGTTGATGGCAATAGGGTCGCCCCCTATTACATGGAACTTAACATAACTAGATAATTGTGGGTAGTACTATAGGTACACCTCTGCCAAACCCTTCGGGAAATACAAGCGTGATGTTATGTTATTAGACCAGATTTTTTTAGATTATAATTTTTGTTTGAAATCTGATAAACTTCATTAAAAAAATTATAACAAGCATAAATTATAATTAATATAAATAAGTACTGAAACATTGATACTTGTCAACTCCGGCCCCCACGACGGTTATACAGCCCGCCTACGTAATTTTGACAGTACCTACCTACGTGTTCCACCGTGCACCGCCGCCGCCGGCGATTAGCGAGATGAATAGAGCTAGCAAATACTTACGATTTGGCGAAGCAACAAGCAGCGCGTGAGCGACGGCGACGAGCGATTACTTGTTGGCATGCATACCTATATGCCAAGCAAGTCTCTCAACAAGTGTACTGCCCGCCAAGCGAGCGTCGCGAGCAAATAAGCACCTAATCTCTTTGATAGCTGTTGCTGTTGGCGATATGCGCTAAACGAGTACTCGCCGGCGCGGCGCGGTAGTTTGAACAGTCGGTGATCAACTAATATATGTATCTCGTTTACTTACGGCCGAACCCAATAACCTATAAAGCACCAGTTTCGGCCTACTGGAGATATAAAAATATATCTGCCGATAAGTGATGTTGGTTGTAATGGAACCCACGGGAGGGCAAAGTAGAGAAACCTACTTATTGTTTTCGTTAGATAGATAGCCTTTATCAATGATTGTGAGACGCCATCCGAGCATAGATATAATTATACTGTCTATCATCAATAGGGATCTGTCTTTAACTGAAAATAAGTTATTGGGTTCGGCCGTTACACGAATCCTATAATCTATTATACGTTTCTTGAGCGAGAAAATCGTTGACGCTTCCTCGTCGGCAGTGGGATAGGTGCAATGGCTAAGTTACTGAGTGTTTTCGAGATAGGTAACTGCTTACTATTTAGGCATTACATTGAGGTGTCTTACCCAGACAGGCGCTTTATTTTGTGTTGATGTTTTCGTCACAACCACAGGTCCACAGCCCTCATGTCCTAGATCTAAAAATTCGAAGAAATGCTACATCTACCAACCCGCACTGGGCCCGCGTGGTAGATTTTAGCCCACTCCCTCTCACAGAGAGGAGGCTTGTGTACCAGAAGTGGGAACAAGGCTGATTATGTTACATGTAGGGATGTGTCATAATGTTCATTAAAAAGTGTGTGTGTGTCAGCTCCGACGCACGACTGGAGTTTACTCCTTGAAAGGTGCGCAAGGTACGTTGTGCAGAAAAACGTAACACTTTTGAGTTCAATGCTTGTATTCATTTCACTCATAAAATGTCCATACCGGAGAGCCTTATTATGAAAATCGATTTTCAAAAATACCTACTTTTTCTTATCTTCGGATCAAGACATTCGTAAGCCTAAGTGTATACGGAGACGCAGGCCGCGCAGGCGACACAGTCCAGCACAGAGCATTTTTTTATACAGCGAAACGCGCGCGTGCGGCACTAGTTCGTGTCTGTGCAGACTGCGTCGCGACAAGTGCGTTCAGTGGTCCTTGGTGAGGAAGAACTCATGTTGCTTGGCTTGCAATTTACTATTGACTGAACACGAACACGCACAGGGGGCCTAAAATGGACGCTTTGGCAGAATCATAGTATGATCTGCGTACAATTCATATCCCGCAATTCATCTGTTTGACAGTTTTGGATGGAGTTTTGTAAAATGGTCCACAAATTATGAATTGCTATTAGATTGCTATAGTGAAGTCTAATGTGAAATAGCAGCTGTCAAACAGATTAATTGCGGGATGTATGAATTGTACGCGATCATAATATGATTCAGCCAAAGCGTCCATTTTAGGCCCCCAGGTCCTGCGAGTTTCGTATACACAGTTCAGACATTTGCTGTGTCACAGTTTAATCTATGATGCTACTTATTTAATGCATGCTATACCCTGTGCTGTGCTCCGCGGCCTGCATCTCAGTATACCGATGTTCAGGTGAACTAGCACTTTATAAGTTGATGTAACTTCCGACCTAGTCTTTGTCTTTCAAAATTATCAATTATTATTAATCTTCCATCTTCAACATTCTGTTCTCGCAGCTATCCGATTTGTGGTCTACAAGCATTACCTTATTTCTAGTCTTGTTCATGTACAGTTGTTCTATGAAATTCATAGCGTATGGGTTTATGAAAATTATATATGTATTATTATACATACCTAGTATCAAGGGTATTTAAGTAAAATTAAAGAATTGTTTTTTTTTTCTTTTTAATAAAATTTATTAAACTGAATTGTTTTTTTTTATATTTACATAGAAAATATAAGAAAGTTAAATTATTAATCTAACGCAACTTAGCTTATGTAAATTAATCTATAACTTAGTTATAAAAGTTCAATTCTTACTCAAAGTTATGGATCAGGGATCAGTATTCCGTACAGTCAGTATGTGCGTGGTGTCCAACAAAAGGCAATGGTGTTTTAAGGACAGACTGTTTGTTTACTATAGGTAAAAGTCTGCTTAATCCATCGGGAGAACAAGCGCGATGTTGTTACGTTGAAAAACAAATTGCTCGTCCTGCCGCAGCAAACTCTATAAGCTGTGGAGTTTTAAGAGCTTTTATGAAAGGGGTTTCGGTGATTACAAAACATATCAGACAAACCCTAAAAATTACCGTAATAGCGCACACAGCAGCAAAATGCTTGACCTTGAGTCGTTCCCGCTGGTTAATACCCCGTGGTTAAATCTATTAACTACTGGGAATGATGTGTTCTACTGGTTAACAGTGTTCACGAACGCGACATTTTTTTTCCCAATAGTTAATACCCTCGTCTCGCGTATAGTTCAGGAGTCAGGTTAAAGAAAAGTAAAAATAAATAAAAAATATAACGGTTCTTGAAAGTGCTTTAACTAAGACTTGAGGCACCAAATTAATAATAAAAAATATAAAATAAAAGATATACTTCCAGATCACTGCACTTTTTAGTGTTTTTGTTGGAAGTCGGTTGTTTTTTTTTTGTAAAAAAGTTTTTTATAGGCTACAAATTTGTTTGGTGATGAGTTATAGCATGCTTAGTATAGTAACCATGACCTGACAGGTATCAGGCCTCCACATCAGCAATCCTGACCATTACAAACTTATATAAGTAGTTCATTTCATACATTTAGTATGAAATGAACTAATAATATAAGTTGGTCAACTTTACAACGAAAAGGTTGCCATTGTCAAAAAAAGTCCCTCGGTGCGTGAGTCGGACTCGCACTTGACCGGTTTTTTAATGGTGATTTTGTGCCAATGGCAACCTTTTTTGTTGTAAAGATGACAAACTTATATTTGTAGTTCATTTCATACATTTAGTATGAAATGAACTACAAATATAAGTTTGTAATGGTCAGGGTTGCTGATGTGCAGGGCGGAAACCTGCCTGTTTATGGTTACTATACTTAGCATGCTATAACTCATCAGTTAACGAATTTCCATCCTTACAGGACAACCGTTACCTAGGGTTCAGTACCTAGCTCTTGGACTAATATTTTGATCAGGGTAATTTTGTATGTTTGAGTCATGAAGTTTATCTCTAACGTTTTGAATATGTTTTTCATGCTTTCTTGACATTTGTAAGTAATATTTATAAAAACATACTTTATAGTAGATAAAGGAATAGCAAATACTTTAGATTAGTACTTAAAAGTACATAATAAAAAACAACTCTGTGACCACCCTGTCTATGCTCCTTACTTCGTCACAGGCATACGTTTATCGTCATATTGCAATCATTCCGATTCCCGCTCCAAAATGTTTTCATCGAGACTTTGGTTGACGCCAGATGTTTTTCTACGTAATCAATCTAGCGTATAAGAAAATTCAAAAGTTTATCGAGATCCTTTATTTAAATTAAATTCTAATAATTACCTTCTAATACATTTTAAAGAAATAAGAAAAAGGTAGGTCTAGGTCTTACTTACAGAACGTTTTAAATTTTCTCCAACCTTTGTTGCCGATAGCGTTTTACTTTTGATACACGCATATTATAGGCAAAAATAATAATTAAACGCAATTTTAGGTATTAAGTATTTGTATAAAATATATTTTGATTTGAGTAAAGGAAAAATAATAATAAAAACAAAAAATATGCGTCCTTTCGCTAAATTGAAAAGTTTCACTAATGAATGTGATGTGTCCTATCACTTAAAATATGTACAAGTCACACTTTTCCCACTATATTGTTCATTAAAAAATAACATTTACGATACCGCACAAGTATTGATGTTGATCGCACAATTGAAAATCGCACACAGGTTCCCCGTGTGAAGGCTGTGAGCCGACTGCCGCCCGTCGCCCGCGCACGAACCCGCTGCTTGCGTTCGCGTACAAATATACTTTTTCACGTAATATACAATAAAATAAAAAACGGCTAAATGAAAATAAAGAATGTATGATTATCTGTTATACAATAAAAAATTGTTTAGTTATAATATTCACTTATTTATAACGAGATTTATATCAATAATAGACCTTTACAAGATTTTAATATTCTCGTTAACTACGCATTTTTTTAAAATTCTGGTTGATGAAAATAATAAACATTATATCAAACTCCTACATATATTTTTTTAAGATCTTTCATGCAACTTTTAATCGTTGTTATTCTTGGTTGAAATTCACAATTTTTTTTTTTTATGGATGCCCTTAACCAGTGGGAAGTAACCAAATGCTTCTGCATGTTTTTTTGCTGTCAATTGAGTGAAAATATGCGCGAGTACACGCCACAGGTAATCACCTCTTGCACGCTATTTTGAACCCTATAGTAATTATTTAGTTTATTATCAATTTATTAATGAAAAATTGCTCAAGCATTTTGCTCTGCGCTGACCCTTATAAATACATAATTATGCAGATATTCTTAAAGAAGAGTCTCTACTTTAGAATACCACGCCTTGTCTGCCGCGCACGTTAATAACATTTATGACGTAATTGCAAAGTAACTACTTTGCATCTTTGCAAATTCAACTGAATTTATACAATTCTACATAATGTAGAATCTATCCGTATTTCTATTTTTTTTAATAATAACTGATGTCATGAAAAAGTTATAGTAGCACCTCTTTATTATTATTTTGTAATGTCAAAAATTATAGGTATAACCTACAGTACCTAATAATAATAAAAATTGGCAAGATGATACCAAATTGTTTTAATTACTCAATAATAGTCGAGTGATAAGCATTGATAGAGATTCTTAATAATTCTAACTGTTTTAATTTTTTACACGCTTTTTAATAAGATCTTTACTATGTTTAAGTCATTGATGCTTTTTATAAGATACTAAATCCAAGTGCTGTTTTTTTTACATTAGGTTTTAATCTTCAGCTTAATTAAATTAATGTCACTCATTTGTTATTTACATAATCAAAGTCCATAAGTCCCACGACAATCATATGGAGCCTACAAAAAAGAGGTAGCTTCGGCCATCATAATTACCTATTATCCATTAAAACAATTCCAGAGGCCGTGAAAAAGATCGGCCAGTTTACTAGAGCATAACGTCCCAAATAATAATTCTGAGATGGCGAAAGCAGTGAAACAATAAAGCTAAACATTACCCTTCCTTGCAGTCCGCCGTATATCTCACTAAACAGTAAAGTTTTTTTGTACGCATCGTTCAACCATGCCCTATTGCAACTTTATAGTACCAAGAGTCTGAGTTAAACCGCGGACAAACAGTCAGTGACTATGCGAAAGGGTTCCTAGTTTTACTATGGAACCTTAAAAAAGCATTAGTAACAAGAATAAAAAGCTTATTATCTTTTCGACGATGATACAACTATAGTACCTACTCTCGTTATGAACCGAGTCGTCGGACCATAAAATGTCAGTAGCAATAAGAATGTACAACGCCTTGCGTCGATAGTTTGCTACCTGCTCCATAAGTGCGAGCGAGACGGACTAATAACAATGATTTATGGCCCCACGACTCGGTTCATAACGCGGCGACTATAGCACAAAATGAAATAAATTCCGAAAATAACGAAGATAGTTATCTAATGTGCAGGCGAATGCTCCGTCTGTATTGGTGTCCTTAGACGGGTAACTCAATTTTGCAGTTCTTGACACCGGACATTTCAAAGATTGTATAGAAAACCTCAAAAATGGCGCATGTAAGCACAGCATGACAAGACGCGCGGGGACAACGAAAGACGTTTCGCGCACTTTACATAAACTCCATTTAAAATAAGATTAGACATCTAAATAAACTTTTTTACAGGCCGTTCAACCGATTTTGAATTCTATTCAGTAGGCATAAAGATGGCATTAAAAGTAAAAACGTGGTTACCATACCAGCTGTTTATTACAGCTGCCATTTGTCATGCCACCTACGCAATAGAAGTTCAAAATCGGTTGAACGGACTGTAAAAAAGGATTATTTAAATGTCTAATCTTATTTCAAAATGGAGTATATGGAGGTTTCATTACATGTTAAAATAATAAGCAGCACCGGCTGATTTCACACAAATTCAAAGCAAAAACAAAAATCACACGTTAAATTATAACTAATTGTATATAAAATATTCTTTCAACAATCACTCTTCTAACAACTCTTAACGATCGTGCATATCGAGTAAACTTTTCGCTGGCGTTGCGAATATTTCGCAGCGAACTATTCTAAAAACTCGACTTATACTCGGGATATCACACCGTATTTGCAGCCAATTTGTTGCTATTATAATTTTGCTGGAAATATTTCGCAGTAGTGAATTTGATCACCTCCATGTGAATAATCTTTACGCTGGTAGCGGTCACAAAATATTACGTAATCAGTAAATCACACACCACAGAACATCAAACACCTAATCTGTTGAAAACGTTCCTAGTAATGGTCAAGTTGTTGGTATTCTTGTCTCCTAACCTAGCTTTAACTCCATTTGTATTGGTCTCCGGCATAGATAACCTCCTTTCAGGTTTATTGAACACCGGCGTGAACTTCTGAACTGTTTTCTGAACAGGTTTTATCACGGGCTTCTGAACAACTGACTTCTGGTTGGTGTTTCGAATGGTCTCTATTTCTTTATATTGAACATGATTGGAGAACTTGACAGATTTGGCTTTTGGTACTGCTAATTTTGTTTTGACGCTGACAGGGGTCTCGTCAGCTCTCATAGTTCCCACGGCTATTTTCCTGACACTATTCTTGGATGTGGTCACTGTGAAAACCTTTTTGGAGATGTCAGGCAAACTTTTGAGGATTCCCTCGTATTTTAGAGCATCTTTGTCCATAGGAATTGATTGGTCATCTTCTTGGTGGTCCGCCTTCGAACCGAGGCGTGCGTAAATTGGTTTGACAGAAGTCTTGGTTGTAACTGCTGAGACCTTCACAGGCTCAGAGTTGCCGAGCCTGGCAAATACTGTTTTGGATGGAGCTGGAATGGAAATAAAATCATTGTTAGTGTAGGGACGCCATAGCGACAGTGTGTACGTAGGTACAGTCACGAGCACTAATATGTATCAACTTTTAAATGTATTGATTGTAATTTTATGTTGTTACGAATACAGTATTTTGAAACGTATGCTATTCTGAAATAGTTCTTATCTTAAAGTTGCAATCGTTATTCCACGAGAAAATCGCTTTTAAATTTTGCTGTGTGGATGTGCATAACTCTTAGTGAAAACATGTGAATGGATTTAAGTAATCTATTGTTTTATTGAGTTACTACTCCTTTTTTTTTTCTGGGTGGGAAATTATCAAATAACTTCTTCCGCTCCGGGCTGAGCGGGAGGCGTGTCAGACTTTTACTGACTAAAACCCACCCGTGTTCCTTCCGTTGCCTGTGTGCCAGATCCACGATATCCCTTTCGGACAAACTCGCAACCCTGGCAGGCATTGGTCCTAACGAACCCCGTCAGTTGGTGCTGACATCTCTTTGAGGCGCGCGTGGAACACAACGCGCCGTCGACCCGGGCCTGGTCCTTATCGGACGGCGAGCTACCCATCGCTCACCGTCCGCAGGCCCGCGCCTACGGTGGCCGGAAGTCGGCTTGCGACTCCCGACGCCCGGGGCGTCTCCTGCGGCGACTAGGGGCGCGAAGGCGCGAACCTTGCCTCTCTCTCACGCGTTCCGCCTCCTCCTTCGCGAGCGTTACTGCTTCACAGAAGGAGGTGACGGCCTTCCATGCACTCTCGCTCCGAACCATGGCCTGCACCAGGGCCGGACGCGAGAGATCGCCACCGGAGTTACTACTCCTAATTAGCAATAAAGAAAACAGCTGCTCTTCTTTCCTTGGTGTGCAAATCCACGGAAAAGCATAGTGATGCTAAACTGAACTTCACCGGGTTTATGAATGGATGTTACCTTCTTTGACCTGCTTCTGCTGTGCCGCGAATCGTATGAGCCGCGACTTCTTCAAGCTGATGTCATCATCCCTGATGCAAAAAACAATAGTTACACATATATCATACATGTTTGTAGTGTACGACGTAAAGAAATTGGCTCTAGTTTACGTGAAGTAATTTATATGTGATCTATAGGCGCACGTAAAACCGATTGCTGGCGGGGCGACGCATGCCGCGTGGCGATTCACCGCTCACTCCGCGCGCGTGGTCCCCCCGCTACACGACCTTTTTTTCGATGTTTGTTTGTTTGATTTCGATGTCAATTGTCTGTGTTTCGCGTTTATCTTGAATAAACTCAAAGCATTTATTTCAATTAAACCATTGACAGGCACTTTTGAATTCTCAAGAAGTCGGTCAGTTACAAATATGAAGTTAGTTGCCCATTCCAAATAGTAGGTTCCTATGGAGAAGAACGGGCGAGAAACTCCACGGACACTTTTTGAGTCACTCATTAATTTGAGTCTTCAGATAAGCACATCAGTAACTTATGTTCAACTGCTCAGTCAAGTAATTAAACTTACGCAATTTCAAGAGACTTCCTCTTAAGTTGAGATGTTGGACTGGTGGACTCTTGCACTTGCGGATTGCGCGTGTAGTGCTCTAATATACGACTGGCAGCTGTGGACACAAATAACGTGTGTAAGATATAAATAATGGGTTAATAAGCACTTTTGAACCTTATTTTTATGTAAATACAATTCAAAATACATTGATCAACTCTTGAGGAAATTGTTGTGAATTGAGTTGGCTTCCAGTCTAACCGGAAGCAGCTATTTTACTTGGGGCAACTGCCTACCCCTTGGTAAGACTGGTTGCTGTACTTTTGGGCTTCTGACTACCTGTAACGACTGTCAAAGATCTACAAATAACAGCCGGGACCAACAGCTTAATGTGCTTTCCGAGGCACGGAATACTCTCGATATGTCACCCATCCACGGACCGACCTTGGCAAGCGTAGCTTAACCTGATGGATCGACCCTTGCGGCTCTTATTATTTAGCCACGAGCTCTTATAAAAAAAACAAGCATGACTTAAAAACAAAACTTCTTTTCCCAGCATATCAACCGGAGAACCAGCAGATTTCACCACTGTACTGTAGTAGTTCTAAAATAAATGCTGATTATGAATAATGTATACTAACGTGATGATGGTTGTGACACGGTGGCTCGGCCAGTGATGGCGGCGACGGGTACTTTGGCTGCGGCTGGCACAGCTGAACTGAGCACCCGGTCACGAGCTGTACTCTCATGCACTTGCTTTGCGTGCCTGTAAATATTGCATTCCAATATTGTTCCGTTTGGTGCCAGATGTAAAGATTAGCTCCATCCCATTTCTTCCCCTGGGTGTCGTAAAAGGCGACTAAAGGACTTACTAGAGAGTGGGCAGCAGCGTTCTCTATGCATTTTGAAAACTATACTGCGATCGCCAACCCGCCTGCCAAGCGTGACGATTACGGCAAATCCCCCCCCCCCTATTTGGGGGAGGCCTATGTCCAGCAGTGGACGTCTTTCGGCTGAAATGATGAATGATGAAATATTGCATAGGCGATTAATTGGATGTTCACTCACTTCAATCAGTAAAAAATTGGAGGAAACTATTATTATTAGACATGATTTTAGTTTATTTATGGGCTAAACAACAACGTTGAATTCAAATCATCATCAGCCTAGGCTTTTCCCAACGATGTTGGGGTTGGCTTCCAGTCTAACTGGATGCAAATGAATACCAGTATTCATGCAGCAATGTAGCATCAATGTAGGTGTTAGTACTGATTTTATTGCTACCATTTTCATATATAACCACTTGACAATACGCATTGTACCATTATAAAAACAGCAACTGAACAAATAAATACAATGTAAAGTGTAATTACTTGTGCATTGCTTGTGTACTTGTCTTGGACTGAACATAAAACAGAAAAGTATTATCTCTCAATTTAAAACAAACTCTTTCTCACCTCAATATAGCGATAACATCTCCCATCCTCGAGATTCCCATATCCCTCAGGTATTCTTTGTTGAGATCCAGGAGCATGTCATTTTGTATGCGGTTCTCCGTGAATGTGAGTGCGTATGTTGCGGACACGTCTGACGGTATACCAGCTGCTGTGAAGAAACTCACCCACATACCTAGAATGTATAAAAAGTCCAATAATTAATCTCAAGTCTTAAATTCAAGATAGGAAAATAGTTCTAGTTTCTCTGATTTATAAAGTCGGACCCAAGGACTCCCCGAATAATTACAGACCTATAACTCTGCTTTGCATTTTCTCAAAAGTCTTGAAGAAATTAATGAATAAACGTATAGTTAATTACAATTACCTAGAAAATCACTCACTTCTCAAGGCAATTTGGGATTAGAAAAGGATAATTGACAACTGCTGCGGTCTTCTTTCTTATATCTATGGATGCGGTCGAACTGCTGACGAAAAGAACATCTAAACATACAGATGGTGGAGAACGTTGTCTTGGAATATTCTCAGACCTTGCTAAGGCGTTCGGCACCATGTCTATTCCTATCCTGCTTAGAAAACTCGAAGGATAATGAATAAGAAGAACAGCAGCTGACTGGATTCGTAAGTTCGTAGTTACCTGAGAAACAGGTGGCAATGTGTCAGAGTTGATAATTTAGTCAGCGATGAACAGATCAGCTTCGAAGTCCCGCAGGGGAGTATACTTGGCCCAACATTATTTACTATACACATGGACGACATACTCAAACTTACTATTCCACTATTAATAGTGACCTCATTTGTTACGCAGACGACACTGATACTATTTCAAGGAACCGATTGGAAAGATTTATACAAGAAAACAGAAGCAGGAATGATCAGGATCGCTAACAGGCTCAACACGAATTTACTTACAATGTCAAAAATACCAAATAAATAACCTTCACGAAAACTCGGGCTACCAAAGTAAGTACCATTATTTTAGATTGCCATAACACATTAATTAACACTGAAACTGAATGTTTGTGCAATAACATTGATAGAGTAGATAAAATAATATACTTAGGATTTATCATAGACCAACCCCTTTCATTCAAACCACACATTAGGGAACTTGTCAAATGCATTCAGAATCAAATAAGTATTTAAAATGAAAACTCTTCTAAAACGCTCTATGTCAATCGCTGATACAATAAAGCATTGTAATCTGGGGAGAGTGTCAAAAAACTCCTCTAATAATCCTCGAAAGAGCACAATGTGCAGTCCTCAAAACTCTGTTACACAAACCATACCATTTTCATACAGAAATCCGGTGTGCAGAAGCTTCCCTGGTGAGTGTAACAAAAATGTATATACCAAATGTAAACGAAGACCCATAACACAACTTCGAAAAGGAGTGATTAAGTAGTTTACAGGCCAAATGGAGATGAGTTCCAATTCTATAACGCGGTGATCAAACAGTGCAATATTTCAAATCAAATCATTTATTTGCTTAATCCAGGTGCATGCATAAACAGATGTTACAAATAAATATAAAGTACACTGTATCATTACCTAACAAGGTGTGCAAATATTTCGTATCATTAAATAATTATTAAAATAACATCACAAAATTATTAATCAAAAAGAAAAGAAAATCAAATAAAAGAAATAAAACAATAATAAAATAAATTCAGAACACTGCAAAAGTTGTTTTAAAAATAAAAACAAAAAATTGTCAGATCATGGACAAGTCTCATCATCACTTAAAATCAAATAATTAAGTTAAAATAAAATAAAAATAATGGTCCAAATTAAAATATTGTCGATTGAAATATTGTCAAATGTCGATTAAAATTATTAAATCATGTCACACTATTTGTATTGTCATAATATTCAGTGTCAATAAATTACTCTTACTTTATAAAAAGCTATCTATATTTTTATCCTGTAAGTACTCCTTGACACTATAATAACATTTAGTCACCAGGAATTTGTGCAGCTTAGACTTGAATTGATGAACAGGTAAATTTTTGACATCATCAGGCAACTTGTTGTAAATCAATGATGCCATACAAAGAATACTTTTATTGATAAGTGCTGTTTTCCCGTATGGTATATCAATTTCTAATCTTTTTTTGTCACGTAGTTGTCTATAGTAGCTTTTAAAAGCAGTCTTATGATAATTAGGATTCAATTTAACAGAAACATTTATTTCATATATGTATAATGAAGGCAGAGTCAGAATTTTCAAGCTTTTAAAGTAGGGTTGACAGCTGGTTGGGTTGGTAGTGGTGTCTACATTACACATTGCTCTAATGCATTTCTTTTGAGCTTTAAATACAGATTCCTTATCAACTGCGTTGCCCCAAGATAGAATACCATATCTTAGGACAGGTGCAACAAGACCGTGATAAGCAGCTAATACGGCTTCTTTATTAACAGTTTTTGAGAGTTTGTAGAGAGCAAATGAGGATTTATTAATTCTTTTGCAGACATATTCTAAATGTGTTTTCCATGACAGTTTATTGTCAATATTAATTCCTAAAAACTTTGTATCTGTCACAAGATGTACTAATTCGCCTTGGTAACTGACGTTTATATTTGTCAGTGGTGTTCTCTGGTGAAAGTGTATAATCTTCGTTTTATCCATATTTATTTTAAGATTATTTTCGGTTAACCATTGTATTATCGTATTTAATGTTTGATTGACTACCTGCTCATAATCATTTTCTTTGTCGTTTTTTATTATAACTAAATACTATAACTATAATTTAGCACACATACGTATGTACCACTCTCACATTCTCTCACACACATTCTCTAGCTTAAACACGTTCAAACTCACCATCACATGATCATACAGAAACACCCATTCACGTTTTTTCTAGTTTTATTATTATTATTTTCTTTTTATTCTCGATTTATTTGTTATGTATTCTTTCAATTTCTTTTCTTTGTTTTTTTTAAACGTTGCCCCACACTAGGAATTTCTCCTATATTGTGGATGTGTTTACAAACATTTAAACTCACATACACCAACAGCCAGACCCGGAACAACTACTTGTAGGTCATACAAATATTTGTTCCGTGCGGGAACTGAACCCACGACACGCAGCGCAGCAGTCAATCGCTTAACCACTGCGCCAACCAGGTCGTCAATTTGATTCTAGATTTTTATTTAGTTTTATTGTAACTTGAAGCAAACATACTTTTATTACCAAACATTTTTTTTAAATAATATATAGGTGCCCAAAATACAGGCTTGCCTAGTTTTTTGGGCCTTTTTAATCCCTAAAGCAATAATGATTTTTATTATTTACTAGCTGCACTGCGTGGTTTCACCCGCATAAGTCTCGATCCCATGGACATATTGGGGTAATAGTATCCTAAGTCCTAATTCAGGTCATGGTCTACTTATGTGCCAAATGTCATCCATATCCACAAAATAAAGTAACAATAAAAAAAACTCACTTTCACATAAATAATAAGTTGGGATTTATTTTATTTAGTAAACCAGAGGTTGTGAAAGGCAATTAAGGTAGCAAGTCAATATGATAGGCAGCAGTTATGTTTCTTCCTGATAGCTGATAAAAAGTTAAAAACATATTATCCAAGTATCCATCAACAAAATGTGATTATGGAATTATTTAACTACTAACTGTATTATGTGCACAGTGGATAGGTTTTTAAAACTTGGATGATTCATTTTGAAACAAGCAAGCTTGCTGGTTTTTAAATCACTGGATATTAATTTGCCATGCAGCTTATTGACTAATATTACTAGCGTCCTTGTATCCTACCCATCTGATGAATATTTTTTTTTTAATTAGGTCATCCAACTGACTACTACAAATAAATTAATAAAATTATTTTGAGATCATTGTATTAGAAATTATTTCGTCCCATAATCATGTAGGTATTTGAAGATTTACCAATACAACCTACTCCGTACAACAGAGATTCAAATGAAAATGAATTGTTGCAGTGCAACTCAAATGTAGCATGTAGCAGGCAAATAAACTACGAAAGTTTGATAGCAAATTTTGAATAGCATTGCTTTATAATATAAACTTAGCCATTTAAACACAACAACCTTTTTTTTTAACAAATTGTGCCAGTTCTTTCCCCAAAATACCACAATTTTATATGGAAGCATAACCTTGGAGCATATTTTTGGAGTCTACTGACTACGGCTGAATTTAATAGCTACCTAAGATATGACACAACTTAAGAGCAAATAGGCCTTACCCGTTAAATTTGAGTCCATTTTTAAGGACGCTGTACTCGTTACATTAAAATTAAATACCAAATTACTAAATTTCGTGACACACAACAGGCAAGATAAACAAAAACCATAGAGGCAATGGGGTGGGGCATAGACAAGGGGCATAGCATAGACCCACAGACTTTAAAAAAAAAATATTTTAATGGCCTGGTTACTGGAATCTTTTAGCTTAGCTTTATTTAGTTAAGAAGTTTGTTACACAGTTTTAATGATGAAATGAAATAAATACAATGCATGATAGATGATATCCCGTGAGTTTCGTTAAAGATGTGGCACGTGGCACTTTACTGAGACCTCACGCGGACTTCTTGAGAGAACTTGAAGTCATGTTACACGTTCACAAACACTGGGGATGCGCTAAGGTAGCCCGCAAAATTATTTTTTTTACGTTTTTTGGAATTTGCAGGTCAGTAACAGGTTGTTTGTTATGATTCGCGGCCATAACAAATATGACTTCACAGAATTATAATCATTAGAATCAGCATTACAACTCCCTAAGTTCAAAAAATCTTACTGAATGATTATTTCTGATATAATCATTCAATAGGATTTTTTGAAGAGAGTTAGTTGTATTGCCGAATCTAGTTCTAAGTTCCAGTTTAACAATGCCTACAGGGCGCTGTTACGTCTGCCGCGCTTCTGCAGTGCGTCGACAATGTTCGCTGAGTCGCGCACAGACGGTTTTGTTGCCTCCTGGCGCAAAAAGACAGCGTCACTGCTAAGCAGATTGCGTGGGAGCAATAACAGCATCCTGAATGTAATAGGCAATAAGTTTGACGGCCCACTGGTGTGGAGCCTCACCCAGAGGACTAAGTCTCTGTTATTTATTAGGTACTAACATAGTTTTTAAGTTCATACTAACATTAAAAATGTAATGGATCAATGTTGTCTGAAATTATAATATATAATAATTCCACTCAGACCCTGGCCTGTTAAACCGGATAAAGTCTGATAGAGAGTCCCTTTAACGTCAGCCCCGTTGGCAGGTGACAGTTGACAGTTGCTTTGACATTTATACATGCTGTCATGTCGAATCAATAAAACAATGTTATCGATAAAACGATGTTTCAATTTCAAAATAAAAAAATTGGACCAAGATTCCTCTAAAAAAAAAACACAAAAACCGCTATATCTTGTGAAGGAAGCGAAATAGAGCAAAAATAACACTTTTTGGGGATTTCATAAAGGGGTTTCACTAATCAAGACACATCGATCGAGAGGTTCGCAAACCTGAAAAACCTATTTCATATTTTTAAATCACATCATCGTTATCATCTATCGATACGAGTGGACAGCATTTAATTACGTCAAGTCAACTGCCAACTGTCAGTTTCGTCAACTGACAGCTGTCAACGGCACTTTTCGTTAAGGGTGAGCGTTTTTTCGGGAAACTACTTCCGGCACCTCTTAGGTGCCAGTAGGGTCTGACCGGATAATATGAGTAATAATAGAGATGATACGCATGGATTGATTAAACTCACCATCTTATCTGACTTCCATTTTGTAAGAGCTATCGGCTATCAAATTGATGGTAAATCAAACAAACCCTACAAATACTTAAAATTAAAAATTGAGCCGTCCCGGGACGCTTGGCAGATGTGGAACATCAAAATGATTTACACATTATTACATAACGACGCGTGGCCACGCGGCATCTTCTCTTTGTATGTCTGTGCGCGGCATGCATCACCCAAGAAGCTTAAGAGCAGGTGGTTCAATCTTAGTACAAAAAACTGGGGAAGTCAGTGGTTACAATGATACTAAATCACGAAGTATATTATAGTCCTTATGCGAACAAGATGAAAGGTGTTCTTTTTTATTTTGTCGGGTTACAACATGATTTGTTGAAAACTATGGCTACAAGATGGCAGTTCTGCACTAATGTTCACTAAAATTCTAACAGATGGCACTAAACAAAATAGAACATTGACAATTTTGTAAGGCTGATTGCTACTAAAATAGTAGATTTTATTATAATTTGTGACAAATACTTATCCATCCCAAAGATATTAATAGTACATAATTTGTAAATAAGACATTTGTTTGTTTTTGGGAAATTATAACAAATATTCCGAAAACGTTTAACAATTTCTGTAATAACTTTACCCCAGTAGAATGCAGCGATGGTAGAATTTCATTGGTGGTCTATTTATCAATAAACTGGTAGCCCCAAACGCAAATGTCTGCCTGCTGATGTCTGACGCTTGCGCCGGTTTCATGCGATATTTTTGTGTTCTTTCTGTGCATTCTATGTTTCGTTGTGCAAATGTGCACACAATTTGATTTTGTCGTTGAGTTGAGCTTAAGTTCCTCCGCCTAATCCATAATAATTGTGACCAGAAAGGAATTTTGTGTGATCTTAAACCAAAACTGAAATAGGACGCTGGTACATAAAGTGTTGTGTTTGAGATAGGACTCTTAATATATCTGTTTTATTGCACCATGTCTTCGGACAAGTACTGCTGTGTTCCAGGGTGCAAGGATAGTGGAGGTATTTCAGATTTAGTTATAGTTATTTCACTTGCGTGTTGAAAGTAAAAACTTTATAATATTGCACAAAGGCGGACAATCTCAGATTGTCATCTTTGGTCAAATCATATTGATACTGTACCATTTGCACCCATCGTCCCAAAGTTCACCAACATTGTAGCACAGCTATTAGCCTGACTATTGCTTATTAATGGTTGAGATATTGACGGTAGAACAAAATTAGTGATTGTGAACTTGACTTAGTTATTTCCCCATTTTAAGGACTACATTATTTATTTTAGGTATGCGTCAAGTGCTCCATGGGTTCCCAAACCCAGAAAGAGATAGAGAACGCTTCAACACATGGCTGTATGCGATTGGTAGTGACATCTTGGGCTTGGCAAATGAGCGCATATTTAAGTACCGCCGTGTGTGCCGCTCACACTTCGAAGATAAATATCTATGCCGTAACAACAAAATCAGCAACATTGCTGTGCCAACATTAAATATGCCAGGTTTGTATAAATCATCATTGTACATAATGGAATATAATCCACTGTGCTGTGTATGTATTCCTGCAACCTAATTACGTAACACACTTGGAGAAGGAATCGGTTTAATTTTGAAAGATCAACAACATTCATTGCATTATTTATGTTGTTGAGCAGACAAATTTTTCGAAATTATGAAGCAATGGATTATCAATATGCTTCAAAATCATTCAGATTATGATTCTATCAATCATGTTACTCAATTAGGGTGCTGTTTGGATTTATGTTGATGCTTTAGTAATTTGTGGCTCTATTTAGATAATGTTCTTTCTTTCAGCACCATTGTCACTGAAGAGATTTACATCTGGTAATAGAAAGCCATTACAGCAAGTTCTGGAGCTGCAATCAACATCATCAGGTACCTATTTAAACTCTTAAATTTGTAAAAAAACACAATTTAAATATTTTTGATTATATTACTCATGATGTATTTTTCTTCCAGGTCCCACTCTAAATTTTGAATATATGCCACTTACTTCAACGCACATTGGAAAGGATGTAGTACAAAAAGAAAATGTTGGTAAGTATTTCTGATTTCATTAAACATTATTTTAATTTTTGTAGTTTTTTGCGACTTCGTTCACGTGGAAGTCGATAAAATAAAGCCCATGTTACTTGCTGATAATGTAGCTACATCTATGTGAAAGATTAAAAAAAAAATCAGTTAAGTATTTTATGAGTTTACAAACAAACATACAAAACAATCTTTTCTCTTTCTATTATTAGTTTAGATAGAGAGCATCATTCATCATGAAGCTTTCTTTCACTGCTATATGAGATTGTTTGAGAAACGGAGGTTAGGAGTTAGGAGGTTCCTCTCTCTGGAGCCCTGACCGCCAGTAGCTTGGACCTTGTTCCCGATACCGGTGGTCTACTATTTTTTATATTTTTAAATGTTTTTATATTTTTTTAATATTCTGATATTTAAAAATATAATTTATATGTATTTTTAGTGAAATAAAGGAGATAATAATAATATTAATTCAATATGTTTTTAAAAAACTGACCAGTTGTTGGCCTTACACTATACTATATAATTATTTATACTGTATAATAAAATGTTGGCTTGCATATTCTAAAAATGAAATAAACTTATATTTCAGATCCGGACACTCCAGTGCATGAGCACATGCCATTTGGAACTCCTCCGATACCCAAGAAAAATATTAAAGAAAATCTTGGTAAGTTTGAAATGTCCACAAAATAAAACGAGTTTTAATTTAAAAAACTAAACTTATTGAAAATATTATTTGAGTTTTGGCTTCTCCACAGTTGGGTTCAAATCAACTGATATCCAGCAAAAGCTCTGACAACTTCCAGTACGTACGCACGACGACGTATCAAGCTATACATTTCCAGTATAAGCTGACTCATTGTACGAAAAGCCTTATACAATGCGAGGTCAGCTAAAACTAGAAAATATAGTTAGATATGTCGTTGTGTTTATGTATATAAATCTTCATTTGCTAATGTAATAATTATTATGAATAATACAACATTGGCGCAACATACATAGTTATGCTATAAAGTCTTACAATTATTAATTGCAGGTCCCGGGCCTTTGATGCAGGAACAAGTTCCATTTTCAAGTACTCCAGAAACAAAAAACCAGCAAATTCTTGGTAAGTTTGATATATTTTATGTAAACAACTTAAGGGGGATGCGCTAAGGTAGCCCGCGAAATTTAAATTTTCTCAAGTTTTTAGGGTTCCGTTCCGTACCTGACGAGGACAAAACGGAACCCTTATAGGATCACTTCGTTGTCCGTCTGACAGGCTGTCAAGATCTTTTTTCTCAGGAACACGTGTAGGTATCAAGTTGAAATTAATATCAAATACGTAAGTCCATGGTCCCTTGGAGCTCTAAAAAAATCAAGCTTCTAAGTCAACGCAATAAAAAATACGGTGATTTAAGCCAGATTATTGCGACATATTGCGATACTCGCAAATAAATCAAAACCTACAGGGTACTTCCCGTTGACCTAGAATCATGAAATTTGGCAAGAAGCAAGGTCTTACAGCAAAAATATAGGAAAAGGTCCTAAAATTGTAAATTTGTCTGTCTGTCCGTCTGTCAGTCTGTCAATACCCTTTCTCAGGAACGCGTGTATGTATCAAGTTGAAATTAATATCAAATACGTAGGTCCACGGTCCCTTAGAGCTCTAAAAAAATCAAGCTTATGCGACATTATTGCGACATATTTCGATACTCGCAAATAAATCAATATAGCTATAGGGTACTTTCCGATGACTAAGAATCATGAAATTTGGCAAGAAGCAAGACTCGCGACCGTAACAAATATGTATTTACAGAATTATAATCATTAGAACTATTAATACATCTCTTTTAGTTAGATTTGTCCTTAAGAGATTTGTTACAAACAAATCTAACTTTGTTTATGTAGCTGTTTGTTAATAGCATAAATAAATAAATAAGGTTATTTTGTTTTGGATAAACATCTTTTAGTTTGATTCTTAAAACCAAGTCACTTGGCTTTTTTTGTGAGTCGTATTTTTTTACTTATAGTATCTTTATACTAGCTGCGCCCCGGGGTTTCACCCGCATAAGTCTCGATCCCTCGATACAAAGTATCCATGTCCTAACCCAGGTCATGGTTTACCCATGTGCCAAATTTCATCCAAATTCGTTCAGCCGTTTTGGCGTGAAAGCGAAATAAACAAACTCACTTTCGTATTTATAATATTAGTTAAAAGGATTAAGTACCAACTATTTTAAGGAATGTTACTGAAAATATGTGAAATAATTAACATATTTTTTTTTCTATTTTACAGGAGAAAAGAGAGTAGTCAGGAAAACTACAAAAAAGGTATTCCTTACAAATGTGGAAAAAGAACTGCATCAAAAACTTGTTGCTGCAAGAATAAAAATAAGCAAAATAAAAAATAAACTAAGAAAACAGTCAGCCAACATAAAAGCAGCAAAAAAAATTGCATCTAGTCCTGCAGTCCTAGATACCTTGGAAAATTGCACAAGTACTGCTAAATTATTAATGCAAATGCAATGGCGGGAGGACCGAAAAAAGGAAAAAGGACGACGTTTTACATTACAGGAAAAAATTGCCGCTTTATCAATTTTCAAGCAAATTCCCAAAGGGTATCGATTTTTCAGGAAGATTTTTATTTTGCCTGCTCAGCAAACTCTCATAAAATTAATTCAAATGAGTAATCTCAAGCCTGGGATTAACAAAACATTTTCTCGCAATTAAAAACCAAAGCTAGCCTTATGAAAATAGAACAAAAGCTGTGTGTACTAATGTTTGACGAAGTCTCACTGAAGACCAATATCACATATCAGGAGAGAAAAGATAAAATAACAGGTCTTGTTGACAATGGGCAAGAAAGAAAGGGTGAATTTGCAGATCACGCCCAAGTTTTTATGGTACGCGGTCTAATTTATAATTATAAACAGCCAATTTCGTACACATTTGCATCAAGTGCAACCAAGGGACCCGAGCTGGCGAAACAAATTAAAGCAGTAATAGCAGGCTTGCAAGAAGCAGGGTTGATAGTGGTTGCTTCAGTATGTGACCAGGGCACCAACAATAGACAGGCTCTCAAACTGTTGGTTAATGAGACCAGAGGAATATATTTAAGAAAAGGAGAGGAACCAAAAGAAAACATAATTCTAATAAATGGCCAAGAAATCATACCTCTCTATGACCCCCCACACCTCAAAGGAATTAGAAATAACCTCCTGAATAAAAAATTAGAATACACCACAAAAGAAGGTGTTACCAAAACTGCAAAATGGTCTCATTTACAAAAGCTGTATGATGAAAACCCAGGTTACAAGGGCATTAGATTAAGCCCAAAATTAACGGAAAATCACGTCAACCCCGAAAAATTAAATAAAATGAAAGTGAAATTCGCCTCACAAATATTTAGCCGTACTGTGGCATCTAACATGGGATATCTAGCAGGTAATGTTTGGTTTAATTTATATTATGCCTGTATTTATATATTATCTGAAATAATAAATAGATTTGGATTAGCAAAGTGCTAGGCATGATGATGATGATGACTCAGTCAGTTTAGTTAGGTTAATGAATAGAGAAAAACAATCTTTGGCTAATTATGTTATTGAAATATGTATATATAAAATGTGTAAGTACTTTAAAATGAATATAAATAAATGCCCATTTCAAATTTCCAAAACGTCATTCAGTTTTTTTATATGTATAATTACATAAAAAGACATAGATAACATTTAGTATGTATTAGAATTACACATGCACATGCAATAGTATTACATTGCTGTACGCCATTCCCAGCGGTTTTGTCTATGTGGGTGAAAAGGATAATTATAATTTATTTATTGATTGTGACCAATTAAAAATTAACTTTGCTATATTGCACTATAATTATACTATTGAGAGTTAATAATACCCCAAAGATTTATTCTTTATTTTTTATACTGTGCTTGTGGATCACTTAAATGTCAAATACAACAATACCCTTCCTGATTAATAAGTTTGCTGGGATTATTTCCGTTGTTTATTGAATATTGGCATTTAATTGTATTTTTTTTTTCTGTTAATTTCAGATAAGAACATCCTCCCTACAGAGTGCAAGGAAACTGCTGACCTGCTGCTTTTCATGGACAACATATTTGACTCGGTGAATGGCAGTCATATGAAAAATAAAAACGCCAAACCCCTACTTGGCCCAGCTACGCCTAACTCTGTCCACCATAAAACGTGGGTGGAAGGCATAAAAATATTTAAATCCATGAAATTTATAACTTCAGCTGGTAAAGTAGAAACTGTTCCCTCTGTAACCAATTGGGTGTGGACACTAAATGGAATACAAACATTATTGAAAAAAATAAAAGATGATTTTAACGTGTCATCAGTATGGTTGCGGCACCTTAATCAGGACCCCTTGGAAAATTTTTTTGGCGCAGTGAGAAGCCAAGGGTGTCGTAACACTAACCCCACCTGTGATCAGTTTGAATCTGCTTTCGCCACACTGTTAATAAATAATTTAAGTAGTGTCCACACCCGTGGTAACTGTGAAGGAGACTTTTGCGACGCATTGCACTCTCTCATCATTAACGAAAATGCGAAAGCAACGTCGACCTGCTCCTCATTTGATTTTTCAAAGGTTTTTGATTTTAATTTTACCCCACTAGAGGTAAAAGAAAGGGATCCCCGTGTTATTGCTCCAATACAATACATGAGCGGATATTTCTTAAAAAAAACCAAATCACAAATTTTTAAATCTTGCGCTGATTGCACTAATGATTTATCATCACAAAATGAAATAGAATACATTAAATATAGGGAATATGCAGGTCGACGATGGCTTTGCACTCCCAGCAAAGAATTAATACAATTAATTTCAAATATGCAAGACATAATAAATGAAATAATGAAAGAAAACATTGAAAAATGCAATTTAAAAGAAATTATTAAAACAGCGATCATTATATTTGTTGATTTTGAATTTATAAAATGTAAAACACATAAAAGTAAATTAACTGATTATTTGATTAAAATTGTCATTCGATGTATGGTATACAACTATTGTAAAAATATTAATAAAATATTAGCTGGGAGAAGGCAGGTTGATGATGATGAGGACAATCTACAGATAAAAGCCAAGCCAAGAAGCCAAGAAGTTAAATAAGTGCTATAAAAGACACAAATAAACTTGTTTTGATTAATAAAATGTTTCATTTATAAATCCTTAAAAACCTACAGTACAACCATCCATGAAATTATGATAGTACCTATACATACGTACGTATGGCTTGCACCTACACAGGTGTAGCTATAGTTATAGATAGGATGAGAAAAGATTCATACTAGTGATAACAGATGGCGTTAGGGGCTAAGCATAAGTGGTTGCCCATTTTTACGCCGAAGATTGGTCTCTATGTCAGTATATTAGAATGTACTCTGTGCTTAAGAGAGTGAACTTTCTTTGCATCGCCCCGCCAGCAATCGGTTTTACGTACGGCTAAATAGATGCTTCTCATAAATAATTTTCACGTAGCTTTACATTGAAGTCAATATTATCAGGCTTTTCCTCCTACTATTCAGACACAAAAATGCGTAAATTATTAAGAAATACAAAAAATCTTTTTATCTAAAAATCATAAACATCGTAAAACGAAACAAAATAATTTATTTTATTTTTGACATGGACACTTCCTACCTCCGTTAGGAGTATATGTGTTCTGTGCTTCCTACTGACAGTGACACAAGGCGACACAAGCTGATTGTCAATAAAATTTTATTAAATTATAAAACTAAAAAAAATTGACGGGTTTTTCTGCTTTTCATAAAATCTAAATGAATTTGAAGACCAATGTTATTTACAGTTAGATATTCCGCCAGTGTTTTATTTTCACCAGCTAGTTTAAAACTTATTCATAGAGGTAGGTCAGTCGAATAATTACTCGAAATTCGATCCATTAAAATACACGCATTTCTTACCTACATTTAGAGCCTCTTGTGAAATAAAATGAATATTCTTTTTAGTTCTAAATATCATCATCACTCAGTCGTGTCAGTGCAGTAGAAAGATGTCAACAGCATTAGACACTGTACCTAAGGTGGACATAGACCCCGTTGGAGTATTCAAGTACATATTGATGAATGTGTACGATAAAACAAAAGATAATGTGGAACCAATCATCATTGTGCGCGGCTACAAGCATTGCAACTACCATTCAGATATTTATGATGAGGTAAGAATTGAATGATTAGCATTAATCTGAATCACAAAAATTTCAATTTCTTTTAATTTTTTTATTTTGTTATTTCAGGTGCAGGAAAGACTTCAACCTCTAGACTGTGAACCTCTTGGAGGAGGTAGAATGTCTCATGATGCCGAAAATAAAAAGATACACATCTATGGCTATTCTCAGGGCTATGGCAAGGCGGACCATGAAATGACTGCCAAATTAATCAAGAAAGCCTATCCTGGCTACTGCATCACTGTCAGTGATGAGGGATATTAAAGTGTACTGTGATTTTTTATTAAAATTACTATTTATTATACTTTATAGCTTTGAAATAAATTGAGTTGGATTTTTTTTTTTTTTTTTTAATGTATAAAACCACCTAATACCCAAGATTGATAATACTCAGATGCTAAATGATTTTTAGACTTGGGAAAATGGGGGTAGAAAGCATCATGTCACAGAAACCAGCATAAGTTCAGTTGTGAATTGGGTCTGATGCAACCCCACCATGTTGTTATTGACGTGAACCCAGTACTTCCCAAGGGTTTTTAATTTAAATATAAATAAAAACTTTATTTCGGGTGGCATACCGCTAGCTGTAAGTAAGTCCATTAAATTTAATTCCCGATTAAAAGTAATGCTGTCTTTCTCTAACGGAAAGTGACAGCATTACTTTTAATGGGGAATTATAAATTTAATGGACTGACATGCAACTGGCAGAGAGACCCGTTATCCCCCCGGTCTCCTATAATTGAGGAGATTTACAATTTACTACCTAACAATAACTGGATTCTGGACAGAGGAGCCCATAACTGCTAAAACTTTCTATGTGGCCACTATAAATCTATAATGGTACCTATAACGCACGCAGCAGTGGCCGATTAAACCTGACAGGGACCTGGGGAAAACTAAATATCCCCCCCGCCCAGGAATTATGTACGTCGAAAAATGTTAAGTTTCCACGTTTTGAGCTGCCAAAACTTGATTTCTTAGCACTATGTCCTTCAGATTTCCGTACATATAAAAAATGCAAATTCGATTTAACGAAATCCTCCATTTAGACCTTAAAATTCCCACCATCTAGCAGTCAACGAAACACATTAACCAAGCGTTCCTTCGATTCCGCTATCAGACGTTGCAACCCTCTGGTTATGAAGGCCGCTAGTTACAGATCCTCTAGAATTAGTTAAATCCGCCGACCGAGGCATACCGACCCCGATGACCCAACTACCCTCCTCCAGGAAAGCAGTAGGGCCTCAAGGACAGTGCACAGAATAGACAAACCGACATTCCGACCTCGCCGCCGAGGTCCCACGCGAAGACCCCGACGTAATTGTCCCTCCCCGTCCCTTGCTCGACGCGACGCAGCTAAATGCGCCGTAGCTTTAATTGCCCCCTATAATCTGAGGCCCCTGATAATAATAATCATCCAGAACTGATTCAGCATGTCCCCAGAATTAGTTCCATAATCGGAAA
Source organism: Tiliacea aurago (assembly GCA_948098905.1). Classification (NCBI taxonomy): domain Eukaryota; kingdom Metazoa; phylum Arthropoda; class Insecta; order Lepidoptera; family Noctuidae; genus Tiliacea; species Tiliacea aurago. The sequence continues at coordinate 28,099,917 of OX402577.1, read as the reverse complement.
GATACTTTTATGAGGTCTTATTCCAAGATTCTCGCGACACCATAACTTCTGCAGAAGTTGATTAAGACCATAATATTTTCTTTGAATATTGTAGGGTGTACTGCAGTAATGTAGGTAATTATAGGTTAGGTAAGTCCACCCGAGGTGGCGACGCGTAGCGTTCCACACGCGCCCCTTTGAGACGTCACGGGGGTCAAACACCTCACCCCTCCCGCAGACTCGAGGTGGCCGGCACCAGCCGGGGATCGCGGAAGTCGCATACGATCCCATGATCCCGGTGAAGTGTGCGAAGGGAACACTGGGGTGGTTTTTAGTCAGTAAGAGTCTGACAGACCCCTCCGCCCGCCGCACGGCGGAGGACATCCATGAGGATTTTCCACACCGGGAACAAAACAAATAAAAAAGGTTAGCTAAGTTCCGGGCAGTCCCGGGGATCGCACATGATCTCACAATCCCCAGTGCAAGTATGGGAAGGGGACACCGGGGTGGTTTTAAGTCAGTAAAAGTCGATAGACCTCTCCGCCCACCCCAGGGCGGAGGACGTCCATGAGGATTTTTAACGCCAGGAACAAAATAACAGGTTACTAAGTCCTTCTCCATAGTAATAAATTTACAATGGTACTAAACTTGTAGGTAACAGGTTGTATTTTGATTCGCGGCCATAACAAAAATGGCTCTACAGAATTATATCTTAAAGGCTTCTACATACCGGGGCGACTTGTACATACCGCGACACGCGGGGCCTTTGTGCCATGTCGCGTCGTGCGACAAGTCGCGCTGGTATGTAGAAGCCTTAATTCAGTAACTTATTTAAAAGTAAGAAACAAAGAAGTTTTAATATAACCCTAATTACACATGTTTTTTAAAGTGATGTTGGTTGTAATGGAACGCACGGGAGGGCGAAGTAGAGAAACCTACTTATTGTTTTCGTTAGCATTTATCAATGATTGTGAGACGCCATCCGAGGATAGATATAATTATACTGTCTATCATCAATAGCGATCTGTCTTTAACTGAAAATAAGTTATTGTGTTCGGCCGTAAGTTGTACGGTGCGTGCACAGATTAAGTAGTACTGGTGCGTGATAAATGCACGCTGTGTTTGATGGGACAAGGTTTATAAAATAATTGATTGTGTAGTGTACGTTCTGATTTATTAATTGCGAGTGCGTGCGCGACTTCGTATCTATTGCTTTTACTGAACTGCATGTGTAGTTGTGGCGAGTGGTAGGAATAAAGTGGAGACACCGGGTTCCGATACATTTTCAACTACCGGGCTCTCCTTCTTTCATTTATCTATGAGTCGCATCATATCTAACGTGGCATTTTCGAAATTGTGCTTATGGCTACAGTCGCCACATAAAAAAGAAGAAGAATTTGTGTTACACCACAAATTCTTCCAACCGTGGGCGTTCCAAATCGTTCACGGAACGCAAATTATTGTTGATGTGAGCGCTGTGAGAGAGTATAGCCTAATTCGGAATTCAGCTATCTAGACACAACTAGGGCTGCAAGAAGTGCCAAAAAGTATCGATATATATCGTATCGATACAAAAAAACAATTATGATATCGATTTCGATATATCAAAAAAAAATCGATATATCGGTGAAATTTTCTAAAAAGTATAATTGTACTTTTTATGAAACAGTGTTGTTTTGTTTTTTATTCATAGAAATACCAAACTAGAAACATCATTTTCTGATGTAAAATCTTAAAACTAATACAACATTGTTAAACGTAAGTTTAGTTTTTTACGGCTCTGAATTCTAGCGGTTTTAGACAGTAAGGTCAACGGTGTTGCTATTGGAAATATATCGTATTTGATACGTTTTCAATACTTCATATTTTATATCGAAAATCGCCAAAAATATCGATATATCGAACATAAAATATCGATATTTTTTCAACAAGCCTAGTCGGGACATTCCGGGAAATGTCAATTTGCTAAGAAGTCGTGTTTTTGTGGTAAAATTTATCTAAGAAAATGGCAAATTTTACAACAGATGGCAAGTTATGCATTGAGCGTGAACTAGAAATAAATAGTACCGAAAAACAGTTCGATGATTTGATAACACGGTTTGATATTAACGAAACATGTCAATGGATATCCGACAATAACTTCCCAAAGGTAATAATTATTTTCACCATTTTGCCAAGTGCATAATTGTTTATTACTTTACAATCTGCGTCTTCAAACAGGTTTGCCTTCAATTTCCTGATGAACTACTAGGTGTGAGTGCGAAAATTTACGAGGAAATCAAAAAGAGAGTAGAGGTTGATCTGTACATACTCGGTGACACCTCGTATGCAAGGTATGCATGTTATTGTTTGGTTTTTATTATTATGCTATTATAGTTTCTAATACTTTTCATAAACATTCGATTGTACCTTAAATGTAAGAGTATGGACTATGCAAAGAGATTTAATGTCTTTGGGAATAATTATGTTATTCTTTGTTTGTATTCATGAGTCTTAAAGGCTCCTGCAGACAGGTGCGACGCAATACCAGTAGTACAATTTCTATGAAAATTTAATGGAAAGTGTTGCGCTGCCTGTCGCTTCAGTCTGTATGTGGCTTTATGATGTAAGCCAAGCAAATATTTGAAAAGTACTTTCATAACATTGTTTGTCCTTATTACAGTTGTTGTGTGGACTCTGTTGCTGCAATGCACGTGCAAGGAAATGCTATTGTACACTATGGTCACACTTGCTTCTCCAAGACAAACATACCTGTGTACACTGTACTGCCCAAAGGACACTTGAATGCGGAGGAAACTATGAAGCTGCTACATGACAACTTCAATTCTGATGATAATGTCAAACTATGCCTGTTTTATGATGCAGAGTTTGAACATTGCAAAGGTAAGACAAAGAAAAGAAAATACTGATAGTGGAAACTGGAAAGTAACATAGAACCATGATAGAAATATTCCATTCTGAAAGAGCTGTAGTTACATTCCAACAAAATTAAAAAACTGGCCAAGTGCGAGTGGGATTCGCGCACAAAGGGTTTCATACCATTATATATAAAAATGGCAAAAAAACACGTTTTTTGTATGTCCCTTATTTGTTTTATTTTAATTTAATTATTTATTTTTAAAGTGAATATACAACTAAATATTCTGTGAATATTTCAAGCATCTACTGTTGCCATTATCAATATAGAGCAAAAACGAGCCAAAAAATCATGTTTGTTATAGCGGCAACAGAAATACATCATCTGTGAAAATACCAACTGTCTAACTATCACGGTTCATGAGATACAGCCTGGTGACAGACAGACGGCGGAGCCTTAGTAATAGGGTTCCCGTTTTACCAACAAGGCACATGCATTATTTGTAAAAAAATATTACATACCTATTTTTTTTTCCAGATATAATTTCACAACACTGGTTTCATTACTACCCACAGAGCTACATATCCTATGTGGAAATTGAGGAGAAACCCAACAGGTTCCTAGGCAGGGTGGTGAGGAACAAGGAAGGTGAAGACTTTCTCCTGGAAGTGCTCAAGGATTGCATCTGTATCCATGTTGGGTCTCGGGGGCAAACTCTGTTCAATTACACTATATCTATTGCAGGTAATAACACATTTGTATGGCTTCTTCCTGAATTTCATAGTGCCCCCAATATTTTCCAGATTGCCATTTGTTGCTTTTAATTAATGATTAAATAATAATAATTATTATTTTAATTTTTTTCAATTCTCTACAGCATCAGAATGGTACACACTGGACCCAAACACAAGCAAAGTGGAGCGTTTAGAAGAAACTGTTTGGTTCAGACGCCGAAGGTTTCTTGTGGAGAAGTGCAAGGATGCCAATGTCGTGGGCATTCTTATTTGCAAGCTGGCTGGAGACCAGACCAAGGACATCATCATCAGGATGAAGCAGCTGTGCAAAGTGAATGGGAAGAAGAGCTACATTGTGTCTGTGGGCAAGCCTAATGTTCCAAAATTGGCTAACTTTCCTGAAGTTAGTCTAAAATAATATTTTGTTGATTTGCTGTAGGTTTTATTTTGGTATGTGTTTATAAATCTATAATTTCTTTACAGATCGACATATATGTAATGATAGCATGCCCAGAAAATGACCTTTACAGTGCCAGAGACTTCTACAAACCTATTGTGTACCCATATGAACTAGAAGTAGCTCTGAACTCAAATAGAGAGCCATACTTCTCTACGCATGTCACAGACTACGACCAACTACTGCCAGGGCGGCGTCACCACTGTGATATCGATCACGTCAAGGAGACCACAGATGTTAGTCTTATCACAGGAAAAATAAGGGAGACCAAAGTAGACACTCATGAGGGAAGTAGCACTGACTTGGTAGAAAAACAAAATTGGGCCCTAGAAAGTATAGGACAAAATCTCCAAGACAGGTCCTGGAAAGGTCTAGAACAGAAACTAGGTGAAACAGAAGTAAAGATGGCTGAGGAGGGCCGCAAGGGAATAGCCATACAGTACAGTGATGAACCAGAATGAATTTAGAATTTTATATTTCGTATTTACAATGCCTTTGTTATTCCAGTACAAATGACTTGTCCTAAGTAAGACTGCATTTTACAAATAAATCTTTAAATCATTTGAAAAACATTGTTTCTTTTTAAAAAATACATGCAAGATTAAGTCATGAATTTATTGAAATCATGGTTATAAATAAAAGATCGACTACTGCAAAGAGCAAATAACAAAATACAGATTTTATTTCATAACGGTAGAATTGACTGATAAATTCGAAAGCTCATTGTTAAAAATGTTTTCCTAAATCAATGTTCAAAATCAATCAGAATTGACCATACACTATTGAGGAGTAATAACCTGATTTTAAAAATATTTCACGAAGGCTATAAATAAGTACACAACTTAGATTTATCACAAAATCATTTTTCTAGTGGTACCAGAGTGAAACAAAATCATCTAAGCATTCCTAAACAGTTGATCCTATTAGTTAGTTAAGTAAGACAACACACAATCAGACTTTTCACACTTTCATGTTGAGTGGGTTCTGTGGCGACTTGAGCCATTCTTTCCTGAGCATCTGTTTCAGCTGTGACAGTCTCAGGGATGGATTCTCAGCCTTAAGTATTGGTAGGTTTGTCTCTTCGAATGCTGTGTATGCTGCCTTGAGGCGTTTTTCTGGGTGCCTGTCCATATCTGATTTTTCACTGGAAAAATAAAAAGACAAGAAATGTGGTTGGTGTTCAAATAAAGATGAATAATCAATGCTAATAAAAGTCCTCATACTCCTTATTTTGTAAGTTATAACCTTCACACATGTTGTTAGTACATACTAATTATAATTACCAGTAACACTAAAAATAAAAGTTTATTAAAAACTAGCTGCCCCATCTCGACTTCGTTCCCGTGGTGTCCTACCTCTAAACCTTTGTGGGCGTATGCAGAAAAACTCACCAGTTTCATCAAAATCGGTCCAGCCCTTTCAGAGTCCATAGAGGACAAACAAACATTGATTTTTATTTATATAGAAGATAGATAGATAATTATTTCAAGCAAATACCCAAGTATAGAGATGGCTTCATCCACAGTCTGTGCCACCTCCCCATCCAATTGGATCCTGTTGAGATTCTCCACCAGTGCAGGCTCCTCCACAATCACTTTAGAAGGCTGGAACATAAAATAACAATTATGAATAATGATTGATAGTGTATTAGTGACCCAGAATATCTAAGAAATTGGTATTCAAACTATAACAGAAACTAAAAAAGTATTACAGTAACATTTGAGAATATGCATAATATCATGCTTGGATGCATAGGTGTAAAGTACTCAGCTTGATGTTATACATCCCTTTGAATAAAGGCTGACTGTTGCCATTTATTGACTGTAGATATTTGAAAATATTAATATCCAATCAACAAGTCGGGTCATCTTACCACAGGTTTAACAGGCTCAGGTTTGATAGTCTTCTCCTTCATTTTCTCAATCTGTGCTCGAGTGATCTTTGGAGGTGGTGGTGCTGCCTTTGGAGCAGCCTTCAGTGACTCCATTTCTTTTTCTAGTAAAGCCTTGGCCTCAGCCTTTTTCTGAAGCTGTTCTAGGCGCTTTTTCTCCTGGTCTTCCTGTAAAGCAAAAATAATTTATTTTATGAAGTTTGGTAATTAGAGGTAGGCTGAAATATGTGGTATTTTTGAGTCTAGATTAAAGCATGTTGCCATAACATTATAAATCATGAAAATTAATAGAATGCCAATGCTATGAAACTTATTCCTAGAGTAGTCATCTAGTTCGTCAGGTGTAGTCACCTGTACCCTCATACTAGAATAAACATGTTCCACAACTAACCTTTTTTTGTTGTTTCTTCTTGAGTTTGTCGTCGTTGTCCTCCCACTCCGCATCTTCCACCATTTTCTTTACCTTCTGATCTTTTTCTTGTTTCTCATTCTCTTTTCGCTGTCGAGCAGCGACAGCTTTGCTGTTTTCGCCAGCGAATTTCTTCGGCATTTTTGTCTCAGTACAAAGTGTTGATGAATTTTATTGGAAAGAAGCAGGTTAATCAAATTGATAGGAACGATAGTTATTACTTTAATGAAAGTTTTCACTTTTTTAATGAATTTCGTCAAAATAACAAGTTTTTATTAAAATATCTTAGAACTTTGCTAAGTGAGGTTCACAGATTAAGTAGGTGAGGTTTCTGTGGAAAATGGAAATTTTTAACAGCTGTCAATATGACAGCAAAAAGAGTCTGACCACAGAAGAATAACAGTGATTAACCAATGCCAATTTTTTTTAAATATTTTATTGGTCTGGTTGCTGGAATCTTTTAGCCAAGTCTTTATTTAGTTACCAACTAAACAAAAATCCTATTTTTTGAACTTATACCCCCTTATTACAAAACAAGGTTTATCTTCAGACCCAGGTTTAAAACATGGAGCCATTATTGAATTTCGAACTTTATGCCGGCTATTGTAAAGTTCCTAAACACAAAACTGACAACTTAGTACCGAACTAAGTTTTCAGTTTTGTATAAAGAACGGTATTTCAATCACTGTTACGTTCTTATTACAAAAACTGGCTCCATGGTTTAAGCCATGTCAAAATATAGATCTTGTTTTGTAATAAGGCGGAAAGAGTCCTAATGCTGATTTTAATGATCATAATTCTGTAAAGCCATATTCGTTATGGCCGCAAATCATATTTAAATATACAACCTATTACTGACCTGCAAATTGAAAAAAACTTAAGTAAATTTGAATTTCGCGGGCTACCTTAGAAGAACTGTAATTTAGTCATTCTTTTTTTTTTTTTTTCCTTCTGGCTTCGCACGGTTTGTGCATTTAGCCAATGTCAAGTTAGTTCTTGTATAATATTGATGAAATGAATTATAAATGCATGATGATGATATCCCCGCCTACTCCCCTTGAGTTTCAGTAAAGATGTGGCACTTTACTGAGTCCTCACGCGGACTTCTTGAGAGAACTTGAAGCGAAGTTGCACTGTTTTGTTTCATTTGCCTACACTAATGCACGTTCACAAACACTTAATGGTTAATAATCCACCATTATTACACATTAATATTCGGCTAAACACTAATTTTGGAAAATTAAACAAACTGCTGAACATGACGCTTCACTTTCCCGCCAAGAAGTCATTTAGTCATTCATCCTACTTACTCTGTACGGTGCGTTCCGAGTTGCACTGTAATCAATAAACCTGTTCCTAATTAGCGTGAGCGTGAAAACGATGTTACGTGAATCGTCATTACATGCGCCATCTTGCGATAACGCCGACCATGCCCTAAAATCCTAAATTAATATCACCGTGAGGGAGTGCTGTCGAAAATAACAGTTGCGCTGTTTTGTTTTGAGTCGCATCTAATTATCGTCTAATTACTAATTATCGTCACATTTTCGAAATTGTGCTTCTGGCTTAAGTTGCCATCTAACCACAGAAGAAGCAGTGTATTTTATGTGGTGTAAGTATAGACTACGAAATATTGTAATCCAATCCAACCGTGAGCCTTCCGAATTGTTGACAGCTCTCAGCTGTCATAATCGTGATAATTAAATCGGAACGGAAATTAATGTTGTGAGAGCTGCCAGTGATTAAGGTCTAATTCGGAATGCAGCCATTAGTTCAACTGTCAAACAAGTGTCGTGTCGTAACTCGAAATATTGTTATTTTGCGTCATTAATGTTTTTCTGTTAATTTTAATCTGAATTAGTGCAGTCATAGGTACCGATTTGTAATTTCATTACATTTAAAACATTTCTTAGCGCACTAGAACTATGGCTTTAGTCGCATATGGAAACAGTGACTCGAGTGATTATGAGGACGAGGCCGAAGATAACCCCGTTGTTTTGTTGAACAACAAATCAGAAGAAAGTAAACATGGTAAGAATTTCACCTATCACACAAATCATAGAATTGTGACATCCTTAATCACAAGATGACCCTCGAGGCCCTCAGACCAAAGCAAGTTCATTCACTTGCTCTATTATTTGGTTGTGACATGACACAATACACTTACACATTTACCTATGATTTGCTCGTGAGCAATAGGCAGTTATATATTCTTTGTTTTTAATAGTCTATCCATTTTATTATCATAATTCAGTTCCAGAGCCAACAACAACAAAGGCGGAAGTACGAGAGCCACAGGAGATTGGTGCTAGTTTATTTAATTTTCTACCACAGCCCTCTCAGAAGAAACCAGCTGTCATTGAAGAAGATGATGAGTTTCTACACAAGAAAGAGACAAGCGCAAGTGCTGTGAAACCAAAAGCCAGGATCACAGTACCCTCACTCAGTGATGTTAGAAATTGCAATTAATAAATTATTTAATTAGCAACTTAGCAATTTGAATGACTTTATTTCATTTAACTCTTTATTTACAGTTTAAAGATGTGAATAACATTACAGCTACTGTTAAACCAAGAGCACCAGCTGATGTAAGTAAACGCAACCGTGAATGTTGTAGTTCTATCTAATATTTTGTGGTTATTTACTAACATTTCTTTAAAATTTACAGAAAAAGTCAAGCTTACTAAGCATGCTACCACAACCAAGAAACGGAGTGAAATCCACAACAAAGTCATTAATTCCACATGTACTCACAAAGAAACCGGCCGCTCCAGTGAAGAAGTCCCCATTTCCAACACCTGTTAAGAAACCTAAGGTGGAAGCCACAGCTTTGATCAATGATTCAGACGAAAGTGACAATGATGAAGTAGAAAATGATTTCTTCTCAATACACAAACCTGTGGACATACCAGTTGATGTGGACCTACTACTAAATATAGCACAAAATGCTAAAACACAAGTCAAAGACAAACCTAGAGGAATTGAGTCATTCTTCAAGAAGGAAGATGTTGACCATGTGCAGTTGGAACCTGGCTATGAAGCCCAAGGTATAGAGGCTGAGGCCAGCTCTGGTTACATTGGGTTTGGAGCAGAAAGTTCACATAGTAATGATAATGAACTTGATGATGAAGCTGTAAGTATCTATTAAATAATTATTTCTATCCTTGAAAACGCTTTACATTTTTGCATCAATGAAAAATGAATTAATTTTCAGTATTGGTACACTTATTTAGTACTAGCATTTCCTCCGCAACTTCGTTTGCGGTCTGTTTTTTTTTTTTTTTTGGTTGGCTTGTTAATCTTTCTTATACCGTAGGTTAGGTACTCCGCGTACATAAAGCTCTGTCTGTCACAGAATATAGTACGCGCACGAGTGTGATAAAAACGAAAAGATACGCGATAGCCTACTGCAACTTATTTTGGAGCATTGATCTACGAAAGGTTAAGAGTCGTAGTGTGATATTAAACAGCCTATATAACCTTTCTCAAGAATTGGGTTATCAAATGCAAAAAATAATGATTCAAATATGGCTGGTAGTTCCACATTTCAGCACGTTCAAACAAAAAAAACTCTTACTAAGTTAGTTTATATAAATATGGATTATATACACTGGACTAAAGGAGACAAAAAAATATCAACCAGTGATGATTTGTACTTGTCTGATTACCTTTTTGATGTGAAACATCTATAGCCGCACGTAAAACCGATTGCAGGCGGGGCGACGCATGCCGCGTGGCGACGCGTTGCTACTATACAGTCTATATGTAGTAGTGTGTATTTACACACGGGACGCCTAGCAGATTTGAAACATCGACCTTATTTAAGTTCGATGTTTCAAATCTGCCGGGCGTCCCGTGACGGCTCAATTTATTTATTATATTTTGCAGCCCTCTCTTAAACACCAATCATGTTTCCCACCAGATTATGCAGCTATGCGGTACGCGCGGTAAACGAAAACGCGAAGAGATTCAGATTGTAAACGTGAACCAAGCAGAGGTACTGGCAGATGCACGGGAGATGTTAATGAAGGGTCTCATGGATGATACCACACAACGCGTGTCTGCCAGCAAGAAGAAAGGCAACGAGCCCACCACGCAACAGAGGAGGAAGCATCAGATCACATACTTAGCTTACCAGGTTAGTCATAGTATTGTTTTTTAATGAAATTTCCATCAAATATTTATGGTGAGGGTAATGAAGTTCACAACCTATAAAAACTTGGCTCCTCAATTATTGAGTGATCCAGGGATGAGTAACTGAACATGGCACACTCATAACAGTTGAAGATCAATATTTCACATCCATTGGATGAAATGAATCAGTTAGTGGCATAAAGGTTTTTTATGTTAATCAACTATATTGTTTTATTTACAGGCCAAAGCAAATGAAGCAGAACTTCAGAACCAATGGGCCAACAACAGAATGTCAAAGAGACAAACTCAAGCCAAGTATGGTTTCTAACACAAGACTCCAAATCTTAAAATTACTAGATTTTAGGTTTATTTGTAAATAATAATCACATTTGTATTAAAATAATAAATATTTGTAAGTTACGTAACAGTATTTTATTTGTACACAAAGACTATTTAACTAATTAAAACTAAGTAGGTTTGTTAATTACAGTCTTCTGGCTTTCCTTGCTCTTGGAGGGTTCCATGACACATGGGTGTTGTCTGTGATGGAAACTACTTGTAAGCCACCCATTTGTAAACCCTTTACTGCAGCCTAGAAAATAAAGTTATGTATTACAAACAGATAGATAATGCAAAAGAAAGATCCAGAAATAAAAATTATACATATAAAACAAATATATGTTACCAGTCTTCCAGGACCCAAGCCTTGCACCCTTACTCTGACAGTTTTAAATCCTCTATCAAGAGCTTTCTGAAATGAAAATTGATGAACTTTTTATTATCAAATCCATCACTTTTAACAAGTAGACAGACAGCATTTATTTATTTATAAATTTTGTATTTATATAAATCAAACTTTCTATAGCATAAACTTACAGTAGCAATACCAATAGCAGTAGTCTGGGCAGCTATATTAGTTCCTTTCTTGGTATTCTTGAAGCCCTCCATGCCGCAAGACCTGATGATCTTCACCGTGCCACTGGCATCAGTCATGGTGAATATTGTGTTGTTGTGGCTGACTCGAATGTTGCATACAGGCAGGTCTTTGTACAGAGTGCCATCAAATATAAAGTTGTCTGAATCTAAAGTTGGGAACAAGTTTTGTTTTCTGAAACAAAATTCAAATAAGATTATATGTTGGGATCTTTGATTGGGTTTTACTATTAATAATATAAGTTGCATTCGCAGCTCGCTGTAGTATTGTCTCCAAAAGTGTGGATGTGAACTACAGTCAACATTCTTCTTCATGTCAATGGAAAGAAAGTTTGATAAAATTTTGTTGACCCAAAACTTCGCTACTTCCACGGCGTCGAAGTTGGCACCGCAGAGGTCAGTTACGTTATATATTGACATGCAAGGTTATAAACCATACAGGGATGGTAAGTATTGCATTTATGTGATCCACAATGAATATAAACTCACGCTTTTAGTACAGAATCTAGGTCTATGACCTTCTCTCCCTGAACACCTTCATCTTCTTGTGGTATTCTCTTGTGATCAAACTTATCTGATGCCTGCGGCGCTGATGTCTGGAACAACCGTGCCACACTCGTCACGGGAACCCGCAGAGTATTCCTTATTGCACTCAGCATGATTTTGAATGGTTGTGTTTTGGAAAATCTTAAATATTTGCGACCTAACCTAAAATATTTGGCAAATTGACAGCCTCACAGCTTGACACTGACAGTTACGTATTGTGAATATTTAGCAGAATATTTAGTGCAGTGTTATGGAGTCTTTTATTTTTAGCGTTATAACTAAATGATTTTGCAAGTAAATTTAGGGCCAGCGCAGACGACAGACTTTTTGTGCGAAGGAGTCTGCGGCACAAACCAATCTGCGCCTAATGAAGGCTTGTGAGTGAAGAAAATGTAATCACATTGGTGTGTGCCGCAGACTCCTTTGCACAAAAAGTCTGTCGTCTGCGCTGGCCCTTATGTTTATCAGTTGCATGCTCAGAAAAGTCATCTTCCGGTGCTCGATGACCCAAAGTCTGACATGACAATATTGTGTTTGCTTTATATAAATAAGGCACCGCAGCCGTATTTACCACAGCATTTCTCGCGTCTGGCCATGGTTCGGAGCGAGAGTGCATGGGAGGCAGTCACCTCCTTCTGCAAAGCAGTAATGCTCGCGAAGGAGGAGGCGCGGAACGCGTGAGGGAGGAAAAATTCGCACCCTCACGCCCATAGTCGCCGCGGGAGACGCCCTGGCCGTCGTGAGTCACAGGCCGATTCTCCAGGCCCGGGTCGACGGCGCGTTGTGTTCCATGCGCGCCTCGGAGATGTCAGCACGAACTAACGGGGTCTGGATGCCTGCCATGGTTGAGAGTTTGTACGAAAGGGATATCGTGGCCCTGGCACACAGGCAACTGAAGGAACACGGGTGGATTTTAGTCACAAACCGTCTTATTACAAAACAAGGTTTATATTTTGATATGGCTTAAACCACGGAGCCAGTTTTTGTAATAAGAACGTAACAGTGATTGAAATACCGTTTTTTATACAAAACTGAAAACTTATTTCGGGGTCGGTCGTTAGCCGTTTTCCCGAGCGCACGTGTCTTGAGTCCTCTCCGTCAAATTTACAAATATTTTTTTATGTGCGTCTACCCTTTTTTGCGCCTCGTCTCGGGCCGGAACCGTGTTTATTTTGTCGTGTTTGTGTTGCCAAATAAAAATTGTTGGAGCTGTAGGCGCGAGAACCAGAGTGTTGATTTTGTTTTGATTAGGTCGCGATTTAATGCAGTAAAAATACATTATAGAAGTGCAAACTTAGTGCGGACTGAACAAACGAGCGTTCCCGAGGCAAGGGAATACCGGACGTTGGACGTAGCGACATGACTGGACCCCCGTGCAAGCTAACCTGAGTGAGATCTGTCCATATCTTTCAGTGATTTTTCAGTTGTTTATTTTATAATATGGCATTGCTGTGAAGTGACTAGGCTCGAGTAGTACATGTGCACCCAGCACATGCATGCAGCACACTGATAGGAATTAGTTCATGTCACTGTACTGGAAGAACGAACTATTCCGTAGGCTTAATAGTGCTTTGGTCATTTGGTACTTCGTTTCGATCACGTTCCGTCCAGTCTCTCGCTTGAACTTGGATCCATATACTGGCTAAGATGTCGGTCACGCATAATTATGCTCGATTCTTGGTTTGGGCGGGAAATAGTGGCGTCGGACACCGCGCTCCGCGCCCGCCCCGCTGCGGCGATAGCCGTAATGCTCTAATGTTTAGAAGATCAATGAACGGGTATTAGAATAACAGTCCTAAGCCTGCGAAGTATGAAGGAAGATAAAAATAGGTATAAATGCTGCCATTCGCTTCTATAAATATTAAAATGTTATTGTTTATAATTATTATTATTAGCTACTGCCCGCGACTTTGTGGGCGTTGCAAAACAACAACAAACTAACATAATTGTATGTGTCTGTGAACCATCCAGGCATTCGTTGTAAAGCTCTTCACTCAGTCAATCTACTGATCCTACTGATTGCACTGTTAGTACTGGTAGGTCGAATTAGTAGGTACAGACGCCAGCAGGTCAAGCTACCCGAAACTGTCAAATTTTCTCAATCAAACTTGAACCTTATACTGTAGGAATAAAGTTGCAAATCTATTAAAGAAATTTGACAGATTGTAGTAGCTTGATGTGCTGGCGTCTGTACGTTGCGCGGACTGTCTTGGATCGAAGCGCTCCGTTCGGTGACCGAGCAAGAATAAGTCTAGAAATCATTGGTGCAGCTTGGGGGCTCGACACCACGCGCCGAAGTGGATGATAATTGTTCTAAGCAACTTATTGAACTTTAAAAAATTATAACATTGAGAAATTACTACAAACAAATTGACAACTTCATTAACTTTACAAAACAGCCACTGGTTAAGCAAAATGTTCTGTGAAGCAAATGACCTCTTCAACGACCCTTTTTTTTTCTCTTCAACCCATGTGCGGGGGCTGTTTAGGGGCTGATTCTGTTGAATTCCACTCAAAACCAAAACCCGACTCAGATACTCGGGTCTCGTTTTATTGGTTATATGTGATGAATAGTGTGCATTACTTTGAACTATAATACGTGTGCGATGTTTGTAGTGGTATTGACTGCTGATATTGGATTAACCACGCGATTTAAATAAACGTCAAAGTTAAACCGGCATTTAGGTCGGTTTAGAGTTGTTAAATCTCGATTTTAGAGACAGACAATACAGTGGTATTTTAAATTCCTCTTTTTATTTGTGAAAATAGATTTCTTTTCGCTTAATCATGATGATTGGTTATCGGATGATGAGATCGTAAAATATTTAGACACTCCGTTTTTCTCTCGTAGAGTGTACTCATTAGAAGCGATTTATTTAATACATTACGAGATGACGAATTTTTGAAACGGTTCTGTTTAAGTAAACAGAGTACAAAGCTCATTTATGGTAAAATTATCCTTAACTTTCCACGCGATTTTAACAGGTACTTAAAACCTAAGCTTTCTTCAGGTATGCACAAATCACAGAGCACTATTTATTACTGGTACGCTAACGTAAACTAGAAAATAGCACGAGACTACAACCAATTTGATTTCGATGTTTCACATCTGCCAGGCGTCCCGTTACGGTTCACATTTTTTTCTCTATACGCAGAACTGAGTTGCCATCACTGTTTAGGGTTCCGTAGTAAACAAGGAGCCCTTATAGTTTCGCCATGTCCGTCTGTCTGTCTGTCTGTCTGTCCGTCCGTCCGTCTGTCCCCGGCTTGGCTCAGAGACGCTTGGTCCTGGAAAGCTGTAATTTGGCATGGATATACATATTAATCATGCCGAAAGAGTGGTAAAATAAAATTATGAAAAACATTTTTTTAGGGTACCTCCCTTACACGTGAAATGGGGATGATATTTTTTTTCTCGTCTATTCCATGGTGTGGGCCCCACACCATGGAATAGACGAGAAAAAAGTGGGGTATCGTTGGATGGGCCGTTCGAAGGTATTGAGGGTTTGTTAAAACCATTTTTCAATTAAGGGATCCGTTTGCGTAATATTAAGCTTTACAGTGCTATTTTTGTTAGAGTCAAGTGTCCCCCCCCTGCCAGCTAAATGGTTGGTTTTGGATATGTGAAGGAATTCATGGCAATGGTATATACAGGGTGTTTGGCAGAACGTTGAACATACGAAAATGGTGGGTAGGTGGGGTCATCTGCTACTTACTCAGCCCTAATTTATTTGGCCCTGGCCGACTGGGTATTAAAAAAAAAAAAAAAAAAGTTTTTTTCTTGTTTCACCACTTTCCTAACTTTAAAGTGTATTTTTTTTATTAAAAATGGGCAATAAAACAGGCAATTTTTTTTTTTTAATCTTTGATGTTGGCAGATTCTTATAAAATTATTGCTTTGTTCAGATGTTAGCTAGAAAAAAAGTTATGAGTCCTCAAACTTACAGAAAGATGTAAAAAATACTTGAATGTTAATTTCAACTTGCATTTAAAAAAAAACAAAAAATGATTGAGGAGTTCCAATTCTAGCAAAACATCCCTAGTGTGTGAGCTTTCTAATGGTATGTAATTTGCTTTTATAAAAAAAAAACTTTAAGAGTTATTTCATAATTTTATCAAGCAGGAAATTTTTGACGAAACTCTACCTTTACGGAAAGTTAAATGTTTTGCGAAATTTAATACTGCAAAGTTGGTAAAAATTATGGATCGACGGCTTGCCAGTAGCAGTGGTGCAAATTGACATTCACTATTCCCTTGAGATGGTTACACAAAGCAGGTAGAAATTTTGTTTCACTCTTGCGCAGTCATAGCGTATTTTTGCTCTCTTTCGCTCTCGTGGCACCGTGACGCCTCAGAATGAATTCTTTTCTTTTATTCAGTCGAGATTTAACTGCCTCTGCGATCTCACGTGCCCGTTACGCTTACGTTTGTTTTTGTTCACTTCGTTTTCTTTTATTGTTATCACTAGTTAAGTTTAAGTTTGTTAAGTTTTTTGTTATTACTGTTACCTGTTGTTATTGGTAAAGAAATGGCTGCTTTTACCAGTGAGGAATACGCGGACACGTTGTTAGCGTATGGAAGCGCTAATACAAATTCGCGTGAAGCGCGAAGAATTTATCAAGAGCGTTATCCCAACCGCCGAGTACCCAGTCATCAGACGTTTGCGAGTACTTACCGACGTTTACGACAAACCGGTAACCTGAACTTACAAGAACCACGAGTGAACGCAGCACGACCCGATGCTACCATTGACGAACAAGTTCTTGCCGAGTTTGACGCGGATCCTACCAAAAGCATTAGACAGATAGCTTCAATACTTGGCTTAAGCATATGGAAAGTGTGGTCTGTTCTCCGGCAAGATGGTAGACATGCTTTTCACTACACTCCAGTGCAAGGTAAGATTAAGCCGTTTATGCACTGCATCTGATACGATTTTGTGGAATGTAGTAAATTATGAGACAGTTCAATTGATCGTTCCATTTAACCTTGATTTCGTCACTTTCTTTATTAGTTGTTTTGCCTCATGTTGTTTTTAGCGCATTCAATTCTAATTTCAAATTAAATTCAATAAACTATTCCTATTCGGCCGCATTCACGTAACAATCAGGCGGCCAGCGCTTACAGGATTCGGATTTCGGATTCGGTTTGCGCAGGTGGTCAGCGTAGGTAAACTTGCCAGCACTTATGGGTCCTTTTTAGAACAAAATTGGAAAGTCGCACGCCCTTTTGTGAATTTGGTCTTACGTCTTTATGGCTAAGCCATAAAGCCAATTAGTGTACTTAAAAATTGAAGATGAAAAATTTGGATAATTGTAGAGTTTGAACTCGGAGGAAGAAAAGATTCAGTATTGAAATCAATTCTTAGACATGTTTTGTTTGTTCTAGGTCTCGATGACAGTGATTTTGGGAGACGTGTGCAATTTTGTCGCCATTTGCTGCATACCGATGTGGACGACGTTAACTTTTTAAAAAGTATTTTGTGGACAGACGAGTCCAAATTTGACAAAGAAGGGATTGTCAATTATCACAATCTTCACCATTGGGCACTTAAAAATCAAAACCCACACGTGAAGAGACAAAGAGGCTTCCAGAGGAGATTCAGTGTGAATGTCTGGGCAGGAGTGATTGGCGATAAGCTAATAGGGCCTCATTATTTGCCCGACAACATCAACGCGAACAACTACTTGGATATTTTGATAAATGATTTACCACCATTAGTGGAAGAAGTGTTCCAAGTAGACATAAACAGGCCTATTGTCTTTCAACACGATGGTTGCCCAGCTCACTTTAGTCTAGTTGTACGTGAGCATTTGGATAATTGTTTCCCAAATTCGTGGATTGGCAGGGGAGGACCAATTCCCTGGCCTCCGCGATCGCCCGACCTCACTCCGCTCGATTTTCACGTGTGGGGAAGGGCAAAGGAACTAGTTTACACTACAGAAGTAGAAAGTCGGGAAGATTTGATAAATCGAATTAATGCTGCTTTCGAAGTTATGCGACAGGAGATGCTGCTGCGCACAACAACTGTAGAAATCAGACGTAGATGCCGCACCTGTATTGCGAATGAAGGGCGTCAATTTGAACATCTAATATGATTTATTATTTAAATAAATTATTTAAAATTATTTAATTGTTTCATTAACGAACCTAACTGGTACAGCATAATTTCAATCGATCATTTAATTTTTACCAACTTTGCAGTATTAAATTTCGCAAAACA
Organism: Tiliacea aurago; assembly: GCA_948098905.1. NCBI lineage: Eukaryota > Metazoa > Arthropoda > Insecta > Lepidoptera > Noctuidae > Tiliacea > Tiliacea aurago. The sequence continues at coordinate 28,081,757 of OX402577.1, read as the reverse complement.
TTTAACTTTCCGTAAAGGTAGAGTTTCGTCAAGAATTCGTTCTGACGCGTCACGGTGCCACGAGAGCGAAAGAGAGCAAAAATACGCTATGACTGCGCAAGAGTGAAACAAAATTTCTACCTGCTTTGTGTAACCATCTCAAGGGAATAGTGAATGTCAATTTGCACCACTGCTACTGGCAAGCCGTCGATCCATAATTTTTACCAACTTTGCAGTATTCAATTTCGCAAAACATTTAACTTTCCGTAAAGGTAGAGTTTAGTCAAAAATTTCCTACTTGATAAAATTATTAAATAACTCTTAAAGTTTTTTTTTTATAAAAGCAAATTACATACCATTAGAAAGCTCACACACTAGGGATGTTTTGCTAGAATTGGAACTCCTCAATCATTTTTTGTTTTTTTTTAAATGCAAGTTGAAATTAACATTCAAGTATTTTTTACATCTTTCTGTAAGTTTGAGGACTCATAACTTTTTTTCTAGCTAACATCTGAACAAAGCAATAATTTTATAAGAATCTGCCAAATTCAAAGATTAAAAAAAAAAAATTGCCTGTTTTATTGCCCATTTTTAATAAAAAAAATACACTTTAAAGTTAGGAAAGTGGTGAAACAAGAAAAAAACTTTTTTTTTTTTTTTTTAAATACCCAGTCGGCCAGGGCCAAATAAATTAGGGCTGAGTAAGTAGCAGATGACCCCACCTACCCACCATTTTCGTATGTTCAACGTTCTGCCAAACACCCTGTATAACGAAATTAAAAGGAAGACTATCACAGCTAGGTAGTCTTCACAAGTTAACGAGTAATGGTCGACCAACTTGGATTTGCGGTTGGAGAATTGGCCGTAACGTATATCGATGTATGGGAGAGCATGTTTTTCAACTACAATGTTAAGTTTGTTTTTGGGATGAATTCATCCCAGCTGCGGAGGAGCCCTTCGTTGTGCGTGGTCCGACATGCACTTGGCCGGTTTTTTATTTAAAACTGAACGCAAAGAATGATTGGTGAATGTAATAATGACTAATCTGTTTAGTTAAATCGAATGTGAAAAGTGACCGTGCATGACATGCCTAATAAGATTTAAGTTAAGTCGAGTTTAGGGCAAAATCGAGATTTAATTAAACCGAGATTTGTATCATTTTGCTGCAAGCGGCCCTTAAAAATTAAACAAAAGTTAAAGACTAACTTTACGGTCCGGTGCTGATTGTGACGAAACCCTTGTGTGACCGTGTGTGTCACATAGCAGTTATAATGTGGTTGTAAAATAACTGAAACGTTGGACTATTGTCAAGGAGCGACTCGACGACAACGGTCTTGATTCGCATGTTAAATATTGTGCTTGTCATTCATCGTTCCAGCCGAGGGACGCCCGCTGCTGGACGTGGGCCTCCCCAAGAGGGAGGGGGGTCGCCATAATCGCCATGCTTGGCGGGCGGGTTGGTGGTCGCGGTATGGTGTTGAAATGCATGGAGGGCGCGGCTGCCCGTTCTCCGGTGGGTCCCTTGGTCGCCTTTTGCGGCACCCGCGGGAGGAAGTGGAATGATGCTGTTCTTTGCGTCCGGCACCACGCGGACTGTGCTTGTATGAAAGAGTAATAGATAAAGTAAATCAAGTTAATTTCCATGATTGCAAAATATCTATTCTGGGCCTATATTAATTAAATTAGTGTGATATATAGTAGTAGTTGGGTTTGTAGCGGCATCAACATCGCCACATGCGAATGACGCGTCACACTGACGTCGCGCAAGTCCTGCATCGCGCAAGCGGAGTTTGCCGCGCAGCTGACATATATACAACGTCCCGACATCAACCGTCGGGCAGTTGCCCACCGGACGCAGCACCCGTCTGGTCGGAGGATCCTCCCTTTTCTACGGTGGATGAGTGAACTTTACACCCTGTTCCTCATGCCACCAAACTGAGTGAACTTTGCACCCTGTTCCTCATGCCACTAAACTGGTGAGCCCGAGTATGAACGTCAGCGCAGCCTTCGTGCAACTACTTCAGCGTGACGTCATCATCACTTCCTCAAAGTTTCGAGCGGCGAGTCACACAGCCAGCCAGCACCCACGGCTTCAACGGGTATCCTGACCACCAGCATGCAGCGGACGCGCATTCCTGGTCATCACCCACAGCCTCATCAGCAACCTTGGCACAGCACACTGCACTTTCGACCGGTTCACAAGCAGAGAACATGATACCTCTCCTGGTCGACGCCAGCAGTCAGCCACAATCCGGCGCTGTACTACATCCGACGCACTGGAGCATAACGCAGCGCCACCCCGACTCACTGGGGAATCACTGCAGACAGTTCCGACTCACCGAGAACTATGCGGCACCAGGTTCCGACTCACTGGAACCCTCTACTGGCACTGGAAATTATCGCAAGATACACGACTCAGCCCACTATCGACCTCCGGTCTCCGGAGGGGAGTGATGTAGCGGCATCAACATCACCACATGCGAGCTGCGCGTCACACTGACGTCACGCAAATCCAGCATCGCGCAAGCAGAGTTTACCACGCAGCTAGCATATATACAACGTCCCGACATCAGCCGTCGGGCGGTTGCCCACCAGACGCAACACCCGTCTGGTCGGAGGATCCTCCCTTTTCTATGGAGGATGAGTGAACTTTACACCCTGTTCCTCATGCCTCTAAAGGTTAATCTTTCAGGGAGTTTTAGTTTTATGACAATATAATAAATGTATTGTTGGGAATTTTTGACGCCCTCCCATATTTCTTTGTACCTCATTCAGTAGTTTAAGTTAATTATTAAGGCTAAGAATTCTAGCTTTTGACATTTCTAACTTCAAGCAATTACCAAACTATAGAACGAGAAGCATTACTTGAGTATTTACTTTTACTGAAGTAAACACTTGCTTATTTATGAATACGGGTGTTAACGTGTTTGTCAGAGGCCCCTACTTCGAAAAGGAACGTAGAACAAGTTAACTTGTCACCAGCTGGGAGCATACGACAAACAGTCACAAGTCGACGAAAGTAAATACCTCTAGTCACACACATAACGTCTGCATTAAGCGGAAAAAGCACAATTAAAAACGCCGTAAACTAAAGACCATTCGACACGATCCATAATAAATTCAGACTGGAAACTAGCCAGACTCATATATCGAATGGATCGTACCTTGTATGATACACGGTTTGAAACTATCGACACTCACTTAAGCTAACAGGTCAAGACCAAGAAGATATGAGGGAGTTATCACGAGAGACTTGATTAATCACGTTAAGAACAAACCCAGTCAGAAGAAAATACATGACCTCTTGGACGCAAAAACATAGCCAAACGCATCAAGAACCACATGATGTGCTATCGTGCACACGATCACAGGTGCCGCGAACCACACCTACATTACACTACCTACGGTACATGCACATGTGCACATGGAATGACTACTTAAAACAGCACAAGACATATCTCAACAAGGAAACACAACTTTTGGATGGACACGGCTGAAGACCGAGATAAGATCAACAACGCTGCTAGCGAGACTTACAAGAAATCTGAAACGGATAGTGAGATCTCAGACGAAGACATTGGAATCAGCAACGTGTAATACAGCATAGCAAGTGCCACAGACAAGAGTCGAGAGGACCGGAGCCAGCCCGGCGGCGACGCTATTAAAAGATGCCCCTCCCATAGATAAATATCACCCGTCTCTCCACTATTCCAATGCTTGCTCAAGGCTGTACAGTCGGTAGGCTCTAATAATCCATCCTATCCCAAGGGCATGTCTTCCCTACCATTATCGCGCCCCCCGGTCTACTCTCTGATATACAATGGTCTCTGTAGTCCCATGAAACATGAGGCTCCAGGGGCTAGTGTGAATCTTTGGGTTCATTCGAGCAATCGAGTCTGGTCAAACCACGCTGGGGTCGGTGCATTTCATTCATTCATTCATTCAAAACTGAAAACTTAGTTCGGTACTAAGTTGTCCGTTTTGCGTTTAGGAACTTTACCATAGTCGGAATAAAGTTCAAAATTCAATAATGGGTCCATGTTTTAAACCTGGGTCTGAAGATAAACCTTGTTTTGTAATAAGGGGGTAAAAGTCTGACACGCCCTTTAGGGTAAACTTGTGACGACGTCTGAGCGACGTCCCGCTCCGCCCAGACCGGGAGAAATTAGAAGATTTCCCACAAAAAAAAAACCGTCTTTACCAGACTAATGAAACCAACTTATCCCTTGAACCATAATTTATTAAATAGAGATAATATAGATATTGATTGGATTAAAATACTACATTTAATTGGATAACATATTTTTGCTATACGCAACGGTTTGCGAAAATCCTCGCAGAGCGGTGGGGACGCCGCCGATCGAGAGTTGTAGATGTCCTGCCTCTGCGAAATGTCCTGCCTTCATGAGTTCGCTAGTGACCCATTCGAACGTGTACTGGTTGGCTACAGCCTCTTCACCCTCTACCTCCTTTGAGTATACGTAGTTAATGAAGAAGGTGTAGAATGGGGTGGCAACTAGTTTCAATAGCATGTTGTTGTCTAGCAGCTCTTTGATCAACTCCTCGTCTACTTCTTGCTTCTGCAGGTATTCCTGGAATAAAAGTAAAGTAAGTAAAAGGTTCATAAATATTTTTTAAGTTTGACGCAATCTGGAGATTCGAGATGTTACCATCTCGAATCTCCAGATTCACCTCATGTTAGTATATTTCGTACCTCATGTTGAAGCACTAAGTTCAATATATCATCTTTGGAATGTTCACATTTGCTTAGAAGCAGGACCCAAATGGCGTTGGTCACTGATTCAGCCACCACATTATCAACCAGCCATTTTACTTCCTGAAAGCAGAAAACAGTAAGTGATAATATTTTTTCACATGTTGTTAAGTATTTTTAAGACATTTTTATGTATAAGACATTACCTCTTCAGATAGCACTGGCCGCCTAAGCAGTAACTTGATAAGAATCAAGTTTTCTTTCAGATCAGCTGGGTTGTTGAGCAGGCAACCCAGATATTCACTATGCAGACTCTTTGAATCGCTGCAAGAAATAAAATACACGACAATTAAGTTGTTATAAAAACTAAACTTTATGCGTAAGCGTGCAAGTTATTTTGCCGAAATCACATAGATTGAAATTTAAATAATTATTGTTATCTAGTGACCCGCCCCTGCTTCGCATGGATTTTAGGACTTTACTTTTATACATATTATACACATAAACCATAAGGAATAATTTCTCTAAATAATGGTGACAGCCGCACCAAATTCCGTTAAGGGCCCCCTTTCCCGAAAGTTTAGGCATGAGACAGCTTGCGCCCGCGTTGCACAGGAGCAGTCGCGATAGCACTATAGCACTAGCGCGGTGCGCGCGAGCCTTTTTTCACGTATTAATTTAATATAAAAAAAAATAAGTGCCATATTATAAATCTATCCAATAATATCTCTGTCAAACCCGATTAGTAAATGAAATGTTAAATTTTCATAAAAATTGCGTTCCCCCAAGTCTCATACAACTTAAAATACTTTCAAAATACACTTTACTTCTGATTTTTTTTTTAATCAGGGTAAATGTTAAATATCGTGTTTTTAGCCAAATAAGTCGCTAGATCAAACATGTATCTGTACTATACAGGGTGTTTGGCAGAACGTTGAACATACGAAAATGGTGGGTAGGTGGGGTCATCTGCTACTTACTCAGCCCTAATTTATTTGGCCCTGGCCGACTGGGTATTTTTAAAAAAAAAAAAAAAGTTTTTTTCTTGTTTCACCACTTTCCTAACTTTAAAGTGTATTTTTTTTATTAAAAATGGGCAATAAAACAGGCAATTTTTTTTTTTTAATCTTTGATGTTGGCAGATTCTTATAAAATTATTGCTTTGTTCAGATGTTAGCTAGAAAAAAAGTTATGAGTCCTCAAACTTACAGAAAGATGTAAAAAATACTTGAATGTTAATTTCAACTTGCAATTAAAAAAAAACAAAAAATGATTGAGGAGTTCCAATTCTAGCAAAACATCCCTAGTGTGTGAGCTTTCTAATGGTATGTAATTTGCTTTTATAAAAAAAAAACTTTAAGAGTTATTTAATAATTTTATCAAGTAGGAAATTTTTGACTAAACTCTACCTTTACGGAAAGTTAAATGTTTTGCGAAATTGAATACTGCAAAGTTGGTAAAAATTATGGATCGACGGCTTGCCAGTAGCAGTGGTGCAAATTGACATTCACTATTCCCTTGAGATGGTTACACAAAGCAGGTAGAAATTTTGTTTCACTCTTGCGCAGTCATAGCGTATTTTTGCTCTCTTTCGCTCTCGTGGCACCGTGACGCGTCAGAACGAATTCTTGACGAAACTCTACCTTTACGGAAAGTTAAATGTTTTGCGAAATTTAATACTGCAAAGTTGGTAAAAATTAAATGATCGATTGAAATTATGCTGTACCAGTTAGGTGCGTTAATGAAACAATTAAATAATTTATTTAAATAATAAATCATATTAGATGTTCAAATTGACGCCCTTCATTCGCAATACAGGTGCGGCATCTACGTCTGATTTCTACAGTTGTTGTGCGCAGCAGCATCTCCTGTCACATAACTTCGAAAGCAGCATTAATTCGATTTATCAAATCTTCCCGACTTTCTACTTCTGTAGTGTAAACTAGTTCCTTTGCCCTTCCCCACACGTGAAAATCGAGCGGAGTGAGGTCGGGCGATCGCGGAGGCCAGGGAATTGGTCCTCCCCTGCCAATCCACGAATTTGGGAAACAATTATCCAAATGCTCACGTACAACTAGACTAAAGTGAGCTGGGCAACCATCGTGTTGAAAGACAATAGGCCTGTTTATGTCTACTTGGAACACTTCTTCCACTAATGGTGGTAAATCATTTATCAAAAAATCCAAGTAGTTGTTCGCGTTGATGTTGTCGGGCAAATAATGAGGCCCTATTAGCTTATCGCCAATCACTCCTGCCCAGACATTCACACTGAATCTCCTCTGGAAGCCTCTTTGTCTCTTCACGTGTGGGTTTTGATTTTTAAGTGCCCAATGGTGAAGATTGTGATAATTGACAATCCCTTCTTTGTCAAATTTGGACTCGTCTGTCCACAAAATACTTTTAAAAAAGTTAACGTCGTCCACATCAGTATGCAGCAAATGGCGACAAAATTGCACACGTCTCCCAAAATCACTGTCATCGAGACCTAGAACAAACAAAACATGTCTAAGAATTGATTTCAATACTGAATCTTTTCTTCCTCCGAGTTCAAACTCTACAATTATCCAAATTTTTCATCTTCAATTTTTAAGTACACTAATTGGCTTTATGGCTTAGCCATAAAGACGTAAGACCAAATTCACAAAAGGGCGTGCGACTTTCCAATTTTGTTCTAAAAAGGACCCATAAGTGCTGGAAAGTTTACCTACGCTGACCACCTGCGCAAACCGAATCCGAAATCCGAATCCTGTAAGCGCTGGCCGCCTGATTGTTACGTGAATGCGGCCGAATAGGAATAGTTTATTGAATTTAATTTGAAATTAGAATTGAATGCGCTAAAAACAACATGAGGCAAAACAACTAATAAAGAAAGTGACGAAATCAAGGTTAAATGGAACGATCAATTGAACTGTCTCATAATTTACTACATTCCACAAAATCGTATCAGATGCAGTGCATAAACGGCTTAATCTTACCTTGCACTGGAGTGTAGTGAAAAGCATGTCTACCATCTTGCCGGAGAACAGACCACACTTTCCATATGCTTAAGCCAAGTATTGAAGCTATCTGTCTAATGCTTTTGGTAGGATCCGCGTCAAACTCGGCAAGAACTTGTTCGTCAATGGTAGCATCGGGTCGTGCTGCGTTCACTCGTGGTTCTTGTAAGTTCAGGTTACCGGTTTGTCGCAAACGTCTGATGACTGGGTACTCGGCGGTTGGGATAACGCTCTTGATAAATTCTTCGCGCTTCACGCGAATTTGTATTAGCGCTTCCATACGCTAACAACATGTCCGCGTATTCCTCACTGGTAAAAGCAGCCATTTCTTTACCAATAACAACAGGTAACAGTAATAACAAAAAACTTAACAAACTTAAACTTAAACTTAACTAGTGATAACAATAAAAGAAAACGAAGTGAACAAAAACAAACGTAAGCGTAACGGGCACGTGAGATCGCAGAGGCAGTTAAGTCTCGACTGAATAAAAGAAAAGAATTCATTCTGAGGCGTCACGGTGCCACGAGAGCGAAAGAGAACAAAAATACGCTATGACTGCGCAAGAGTGAAACAAAATTTCTACCTGCTTTGTGTAACCATCTCAAGGGAATAGTGAATGTCAATTTGCACCACTGCTACTGGCAAGCCGTCGATCCATAATTTTTACCAACTTTGCAGTATTAAATTTCGCAAAACATTTAACTTTCCGTAAAGGTAGAGTTTCGTCAAAAATTTCCTGCTTGATAAAATTATGAAATAACTCTTAAAGTTTTTTTTTTATAAAAGCAAATTACATACCATTAGAAAGCTCACACACTAGGGATGTTTTGCTAGAATTGGAACTCCTCAATCATTTTTTGTTTTTTTTTAAATGCAAGTTGAAATTAACATTCAAGTATTTTTTACATCTTTCTGTAAGTTTGAGGACTCATAACTTTTTTTCTAGCTAACATCTGAACAAAGCAATAATGTTATAAGAATCTGCCAACATCAAAGATTAAAAAAAAAAATTGCCTGTTTTATTGCCCATTTTTAATAAAAAAAATACACTTTAAAGTTAGGAAAGTGGTGAAACAAGTAAAAAACTTTTTTTTTTTTTTTTTAAATACCCAGTCGGCCAGGGCCAAATAAATTAGGGCTGAGTAAGTAGCAGATGACCCCACCTACCCACCATTTTCGTATGTTCAACGTTCTGCCAAACACCCTGTATATTTTTTTACGAATTTAAATATGGTAATTTCTCTGAATACAACTCGATCTAGAAACGTAAATTTCGGAAAAGGGGTCCTTAAGTAGTTTTAGAAGACCAATGCGGTCATCACTCGAGACAAGCACGAAAAGAGACGTCAATTTATAATATTCATAGATAGAGAGATGCAGTCTACGTCACCTGTTCCTAGTCGGAGGCCAGCAGTTGAGTACATCGACGAGCGCCTTCTTTTGCTGCCACGTGTCAGATAACTGCATAAAATTGGCAAACGCATCTCGCCTGCCTTCCTCACTTAGCAGCTTCTCATCTAGAAAGACATTATAAAACTTCAGATTTGAGAGCAAAGCAGCCGCGCAGAGCAGAGGATTTATAGACTCAATAAAGTGCAAAGTTATACGAATATTGACGCAGAAACCAAACAGCTTTCAGAGTGATTTCGAGCGCGCGAGTAGTTTGCACTCTATGGTACTGATTATAAAGTTTATTATCCTAACGATATAATCCTAACTAATATATGCGAAAGTGACTTCGTTTGTTAGAGATTAACTACGATAATATGGCACGCCCTTCCACAATTCAAAAAGTTTGAAAGTATTTGTGAAAGTATTTACAAAGCGCCACCAAGACTCACAACGCATGTGTGCGTAATGAGACGGCCGTCAAACAAAAACAAATCACGGATTTGTTGCACGACTAGTGGCGTCATTAATCGCTCATTAATATTAGTATGGCACTGCCCAACAAACATAAACAAAAAATTTAATTATACATAAAAAAATAATAAAAATAAGTCTTCGTACTTTAACGGGCTTAGGACCGTCAAATAAAATAATTTTAATTCTAAACGATTGCTATTTTAAGTTAGTAGGTACTAAATTAGGTTAATCTTGCAATTTTTTTTTTGTTTTATTTTTTTTTATTTTCTTGGGTTCCTTTATCGATACTGAACCTACCCTTAAGCTATGGCACGCAGTTACTTTAACATCCTGTATAATGTCAAAATATCGAAGTTATGAATTCTTGATGACTCATGTTGTGAATGAATTTCATGAGTCTGAAAATAAAGAGGCACATTTATTAAATTACAGTGTCCATTAATATTTTTTAGGAAATCAAAGTGGGAATTATTTGGGTTTCGATTAAGTACATTGCCACGAGACTCCTCGGTGCCTCGGGCAGCACGTTAAGCCGTTGGTCCCGGCTATCATTCGTGGATCTTTGACAGTTGTTAGGGGTCGTCAGAAGCCCGCAAGTCTGACAACCAGTCTTACCAAGGGGTATTGTATTACCCAGTAACTGGGTTGTGGAGGTCAGATAAGTAGTCGCTCCATGTAAAATACTGGTATTCAGCTACATCCGGTTAGACTGGAAGCCGACCCCGACATATTTGGGAAAAGGCGGGCAGATTGATTGATTAAGTACCACTTATCTAAATTATATTATTTTTCTTTATCTATGATGTACTGGCACAGCGTCCTATTAATTGTTTGCTGCACCGTACGACGTCATTACGTCAACGCCGGCTGTCGCTGAAAACCAGCGCTGGGGCTCTGTCTTGCATAGGGTCGCAGTACAATGCTGAGCGATAGGCGTTTTGCGTGGATATGACGCATGTTTCCCCCAACCTTTTCTTATTTTTGTGTTTATGTTCTTTTCTGCGTCATGTTTACCGCAAATAAACGTATTTTCTTTCTTTCTTACATTGCCTTTATTATTGAACTAGCTGCGCCCCGCGGTTTCACCCGCGTAAGTCTCAATCCCGCAGGAATATCGGGATAAAAAGTAGCCTAAATGTTAATCCAGGGTGTCAGCTACCTCTGTACAAAATTTTCTCAAAATTGGTCCAGCCGTTTGAGCGTGAAGAAGTAACAAACAAACACACACACATACCCCCCCACACAAACACACTCACAAACTTTCGCCCTTATAATATTAGTGTGATATCTGCCAGTGTGAGTTCCGTTTGGTGCCGGACGTAAAGAATAGCTCCATCCCATTTCTTCCCGTGGGTGTCGTAAAAGGCGACTAAGGGACTTACCTACTAGAGAATGGACAGCAGCGTTCTCTATGCATTTTTAAAAACCATACTGCGATCGCCAACCCGCCTGCCAAGCGTGGCGATTATGGCAAATCCCCCCCCCCTTTTTTGGGGGAGGCTTATGTCCAGCAGTGGACGTCTTTCGGCTGAAATGATGATGATGATCTGCCATCTAACTCACCAGAAAGCTGGTTAGCATAGTCACAGTCAGGCCACTCAGTGCGGAACAGCTCTACAGTGAACTGCGCGATCTTCATCATATCGTCGCTATCATGGACCCTGGCCTTTTGGCTCAAAGACAATAAGCCAATTTGCTTGTGTGGCGGCAAAGAGAACTCTGTTGCCTTCAGCATCACCTTCTCTAAGAGATCTTCTGGAAATTTGATGCCTTCCTTGTTGTAGGAGGTTAGGCGTGTGACTAAAGTTTCCATGTCGCTAGAAAGTAGAAAATATTGTTTTACTAATTACGTACTTTTTGCTAAGAGATTGGACTCAGGCGGTAATCAATAGGGATAAGAGGAGGGAAGAATTACCTTTTCCCAGTAGTGGGCAAAAGAGTCCACCTTTAGGAGACCTACGTGTAAAACAAACAAGCTGATAATGATGAACTTGTTAGTCTTTTCATATTGTTAAGATCGTTTACACCTTACGGCATTTCATACAAACTTTCAAGCCCTTGTTTTTCGAAATTACTGAACCAATTTTAATGAAACTTCATAAGCATAAGCAAGATGCAACGGTCTAAAAAGTTAGTTAAGAATATTTTCGAAATGTCTTATTTAAAAACTGAAAATCTCTGTTTCTATGGAAAATTTGAAATCGGTCTAATTTAGCTGTAACACTATTTTTCGAAAATGTTCTTAACTACCTTTTTAGACCTCTGTATCCTGCTTATGCGTATGAAGTTTCATTAAAATCTGTTCCGTCATTTCTAAAAACAAGGGCTTGAAAGTTTGTATGAAAAGCTGTAAGGTGTAAACAACTTTTTTTTTTGACAGCACTGTTGGCGTAGTGGTTAAGCAATTGACTGCTGCGCTGCGTGTCGCGGGTTCGATTCCCGCACGGAACAAAATATTTGTATGACCTACAAGTAGTTGTTCCGGGTCTGGCTGTTTGTGTATGTGAGTTTAAATGTTTGTAAACGCACCCACAATACAGGAGAAATTCCTAGTGTGAGGCAAGGTTTAAAAAAAAAAGGGTTCTGGTTAAGTTTGAAACTGCAGGGTAATTGCATAACACACATAAACTGTCAATTGATTGCAATGAGTGTTTTGCATATTCTACTGTATGAAGAATAGTTATGCAAATATCTATCATATCAACACAGTCATGTCATGTCATAAAGCGTTTTGTTTCTATCTAACTAATCAAGAGCTACATAAGAAAAAAGAGACATCTAAATGTTTGTCAAGGTCAAAATCGGTCTATACGTGACCGGTCGCCATGTGTAAAGCCAAGTTTTGTGGTACAAAACTTGACTTATTAAGGCGGATGCCTAGACAGGCCTCGCCATACATTTTTCAGGGGTTGTAATCTCCGTAAATAAACGGTTTCTGCAGAATAAAAGCAAGTATAATGAGACTTTATAATGTATTATGTTCGCCTAACGCCAAAATTTTATTAAAAAAACAGTATTTCTAGGAGAATTAGACCCAATAAAAAACGAAAAATCTTTACATGTGTGAGTGACCTGAATCGCGCCATCTAACAGAAATTTGAAGAACCACCAAGAAAGAGTTATTTGCTGTTGTGTTACGAGTTTACGTTCGGTAAACATTTATAATAGATGGCGCTTCGAAATTTCGTTCGAAAATTGGAACAAGCGCCAAGGTTACACGTCGAGTGACCGGCGATGCGACGTTGCCATTCAGACGCACCCCGCGTTGTTGCCAAATTGCTCCAGTCAGTCCATGCGTGATTGTCTTGACAACTTGCGAATCGTTTCCAAAATTGTGTTTCTAGAAAGTTAGCGCCGGCGCGCGGGTTTGCCCGCGGGTTTTACATTTTATGATTGATAAAATGTTTTTTATTAGGGAATGAGAAAGAATGCTAGAAAGTGAAAAAAAATATCTGCGATCTGCATTTGGTTCACACAGATACAATACTAATGTAATTATTGTATTATCTACTTTAAATATAAAGTACCTAAAGATTTAAAAATCTTTCTACTGAATGTAAGTAGGTACTGATAATACATTTTCTGACACGGTTAGGTACTAATTCATTGGTTTGGGTTGAATAAAATCAGAGAATAGAAGTTCATGTAAACTTAGGGTATACCTAAATCAGGCGATCAGCGTAGGCAATTTTACCAATTTTTTTTCTAATTACCTACCTACGCAATGGTGACACGTAGGTACTACTTACATCTATTGATTGAATCATATTTAATTTATGTGAAACCATCAAGATAAGTGAATACACAGACAAACCACATTGATTTTTCATAACAATTGCACATTTTATTATTATTAGCACACGTCAAAGTGCGTCGAGATAAATTGGTCTTGCCATCTAAGAAGTTTACCAAGAAAAAGGGGAAATAAAACATAGGGCAGTATTTTAGTAGTAAGTTGTAGGATGTTCTGATATTTAAAACGATGAATGATATAGGTACACCAGTGGTGGCTCTGACTTACAAGTCAGAGCCACCACTGCTGTACATCATTCATTTATGGTTGTAGCTAAGTAAGTAGTAAGCACCATTCAGGTTTAGAATTGGTGACTGGGGCTACTACTGAGAACCATTCATACGAGTGCCATCCGTGAAAGAGTTTTTATTTAAAAGTGAAGTGTTTTTGTGTTTTATTGACGGTAAGTGTTATTTTTATGTACAAAGGATGCTTTTCTGCTTGAAGGTGATACAGAGTTATATTATAATAGTAATAACCCTTAAAACTTAAAAAAGTGTAAGATTTAGAAGAGGAAATACAAAATCAAACGTTAGCAACACTCGTTGATTGTCATCACATCACATACCTACCTACTCTAAATTTCAAATATTTCCCCCTAATAGGGACGTCAATTCTCTCTAAAAAATGGCTGTATGGTCTCAGCTCACTTTGCCTGTCCCAGAGGGACGAAAGGAACCAAAAAAAAACTCTCCGAAAAAGATCCGTTACTGAATTGATTCGAAAGAAATATGAAAAATCGATTCACAAATAAAGAAATAATTTTCCAAAAATCAATCATTTGTTTTCGATGAAATTCGCAATGTAGGGGTTTACGGGGTGTACGTTACCCTAGCAAGAAAGTGTCTCCTATAGTTATATGAGTGGAACGTATAGTTGGTGCCTAATCTGCTGTAAATGTGCCCCTACATAAAAAATTGGTGCCCCTTGTCGTTTTGAAAAAAAAAACGAAAAATCGATTCCTGCTAGGGTAACGTACACGTTTACGAGGGCGAAAAAACGATCGATGAGCGAAAAGAATTTAACTAGTCTCATATTGGAAAAAAACCGTATTTTTACGCAAAAGGATTTGCACTGGATATGGTTCGTAATTTTCCCGCCACCACAATTCTTAACAATTCAAAAAAACAAAATACTGATGTTCTAGGGTGAAATATCGATTCCCTGTATCGATTCAGTACTAGATATCGATTTGAAAAAACGTTTTTATTTGTTCCAAAAAATCGATTCTTTGCTCAATCGATCTCAGATTGACATCTCTATTTGGTCTGTTCTCATGTTCTGTCAGTTGTTTTGCAAATTTTCACACACAGCTTGACAGCTTGATTGATGGTGACAAATGGTGGTGTTATTTCTGACTAATACAAATTTCTTGAAGCATTTCATAATTACGATACTTTTGCTGTTGTGTTTAATTATTATTTTTGATTACAGATTGAATTGCAACTCTGCCTAAGATGAATCCGACTAATAAACTTGCCTATATACGACATATGTATTCAGGGCCGCGAAAATCACGGAAAAAAGTGCAAGCAACATTGAAAAGATATCATGGAAATTCTTCTAATGATTTTTAGTGAGTCATCAGCCATCAGGTCTATTTATTGATGAAGACTTTGGATTCTTAGCAGCTAGCCCTGATGGTAAGATTATTCAATAATAAAAATATACAAATAACTAGCTTTTGCCTGTGGTTCCTCCCCCATGGATCTTGTGTGTCGCGTGGATTTTTTAATTTGGTTCAGTGGCGTAGGCCTAAAAACTGTTCTTTTTTACAGGTATTATAGAAGCAGAAAATACTATTGTAGAAATAAAATGTTTTCTCTCCTTGAAAAGGAAATCTCAAAATATTAGAGAAGCATCAGAAAATAGAAATTTTCCTATTCATTTGGAAAACGATGTTTTAGTTATGAACAAAAAGCATAATTATTATTATCAAGTAAGTAACAAAGATCATTATTTCTTGGTTCATGTATGTATAAATATAATGTATTTCTTGGATTGTTTCTCAGCTATTATTATTTTGATTCTAGGTCCAGGGTCAATTGCAAATTACCAAAATGAGTAAATGTTACTTCATTTGCTTTATATCTGTCACCCAACCATTGACTGTCATAGAAGTTAACCGGGATGAGGAATTTATCAACGCTATGATGCCAAAGTTGGTAACATTTTTCAAAACATGTGTACTGCCGGAAATTATTTTGAGACGAGTTGAGAAAAATGCTAATGTCTAGACATCAAGGAATTAAAAGGTATGAAAATATAAGTCTTACTCATTTCGTAACTTAATCCTCAGGTTTCTGAGGTGTGGGTTCAGTAAGAATAGTCTAACAAAACTGTGTAAATTCATTTGTTGCAGCGAAAACTATGTCTCCCAGCAATTGATTCAGATCGCACGGAAATGATATAAATGGAAGTAAAAAGTGACAAGCAGAAGATTGATACTGCGCGGCGACGGCGGCGCAGCAAAAAGTAGCGTGTAGAAGAGAAGATATTTTATTATAGTATTTTTTATGTATCTTTGTATGGTGGTACGAGTCGATGGTTCGAATCCAAGCAGACACTTTGCTTTGTGTAAATTATTTCATCACCACTGTTCAGAGGAGGCCTGAGTCTCAGCAGTGGGAACATTATAGACTAATTATTATGCTATTTTTTTACGTAGCGATGTATAGTTTATGTTATTTGTTAGTTTATAAGATTTTTCTGTGTACATATGTTTCACTCATGTATTTAGGTACCAGCCAAACAATTCAATTGTAAAAGAATATTTATTGTTCAAAGTTGTATAATAAGTGGGTATTCTTGAAACATAAATGTTATGGTTAGCTAGCAACCACTTTTGTGTTGTGTAAGATACTTACACTTACGTGTGATGTTACATAAATTGTTATCTACGTACATAATTCTTTCTAATACTAAATTCAGAATCATAATTGTAAATATCAAAATATTATAAAAAGGATGTTATCTTTGTGTGGTGGTACGAGTCGATGGTTCGAATCAAACCAGAAAATATTTAGGTAAATGCAGTGAGAGTAAATAAAACGATATTTGTATGAAAATATTAACCATATATAAAGATTATTAATTTATAGTAAGATACAATAAAACGCTTTACAATTGAATACATAATCTTTTATTTATTTAGTACAGGTCACAATTTATTTACACGTTAGGTACTATTTAGGTTCAGTCACATTACAACAACCTATTTATGTACAATATACCTTTATTACCCAAAATAATTTATCTGAATAATTTGATAAGGTGAAAAGGTATCTGATATCGAGCCTAGAAACAAAAGTATGCATAGGTAACCCAATAATTATATTATTAAGAAATAGATTGGAACATAACAATCCTCTAGTAATTTAAAGTATGCTTAATTAGTAAATTAATATTTGTTTTCAGTTTTTGCTATACTGTAAGGATATTCATCATATAAATAATTTGGTCCTCTTTCTTTAAAATTAACACCATCTGGACATTTTAATTTCCAACCATGTTTGAATAAAACGACATCTAGTGGAGTCGGAAGTTACTACTATTTACTTTGCATGTGTGTGTAAAGAGTAAATTCATGCGGCTAAATCATTATTATGTTCTAATCTTTGTATGATACCAGTTAACAAGCACAGTGATGATCTAAAAAAATCAAGTTAATGCCCTAGGTTTCGCTAAGAATAAAGTTGTTTATTAAAAATGTCTATGTTAAGTGTAAAAATTGAAAATGTTCGAAATTGTGGATGTGTCGCCATCTAGCGACAAAATGGCAGTGAGATCATCTATGCTTCCACCTTAAGGTGGAAGCATAGATGATCACCTTAAGGTGGAAGCATAGATGATCTCACTGCCATTTTGTCGCTAGATGGCGACACATCCACAATTTCGAACATTTTCAATTTTTACACTTAACATAGACATTTTTAATAAACAACTTTATTATTAGCGAAACCTAGGGCATTAACTTGATTTTTTTAGATCATCACTGTGCTTGTTAACTGGTATCATACAAAGATTAGAACATAATAATGATTTAGCCGCATGAATTTACTCTTTACACACACATGCAAAGTAAATAGTAGTAACTTCCGACTCTACTAGATGTCGTTTTATTCAAACATGGTTGGAAATTAAAATGTCCAGATGGTGTTAATTTTAAATAAAGAGGACCAAATTATTTATATGATGAATATCCTTACAGTATAGCAAAAACTGAAAACAAATATTAATTTACTAATTAAGCATACTTTAAATTACTAGAGGATTGTTATGTTCCAATCTATTTCTTAATAATATAATTATTGGGTTATGCATACTTTTGTTTCTAGGCTCGGTATCAGATACCTTTTCACCTTATCAAATTATTCAGATAAATTATTTTGGGTAATAAAGGTATATTGTACATAAATAGGTTGTTGTAATGTGACTGAACCTAAATAGTACCTAACGTGTAAATAAATTGTGACCTGTACTAAATAAATAAAAGATTATGTATTCAATTGTAAAGCGTTTTATTGTATCTTACTATAAATTAATAATATTTATCTATGGTTAATATTTTCATACAAATATCGTTTTATTTACTCTCACTGCATTTACCTAAATATTTTCTGGTTGGATTCGAATTTGGATTCGAACCATCGACTCGTACCACCACACAAAGATAAGTATCTTACACAACAACACAAAAGTGGTTGCTAGCTAACCATAACATTTATGTTTCAAGAATACCCACTTATTATACAACTTTGAACAATAAATATTCTTTTACAATTGAATTGTTTGGCTGGTACCTAAATACATGAGTGAAACATATGTACACAGAAAAATCTTATAAACTAACAAATAACATAAACTATACATCGCTACGTACAAAAATAGCATAATAATTAGTCTATAATGTTTTCACTGCTGAGACTCAGGCCTCCTCTGAACAGTGGTGATGAAATAATTTACACAAAGCAAAGTGTCTGCTTGGATTCGAACCATCGACTCGTACCACCATACAAAGATACATAAAAAATACTATAATAAAATATCTTCTCTTCTACACGCTACTTTTTGCTGCGCCGCCCCGTCGCCGCGCAGTATCAATCTTCTGCTTGTCAGTTTTTACTTCCATTTATATCATTTCCGTGCGATCTGAATCAATTGCTGGGAGACACAGTTTTCGCTGCAACAAATGAATTTACACAGTTTTGTTAGACTATTCTTACTGAACCCACACCTCAGAAACCTGAGGATTAAGTTAGGAAATGAGTAAGACTTATATTTTCATACCTTTTAATTCCTTGATGTCTAGACATTTAGCATTTTTCTCAACTCGTCTCAAAATAATTTCCGGCAGTACAGATGTTTTGAAAAATGTTACCAACTTCGGCATCATAGCGTTGATAAATTCCTCATCCCGGTTAACTTCTATGACAGTCAATGGTTGGGTGACAGATATAAAGCAAATGAAGTAACATTTACTCATTTTGGTAATTCGCAATTGACCCTGGACCTAGAATCAAAATAATAATAGCTGAGAAACAATCCAAGAAATACATTATATTTATACATACATGAACCAAGAAATAATGATCTTGGTTACTTACTTGATAATAAAAATTATGCTTTTTGTTCATAACTAAAACATCATTTTCCAAATGAATAGGAAAATTTCTATTTTCTGATGCTTCTCTAATATTTTGAGATTTCCTTTTCAAGGAAGGAAAACATTTTATTTCTACAATAGTATTTTCTGCATCTATAATACCTGTAAAAAAGAACAATTTTTAGGCCTACGCCACTGAACCAAATTAAAAAATCCACGCGACACACAAGATCCATGGGGGTGGAACCACAGGCAAAAGCTAGTTATTTGTATATTTTTATTATTGAATAATCTTACCATCAGGGCTAGCTGCTAAGAATCCAAAGTCTTCATCAATAAATAGACCTGATGGCCTGACAATTTTGCCATATTGTTGCATAAACATACTCTTTGCAACATGTTCATTTTGTTGTCCATACATCATATCTTTAGTACAAATATTATTTTTGTAGAGAATGCATTTCACATGATTGTGACATGGTGTGGCATTACGACGCTTGCAAACCTAAAATGAACAAAGTGACAATCATAATTCTTGTACTGGCTTGAGCTGTGGCTTCTTAGAAAGTAAGAAACAATAAGAGGATGGCTGATATCTTACCATTCCAAACTGACTTGCTGTGAGACGGTCAGATCTGTATGAGAGATACTTTTCATTATCATGTTGACCCACAGTCTGGTTTTCAATTAGTACTATGTTTTGTGTATCTTCTTGGAATTTAAGCAATCTCAATTCACAGAGCCGTTTTAATTCTACCTCATTAATGTCGACAGGGTCACTTGCTTCTGGGCCATAGTCCTTATCAGGTTGAGTTTTAGTCTTTTCAGTAAAAAGCCGTTTTCGAGTCATTTTCTGTTGGCGCAATCTACTTCTCTCTTTTTGATGGACATATTTTTTAAAATATTGTCCAGGGCTCTGTGTTGTCTTCTTTTTCCATGCAGTTTGATGCCATTTATGTCCTACAGAATGAGACAATCCTGAAAAACCAAATCATAGTCACATACATGCCTGTTTGCAACCTAAGCTTTCATTGATGACCATTGAAAGTTCTATAAGTTGAGAAAAACCTCTTATATTATGAAGAGAAGAAGTCATAGATCATGGGGGTTGCTAGAGATGTCATATATTGTTTTAAAATATCTATAAAAAAACTTATTTACCTGCTACATAAACACGCCGCTGATAAGAGCCTCCTTTTCCAAGACTGAGTCGTTTTCCACAGTTAAATTTATTAATGACACTCATAAAATTCTCTGCAACGTTTGTTGTCTCGTTAGACAACCGTCCAGCTTTCAAAGCAATTCTTTCATTTGCAGCATAAATAAAAGCCCAGACCTCTGGTGCTGTATTTCTTAGGATTTCTACTTGGTTGTCTTGCTGTTTATTCTCGTCAGGTGGTAATTGCTTCACTGAACAGTAATATTCCTTACATTTTTCATGCTGTCCAAATACATGAAGTGGACTATTCCTTAAATCATCAGCCATTGAACCTGGCTGACTGCTATTGTGAACAATAATCTTTCGCGCTACTAGTGTCAATTTCATCAATTTAGGCCTCAAAATATTTCGTCCATACAGAGGGAGTTTCGTATTACCTAAAATCTTAAATAAAATATAAATATTAAAACATAGGAAGAGAAAAAATCTTTTTTGAAAAAAATACAACAGACTTCTAAAAACAACAAAAAACATTGAAAATGCCAATAAAATTTGAGGTTTACCCTCAATTTCCCTGGGATCCCATTATCAGGTCCTCATTTGTGACAAAAAACTTTGACAAAGAATTTTGAAAATCGGTCGACAATTGGCTGAGAAATCGGTGGACAAACAGTCGAATTGATAACCTCCTACTTTTTGGAAGTCGGTTGAAAAAGAGAGGAGCATTTATTTTATAGTAGCTAAATCCTACTTTATGTGAAATTTTTGTTTTTTTTATATTAAATGTATACCAAGCACTGAAAAATTACTGAACGGAGATGGATGAAATTAGGCACACAGATATTTTATAACCGCGACATAGGACTTACTATACTTTTTATCCAGGTAAACATTTTAACGCGGGCAGAGCCGCAAGTAAAAGCTAGTGTAAAATAATTATTATAACACTAAGAAGTGGTTGTATACCTTGTAAAGTGCACTCGTGTAGTTTTTTATAACATGATTCTTGCATTCAATTTTCTTTAATTGGTTTCCATAAGACACCTTTTCTTTCAAATTAGCAAACACTGAAGAATCCCCATCTCCTACAAAACTTAGGTACCGAAGATTATGCATATTCTCACTCTGTTGAAATCCTTCAACAATTATATCAGATTCCATCGCAGTAGATGGCCCTGTAAAGTTTTTGCAGCAACCATGACTTTTAGTGTCTGAACCTGTTCGCTCATAATACTGGCATGTATAACAATATTTGTTCCTGACACCAAGAAAAAGACATTTCTTGGTTTCCTTTCCAATAATGCAGGCCTAAAATAAAAGTTCTTAGTTCAAATATTGTAAGAAATCATAAATCAAAACATTGAACATTGTGTAAAATATGTTGACAAGCAAAAGAGTACTAATGAAATGAACACAAAAATATGGTATCAAGTTGGGACTTACCATTCCAGATGAAGAATCAAAGTTGTGACCATATGACCTTTTCAACCATCCGCCATCTACATATACAGTAATGTATGGAATACCATCTATAGAAACATTTCCTTTATCAATAGCAATAGACCTTTCTTGCTCACCAGCTTTCTTTATTTCTTCGGTCAAATGTTCATGCCATACATTGCCCAATTGTTTTTCAATTGAACGGAACGTTTGTCCGGTCATTGTTGGTATATCCATTAGACTAGTGATGTGTGCTGCTTGCGTGTAGTAACTTCCAGCAGTCACAGTTGCCCATACAAATGCAGTGTTAATTTTCTGCTTCTTCTCTGTGCTTTGCTGCCATATTTTATTGCACATGCTACATTTAAATGTTAACAAACTGTGAAATCCTTTCCGGTGTTCACTAATATACTCAATTTGAGATGACTCACAAGACTGACGATGTTTTTCCATTTGAAATGCCCATTGGATCACATGTTTCAAGTCAACAATACGGTATCCTACCAAACCTGATAAGTTGTCACTTGATGTTCTTTCCACAGTTAGTTGATAAGCTTCAGTCTGTGGATCGGGTTGCGGCCAATCAAAATCAACTGTCTCTACTTGCTCTGTAACAGATTCAACTCTATTAGAGCTAGAGCTGCAGGTTATGGCTTCGTAACGAATTTGTGGTATACCACGTGAATACGTTTTGGGCGTATCTTGAGTTGTGGAAGGGTTGGATAGCTGATCATGATCTTGAGTTGTATTTGGACTGAAATAAAAAATAAATAAATGAAATAGGTACAGTTATTAAAAACAATGTTGAGAGACAGAAACATATTGATATGTCTGTACCTACCTAAACACAACAGGGCAGTCCGCGGTTTCTTCCACTACTTTTTTTTTATTGTTACGCCATGCTTCCAGCCGGCTGCAATTTGATAAAACTTGCTCAATACACTACTTGAAACTAACCTTATCGAGCTAGCCGTTTCTTTTTTTCCTACTGTTATCGACGAGACACAATAGATAAACAATTGTCATAAATCTCCTGGAGGTATCGTAACAGACAAGGGTCTACAGAAGAAATGGCGGCAAACCAACGGCAAACGAAGACATTACATCACGGGCCAACGAGTATCAAATACACTCATAGGTACATTCACGTAAATCTGATTCGAATCTTATGGGAATCTGATTTACTCACTAAAAATCATTAGAAGAATTTCCATGATGTCTTTTCAATGTTGCTTGCACTTTTTTCCGTGATTTTCGCGGCCCTGAATACATATGTCGTATATAGGCAAGTTTATTAGTCGGATTCATCTTAGGCAGAGTTGCAATTCAATCTGTAATCAAAAAGAATAATTAAACACAACAGCAAAAGTATCGTAATTATGAAATGCTTCAAGAAATTTGTATTAGTCAGAAATAACACCACCATTTGTCACCATCAATCAAGCTGTCAAGCTGTGTGTGAAAATTTGCAAAACAACTGACAGAACATGAGAACAGACCAATTAGAGATGTCAATCTGAGATCGATTGAGCAAAGAATCGATTTTTTGGAACAAATAAAAACGTTTTTTCAAATCGATATCTAGTACTGAATCGATACAGGGAATCGATATTTCACCCTAGAACATCAGTTTTTTGTTTGTTTGAATTGTTAAGAATTGTGGTGGCGGGAAAATTACGAAGCATATCCAGTGCAAATCCTTTTGCGTAAAAATACGGATTTTTTCCAGATATGAGACTAGTTAAATTCTTTTCGCTCATAGATCGTTTTTTCGCCCTCGTAAACGTGTACGTTACCCTAGCAAGAAAGTGTCTCCTAGAGTTATATGAGTGGAACGTATAGTTGGTGCCCAATCTGCTGTAAATGTGCCCTTACATAAAAAATTGGTGCCCCTTGTCATTTTGGAAAAAAACAGAAAAAACGATTCCTGCTAGGGTAACGTTTTTCCAGCAGGAAAATTCTAAACCAATGATCTGAGAGAGACTTCTTCTGCCAGATAGAAGGATAACGAAAGGGTCACCTACTCAGCATATGCTGGGTGTAAAACACTCAGCGCTGCTTTTCAGTAGGCCCCCCGCAGTGACACACGGATGAGGGTAGTAGATAGTAAATAAATAATGTTATTTTTATAAATGGGCATTTAAAAGTGTGTAATAAAATAAATAATATACAATAAATATTTTTGTCACAGAGGATGACATAATTGTTGTGAAACATAACTCCAACAGGAAACGCGATATCTCGAAAACCTGAAGGGGCACACATTTTCTTTTTAGGTGCACACTTTGGCACTAATACTATAAGCTCTCTGGCCTTGCACAATGTTTCTCTCTCAGATCATTGGTTTAGAATTTTTCTGCTGGAAAAACGTTACCCTAGCAGGAATCGTTTTTTCGGTTTTTTTTTTCAAAACGACAAGGGGCACCAATTTTTTTACTTTTTTAATTTTTTTTATTTTTTTATTTTTTTTTATTTTAACATTTACAGCAGATTAGGCACCAACTATACGTTCCACTCATATAACTATAGGAGACACTTTCTTGCTAGGGTAACGTACACCCCGTAAACCCCTACATTGCGAATTTCATCGAAAACAAATGATTGATTTTTGGAAAATTATTTCTTTTTTGTGAATCGATTTTTCATATTTTCTTTCGAATCAATTCAGTAACGGATCTTTTTCAGAGTTTTTTTTTGGTTCCTTTCTGGGACAGGCAAAGTGAGCTGAGACCATACAGCCATTTTTTAGAGAGAATTGACGTCCCTATTAGGGGGAAATATTTGAAATTTAGAGTAGGTAGGTATGTGATGTGATGACAATCAACGAGTGTTGCTAACGTTTGATTTTGTATTTCCTCTTCTAAATCTTACACTTTTTAAGTTTTAAGGGTAATTACTATTATAATATAACTCTGCATCACCTTCAAGCAGAAAAGCATCCTTTGTACATAAAAATAACACTTACCGTCAATAAAACACAAAAACACTTCACTTTTAAATAAAAACTCTTTCACGGATGGCACTCGTATGAATGGTTCTCAGTAGTAGCCCCAGTCACCAATTCTAAACCTGAATGGTGCTTACTACTTACTTAGCTGTTCAGACGAGCGAAATTGGAACTACAGCCTACCATTTTGCGAACGTAATTTCGCTGACAGTTAAAAACCCCGAAACCATAAATGAATGATGTACAGCAGTGGTGGCTCTGACTTGTAAGTCAGAGCCACCACTGCTGTACCTATATCATTCATCGTTTTAAATATCAGAACATCCTACAACTTACTACTAAAATACTGCCCTATGTTTTATTTCCCCTTTTTCTTGGTAAACTTCTTAGATGGCAAGACCAATTTATCTCGACGCACTTTGACGTGTGCTAATAATAATAAAATGTGCAATTGTTATGAAAAATCAATGTGGTTTGTCTGTGTATTCACTTATCTTGATGGTTTCACATAAATTAAATATGATTCAATCAATAGATGTAAGTAGTACCTACGTGTCACCATTGCGTAGGTAGGTAATTAGAAAAAAAATAGGTAAAATTGCCTACGCTGATCGCCTGATTTAGGTATACCCTAAGTTTACATGAACTTCTATTCTCTGATTTTATTCAACCCAAACCAATGAATTAGTACCTAACCGTGTCAGAAAATGTATTATCAGTACCTACTTACATACAGTAGAAAGATTTTTAAATCTTTAGGTACTTTATATTTAAAGTAGATAATACAATAATTACATTAGTATTGTATCTGTGTGAACCAAATGGAGATCGCAGATATTTTTTTTCACTTTCTAACATTCTTTCTCATTCCCTAATAAAAAACATTTTATCAATCATAAAATGTAAAACCCGCGGGCAAACCCGCGCGCCGGCGCTAACTTTCTAGAAACACAATTTTGGAAACGATTCGCAAGTTGTCAAGACAATCACGCATGGACTGACTGGAGCAATTTGGCAACAACGCGGGGTGCGTCTGAATGGCAACGTCGCATCGCCGGTCACTCGACGTGTAACCTTGGCGCTTGTTCCAATTTTCGAACGAAATTTCGAAGCGCCATCTATTATAAATGTTTACCGAACGTAAACTCGTAACACAACAGCAAATAACTCTTTCTTGGTGGTCCTTCAAATTTCTGTTAGATGGCGCGATTCAGGTCACTCACACATGTAAAGATTTTTCGTTTTTTATTGGGTCTAATTCTCCTAGAAATACTGTTTTTTTTATAAAATTTTGGCGTTACGCGAACATAATACATTATAAAGTCTCATTATACTTGCTTTTATTCTGCAGAAACCGTTTATTTACGGAGATTACAACCCCTGAAAAATGTATGGCGAGGCCTGTCTAGGCATCCGCCTTAAGTTATTATACTTAAAGGAAAAGGACAAAGCTATACTATTTCCGTCTCTCAGTGCGTGTCAGTTTTTTCAAGGTCAGCGACATATGTAGCTCATCAAGCTTCGACTTTCATGGCTTTTTTGTGAAATTGTGAATTATATTGGCACTTTTCTACATCATAATCATTTTGTTTTAAAACCCAGGGTAAAGGGTTAGGGTCTATGGTATCATTGGGTCCTATATACATTTATATCGTCTCATCTGGCCCAGCTACCCGAACCTCGAGTTGGAAGACCTCTTGTCAAAGTGGCGCCAACTGGTGGCGTGAATTTTTATGAAAACCCTCATTCCATTCATTTTGACAGTTTAGTTACGTTCATTACGTTATTAACATTTTAAAGCAGACTAATTTTTCAAACATACGAAGCAATGGATTAGACAGTTCCTTAAAAACCTTTGTTTGTTGTCGCAATTAGGGTGCTGGTCGTGACCTCAATTTAATTCACTTGTGAGTAAAATATTCGGCTGCTACTACTCACCTAGCAGTGTGCAGGTAATGTTCCAAGATATGCTGCAACACTAGCGGCACCTCTGCGTCCACGTGCAGACACTGCAGCAGCGTGCTCAGTGTTGCCAGCTTTATGTCAGCCGACATCACCAGCCGACTGATGCAAGACACCAGTGTGGCCGTGTCGCCGTGGCTTTTCTCTATTTCTCTGAAAGTTGACATTACAAATGAAAATATCGTAATACCAAAAGTACCGCCGAAAGTATCGTAGTCGTAATATATATTTGTCGTTAAAAATTTCGCCATATTAATCATTTATCATCATCATTTCAGCCGAAAGAAGTCCACTGCTGGACAAAGGCCTCCCCAAAAAAAAAAAAAGGGGGCGGGGGACATGCTATAATCGCCACGCTTGGCAGGCGGGTTGGCGATCACAGTATGGTTTTAAAAAATGCATAGAGAACGCTGCTGCCCATTCTCTAGTAAATCCCTTAGTCGCCTTTTACGACACCCACGGGATGAAATGGGACGGTGCTATTCTTTACGTCCGGCACCAAACGCAACAATAACGGAATAATTTATCAGATCGCCTAAAATAAACTCCATTACCTGGAAGTTTAATGTATTTGAATTGAATTTTCTTGTGCCAAATATCTGTACAATATGTCTAGCGTATTCCTTAAATAGCGAGAACAAAGTAAGGATTTATTTATATTCACTCCCTAATTGGGTTAATATATACAGGGTAAAATTTAATTACCTAACTCTGCAGACGTGATAGGCGTCGATATCTTAACAATAAATATTTGTGAGCCGTCACGGGACGCCTGGCAGATGTGAAACATCGAAATCAAACAAACAAACATCGAAAAAAGGTCGCGTAGCGGGGGGGACCACGCGCGCGGAGTGATCGGTTTCAAAAGATTTTTTTTTTTTTGGATCAACGACAGACAGCTGGTAGTGTTGTTACTTGAAGTATGAGTTGAGAAACGCTGTTTTCTTTTGTTTAGGTATCGATACCAATCACGTTTGTGAAGTTTACACAAAAATACCTGATATTTCAAGTGACTAACTGCGGTCGATGACCCCACAAGAAAAACATCAAATTAATTTCCTTTTTGTTTTATCATGTTTAGATATCCGTGCCCAGCACGTCTGCGGAGTTTCGCTAGGTAATTTGACCCTGTATGTATAATAAACTAGCTTCTACCCTAGACTTCTTTCGCGTGGAAGTCGTAAGATACACAATATACTAAAATAACAGCCACATTTTTATAAAACTCCCTCGCCCGCCCGTGCTATTTCTTCGTTTTCGGTTAGCGTTCTTCCTGACTTTTTTTTGCTCGGCTGCTGCGGGTAGTACCGTGATGTCTAATAGCCTATAACTTTCCTCTAGAAGACTTTACTCACGGCCAGATCTCATCCCGGGGCACGTTGGAGTTGTCCACGAGGCTCTGTATGGTGGTGGAGTGGAAGTTCTCCAGGAAGCGAGCCCAACGCGTCAGCTCCTGACCCACCTGCGCCCAGGTCTGCTCACTGCAATAGGCCAGGGAATATTGGATACACGGCACATAGTATCATGTCGAGGTGCTTATAAGGTGCACTAAATGAAATATTACAATAATTTAGGAAACATAACCACTTTTATTTTGATCTACATTCATTTTTACAAGATGAACAAAAAACAATAAAAAGTAAGTTTTTTTTTATTGTTTATTTAATTTGGTATTTTTATTGAGTTTCACCAACATATACAATTTAACGTTGTATGTGACAGAAACTGGCGCACAGATTTAGTAAAAGATCCTAACTCGGAGTTAATAGTTTATATATGTATATAAAGTTTCTGACTCTATGGCATATATATTCTGGGCCTTATTACAAAACAAGATTTTTCTTCAGACCCAAGTTTGAACCATGGAGCCATTATCGAATTTCGGATATTATTCCGTCTACGGTCAAGTTCTTAATAAAAAACTGACAACTTAGTACCGAACTAAGTATTCAGTTTTGTATAAAGAACGGTATTTCAATTAGAGTAACGTTCTCATTACAAAAACTAGCTCCATGGTTTAAGCCATGTCAAAATATAAATCGTGTTTTGTAATAAGACGGTAAATGTTTAAAGCGGCAGATATGAATAGATCTTACTTCTTGTTGAACTTGAAGTCATTCTCCTGTTCTTGCTGGCAGTAGTCCACAGCTTGCATTATCATCAGGTTGCGGGTCCCGGCCGGCACTCTACACACAGAATAGTTTTACGAAACAAATTAAACACATATACCGGATGACTTTTTTTACCGTCTCGTTAAAAAATGGCTACATTAGGTGAACGCAGTAGAAGTTTATGGCATACCTAGTTTTTTTTCTTTTTTCCACAGCTTAGAAAACCAAATTATCCATCATCAAAAAACGAAAGAAAGCGAAATTTTGAAAAAAAAAATAAGCTGATAAAAAATGTCGAATTTCAAATCATACGCAAGTCGCGTGTGATTTTAATTTCGAATTATTTTGTAAGCTTTTTTCCAAATAAAAAAACAAGTTCTTATGCCATTTGCTTCTACTCCGTTCACCTATTATACCCATTTTTTGTCGAGACGGTTAAAAAAGTCATCCGGTATACAGGGTCAAGTTAAATTAGCTAGCGAAACTCCGCAGACTTGATGGGTACGATATCTAAACACGACAAAATAAAAGGTTTGATGTTTTTTTTTGGATCGACGACCGCAGTTAATGTTGTTACTTGAAGTATTTTTTTTTTTTTGGTGGGAAATGATCAAATAACTTCTCCCGCTCTGGGCGGAGCGGGAGGGTGTGTCAGACTTTTACTGACTAAAAACCCCCCGTGTTCCTTCAAATGCTTGTGTGCCAGGGCCACGGTATTCCTTTCGGACAAACTCGCAACCCTTGCAGGAATTTACTCGAAGTATGCGTTCAGAAAATCTGTTTTCTTTTGTTTTATCATGTTTAGATATATGTGTTTATATCATGTTTAGATATAGACCTATGAGGTCTGTGAAGTAAACACAAAAACCTGATTATTTCAAGTGACTACACTAACTGCGTATAAATTACCTAAAAAAAAACATTTTTTTTAATTAATTTTTTATTTAGGATGGGTTTGCTCTTGAACTTAGTCTAGAGCAGAGATGACAGAGACAAAGTCGACGATGGAGTGAGCTTACCCAAAATAAGCCTGTTCACTCTAACTTTGAAGAGATTAGGGTTGTATGCGTTCGGAAACACAAATTAATTGTGAGAGGGTCACAGAGAGGAGGCGTGTGTCCCAGTAGGAACATTAGGTATAGGCTGATATTGCAGCAAAAAATTACAATGTGATTATTACCGGTCTATAGCCATGTCGGTAAAGCAGGTGTCGGCGACGAACTGCACTAGCTCGTGTTTGGACAGCTTGTTGAAGTAACTGGCGCACTGCCGGTACTGCTGCATCCACTTCTTGTTAGTCGCGTTTGTAGGCACCTGGACAATAAAAAGCAAAGAAGGTACAGTCACGGAGTAAGCAACAGTCGGTGTTCTATCTGGTCGCCAGTTTAAAACGACAATCATTAACAAAAAAAAAATGTGTAAAATGATCAGTTGTTTTATTGTATTATTTATTACACATACATACATAAACTCACGCCTTCTGCCCATGGAGGTAGCAAAAACTGCAGAACGCCACCTACTACGATCCTTAAATTATACTCCCTTCGATTCGTTTACGCCTTGTGTTATTATTAGAGATCGAATATTCGGATGCATATTTACCTAAAGTACGTTTTTACCCCGGCAAAGGATACAAAGTATGGAAACGGCTTCTTAAAATATATTTTTATTCCGGGATCGCAAGATTTCAGTAATAACAGTGTGTAGGTAAACAATGTTGTATTCCTAAGTATAACAAATATTTCTTATCTATTTAGAACTAGGCAATAATTTTGTGGAAAATATAACACTTTTAAAAAACAATATTAATATTTCTTCAAAACCTTTTATTCTAAAATGAAATATATTTATTTGGGGATACACAGTACAAAAGAGTAGTTCTTAAAAATTCGTCAGTCCTGGAAAACGACACTTTTTCCCGTACCGAAGCGCACTCCATACTAGTCAACTCTCAAACTTTAGGTAAATATGCATCCGAATATCCGATCTCTAATAATTATATTACTATTATATTATTATCATTTATATGTATATTTAATGAAATAAAGGAACAATATTACTAAATTATAATTATCTAAAAATCAATATAGCTCTCGAAAAAATGTTATTATTTGATGGATATTGTAAGACTATTTCGTGAAAATGTGACAAAAGTTTACAGCTATATTTATCATTTTAAAAAAAATATTATAGTTTTCATTATGATTATTATGATTTTACTTATATTAACCCTGTCTAAATAAATGCGGGAGCTCCGCAATTGCTGGAGCTACACTTAGGTACTTTATTGACGATATAACAAATATTGCCAACACTAATAATATTATTCTGACTTTTGACTAAAAATATTTACAACAAAGAAAAAGAATTAAGTACTGAGTTTTTTAACGTTTAAGCGTTATTTTACCAAAACATACAAACATGAAAAAGTATTTCTTAATAATAATTACCATTATTTTCAGACCACAGAGAATCCATAGAATAGTATAAGTAAACTTAAAACTAACGTTAGTATGCAAAAAATATTGAATTCAAAGTATACTCACGCTAAAGAAATACTTGGTGAGCCACTTAGTATAGATGGCGTTAACGGAGATGGGTATCTTGAAGGCGGGCGGCAGACTGCGCAGGAACTTGGTCACCATGCCCACATTCTCCGGCTTGATGATGCTCAGGATATGCGCCGTGAACTGTTCCGCTGATGGTTGTTCAAGGAGCAGCTTGTAGTCCAGTTCTGGTGAGAAATGGAGGGTATGTTTGTTAAAGAACTAGAAATAAAATATATGTTAAGCTTCATTTTAGGATATTTAAGAATAAGAATATAGTACATTACTGCAGCGGCCTGCAAAAGGGTCATTGATGGACGAACGTGAAAATGTGGGCCGAGGCGAGCGGCCAAGGCTTGTATAGTGCTTTCTCAAATAATGCTCGGAAATTAAAAAACAAAGTAAATTATTTATAAATTCCAGATTCAATGACGAACAACGATAATTTTTCACGCGCCAATGTGTTAATTTTTTTTTTCTTCTATAAACATCTTTCGATTTGCAAGCCAGTTCGAAATTTAAATAAAACCTTTTTTAAGTTACCTCCTTGGTTGCCATGTTTCGGAGTAAAAGATCGTTCTATTTTTAAATTACACGATAGATATGAGTTTACTATGCAATTTATTTGGCCGCTAAACCACGACACATACGGATTTTCATACAACTTTTGGTGGCCGCTGCTCGCATGTTGTGCATTTGGCCAGTACAGCAATTTCGATTTATATCGAAGGTTGTCAAAATAATGCTCGAATTTCCAAGCATGTTTGAGAAAATTTATTTTAGCAAAAAGAAGTAATACACTTCATGTTACGTTATTATGATATTACATTTGTGCTCAATTTTTGTGAATAATGACCCCGTTGTAGGAAAATCCTGTGTGGCCATCCATTCGTCCGCTAAGATTATTTTACAAAATTAGGGAAGCTAAAATGTGTAACAGCAGCAGATTGTTTGTATTTAGTTGGTACTTATATCGCTCAAAAGTGTTTCGACATCCGGACAAGCCTATTGAGGTTTTTGTGATATTTCTGTTTACGATATATTGTTTGAAATTAATAAATAAAACAAAAACCATTGACCCATGCTCGACTGAATTTCTCGCCGAATTTGTGAATTAATTATTGAACACGCAACAATGACCCAAATCTGGGGTCAGTCCATCTAGTTATACTAGTAGTTATACAATATAACAGAATGGACAAAAAAAGTCCTATTTGTTATAATGCTCAATATAATTGGAAAAGAGTTCCGAACACAAACAGCCTTGTAGAATGTTCATAGCAAAGTATTTGAATGATACATATTTCAGGCGTCAATAAACGTCAAGCCATTTCTGTCTCTGGCGTCACATTCATACTTGACATTGTGTTCATGCATACGTTGATTCTATTATTAATCAATAGTTTTCTGACACTACCGTAAAACGGGGTGAATAGAAATGCAGGGGTGAATCGAGACGCAACTTTAAAATGGATTTATATATAAATAAAATAGTTTGTTGCCAACAAGTCAATTAAAAAACCTCAAATAAAAACCTCGATTAAAGTCTTAATCGTTAATTTAAAAAAATCGTTTAATTCAGGTATTAAACCCATAGTAAAATTACAAAAATAAAACAAAATTACAATCTATTATTAATTTAAATTAAATTACATGCACAAAATTAAATTAAATTACAATAGATATTGAAAATTAAATGAATAACATTAAATTAAAATACAGCGTCTTAACATGTACACACAGCGAAGTGTTGCAGACACTATTTGATTCGTACATGCACATAGTCGAGTCAGGAAGGATGCCTTGAGTTTCCTCAAGAGCCCGTAAAAACGTTAATAGTACAAGTAACACATTATAGTTCTTTTTGGCAACAAAAGATATTATTTCAACGTTAAAATCCATTTTAAAGTTGCGTCTCGTTCACCCCTGCATTTCTATTCACCCCGTTTTACCCTGTACTGGAAGTTCACGATTTCAACAAGATCTAGAACATTTATCATTGAGTTGATTTCTGTATAATATTTTCAAGTTACATTTGTGGATTAGCACTGACAACTTTTCGGGTAAGTTTAATTTTACTTATTTACCGATACTTTACAGATACGATATTACTCATATTATCCATGAAACTTACCTGAAGAAGCAGCCTTAGCCTTCTTGAGCAGTTTGATATGTTCAGCAGAGGTGAGGGCTCCGAAGGGCGCTTTCTCATCCACGCTCTTGAGCAGCGCGAAGAAGTTGATCAGCGCGTTGTGTTCCGTGCCGCTTAGTTGTGGCCATAGAGCCTCCTTTATGCTGATGGGGAGACATGATACTGGTTACTTAGAAAAGTACAATTGTACTGGACAGTCTAATGAAAAATGGTCAGAGATGATTCTGAAAAGGTTTTGTTGTTGTCTCCGATATTGGTTTTTTGTGCGACTTGCGGTGTTTATGGGTATTTGTTTCACGATTGTGCACAATATAGTCATGTGTGCACACACGTGTTTTATCAAGTTGAGTACAATGCTATTTCTTGAATGCAAAAACAGATAGAAAAAACATGTGTTGGAAATAGAGTCCGACCGAAAATAGTTTTTTTTCCAGTCTTAAACAACAAAATAGTTTTTTTTTCAATACAGTTGTTCTTATTCTTTAAACATGGCGTACTTTCAGAGGCTTAAATTATGATTCGAAAATTAAATCTTTTGCATAGGTATCTTTCTGTTACGCGGTCGTGACTTGTTTACGAGCTCTATCATTAGTATTGCAGTTGAGTTATAAGTCAATTTAACTTGACGGCACGGTTGGCGCAGTGGTTTAGCGATTGACTACTGCGCTGCGTGTCGCGGGTTCGATTCCCGCACACACAAATATTTGTATGACCTACAAGTAGTTGTTCCGGGTCTGGCTGTTTGTGTATGTGAGTTTAAATGTTTGTAAACGCACCCACAATACAGGAGAAATTCCTAGTGTGGGGCAACGTTTAAAAAAAAAAAAAAGTTTTGTAGCAAGGAGTTTTCATACATAGAATAAAATGGGATAGATTTTATACGAGGAAAAATAAATGAGTCCGTACGTCTTAGCATTGAATTCTCAAAAGTCTTTTAAATGTTTCTATAATATATTTAATTACCAGTTTTAATTTAATTATTTTCACATCAACATTTGTCAAAAATCGAATAAGCTGTATATGCTATTTTCTTTGTAAAAAAATATGTCAAAATGCAAAAACGAAAATTTTAATTAATTCTTTGATTTGTTTTTTACTATTTCCCACAAGCGTATTGAAAAACGTCGTGTGGTGCACGGGTGTTTAGGTTATTGCAATAACCTACTTTCCACCCTCGTATCACAATGTACTATTTTTATCGATAGGTTTTTTCGTCCCGCGCGCACATGTCGCACTGTGCGGAGCGAGCACGCTGTACGCTACATGTACTCACCGCGTGTGCGCCGCGTGCGTGAGGTCGGGCGGCGGCGCGGGGTGCACGGGCGGCGCGGCCTGCAGTGCAGCGGCTGCGTGCTGCAGCCACACGTCCAGCGCGCACATGTCGTACTTCTGTGCGAGCGAGCAGGCACGCTCTACGTGTTGCTTCTCACTCGATCTAGGACATGAGCATAATTTATCACATAGGTCTGTGTCGACGCCTGCAATCTTTATATTCTTATCACGCAATTCTTGCAACAGATTGTCAAGCGAATTTCTCAGGCGCTTTAGAACTGACAGTGCTTCACACCACAAAATTATTTTATGGGAAAACAAAACATCTACCTCACATTTCTGATACGCCATACATACTTTTCTAAAAAGACGGACATCGTTCCGCGTATAAACAGGGTGGATTTTTGAGGCGGGCGGTAAGGGCCGGGAACCTTAACCGTTGTGCTACCGAAAACGGTCTTAGGAGAACTTTTTGAGACATTTTGATCTGCATTAAATAATTTTATTAAATATTGAAAAAAAAAAAAAACATTCAGCAATTTTTTTTTGGTGCCAATTGATCCTGTTTCTTATCAGAATCAAAAAACTCTATCCGCCTTATTACAAAACAAGATTTATATTTTGACATGGCTTAAACCATGGAGTCAGTTTTTGTAATAAGAACGTAACAGTGATTGAAATACCGTTCTTTATACACAACTGAAAACTTAGTTCAGTACTAAGTTGTCAGTTTTGTGTTTAGGAACTTTACAATAGTCGGAATAAAGTTCGAAATTCAATAATGCCGCAATGTTTTGAACCTGGGTCTGAAGATAAACCTTGTTTTGTAATAAGGGGCTATCGGATTAACTGAGGTTTTAGTTCTAGAAAAGTCAGAAAATCCAACTTTTTAATGGCGAACAGACTGGCCGAAAATAAACAAAAGAAAATGCAAACTTCGAACGAATACACATTATAATTTTGTTTGCTTTAAGAACAAAATAGTTTGTTGCTTGTGATTTCCGACATTTGGAGAAGAAAATTACCTCAAATAATTTCGAACAATCAGACTTGTATGGGAAACGTTAAAAAATAATAACGGGTATTCGTTCGTAATTTGAAGTTTTTTCTTTTTTTTTGGTCATCATAAAAAAAAGTAGGTTGGTGCCTCATTTCCTACGAAATGTATGGGAAAAGTATAGTATTCGACATAGTGATAATATTCTCCGAGTAAAATGGCTGTTTCACGTCTGGAACAACTAGTACTTAGTGTAAATAATATAGTTGGCAGTGTAATTTAATTTAAAAAATAATTAATAAAGATAAATCAAGTCATTCTAAATCGGCCTATATACAGTTACACGTGAGTAGCACTAATAAATCCGTAAAACATAAGTTATTAATGTATTCAATTAATCAGAAAAAAAAATTGTAAGACACATTATCTTTTGAAAATTACCAAAGATAAGCATAGATAATAACCTCATAAAGATAACGTTGGTTAATTTCAACATACAAAGCACAGCCGAAATAGCTCAGTTGGGAGAGCGTTAGACTGAAGATCTAAAGGTCCCTGGTTCAATCCCTGGTTTCGGCAGAATACTTTTTGCATTTTGTTACATTTTATTATAAACATTATAATTTACCACAATAATTTTATTTTTATGTTTACTGTATACAAATAGGCACATCTTCGTTTTTTTTTTTTTTAATAATAATTGTTTTCACATTGGTATTGAGTGATAGAGAAAACGGTCTACGAAACCAAACTTTTTCGTAAATTGGATATTACTGCTTTGAAATAAAGCCGCTGTTAATGTCATATTGTCACCGGGCGTGCGGTTAGCTGTACTTCGAGATAATTACGCGTCAAGTACACTATTACACGGATCTTTTGGCGCTCGAATGACTTTGACAGCGGGTTGCTGTCGGTAAACATTTGTGAAATGTATTAAAAAAAAAAAACAACGTAGCGGCATTAGTTCCGATTTCGACCACGCGCAAAAATAAACTTTTAGCGCTATGTTTACCTAAAGACGTTTGGTTACATACCTAGCAACTCTATAAATGATCTCTCTGCGGTACTCTTCATCAGCATTAAACAGCAGTCCATTGACAGTGTATCCCATAGCCCTTAGCGCGTCCACTTCTCCCATTCCGGTGAGGCGTTCGATGCATTGACGTATCATTTCCATTTGATCCTCCGACGCGTTACCTTGTGTAAGGGCATTGCGCGCCATCTGATGGTTAGAAAGAGATGTTATTGACGATTTTGGAATAAGGAACTAAGGATGGAAAGCGATGTTATAGTTGATTTTTGAATAAGGAACTAATTACTAAAAACAATGCGCTGTGGCAGTCTGTGTTGCAATGTTATTGCCTAACCGAAAAGTGGTATATTTCACAGCTACGTACTATGCTAAAAGTGGATTTATGATCTTGTCAACATGTCTGGAGGATTGTGAGATGAGCGTATGAGTGTCGAGTAGCTGTATTCTTTTGTTTTTGTACTTATACAGGGTTATTTTTAAAACGTCAATAACCTCTTATGGGGTCATTGTACTCTCTTTAAAAAAAATCAGCTGTTCCCTACATTTTAACGAATTATTCAAACATAAATGTAGGGAACAGCTGGTTTTTTTTCGCGTTTTAAGGTTTGGTCCCATAGTAAAAGTTGTTAATAATGATGAGTACAATGACCCCTTAAGAGGTTATTGACGTTCTAAAAATAACCCTGTATAATGTGTTGTGTCTTTAACTAATGTCCTTTGGCCGTTTTATGTTAAAGTAAAAATAAATAAATAAATTACCAAGATTTCTAGCTAATGTGGCTACCCAGCAGTTGCAGCCTATGTTGTCAGATAAGATGAGAGAGCTCACCTATTGCTCTTTGGTTAGTGGTAGGAGCAAAATGAGTAATAGCAATAGTTGAATTTAACTATTATGTTGACTATAATTAACTATTATATTGAGTATATTTAACTATTAAATTGAGTATATTTAACTATTGAGCTCCGCAAAAAATTTAATAGGTTATTCTCAACGTTTCTGATTTTAATGACGAGCATAATGACCCGTAACTTTGAACGTCAATACACGAAATCAAAAAATAAACCAAATTAAATGCTATATAATTGTTATGAGTAACATTCTTATGCAAGAGATTTCATTTTACTTTGAATACTTACACCTTAAAACATTAATAATCTTGCATTATTTAACATTTTTCTTACAATGGAATTACGTTTATTAATTGGGTTCGTTGCCATTAGTATACAGGGTGGATTTTTTAGATAGGGTAGTAAGAGCAGCTACCTTAACCGTTGTAGCTACGGGAAAACGGTCTTAGGAGACTGTCCTTAACTTTTTGAGAAATTTTGATCTGCATTCACAGATTTAAAAAAAAAATATAGTCAGCAGGAAAATGGGCAGTTTTCACAAAAACTTTTTTTTATGCCAATCGATTCTGTTTCTTATAAGGATGAAAAACCTCTATTGGACCAACTAAGGTTTGAGTACTAGTGTATGGGAAAAGATTTTTGCGATTGCTGACTTTTCTAGTACTCAAATCTCAGTTGGTCTAATAGAGGTTTTTGATCCTAGGACAGTCTCCTAAGACCGTTTTCCTGTAGCTACAACGGTTAAAGTAGCTGCCCTTACTGCCCCATCTCAAAAATCCACCCTGTATAGTAGTCGCTGCTTTGTTCCGACTGATCTATTATTTTGACACCTGTCCAGAATAACCTATGCAATTATTTAGAGAGTTAAGTAGTTAAAAGTGACCTCTGCAGGTTTAGTGAAGTACGCGTTGTCCCGCAGCTCGGCCGCGTTGCACTTGATGAGCGTGGCGTACAGCGCGCAGCTGACGGCCGTGTCCGTGTTGTTGGTGTCGATTAGGCGCTTGGTGTGCGCGGGCTCCTGTGTCGTGCGCAGGAGGCACGACACGCTGAGCGGCGTGTCTTTGTAGAGTATCTCTTCGGCGCATTTCTGGACGACTGTAAACAAGAAAAAGGGCAGAACACTTGAATTCTATCGTTAAACTGAAAGAAAACGTGGTAAACAGTTTTATTTTTCCCTATTTCAAAGTTGCTTAATTTTATTTTATTAGTTTTAAGAAAACTTACAGCATAATACATTCGAGTCATCATTTTAGCCAAAAGACGTCCACTGCTGGACATAGGCCTCCCCCAAAAAAGGGGGGAGGGGCGTTTACCATAATCACCACGCTTGGTAGGCGGGTCGATCGGGCGATCGCAGTATGGTGTTAAAATGCATAGGGAACGCTGCTGCCCATTCTCTAGTACACATTCGAGTAGTCAGAAGTAATATGTAGAAGAAAGCCAATTAAAAATTTCCACTTATAAAAACTTATGTATGAAATTGACAAAACTGTACAAACAGTGTGAGAGTTAAACAGAAACAATTGAAGAGAACAAACAAAAATAAAATACATTACGCAACAATGTTACTCTTCAAAGAAAAAGTTACTTAACATTATTATTTACTTTTGGTCATATTCACTTGTTATTGATACTTTAACCTCCTGTAGTAATCCAATCATTCAAATAACATCCTGTGTATTATAGTGGTATAACCAGCAGTGGACGTCTTTAGGCTGAAATGATGATGATAAGCATACGAATAGCGACAAAACGCTCTGGTCACGCATTCATCAGCTTACTCCCCAAGTCGAGCGTGCGTAAATAAGTTTTACTTCAAAAACACAACAATTGTCTAAAACGAGATAATAAAAATAAACTATTTTAAAATCTAAAACGTAAGTCACTAAAATAGCACGAAAGTGTACAGTAGCCGAATGACACGCGAGAGTCCAATAGATGACGAGCATCGACTGATGAACCAATTGGTTGCAGCTCGGCGCCCCCCTGGCTTCTTCATTCCGCCAAAGAGACCGAAAAATTAACTACTGCGCATGTGTCAGTTTGTGCTCACCACTCGTGCCGGTTACAGTATCTTATCTTTTATAGTTTTAATAAATAAATAAATTGAGAGGAAAAAATAAAAAACGAGGGAATTTGCTCGGCAATGGGGCAACACGGCCTCAAAATGATTTTTGCCTACCTTCAGTCTCCAACTCGCAGGTGACTCCATCCTCCAGACAGTTCTGTATGTAGAACCACTTGAGCACGTTCTGTCCGACCGTCATCGGCCCATCGATGGCGTCCGGCAGAGAGAACCGGTCGTAGCGGTAGTAGTTGTTCGAGACGGTGTACTCTGGGTATAAGGAGTGGTAGAACTCTTGGCAGTGCGCCGTGCGCTCCGATAATTCGGTTGTAGCGGATTTGTTGTCACTGTGTTGAGCAAGACGTGTATTTTTAATGGAAGTTTTTTTGTATTTGAACGTTGTTGAAACATTGGAGAGGTAAGTTGGGTTAGAATAATTATACCTGTAGAAGTTAACGCCTGCTTGGTTTAGCACTAACTGCTGGGTTGGTTAATATTTGGTTAAATGATTTAATGATACGATTTAATATTATGGTTTAAAAAAATATATTGAATACTACTAGTGATTACAATACAATTAAATGGTAAATCTAAGCTAAATTTGCACTAAAATGGTTTGACGTGGTTTGGTTTGAGTTACGCGGTTGGTAGTCGAATACGTACTAACTGGTACTAGTTGCGATACATGCATTTATGGAAATGCATGCAGGGAAAAGTGCTGAGCTGTTCGGTCGCAAATATTGTACCGAACAATACCTTTACACTTTCACTCACGGTCACTTTACACAAAATTAGTCCTTTAACTACATTTTCGCTACATCAGATTTTTCTTTAATGTCGAACCATCTAACCATTATTAGGAATAAATTTACGAAAAAAAACATTTTCTCTACTATCTAACGATACTTCTTTGTTTGTCCTAAAATACTTTATAATAATAATTGTACAAATGTTATAATTGAAAAAGCACAGTTTACCTGAGAGCGAATTTATTCTGGAACGTGTCGAGTAGATAGTTGAAGAGCGGTATTTTCATCTCAGGCTGACTCGGAACCAAGTCT
Organism: Tiliacea aurago; assembly: GCA_948098905.1. NCBI lineage: Eukaryota > Metazoa > Arthropoda > Insecta > Lepidoptera > Noctuidae > Tiliacea > Tiliacea aurago. Next base: position 28,041,209 of record OX402577.1, on the reverse strand, counting down.
TTCTTCTCGACCATAGGCTAAGTAAAAAGAGATAGGAAGTATTTTATACAACGGAAATAACTTTTCTTAATTCCTCAGGCATTAAATCCACCTTTGTACAGTAGTTTTTTTTTACTTGTGCATAAAGTTTAAAAAAATAATTAAATTATTTTTTTTTGTTTTCAAGCTTTACGTTTACACGGTGGAGGGACGTAGTGACGTGATTTATTTATTTATAAAGGTACACCAACAGCTTCTGTATAAAAAATATCAAATAAAAGTAGATACCAGTCATGGGCTTATACAGTTGCCAAGAACAGGTGAACCAGCATTCTCAAATACAGTGATATCCTAAGGTAAGAACAAAATTAAACAAAACTTATAAAAATAAAAATTATGTGGTTTCAAACTATATGAACAGAATATGATTATATGACACAAGAAATAAGGTTGCAAGAAATACCTACGTACTAACACAATAAATCTTTAGATTATGTGGGTTGTGTGCTTTGGGACCTTAAAATTTGGGATTTAAAAATATTTACGGTGTCATGATAAATGTCAACATGTTGAGTGGATTTTCTAAAAGAATTCATCACTCGGCTGAGCCTATTGAGAGGTGAGTTTACTCTCCGTGATTCTAGACACCATTAACTTTTTCGTCGGTAATAAAATGGAATCTCTGTATGAGAAGAGGCCTTTGCCCTACCGTGGAATAAGATCAGGCGGGTATTATTATTATTTCCTTCTTTTAATTGGTTTTAAGAGTCCCTATCAATTTCGCGGTCTAAAAACAGAAAATTCAAGTTTTTTCAGCGCAAATATCTCAATAACCTTAAAATATTTCGTTTTTATTTTAATACACAAATATGTATCACCTATTTATCTAGTAATTCTACTAATTAAAATTTTGATAACTACTCAATATAAATTACGAAAAATTAAAATCTAACACACGTTTTTACGTAAGCACGAAACACCCAGTTTTAAAATGCCTTTTTTAGCTTACTGGTAGCAAATAACAATCTGAGAAAAATCCTCAATACTGGACATATAGTATATTAGTAAGTCTACAATTCATTTTTTTCAAGTTTAACGTATTAGTACTTAAAAAAAAATGTGATGCACGCTGAAAAAACCCAATAATATCATCTGTAAAACCGTCGTCTACGCGACCGAATTTATTGAAAATAACAATTAGTGTTAAATATTTTAAAATTTGAGGTGTTTATCTACCAAACACAATTTTTTTTAATTTTTTTTGACTACTTATTTAATTGTAATAAAATATCTAAATAATGCCTTATAAACCGATGCGCTCGCTCGAGCCATTCAGTCGCGCCCAAAGGCTTATCGACGATGGACCTGTGTCGCCCGTGACGTTCACCGCTCCCGACGTAGCTCGCGAATCGCGCATGATTTTATACTAGGCCTAACGAGTTTTGAGACTGTGAGTATACATTTTTTTTATTTATGTATTGTGATGTTATTGATACATATTAATGTTATGTATTACTTGTTTATATACTATTAGTAATTGTTTATATATTATTAGTAAAATAGTGTTTAATTTTTAGAAAATGGGTCGAAACAGTGAACTTTATTACACGGAAAAATCAAGGGTAAAAAGAAAAAATACGAAAAGCACGTGCAGTTCTTAGCTAAATAATAATTGTTGCCATCATCTTAATCAAGAAAATTGTTATAATTTACTATTATTTCTATAATCTAAAAATGTGTTTATTATATTTGTAGAGAATTATATGGGCCGAAATCTACCGAAAATCAAACATAACCTGGAACATCATCGATGAGCGAATTCTTTTGACCTAGTAATAATTATATTTTTTACAGAAGAAATGGAATAGACTTTTTGGTCGGTACTTACTAATTTTATAATAATCTATTATTTATTATTTTCAGTTACACTAACAAACAGGATTCAACAGGCTCTTTATCAGTAGGTGAAAAGGGGGAAACAAGGTATTTTTCAACTATTAATTATTGTGCAAACATCGTATATTTGTAATAAATTAACAGTATTTTCATATTCTATAGGGATGAAAAGGAGAACAAATCACCAGGGAGTTCAGATACGTAGTCACTTACAAAAAAAACCAAGACCACGGAAGTACGTCTATTTCAAACCTATTTAATTACTAGCAAATAGGTATAAGAGTGTAGCAAAACCCATGATACTTTTATAGGGTGCCGGTACCCAGGATTATAATCTGTCTCTGTCTGTACCAAGTTCCATGTAAATATGTTTAGTCTTATCGTGGTGATTGAGTAACAAACTAAGACTTTACATTTAACATAATATTTTTTTTATTAATATAATTTCAGAACATGGATTTAATTAAAGAAAAGCCTCTCCCAACGACCTTTGATTCTCTCGAGGAGTTGGATAAAGTACGTACGTGTATCAAATTAGAATAAAAAGTTCGAATAATTTATTTATTTGTCTAAACACTATTATCTACTGTACTACAATATAGGGAAGGCGTGATATTATATCTGACCACGCCTTTCTGTTTCACATGTTTCAATTATTAAATAACTAACAACTACATTTTATTCAGTCTACTCCAGCCCCGCCAATACGAATTGAAGGAAGAAGAATAATTGACTATCAGTTTTTTTTTGACCAACTGGTAGAGATTTCTCAACACTCTATAAAATTTGGATGTCAAATGAGCTGTCTCAAAACAGTTGAGAAAAAGCGACATGGTTTTTGATCAAAATTTGTATTGCGTGGTTCTATGTGTGGAAGGTTTTTTTACCTAAACGCTTGCGACGAGGAAGAAAGCGGAATGGATATTAATCATTCTGTTGTTTCTGGTACAATTATGACGCTGGTCACACTTTATTGTTTGCATTTACTATAGTGAATGTCGTACTAGGTAAACAATATTTTATAGGGTACCTAAACATAACACGTCATAATAACAATAAAATCCATCCAGTATTACGGAATCTTTATAGTAAGTAAAAACTATGGAGTGATAATAATAGTATTTACGGACCAAGATTATCCGTACACCGCTGCACCGTACGACAACGCACACTACGATTGTCAGCCATAGTTCAAACGCACACAGACCCAGTGCGCTCCGATATTTACCTAATCTAGTAGCGCGCCGAAATTGATAGGGACTCTTAAGCACTTCAAAATTATATTTTTATAAAAAATAACAAATATTTAAAAATAAAAAAATATAGTAGCACACCACCGATATTGGGAATAGGGTCCAAAAAATATTATATAAAAAAAACAGCACCATACATTTTGACTGTGTAGGTTTGCACTTTTGTATGAAACAGCTGATTTGAAAAAATCGACTTTGGTGGCTTTCATCATGTACTTAATCCATGATAAAAGTCTATCATATACGATGGAGCACCGTGTACAAGTTTGGTACGTACCGTTGTCACCGCATCAGCAAATTCATCGTCAGTGGAGGGCCATCGCTCACAAAGGCTACTGTTCTCTTTGAGAGTCACACCCATCTGCTGCAGACTTTCCAATTCTAAGCCCATTCTGTAAAGCAATTAATTCATATTGTAGGTAGAAATTACAATCATGTAAAGAGAACCGTTTTTGATACAGAATGCGTAAATTCTATAAAAATAACTGCAAGAGTAAAAGTAGTAGTAACAGGCATCGAGATAAAAAAAAATTGTTTAGAATAGAATACAATACTCTTTATTACGTACACTATCAAAGTTTCATAAATAAATGTTGAAATTTCAAAGTTTTTGTTTTCTGTAACATTATTTAATTCTAGAGACCTGTTGTTGGCGTCTGTCGGCTGAAATGATAATGTTACGAGCTTGGGGTTTGTGACAATAAAAACTGCCGATTTAATAACTAAACAAATAGACACTTCAATTAAGAACACCAATTTAAACACACTACTCCTTTAAGCACAATTACAAACACAATCACTCAATGTCACTCTCAAATATCGTTCAGTTGTTTTCGCTTGTCTCGTTTTCAAAAGTAAACTAACCCCGTCGCGGTCCATACCGGCCTTATATAGGGCCTCGGATAGTTCCCGAAACATCTAGAATATTCGAGTACATACCGGCCCCGACTGACCGGGTGTCGATAGTTCTAGAATCGAACTTTCTAGAAGCATCTTGACTCTACTAGTTCCGCTATTTGATACTAGATGGCGCTAGTAGTAGGCTTTTTAGTTGTGCGCGCAACAATAATTATGAAGAAAATGAACGAAACTGACCTGGCCCGCAGTATATCCTCAATGTTCTCCGGCGCAGTATAGGTGACGGCGGCCGCATAGAGCAGGCGGCGCGTGCAGGTGTCGGCGTGCGCCCGCGCGGCGCCCGCCACGCGCGCCAGCAGCGGCGCGGCGGGCGCGTGGCGCAGCGTCGCCAGGCGCCGGCACAGCTCCACGGCCGCGCCGCCCGCCGAGCCCGCCGACGACGCGTACGAACCGGCGAGTTGCAGCACTTGGCCTTCTCTGAATACAAATAACAACATTTATCAATAGAGCTAGATTTGATAGACTGAAAAATGCTCTAATTTAACATAATATACAACATTAGTTTTTGTTTATACTAAACCCGAAAAGGGGTCATTGCACTCATCATTTTTAAACAATTTTTTCTACGGGACCAACTTTGAAATCGCGAAAAAAAAATCAACTGTTCCCTACATTTGTGTTCTCTTAAATCGACAAAATGTATAGAACAGCTGATTTTTATTTCGCGATTTCAAGATTGGTCCCATAGAAAAAATTGTTCAAAATGATGAGTACAATGACCCCTTTTCGGGTTTAGTATAAACAAAAACGAATGTTTATATTTTTCAAATCATTAACACTACTCGTTTAAACGTGATCTTCAGTATAAAATCACTAAAAGTCGGTTATCGTCGCCTTAAGACATACTTAAATTAAAACTAGTATCATCGTAAGTACATAAACCTATGTTTATGTTTAGTAAAAGTATAAAACAAATAATAGAAATACAGCGTCAATCTTTTAACCATTCAACTTTGAACTTTCTCTAAGTATAAGAATTGTAAGTATTGAATTACTTTTTTCGGACAAAACAAACATTTTCTTTTTTATTTTTATTTTCCGTTTTGTTTTCGGTCGAAAAAAATCAGACAGAATTTTTATGTTTGATCGGTCTCTTATTACAGGTTGCCTAGGTTGCAAGTAACTAGTGTTCAACGTCATGTTGCCGCCATAGGGTGCTTTTCCGAATGACTCATTTCACAAGAAGGTTTTCTCCCTAGAAAACGAATTTTCTTTGTAAAAGATACATAATTACCTGGTTATTTCATCATCGCCAGCGATTTTCAGCAACGCTGCTAACTTAAGCAGTTTATGACTAGACAGATACGCATTAGGATCCAACATCAAACACGCCTCTATAAGCGACATCCTGTCTTCGCAAATACGGACTGAAAAGTGAAAGAGATTATTTTATTTTATTATTAATTCCTTCTGCACATATGGCTTCCCTGGTACCTCAATAACGGCAAAACTATGTAAATATCTATTAACTGTTCCCAATTACGATGTTTTCTTTTTTAAATTTAATTTTATCTTTTTTTACAAACTTCACCTTATTATACCTACAATTTTAATTTCAACAAGGTTGTAACTATTATTATTTGAATCATATTTTATATAGTTTTTTTTTGTCAATGTGAGGACGTTGTAGGCCTAATAGACTGTAGATCTGTAGACCATTTTCAATTTTGTTAAGTACCTGGTACTTTTGACGGGTCTACGCTGTCCTCTCATACCTAATAACACTGTAATTTGAAAACATTGTAAAAGCCATTTTTTTTTTAAAGTGGTACCGTGGAGTTTCGTGCCGGCTCTTCTCCATAGGAAACGACCAATCGGAACCGTGCACCTAGCTTCTGACGTTTCATAAGTGCCCATGTAGGCTTATGTGAAATAAAAATATTTTTGATTTGATTTGATTTATACGGCCAATTTTATTTCAGCTTATTATACAACGTGCAGCTACAATGGCGACATTAATTTAACACACGTATCGGGCTAGTGGCCAGTAATCATAGAAATTATAATAAGAATATAATTATAAATTGAAAAGGGATCGGGATAAAAAGGCTACTTTTTATCCCGATATTCCCACGGGGTTGAGTATTACTCGGGTGAAACCGCGGGGCGCAGCTAGTATCTTCACAAAACTTACAAGGCGAAACCGTATACGTGTGTTAAATTAATGCCGCCATTAAAGCGGCACGCTGTTTAAAAGTTGGAGATTTAGTTCCTTGCAATCTTTAAAAGGATAATTCTACTCACAGAACAGAAAAAACAGTAGAAATCGCATAGCGCTTCATTAGTATCGAAACCAGCGTACCAAAGGTTAAATTGTATTTCGTAACACTAAGAAATCCTTGGTGTGATTACCAATTTAATATTGAATGAAAGTAGGAAATATGTCAGTTGTCGCTTATTCGAAAATAGACCATAGATCTATGACAATAGAGTTGTTTATTATCTACTCTTTTTAATTATTTATTACCTTTTCCGTTAAAAACGCACACGGAATAGTTTAATGAGCAAGTTACGCTACCCGCCGCTAGATGTCACTATAATACATGCATTCAATTTAAAGCTGTATTTCGTTATTATTAAGATTTATATTTTCGTAACGTATTCGCAACGTTCCGTAAAATATTATTGTTCAAATTGTAATCGAAATAAAATAAATTAGTACTTACCGATGGTATGATATAGGTACACACGGCTACACATCAAGCTATAAATTTCCAGTATAAGCTGACCTCTCATTGTACGGAAATCCTATAAAATGCGAGATCAGCCTAAACTGGATATGTATAGCTTAATATGTAGCCGTGTGTACCATCATTTGATAAATGTTTGGTTCTGCTATCGTGTTTACATTCTATAGCGGCACAATAGGGCATTTTTGTATTTTTTTTCAATTTTTTGTCCCCGTGATGGTTGTAACAAGACTGATGTGCGTCATTCAGTGTATTCCCGTTGTCCCCGTTTGCCATATCCCCGTCACGGGAACAGCGGGACGTGATTAATTTTTTTTTCCCGTTGTCCCCTTATCGTACGAAGTAAACCTTTTTTTTTTTAAATCGAAACAGCTAGGTTAGGTTAGGTTAGAACTGTGACCAGGCTTTCACGCCCTACCGCCGGCCTCGCCACCATCGAGGCGGTCCGGCCAGTGATTGATTGATTGAAATTTCTTTATTTTTAACATAAACATAACAAATAAATAACATTCAGATCTTATTCTAAAAGCATTAAACATATGATTGGGTGTTTTGTGCAGACTATGGCGCCTATATAAAACATTTACTTATACAATGATGTAATGTTTCTAACTTCTTAGTTGTTATGAATCAGAGGTATCATTTTACTTACGTTAAACACATAATGCACTGTAAAGCGCGATGATTAGGCACAAACGCACTATAAAACACTTGTTACACTATTTTATAAACATTTTTTAGAAAATAACATAGCTTAAATTAAATTGTAATTATAATATTATCGCAAATGCAAATGAACTTCGTGAACTGAGTGTGATTCATTGTAAATCTACCTACATTCAAAGCGAACATATAAAAAAGTCCGGTCATCCAGTCGCTTCGCCTTCGTTAGTCATATAGCAATAAGTGATGTGGGAGACGGTAGCGATGATATGTGTCGATATATTTTAAGTTTGTAGATCGGGTTCGGCCAATGGTAGAAATAAGTGGGTTATGATGTTTAGGGTTAGTTACCAAATAGAACTTTTTTGAGAGTTTAGTAATGAATTGTTTTAATGTTGGGAAATTTAATTGACTATGTAACGTTTTAAGATTTGTCCGTAACGGTGTATTGAATGAGGTTTTTATTGCTTTGTTTTGGACTATTTGTAGTTTTGTGTAATTACTTTCGCATGTGCTACTCCAGACCGGTGCCGCGTATGTAATGCAGGGTCTTACAAGGGTTGTGTAGATTTTTAATTTGGTAACTGAGCTGATTTTAGATCGCCGTTTTAAGATTGGTTGTAGGCAGTTCAGCGCTTTTATTCCTTTAACGCGGAAGTATTCAGTATTTTTGGTCCAGTTCATTTTATTATCCAGCAATAGCCCAAGGTACTTGGCCGATACACGCCATGGCAAAGTATAATTATCTACTTTTATGCTTTTTTTAGGGAATGATCGCTTTCTTGTGAACATTATGACTTCAGTTTTTGTGGAATTTAATTTTAATTTCCATTGGGTAAAATATAAAACTACTAACTAACTATAACTAGCTGTAATGATAATTGAAGCCGTTCAACTATCAAATCGGTGTCTTTACTTGAAGTGAATGATGCTGTGTCATCAGCAAAACAAGCAAGATGAGTGTGAGCCTGCTTGGGCATGTCATTTATAAATAGTATAAATAAATGCGGCCCGAGCAAGCAGCCCTGTGGCACGAGTAATTTTCCCAAGGACGGTAGGAGACTTATAGACCGATAGCTAGTTGGTGTACTTTCATCTTTTCCTGGTTTCTTGAAAGTTATAATTTTGGCTCTTTTCCAAGAAGAGGGAAAGTAGCCAATTCCCAGGCAACCATTAAAATTTTTGGTTATGAATACTATGCATTTACGTGAAAGATTCTTTAGTAAGCAATTGTGTATACCATCAACGCCCGGAGACTTACGACATTTGAGATTTCTAATTAATTTCGACACTTCTCCGGGTCGCACGAGACTAGGTGGAATGAAGTCATCAGCGTCTTCGAGTCTATTCAATGACTCTTTGACGGCAGTTTCTGTAAAGTTGTCACTAGTCCAGCTTCCAGTCAAACCCATGTTTTCATAAAAAGTATCGGCAAGCACTTCGCACTGTTCAACAGGAGACGTAGTTAGTTGACCATTTTTACACTTCAACGGTGGAATTACTGCAGGCTTATGAGTGAGAGATTTAATAATCCTCCAGATATCGGTAGATGGATTATCAATTTTAGCCAGTTTGTCGTTCCATATTTTGTCATTATAAATTTGGATAAGGTATTGTATTTTAGTTTTAAGGTTGTTTATATCTTTGTTTATGACACACTTGATTGCAGGATTTCTTTCTTTTAAAGCAGTCTTTCGTAGCCTGTTTTTGGTAGAAATTAGGACTTTAATGCGTCTTGGCAAGGTGTATCGCTTAGCAGAGGAAGGACCCGATGGAACGTTTACTTCGCGACTCATTATAATGGCATTTTGAAGTTGGTCAACTGCAGTATCAATGCCGATTATAGAATTATAAGTTGTTGATGCTAATGGAATATTCATATCCAAGTTAGACCTGTACTCAGCCCAATTAGCCTCCGAGTATCGGTATTGTTTAAAGCTATGACGGGTAAAATTACCACCTACTGAAAACATTACTGGAAAGTGATTGGATGATAAAACTGGCAGAGTGTGAAGTTCAGACACGCATGTAACATTACTGCTGAGGAGTATATCCGGTGTGGAAGGAGTATGTGCGTTATTGTAATGTACCAATGTAGGAGATATAGGCCCAAATACTTGGTAATCATGGATTATCATATGATCAAACAATACTATACCACGACAGTTGTTTTGATAACAATGCCAATATTCATGTTTGGCGTTGAGGTCACCCATAATTAATACCTTTGGCCCTAAATTCAATAAAATATCCAAATCATTAGAAGCTAACGGAAGGTTTGGCGAATTATATGCGGATACGACAATTATATTGCTCCCAGGTGATGTTAGGCGGATCCCTACACATTCAAGGTTATACGTAGGGGCAATAAAAATTGATGCATGAGGAATATCGTTCTTAACAAGAATTGCGACTCCCTGACCAATACCATTCGATCTCTTATCACGTCGGTAACAAGTGTATCCAGGCGTATTTAAAGTATAATTTTCACCTAATCTAGTTTCACATATTGAGATAATGTCAACACAATGTTCGCTAGTCAAATTTAAAAGTTCGGATAGTTTAGAACGAATCCCGTCAGCGTTTCAGTATAGAAAACGAAGCTCACTTGCATTATTAGACATATTGACCAAGATGAGTACCGGGTAAAACGGGGTGAATAGAAATGCAGGGGTGAATCGAGACGCAACTTTAAAACGGATTTTAACCATGAAAGAATATAGTTTGTTGCCAAAAAGGACACTTAATCGTTAATTATAGTTCAGGTAACACATTATAGTCCTTTTTGGCAACAAAAGATATTATTTAAACGTTAAAGTCCATTTTAAAGTTGAGTCTCGATTCATCCCTGCATTTCTATTCACCCCGTTTTACGGTAAGTATAAGAATCACTTTGTCCATCATGTTATCACAGAGAGTAAACTGGTCTTTTATTGATTTTATAGTTTTAAGAATACCCAGCATTTCTGAAGTAGTGTGATCAAAGGGAGCACCGTGCATAGGTTGAGCCTTATGATCTGTCTTGTCAGTTGTAGATGCGATTGTAGCCCAAGATCGACCGTCGACTTTGGAGTATAATTTTGTAAGACGCTGTTCTTGTGCTGCTTTGATTTTATCTTGACGAGTTTGTAAAAGTTGTAGATAGTTCTGACGCTCTTTGCAATGCCGAAAGTTAGCCGGGTGATCTTCGCCACAATTACAGCATTTGGCAGGCTCCGTGCGATTAATCTTTGGGCATTCGGAGGTAAAATGGGCTTCAGGGCATTTGACGCACCGCGATGTTAAGTTGCAGTTTTTAGAAGAGTGACCAAATGCTTGACAGCGATAACACTGGGTTCCATACATATTTTTATTACGAAACCTGACGATGCGAACAGCGCAGTTGCTTAAATATTTTATAGATTTAAACTTGGAGACATCGGCACCGGCCTGAAGTTGAACAAGATATGGCGGACATGATGCATCCCTGCCCTCAGCAACTTTCATTTTACGAACTTTCGCGTTTGGGAATCCAATAGATGATAGCTCTTCCGAAAGGTGTTCTTCGACAAACTCGGGCAGGCCGAAAACTACGGCCCTAGGCATCCTTTCATCTTTGCGAGAGAAAGTGTGGTAAGGAATACTTTCAGAGCAGAGACCCTCCTTTAGTGCTTGATGACCTTCTGCTGTGTGAGGGTTTATAGAAATTTTATTATTACCCTTGTACTCCAGGTGAAACCCTTTGGCGTAGTGGGAAATCATCGTATTTATATATGCGTGGGTCCATTCAGGTTTCAGAGTAATAAAAATGGGAGGTGTCTTACCCAATTTTTTGGTTTTGGTTGTTGCATTACGGGTGTGCAGAGGATCGCTGGATGCTTCATGTTCAGTAGATAGGTTACTGAATCTGTTGGTGGTGCTGACAGGTATTTCAGGTTGAAGTCTTGTAGGGCGCGCAGGTCGTTTCGGTAAATTCCATGCATTAAGATCGACTTCATCACTTTCAATTGGCCGCTTTGCGGCAAGAGATGGATTTGAAAAACTTCTTGTTATAAATCTGTCCATAGTGACATTAGAGCAGTCGATAAGTTTTTATCGATAGTAAGTGCTCCCATCACTAGTGGCAAAAATGACGTAGCAGAGGGAATAGCGTAGATAACGTGCGACGACAACAAGCGCGCGCGCCGTACTAAAAAAGACCGTCCGGCCAGTACTCGAACCCTGGCTCGGTAGGAGGCACGGCTCCCTGTCGTTTCGGGTGACGCAGGTGCTCTCGGGCCATGGTTGCTTCGGGAAGTATCTGGGTCGCATAAACAGGGAGCCGGACGCCCGGTGTCACCACTGCGTCGACTGCCGGGAGGACACGGCGCGGCATACGCTGGCAGAGTGTGCCGCTTGGGAGGAGCCACGCCGTGCCCTCATCTCAGGAGTAGGCAGTGACCTATCGCTGCCGACCGTAGTCGAGTCGATGGCCGGCAGCGAGGAGTCCTGGGACGCGGTGGTGTCCTTCTGCGAAACAGTCGTGTCGCAGAAGGAGGCTGCGGAAAGGGAGCGGGAGATCTCGTCCGCTCACCCGGCCCGCAGCAGGCGCACCGGGCGTCGGCGGAGTGCCGATAACGCCCTCTTCCATCCCCCATAAATGGGTCCAGGGACGGCGGACTTGGGGACGTCCGCCGCCCCCTATCACATTGGACCCGAGGTGGCGGCGCGTAGTGTTCCGCGCGCCCCTATCAGACGTCGCCGGGGGGGGGGGTGTCAGACACCTCACCCCCCCCCACAGACTTGAGGTAGCCCGCCACTAGCCGGGGATTGCGGAAGGAATAACAGATCCCAAGATCCCGGTGCAAGTGTGGGAGGGGAACACTGGGGTGGTTTTTAGTCAGTAACAGTCTGACAGACCCCTCCGCCCGCCCCAGGGCGGAGGACATCCATGAGGACTTTCCACCCCGTGAACAAAAAAAAAAGGTTAGAACTGTGACCACACAACGCACGAGCCGATCGAGTGAAGCGAGCGGAGCCGCGGCAGCGGCCGGCAAGTGCCAGAAACATATTTTTGATTGTAAAACCAAACCACGGGGACAACGGGAAGTATTTTTAAATATTTAATTGAAGTACCGCTGTCCCCGTAGGACGGGGACACGGCGTACGGGGACAACGGGAATACACGCGTCATTCATGCGCGGAGCAGACATATGCGGAACTCCGCAAAACTCGGGGTACGCGGGCCCCGCCTACTTGCGACTGCTACTGTTATTTCTGTTCCGTGATTCTACCCGTCATACCAACTTTTCTTATAAAACCTAAATCTGAAACGCGAAAACAATAACAACTTTCGAACTTTGCACAGACAAAAGTATTTTTTTTAATCATTCATAGTGAAAGTTATTCAGTACATGACGGATAGAATTGCTCTGGTGTGCACAAGCGATTTTTTTCCGCGGCGGTTTTTTTTGCGCACTTGATTTTCAACGCTCTGCTTAGCGCCGAGAGTTGAAAATCCAATAGCTTTTTCAACGCGCTGGGATGCACTGTTGGATTCTCAACGCTCGGCTCAACACAGAGAGTTGAAAATCTAGTGCGCCAAAAAATTGCGCCGCCATAGTCTCGCTTAGCCACTTAACTTTTACAGGTGACTATGTTGCCACCCTGTACAATAACCATAATTTTTTACCTTGTACGGGAACAACACCAACATTGAAGGCGTGTAATATTGGTAATGCATTTATTAAATCCAATTCCTGTTGGATTTCTGCGTTATCGTCCTTCATGAGTAGTAAACAGCACCTGGAACACGAAGCGTTATCTTTGAGAGTTCAGAATAATTGAATAGTTTGTTTCCGGTTCCTGGAAATTGCATATTTAATCTAGTTTTTAGGGTTCCGGGAAAGGGTAAAACGGGAACCCTATTACTAAGGCTCCGCCGTCTGTCTGTCTGTCCGTCTGTCACCAGGCTCGGTAGGTATCTCATGAACCGTGATAGTTAGACAGTTGAAATTTTCACAGATGATGTATTTCTGTGGCCGCTATAACAACAAATACAAAAAACAGAATAAAACAAATATTTAAGGGGGGCTCCCATACAAAAAACGTGATTTTTTGATGTGATAATGGTACGGAACCCTTCGTGCACGAGTCCGACTCACACTTGGCCAGTTTTTTTTAAATGCGTGCGTGTTACACTACTATTATACAAAACTGTTTTTTTTTTTTGCATAAAATAAAATTAAAATCTTAAAAACCACCAAATTTGTTTTTGTTTTTGCTATCCTATGGTAGCAGTCCCTCTCCTTTGCAAAGGTTTCCCACTTTTTCTTCAATTTCTCACGTTCTGCCGATACCTTTTGTCCTGTTCTTAAATCCATGACAATGCGTCCCGCTATCTTCTTCGTACTCTGCTGGGATCCCATCTTACTGTCTCAGGAAACTGGTGTGACATAGATAACTACAATTACGACTTACTTAGCCAACTCCAAGCCGGGATCGACGAGACTATTAGCCGAGTTGAAGTACTCCATGGCGGCTGCCATCACAAGCCCCACACTTTTACTGTAGCTGACTTGAGTGGCGCCGCGCCGCCCGTCGGCCGAGCACGCCAGCACGTCGCCGGCGAGCTTGATGCTGGCCGCGTCGCCTGACGTGAGGAGCGCTAGGGCGTATATCTGGAAACAGGGTTCAGTAATCAATAAATTAAGGCGACAATAACCGACTTTTAATGATTTTATACTGAAGACACGTCTAAACGAGTAGTGTTAATCATTTGAAAAAAATATATGTTAAATTATAGCATTTTCTCAATAATTTAATATGTGAATATTTTAGATTATGTTTATATTACATAGTGAAATTAATTTGTAAAGTTATGTCTAACGCGGATAAAAACTGAGAATGACTCAAAATCTACAAAGCGTATTTTTCTGAAACCTTCACCAATTTAAAGATAATTGAATTATTGATCTTTTAGTATACGCGTTTTATTAAAATACCATTTGTTTTGTGTATAATAAATTAATAAGCGTCAAATTGGGGACAGCGCTCCTTGATGGGCGAGTCCTATTACTGGCTGAACGTACGACGCGTTGCGTGAGCTCAGTACAGAACACGCAAGCTAACTACTCAAGGTCACTGGCATATATCTCCGTCTTAATTGGCGAAATTTCACAGAAGTGATGGGTATCGATATCTAATGAATAAAAAAATCAAGTTATTGCATATTTCACGTGATTTCTACTGATCGTGCATATTTGAGCACGTTTTCTTAGTTTTAACCGTATCTAACTATGCTCCGTGTGGTGTCGGACGTAAAGAATAGCATCATCCTATTTCTTCCCGTGAGTGTCGTGAAAGGCGACTAAGGGACTAACTAGCAGCGTTATCTATGCTTTTTAACACCATACTGCAATCACCAACCCGGCCAAGCGTGGCGATTATGGCAACAAACATTTGGTATTGTAACCACGTTTTTGCTTTTAATGTCACCCTTAAACCTACGGAATAGAAGTCAAAATCGGTCGATCGGACTGTAAAAAAAATATATAAATTACTAATCTTATTCCAAATGGAGTACTTATAGAAGAAAAAACCAAAACGTACATACTATCGACAAGACGGCGACAAACGATCATTTTCAAAATGTATTCAAATTTCACGTTGCATATTTCGAGCATTTTCAGTTGCATATAATCCAGTCTGTACGTATGAACATAAAAAATTTCAAGTAATTCGATCACATCTGCGAAGTTTCGCTAGTTAGTTCAATTTGGCCTTGTATATTTATACATACATACATAAACTCACGCCTTTTTCCCATGAGGGTAGGCGGAAACTATAGAATCATCAATATTTACCTCATAACATTTATCTTTTGAGATACATCCGAACAAAAGGGACTGCAGTTCGAGTAAATCTTTCAATAACTTGTCCCAATCCTGTGGCGTAGGTTTCTCATCCCTGAAACAATGTTACAAGAGCAATATTATATGCAACGGAAAAACACAATGTCTATAGTTACAACAAAGCCGACGTCGTAATGCAACTCTTTTTGCTAGCATCGCTATTTTATTAAAAGACTTGATTTTTTATTGTTTACAATTTCTCCTTCATGTCATTTGGCATCCGAACCTGAGGATGGTACTCAGAGGACAATAGGTTTCTCGCTGCAAGTGATTATATTACAAGCAACCTACTTACAGAAATAAAATCATTTATCATTTTACAAGCCGTTTCTTTTAATTGAAATATCAAAAAACCAAATATTACAGTGTTGTCTTCTGATACTAAACATTTCCAAGTGGAAGCCAACTGCAAAGACAAACTTCTAATAACGTCGACTCTTATCAAATTATTGAAGAACTACTCTCGTCGAAAATCTTGATAGCGTCACACCTAGTTAACTTATTGATGCGCATTGGGCCCCCACGGGTCGCTGAACGATAGATAATTTATTATTTGTCTCTTTAGTCAAGGCTTAAATTACAAACAAACTTACCCCAGAGCGAGTGTCCTAGACAGTTTAGTGAGTAAGTTAATGACACTCTGTTGGTGTTCCTTAAGTTCTTTCAGTTCCTTCGGCGGTACCTTGACGCCGCGCCACGCCAGCCGGCTGCTGGCCGACACCAGGCGTTCTACCTCCTTCACGCGACGAACCAACTCGCTGCTGCTAATGCTCCCGTCACTTAAGGAGACAAAGGAAAAACAATATGGTAACGAAAGTAAAGCCGCGGTCCCACGGCCCGTTAACTGACAGGCCACGCCAAGCGTTGCTACGCCTAGTACCGTGCTGAGTATTCTCACGGCGTGTGTCGACAGGCCTCATCGGATGCGACGGTTCCCACGGCCTGTAGGCCTGGCCTATCTGGCCTGTGAGAAAGCGGGCCGTGGGATCGCAGCATAACATAACCAGCAACTTTGTTTTTTTTTTAATACATACGTACGTAAAAATAAATATTAATAAAAAAATTGGACAATCGTAAGTATTCACCAGATGCCAATAACATATTACACCACGAATTATAATTAATGTTCCAGTACAGCGTATAATGCGGTAACCATTCGTTTTCTCTAGTTATGGCTAGTTTCGACTAGTTAGTATACCTACTCAGAAATATTACCACAAACCGTATCGTCGCCGTGCAGTGAAATTCTTGAACAAACAAAACAAACAAATGAATTGTTATTTATTTGTTGGGTTAAACACTTACATGCATAGTTAGAACAAACGTGCTCAGCTCTATGACGTTTCGAATGCCTTTCATTGATGACAGTGAGGACCTCGAGGAACGTCAGTGACGACCATTTTTCAGACAGATTTATCTTCCCCTGTGTAAAGACGTTTATTGCAATCACGAGGTTTTCACTGCACGGCCACGCAGATGCTTAATAGTTATATTGACAACACTGTTAAGTTTTCAGGAATCTGACTTAAATCTTATATAACGTCAAATAAGAAGATCAAACGTCCTTATTCTGATGGAGTAGTTACCTCTCTTTCAGCAATGTGTCGAGCAAGTCACACGCCTTATCAAGCTGCTCCGTTCCCGTGTGCGCGAACAGACAACGTTCTACTAACTCCAGATGCGTTCGAACGTCCAGCTCGAACTCGTTTTGCGATTGTAGCACCTTGATTTAAGAAAAATGCATTACATCAGATTTGCGCTATCAACGTACCACTGTATTTTTCTATAGTCAATTTCATAATAATTATTTCGACATTGTGCTTAAATAAAACCATGTTATATATAATTTATACCCACATGTGGTAGGAAACACTATGGTTTCTTTCGTAAATTAGAAGTGGCAGATCGATTTTTGCAACAGAAAACTGCACAATTTATAATTTTTTGGGAGGACTTACTTGCGACACAATACGATTCACAATGTCGGCTGTCAGCGAATGAACTAGTTTTATACTATAACGTGCATGGTATATGACCAATTGACTTTGGCAGAGGGGAACGCTCAGCTATGGCGGCTCCAGGTTAAATGCTCTAAGCTTGCGCCTGTTGTTACGTAGCCACAAGCCCCAATGGTATTCAAACAATGGATAGAAAAGTGTAAAAAGATGAATTATGAAGGAGTTCGCTAGCCACACGTAGGACAATATGGGTATACATACTAGCGACCAGCCCCTGCTTCGCACGGTTTTTATGACTAAATTACTTTATTATATGTAAGTTTCATATATATTAATTAGTGATGTACCGACTATTCGCCGACCAGTCGGAAAAGCCGACTAGTCGGCCTTATTTGTAGTCGGCGACTAATCGGCAAAAACCGCCGACTAATCGGCCCATTTTTTTCACGTATGCTTTAAAATTTAACTTTAAAACTTTCAATTTCAGTATGGTAGTTCCACTACTAATAAATCAACATACACTGTGTTAGCTACGTAATTCAACTTTGTTTTGAATTAAAACACAAAAAAAACGCTTGCACGTAAACAATGATAGAAAAAATGCAATGTAAGCAAAATCATATCCCGACAAGTCCGCCTGGGCGCTAAGCGCGCATCTACAAGCCGAAAGCAAAGTCACGAACATTGCCGATGTCACCCGAACTCAACCGAAAGCAATGATTGGCTTGACTGTCGATCAAAGGCATAGTCGGCCCATCTCTAATATTAATGTATTGTACACATAAACCTTCAGAAGTAAATTATCAAAATGATAGTGAAAACCACATCAAAATCCATTGCGCGGTTTAGGAGAATTAAGCGGTCACACAGACAGACACGAAAAACGACTTTAATATTGAATCATCATTATCGTGTCCTTATCCCAATTTATTTGTGGTCGGCGCCACATGTCCCTTTCTTCCACACTCCTCTATCAGTCGTCATCTCGGTAGTCACTCCCTTTGTAGCCATATCATCTTTCACACAGTCCATCCATCCTATCTTAGGTCTTCCCCTACTCTTATAACCCTCCATATTCATACTCAAAACTTTCCTCACGACATTTCCCTCATTCATCCGCATCACATGCCCATATCATGACAACCTATTTCCACATAACTTTTCAGTCACCGCGGGTGTCACTTTCAGACTCCCATTTATATACTCGTAATAATAATTTATTTTTTATTTAATTTATTTATATAATTTTAAAGCCTCTTTATTCCTTAACAAAACAAAATTACGTAGTATAAATAAAAATCAAATAATAAATAAAATAAAGTAGTTAGTTAGGGACCCCTCTTTGGGTAAAGGCCTCCTCCCTTTTTAGCCACTCCTTACTGTCCTGTGCTGCTGCGGGCCAGTCCTGGCCCGCTACTTTTTCGATCTCGTCGACCCATCTTTCTCGGGGCCGACCTTGTTTACGTTTTCCTTTTTTATTCTATCCACTCACGTAACACCACACATTCCTCTAAGCATTCTCATCTCAGCTGCACGCAATTGCCTTTCATTCATCCCTTTTCTGGCCCAACATTCGGATCTATACAAAACACCAGGTCTAACCATTGTTTTATAAATCTTCCCCAAGTTTAAGGAGAATGCGTGTGTCGCAGATTGTTCCCGTGACCAGTCTCCATTTCATCCATCCAGTGTTAATTCTGTGCTTAACAGTCCGATCTACTTCGCCATCGCTTTGCACGAGTGAACCGAGATATCAAAACTCGGAGCAGACTGGGAGGAGCGCACCATCAAGGCCCCAGAGCTGGAGAGACCGCCGAAATCGCAGAACATATATTTGGTTTTGGTTCTGCTGATTTGCAAGCCAACATTCTCCAGCTTCTATTACCACTTTTCCAATCTGCTCTGGATCTCAGGTCCATCTTCGCCGACAAGAACAATATCGGCGACTTTTTAATCCTAACTATAATTTTGTTTCTTTGTTTGTTACGCTTTTACACTAAAACCACTGAACGGATTTGAATGAAATTTGACAGATGTCGCGGGCAACAGCTATGTATAGAATATTATGGATATAGATAAACAAATGAACTTACAAGTAATATCATGGACAGGTCTTCAATACTGATACTCTCAAGGTACCCGATGAGGCCGTCGATGCAGGAGTCGTTACACTTCGACAAGTTCTCGCACCGCTTGAGGAACGGTATCACGAACTGCTTCAAGTCTGACACGAAGGTTACCGGTGTTGACTGCGGAAAAAACGGGGTTTTATTACTTACCATTGAATGTAATAAAATATCGAGAAAAAGATCTAGCGACGGTGGTGTTTTTACTAGGTATTATAACTTTAGATTTTTTTTTTTTTAATCTTCAATAAATATCGACATCCGTCTCGTCTGTGAAGATTCACCAGCTTTTTTAATTTGGCCTCGTGAGGTAAACACCAAACAGTACCATGCAATAATTCTTAAATAAGAAACACACTTGACGAAGGTGTAAAGATCGTTTTTTTTTTAACTCTCATTACTTTTGTTTTAATTACACAACTATAGTCCGCGCGCAAGTAATAGTCACCGCCTGAGGTATGTGAGCAGTGACACAGGGGAGGCCCTATTGTAGGGATGTAAAAAAATAATCGATTATGAATATAATCGATTAAAAATCGATATTTTTCTTATAAAAATCGATTTACATATTGCAAAATAATCGATTTATTTTTCTCTGCCGATTTTTTTCCCGCAACGGTCGCAACACCCAGCTTTTTACGGCGAAGCCGCAAAGTACCGCGAACTACTACTAGTCTAACTAGTAACAGTACTAACTAAGCTAAAATAAAAGTTCGTCAATGAATGACACTAACGCTATCTCACCATCTGTGCGTTTAAACGTTGAAGGAATCCAACCTGACGATAGATGACGTCAACGAACTGTATTACCGACTAGAAGAACTGTTTTACCGGCATGAAATTTATGACATGACATATGAAAACTCGTTTTTTGATTCGTGTAATACGTGCTATCAGTAAAAAGTATTCCTCTTATTGTAAGTTATCAACAATGTCAACAAACAAAAAGCCAAAGAGTAGTTGGCGTCAATATGTTGACAATAAATCTGGCAATGCCAATTGGAAATATTGCCCTAAAATTTAAAAACTTGTAGTAATACTACCAATCTAAAGCAGCACATAGAAAGAAAACATTCTGGTATCATCGGTAACAATTTCAACGCCCCCTGCATTGCATTGAAATTTTTCGTCTGTTATTAGGCGGTATGTTTCAGACTCATGTACTGAATTCATGGTTTCAGTTGGCGCGTCGATGTCCTTGCCACCCTGTATACATTTGATTAAATGATTAATAAAGCTGAACTGTGATGAAAGATATTTCAGGCGTTTAATTTAATATCTTAATAAAATAAGGGAAAAATCGATTTTATTGCTAGGGAAAAACAGTCGATTAATTAATAATCGATTTTTAGTGTATTATGTCACATCCCTACCCTATTGACAAGATTGGCAGAGTGAGTTAGCTTCGCCATTGTTTGCCTCCCTCCCCCGCCTCACCGCTCACATACCTCAGGCGGTAACTAGCACTTGCGCGCGGACTATAAATAAAAATCCCCGACCATTGCATTTACCCCCGATTTCGAATAATAACAAGAAACAGAAAACTTACCTTACTCATAAGAATAGTGCAGACCTCCAAAATAGACATCTTCTGAACCTGTTCCAAAGTCACACCTTCTATATTCAAATCGTAAGTCAGTACATCTAATGTCAGTAGATGGAACATGATCACATCTAGTCCTTCAACTCCGCCCCCTATGGTTGCGAGGGTTATAAGTGTGAGTGCGTGCGAGACAAGGCCACTGCGATCTTCTATCTCCCTCGCTCTCTTGTCGTACCACTTCACGATGTCGTCGGTAGCGGAAGGTATGGTGCCAGCTGTTTCGAGCTCAGGGGTCGAGTCTTCTGACCAGTTTGAGCTCCAAATTGACCTGGTATGATGAAATGGTTTTTGTAGATAGGAGTCTACAATACATGATCCTCCGTTATACCGAAAATACTGCAGCATTAATTATGAAATAAATATGTACCTATGGTATAGTTGAGGATTATAATTTTAAATAATACGTTTGAAGAAAAAATTGTTCAAAATGATGAGTACAATGACCCCTTTTCGGGTTTAGTACTCGTATAAACAAAAACTAATGTGGTATATAAAGCGACACTATGTTTTTTTTTCTAATTAAACACCATTATTTTAACCGTAAAAATAAATTACCTAAACTATCAGCGCATTGGAGCGCTTGCTTGTGTGACCGCAAGCAGTAGTGTGCGCGCGAGATAAAGAGTGAGGTGGCGCTGAGGTACTACGGACTCTTTAAGGTTTTTGAATGCGTAAAGAGTCTATGTAAAGTCCGGTCGCGAAGCAGAAAGAATTTCGTACAATGACCCCTTATTACTATCGTGAAAATAACTGCGGTGTTCCCCAAGGGACCATACTAGGGCCGCCTTTATTCTTGCTATATGTTAATAACTTGCCTAGTGTAACTTCCCACAATTGCATACTATACGCTGACGATATGACCCTCAGTATTATAAACGAAAATGACGACCAAAACGAAATAAACATGACATTAAATAAAATTATTACATGGCTTGAACACAATAATCTTCATATTAATATTAACAAAAGAAAAATGATACAATTCCAGACATGTAACAGTACGTGTCAACGGCTTAAAATACAATATGGAAATGAGACGATACGCATAGGTCGATTACGCAAAATTCTTGGGGATAATAATTGATAAAAACTGTAACTGGAAATCTCATATTGATGATCTATGTAAGAAGAATAAGAAGATAGATAGATTTGTATTCGTTATATATAGACTAACACGTGTGGCTAGTGTAAATGCGGCACTATGTGCATACCATGGTTATGTGTCATCAATTTTGCGCTATGGTATTATAATATGGGGTAATTCGGTTGACCTTAAACGAGTGTTTCGAGCTCAGAAAAAATGCGTACGCTCAATATGTGGAGCGCACCCACTAGACAGTTGTGTGCCACTATTTAAAAATCTTAAAATACTGCCTCTTCCCGCACTATACCATTTTGAAATTTGTATCTTTGTACACCTCAACAGACATGAATTTGACTTGTTTAATGATGTCGTTTCCAGACCCAGCCGCAAAGTACATATGCTTAATGTTCGAGGCGTAGAATTAAATTATTTTCTAATAATGTATACTGCATGTCCATTACTGTTTATAACAAATTACCTGATGGCTTCAAAACTCTCAGCCTCAGAACATAATGTAAATTATTTAACTTTCTATTAAGCAAATGTTACTACTCGACTGAAGATTTTATGAATGAAAAATGTACCTAAATATTTGACATGATTGCCTCTACATCATCATTTTTTTCTACTTGACCTTATTGCACTTTGACTTATATAATTAATCTGTTTTACAACTATTGTTCAATTTATTTAAATTATTTGTAATTCTAATGTTTCATAATTTAATTCTAATGTTATAATGACCCATAATTTTACAAACAATATTTGTACGCCGGATTGTACGAAATTCTTACTGCTTCGTGACCGGACTTTAGCTTTAATAAGGATATTTTTTAAGTCTCTTATATTTTTCAGTTCTCAATCTACCCTAAATATATCTAAAGTAGTTCAGAATAAAAGACTAATGCCACATATTGAAAATGCTTCTACATAACTCATGCTTTTCTTGTCTAAGATCTTCCTTTTAAGGCGACGATAACTGACTTTTAATGATTTTATACTGAAGATCACGTATAAACGAGTAGTGTTAATAATTTGAAAAAAATATATGTTAAATCAGATTATGTTTATACTCGTACTCGTATTACATAGTGAAATTAATTTCTAAAGTTATGTCTAACGCGGATAAAAAACTGAGAATGGCGCAAAATATACCAAGCGTATTTTTCTGAAAGTTTCACCAATTTGAAGATAATTTAATTATTGATGTTTTAGTATACGCGTTTTATTAAAATACCTTTTGTTTTGTGTATAATAAATCAATAATGCGTCAAATTGGGGACAGCGCTCCTTGATCGGCGAGTCTTATTACTGGCTGAACGTTAGACGCGTTGCATGACCTCAGTACAGAACACGCAAGCTAACCACTCAAGGTCACTGGCATATATCTGCGTCTTACTAGTTAAGTAGTTAGGCAAACCCCAAGTCATCATCTATCTAGCCTTTATCCCAACCATGTCAGGGTTGGCTTCAAGTCTAACCGGATGCAGCTAAATACCAGTATTTTAAATGGAGCGACTGCCTATCTGTCATCCACAACCCAGTTACTGAGTAATACTCGTACGACATCCCTTGGTAAGAATGGTTGTTAGACTTTCGGGCTTTTTCGGCAAACTTGAGCTCCTTAAGTTCTGAGTAGAGCTGCACGATTACTGACAAATGCGTGCATTGACTGGTCAGGTCCACTCAACCTGTGCGGTTCTTTCCTCAAAAGACCATTTCAGACACCAATCTACATGGTCTTCACATGATCTGACCAAGATTATGTCTGGACTTTAAAAGAGACTGTGACCTCTGAGTTTGTTTCGGCCTTTCTTCTCAGAGTAGTCAGATAGGAAACGCCGACCTCATCTAGTTTTTAAAAATATGACTGACGTGTAAAAGTGTTTGTACAAACCTACTTACAGAAATAAAATCATTTATCATTTAACTCCAAATAAATTCGCGAATAAAATTATTATGATTAACAGCTACGGTTCTACATACCTGAACACATCCTTCCTGCACCAGTCATCCTCGGGTATGCACGGCGGAACTTTGACAGGGGACCGCTTATCAAACCACTCGAATTTATGCCTGGTCGGCAGCAAATGCTGATACTCCAACGGGTTGATAGTCTCTGGTAACTTCTCAAGCACGGCCAGTTGCATGATAATGGTCTTGATGTGCGGCCAGAGACAAGTGAGGGCCTCTATGCGACCTTCTTTGGCGATCTCTATGGCACTGTGCACTATGCTGTTGCTTCGGAGGCGGTCGTACTCGTCTTTTATGTAGGTGGATTTCTCGCATTTGAGGATCGACTGGAAAAGTATTTTAACTTAAATGACGGAAATATACAGGGTCAAATTAAATTAGTTAGCGAAACTCCGCAGATGTTATGGGTATCGATACCTAAACAAGATAAAAAAAATAAGTAACGGTTTTTTTGTGGGGTCATCAACCGCCGGTAGTGAAGTCACATAAAATATTAGTTTAAAAATCCGTTATTTTTGTGAAAACTTCACAGACGTGATGGGTATCGATATCTGAACACGATAAAACAGATTTTATTAACAACACTACCAGCGAGCGGTCGCGGATCCCTAAAAAATAAATCATTACTTACCTAAATCTTTTTTATTTTGTCGTGTTTAGGTACCCATCACGTCTGCGGAGTTTCGCCAGCTAATTTAAATTTACCTTGTATATTGTTTTTTTTTTTAATAACAAATCTTTTTTCGTTTTGCGAATAAAGTTTGGCAATAACATAGAAATAACTTTACCAATAAAAAAAACCGTATTTGAGAAGAGGCCGTTATCTTGCAATGGGAAATTGAGTATTTTTGTCAATATTTCAGGCCAAGCTAAATAAACATTCCATTCACTGTCACACAACTGTCAAACTACAAGTGCAAGATATTTTGGACCATATCTGAGCCAATTAAAGCACGCGCTAAGTAACGGATATCAATCTCGGCTATATGCATAGTTTCGGATTTGACCATTCGCGAAGACATGGAAAGTTCTCCCTGTATATGCACATTACCTCATAAAGTCTGAGCCTCTCCTTGTAGAACAGCATGACGTGCCGACACCGCAGCAGTTCGCTGGTGTACGCGTTCAGGTGCTCCAACATTATGTCGTCCGCGTCAACCAGAGGGTCGATCTGTTCCTTGTTTATTTCTAAACAACAAATAGGCAGCAATTACAGAAAGGAATTTTGCTATGAAAATATATGGAGATTTTAGCAAACTTAGTTAAAAGCAGGGACCGCACAACCCCGGATAAGAGTTAAGCCGTATAAAAGGTTACCTTTACCGTGAAGTATCTCTTGGAATGGGTTTTTGCTTGAAACCCAGTAAAAACCCTTATCGTATGGGTTTTTGATTAACCGCTTAATAAAACCCTATCAAAAACCCTTTCAAATGGGTTCAGCGAAAAAAAAAAAATTGTATTTTTTCCATAAATTAATGTTGTTTTTTTTTTTACTTATATTCATGTTGTCATGGTGCTTGCACAGCGGGTGACACAAAGGGGGGTCAAATTTCCGTTCTTTTTTGTCTAGGACACACTGTTTTCGAGATATTTGAATTTGTTTTTTTTTTATTAGTTAAAAAAAATAAACATCTATGATCATTATTGCATGTACTGAAGAGTTCATTTTAGCTTGGCTACTTAGTAGCCACACCGTATGAGCTTTTGGTTAACTACTTAGAAAAACCCAATCAAAACCCGGGTTACCAAAGAATGGGTTATAAATTAACCCGTTCAAAAAGGTTACCCTTATCGTATGGGTTTTTGATTAACCGCATAGAAAAACCCTATCGAAAACACTTTCAATGGGTAACCAAAATGGTCCCTGGTTAAAAGATGATATTGAACGGTCGACTTCATTTGTGACCAGTTTACATGCGTCTTTCGAGCTCGTATAGAAAATTTCGCGCACGAAGGGTTCCGTACCGTAACTATAAAAACGGCAAAAAAATCATATCTGTTGTATGAGAGCCCCCTTAAATATTTATTTTGTTCTGTTTTTTAGTATTTGTTGTTATAGCGGCAACAGAAATACAACTGTCTAACTATCACGGTTCATGAGATACAGCCTGGTGACAGACGGACAGACAGACGGACAGCGGAGTCTTAGTAATAAGAACCCGTTTTACCCATTGGGTACGGAACCCTAAAAATTAAAACAAGCTCACTTTCAAGTCGTCTGATGCAGTTCGTTTTAATGCCACCAACTGCATCAGACTGCTCGAAAAGTGAGCTTGTTTTTTTTAATAAACTTTCTTTGCAGTCGTGAACATTTCTTTTTTTTTCACCCCTGTAGCGTGTTATATTTTTTAAATCGTCGCCATAATTTTTGATACCCTACATGGTAAAGGTTCAATATTTTTACAAAGATTTTCATATTGACGTCTAAAATAGGAGCCTTTTGGCCTCGTACAGAACTTTCTGTTTTTATTTTTATTATGTTTCTAAGAGTGTGTTTTAGTTTAATTTGTGATCCCCCCCTGTGCGAGTTCCAATAAAAACTTTTTCTTTATTTCATTCTTGGAAAACCGCGATTTTAATTTTATACAAACAAATCATCACGAAACTCAGACGAGTCGATAGACACCTCATGTATCCAAATCCATCAAGCCGTTAAGATGCTTTGAGGGTATAACCCAGCTGACGCCAACCGTCCTTTTTAATAAGAACTAAACTACTTTTTCCTTATTAATAAGAACTAAAGTTCTTAATACTTTATTACAATCTGGCCTAATAAGCAATTTAACTCTTAACTTATTATTTTACGTAATAGATTACGTTATAACTAAGAATAGTGTAAATTTGCACTTTTACACAATTCCGTAGCACTTTCTTAAGAGTCTGATAATTAATAAAAACACTTTGTTCATGTTTGTATGAAGCATTGTTACTATTATTGATTCATTATTTATACGCTACGCTAACTCGAATGGTTTAGTTCTCTTTAGCCTACGCACTATGTCCGTGTTGTCATAATGTATGCTAAACGATTCTGTTTGTATAACTCACCATCCATGATAGTTTCGTCGGTGAGCTCCAGACCAAACTGCAGCAGCTCTCGGGCGGCGGGCAGAGTCTCCGGCAGTCTGTCCACGCACTGGTGGACCGCCCATATCTTCTTCGATACTTTGCTCTACAATCATAAGTTTCGAATAATCGAAAATTAATCGATACCGGTAATTTAATGCTGCTAATTTACTTAGTATATTTGTACTCGACACTTTCGATGCGATTCCCGAATATTGATACTGTTAATGTTGCTGTCACAATGAGACAATGAAACTGAACGCGTTCAGCACTTCTATACCGCGTTAAAAAGCTGTCAGTGTCAAAATTCCAAAGAAAATAATGACACTAACTGCACTTAAGGGGCATGCGTAGTTCATACAAACGTAATACCAAAATAATTTGTAAATCAAAGATATTCTTAAGGTAGTGTGTATTTATTTCGATTGGATTACAGAATATCTATGTTCCAAAATATATATTTTAAAAGGACAATGATATAAAGACGAGATACGAGGAATTTAAAATTTCTATAGAAAACTTATTGTTCTCACAACTTTTGTTCAAATCAGTGTCCATTCAAAATATATATTTGGGAACAAAATAGATATTCTGTATTCCAATCGGAATAAAGACACACTACCTTAAGAATATGTTTGATTTACAAATTATTATGGTATTACGTTTGTATGAACTACGCATCCATCGTCGGCCTCTTAAACTTAGTATAATGCGCTGATCGCGTTCAGTTTCATTGGTGAAATTTGCTCTAAGTATTGATACTTTTGTGACTATGAGATTATCAGTTGACTACTACTGTAACAACTTACCAAGTACTTCTGTATGGCGTCGGTGGAGACGGGGTTCTTACGCCACTGCTGCTGGTACACCAGGTCGCTGTCCAGATCGAACGTGTCGGCTAGAGCTAGCGCCTCGCTGTAGTTGCCGCTCTCGATCTACGTAAACCAGAATACAAGTTAGTTAATTCAGTTTCGAACATAAATACACTGTAGAGGAAGAGATTCCCGTATTTTAAGAACATTCAGATTCTTATTTAATTCTCAATGTATCATAAAAAACAAAACAGCTAAGCGCGAGTCGTACTCGCGCACGAAGGGTTCCGTACCATTATCTATAAAATTGGCAAAAAAATCACGTTTGTTGTATACGAGCTCCCTTAAATATTTATTCTATTCTGTTTTTTAGTATTTGTTATTATAGCAGCAAAAGAAATACATCATCTGTGAAAATTTCAACTGTCTAACTATCACGGTTTATGAGATACAGCCTGGTGACAGACGAACAGACAGACAGACGGCGGAGCCTTAGTAATAGGGTTCCCGTTTTACCCTTTGGGTACGGAACCCTAAAAATACCTCTAACTTCGCTACATTTTTGTCAAGATTTCGACATTCATCGTCGCTGAGACCTTAGAGGCTTTATTCCTCAGATGAAAAGCATGTTCGGCCGTAAGACGGGTGATATTGGTGCTTCTAATGTCGGGTAACTGTTACCCCCTTATTACAAAACAAGGTTTATTTTCAGACCCAGGTTTTAAACATGGAGCCATTATTTAATTTCGAACTTTATTCCGACCATGGTAAAGTTCCTAAACACAAAACTGACAACTTAGTACCGAATTAAATTTTCAGTTTTGTATAAAGAACGGTATTTCAATCACTGTTACGTTCTTATTACAAAAACTAGCTCCATGGTTTAAGCCATGTCAAAATATAAATCATGTTTTGTAATAAGGCGGTATGACTCCACAGGGCCAGTTGCTCCATTTACAATTTTTGGTTCGACTACTATATTTCGGTTATTATATTAAATATTCTTGAAAATTAAGTGTGACAATATCAGCAGCGTTTGAATATGTGGTGTGAGACATGTGTCAACATACGTGTGACAAGTGTCATGTTATCTCACCTTCCTAGAGAACAGCTCGGTGGGCGTGGTACTCTTAAGGCCAAGCAGTCGGTAGACTCTTGACACTACAGTGATGCGGCGCGGCTTCGGCTGGAACGTCTCGATGTCCGTGATAGCGTACAACACTGTTTTTATCAGCTCTTTGGCTAGTTCTAACATCGTATCGTCTGTGTCGGATTCTACTCTTACTACCTCCATCTGGAAGCAAACAATACTCTTGGAATACTCTGAAAAAACAGGGTGTTTTTTTTACATAATAATATAATACTTCAAGTCACGTTCGATTTTCGAAATCGAGTTCATAGTTTCATAAGACACAATTTTTGCTTTATTTATAACAGATTCGGTTTTTCCCTTGAAGTCATCCTGTATTTAATACTCACGCTCTCATCGCTGCGAGACTTCTTAGCAGGCAGCACATTGCTCTCACATTCCAACACCATGAAAGTTCCACCATGAGCGCATGTTATCTGTGAACAAAATTAATACATCGATATATTTTTGCATCACAATGTCAAATTACTCGTAAAATCTAGGTATACCTGTGGCGACCCTTGGAAGAACTCTGGTTTCGTCCCAAGAATATTAGCCATGGTTTCAATATCGCAAATGGTGACAGCGCCGCTGAATCTTGAGACTATGATTTCCTACAAATAACAAACCATATTAAAACACTGTCTAAATAAGGGAAACAAACCATAAACTCATCAAAATAGACCTCATTTTCACCAACCTCTTTACTCCACCAATTAATATCAGCCGGATAGAACACAGTCAAGTCCTTCTTCCCTGGTTTCTCATCTCCCGCGAGGGGGTTCCTCAGGTCATGGTGTGGCTGGGTGTTCAGCGGCCATCGGTAAACCAGCTTGAGGAGTGGAAGGCGCCAGACTGATACGTCGCCGTTGCAGTGAAGGCAGACGAGTTTACTGTCATCGGGAGAGAGCTCCATTTGGACTATGAAGGCCTGGTCGATAGAATAAGTTAAAGATGAATAGGTAAATCAGCTATCATGGAGTGTGTAAGGGATGATATGAAAGATAAAACCGGCCAAGTGCGTTTCGGACCACGTACAATGAAGGGTTCCATACGGTAGTTCACACAACAAAATTAACATTGTAGTTGAAAAACGTGTTCTCCCATACATTACAACTGCAAATGTAAGTTTGTACGCACAATATTGAGAGATCTACCATGTTATTTCAAGACCATAGACTTATTAAGTTATTACGTATAGTGTAATCTATAAGTATAGAACTATTTTATGTATTTATTTAAATAAAATAGGGTCAGTAGTTTCCGAGATAAAGGGTCAATTTTCATCTATTTTCTTAAATAACTTTAAAACTATTTATTTTGAAATGATTAATAAAACTACATTGGAGACCCTCAAAACGGTGCAGCTTATAAAACTTTTTTCTTTTTTTTTTTCTAATATTAGTGTCAAAAGTGACCCTTCATTCAAATTTCATTTATTTACGTTACACGTCCGAGTTTGGGTTACAGAAATGTATATGTATACCAAACTGCCAGTAGATTCGGAGTAAATCGGCTGTGACAGACGGACAGACAGACAAGAGTGATCCTATAAGGCTTTTGAGGTACGGAACCCCAACAAAGGAGTGAATGATATAGTGACGGCTAACAGGGGAGAATGGAAGAAAACAATGTGTTTTGCTCTGACCAAGTAACTTGGGACAACACAAGGGCAGGAAGATTACTAAGGCCCGTATTACAGAACGACACTCAATTCTCCAACATTACTTAAAACCCAGGGACCATTTTGGTTACCCATTGAAAGGGTTTTCGATAGGGTTTTTCTAAGCGGTTAAACAAAAACCCATACGATATGGGTTATTATATACAACGTGTTTTTTTTGATATCCCATAACTCTAGGGTATGATTGAGGCCATATCAAAGAAACAACTGGCATATCAGTTATGTTCCAATCCTTCGACATTTTTTTTTTCATATTTCATACAAAATAATAATAAATAAAAGTTTTTAAACAAATTTCAAACGAACTAGACTGTGTTGAATTCCAACGCGATCTTGATCGTTTCTCAGACTACTGCTCTAATAATAAACTGTACCTTAGCTTGCCTAAGTGTCAAAGTATAACGTTCACAAAAAAAAAAGAACATACATTTCAATTATCGACTTGCTAATAGTGTTATTAACAAAGTTAGCAATCTTCGTGATCTTGGTGTGCAGCTGGACTCGAAACTTCATCTTGATATTCACGTTGAAAACATTGTCAATAAGGCATATCAGATGTTTGGCTTTGTAATGAGAACATCTAGAGATTTCCATCGTCCCTCCACCTTCTTGCACCTTTATAAGTCCATAATTAGACCGCAATTAGAATACGCAGTACCGATCTGGAATCCTTACTATGCTAAATACATTGAAATTATAGAGTTAGTCCAACGCAAGTACCTTCGCGCAATGCAATTTAGATGTTTTCGAAAGAAAACATCATACCAATCGCTTCTTAAAGAATACGACCTGCTTACATTACAGTCAAGACGCGTCCTCCTTGAGACAATGACGTTATTCAGTGTATGCCGAAACAAGTTTGATTGCCCTGACTTGGTGACTGGTTTGTGTTACCTGGTTCCTCGAACAGTACATGGACGAGAGGTACGCTCTAGGCGACTGTTCGCTACCAGCTTTTGTAGAACCAATGCTGGTGTGCGCTCACCGCTATACCGCTTAGTCGACACATACAAATACGCGTTTTGGTGCAATAGACATATTATTCCTAAGTAGATACAAATTTAAAAGTGATATAATTACAATTCTAAAGGATCGGCAGTTGGCTCCATAGGTTTTACACAATGTTAGGTATCATTATTAATAGGCTAGTAGTAGTAGACATGTATGATACATAACGCATGAATCTTTTTGAATTTATTTGTTTGGATTTAGTTTTTTGTTTTCCTTTTTTGTTTGTTACATCTTTTATAGAATATAGTTTAACCTTTTTTATTTTTTTCTCTTTTAACTTGTTTTTTATTAAGTTAGCCCTGCTACAGTTAACGCTTGCTAACGGCTTGTTTTTATTATCTAATGTGGTAATCTGTGGAAAATGTTGTGGGTAGTATATTTTATTAGTTAAGGTTAATTTTAAGACAACACTGTTTATGCTTAATATACTACTGTTTGTTTTCCCAAATGTAATAAATAAATAAATAAAATAATTCGGCAAAGTCACGATTATTAATGTAAAACACCCTTACGTGAAATATTACATGTCAACAAGGTAGCTTTCCCTTCACTAGCTGCCGCCGGGAAGCCCCGATACCAACATACCTACATATTTTATTCTACTATTTATTTTACTACACTACTGCGAAGTTAGTTAGTAGAATTTCTAAAAAAAACGAACTAACATATAAATCTAGCCAGAGAACGGTAAATTATGGAGTACCACAAGGCAGTGTACTCGGGCCGCCCCTATTTATTGTTTATATTAACGACTTTCCGACAGTATCATCATATCCTATGACAATGTTTGCAGATGACAGCACTTTACTTTTTAATAGTGACTAGGTAAGCACATTAGAGGCTGAGATTAATTCTACCTTACTATCAGTTGTGAATTGGCTGCAAAATAATAATTTGGTTATAAATCTTGATAAAACAGTATTAATGAAATTTCAACAAAGAGTAAATTACAATCTGGACTTAAATATTAAATACAAGGATAAAATTATTAATGAAACAAATGTGACTAAATTTCTTGGACTAGACATAGAAAACACTTTAAAATGGAATTCACATATTGACAAAGTATGCAGTAAGCTAAACCAACATCCCTATGCTTTGCACATGTTAAGTAAAACGGCCAATCGAGCAACACTCTTAACGGCGTACCATGGTCTAGTAGCCTCAACGTTGAGATATGGAATTATATTTTGGGGCAATGCTACGGGTAAAGATATTGTATTTAAGTGCCAAAAACGGTGCATAAGAGCTTTATATAATTTGAAAACAACAGTCAGCTGCAAACCGTTTTTTAAAAATACGAAAATATTAACTATGCCGTCGTTGTACATTTATGAAACGTCTATGTTCGTCAAAAAGAATATACATAAATTTGCTCGAGTAACTAGTCAGCGCCGTTGTGATCGGTTACAAACAGTCGGATCTAGTACTGCACTATACAGAAACAGTATTTTTGTAATGGCTCCAAAGGTCTATAATAAATTACCAAAATGTATAAGGAGTGAAGATAATGTCCGCAAATTCAAAAGTAAATTGTATTTATTTCTAATAGATAAGACGTATTACTCTATAGAAGAATTTTTTAATGATAAAATATGACATTACCAGCCAACATAATTTACTATTGACATGCATGAAAAATAAATTATAATTTTAATAATACATTTAATTTACTTACATTATTAACATTAATGATGAAATATGACATTACTAGCCTTTTATTATAATTTACCACTGACATGCATGTAAAAATAAGTTATAATTATTTATTTGACATTATTTACTCGAACTTGACTTTGTATTATATAGATTCAGTTATAATTTTATATTGCTAAAAAACGAATATATTTGTACACCAATTTAATTGGTAGGACATAGAGCTCGACTTAAATGTATAAATAAGACCTTTATTGTAATACCTATGTTCACAAATAAAGATTGATTGATTGAAGTTTGGCAACCTCGCAAAAGTAAAGATTCGTCATACTGGTGACAATTTTTGACCTAATTTAATTATGATTGATGATATCTCCGAAACGATGCATTTTTGGACCACCTATTCTAGGAGTTTTAGTATTATTTTTACCTACAGAATATAACCCTAGAGTTATGGGATATCAAAAAAAAACAGGTTGTATATAATATAACCCTAACCCAGGGTGGGTTCTAAAATGGGAACCAAAATGTTCCCTGGGTAGAATAGAGATACAATTGGTCATGCTACGCGTGCTGGGCGGATATCGAAATAACATAATATTATGATTTTTACATGTTACTGAGTTTCAAGTAGGTATAGAAGCCATTGAATGGGTTATCATGTAACCTTTTCACTGGATTTCAAGTATAAAACCCATTAAATGGATTATCATGTAACCCTTTCAATGGGTTTCTAGTATAAAACCCTTTCAATGGGTTACATCATGGTACAGGTAACCCATTGAATGGGTTACCCCTTCGAAAGGCTTAACTCTTAACCGGGGTTGTACGGCTCCTGCTTAAAACTAGATTCAAGCCATTTGATTGGTTGAAACTAGTTTTAGTGATGCTTGAGTATTGAGTGACGTTCTGTAATACGGGACTTAGACTGCTCTGAGATGGGGAAGTATGGTGAAAACTTAGAGCAAGAAGAGAATAGAGGTTCGGGTAACGTGGCTAGATGAGACAGCATATTATATCCAAATCCATAAATGTATACAGGGTGTAATCCCTTACATCCCTTTTTTTCAGCCCTCCGCAGACTGATGTGGTGAATTCAGTATATCGTACTAAGATGACCGGTACATGAAATTATTTCAGGAACGTTATGGGAATCCAGTGAACGTGATTTGTAGCGGCGGGGTGGACGGCCGCGCTCGCTGATTTCAGGCGTCGTTTGTTGGAGAATTTCAAAATCCATTGCTGTTTTATTTTATTTTAGCTGTGTTATTTACATTAATGGAGTACTGCGTACAGAGAATGTAATTTACATTGAAATAAAGGAATAGTAACTGAAATTTCGATAAAAAAAAATACAATTTTCCTGAGAACATTTTCCGTGGTATATGATTCAAAACAAGGAGCTGAATGCACACTGTTAATTTGCGGAGGGCTGTCCCTTACACCCTATAGAGGACCAATGATACCATAAACCTAGCCTTTTACCCTGGGTTTTAAAACAAAAACAAATCAGCAAATTGATGATTATATGATGTAGAAAAGTGTCAATATAAACTTCACACAAACGCCATGAAAGTCGAAGCTACATTATGTCGCTGACCTTGAAAAAACTGACGCACTGAGAGACGGAAATAGTATAGCTTCGTCCTTTTCATTTACGTATAATAACTTAATACTACTTAATACTACTTATATCCCTTTTTTGTGGGCATGAAATGAGCTACCCGCCGTCTATACATTTTTTTGTCTAAGGGTGAAAAGAACAAATAATGTTTTTCAAACGTGCCTTGAACAAAACATCATTTAAGAACTTGAGGTACGGCGGAAACGTCAGAAATAAAAAGGTAATAGAACCTGGAATTGTTTCTTACTGTAACGAATTACTTGTTTAAAGTATTTTTTTCTTTTTTTACTATTTATTTAAACTTCTCGCACACAATAAGGTACAAAGGCGGATTTAATGCCTTAGGCATTCTCTACCAGTCAACCGTGGTGGTAAAAAAGGGTGGTGAAGAGATAAGATGGCGGGTGTTCTGATTGAGAGAAAATAATAATATTATAAAATATTAAATTATAACATATTTAATTAATTATAAATAAAATAGGTGCACAAGTACATAAATAGATTATATACTTATAATACACCTACATACATATTTACTATAATATATCCCTAAATTTTATATATATACAGTATGTAACAAAAACCCTGTTGTTCCTTTTAGGGACGGATACATTTACCTACAAGCACAACATTGGTGGAATTATAATTTAAAAAAATTAAGTATTGGCTAGTTGAGAAGTCAACATCAGTTAAACATTACAAATATTAATAATTAAATATTTATTTTAAGTATTTTTGTTGAACAGTTTTTATAAATGACTTGCTTTATTACGTATGTATACCGATTCTTAAAACGTAGGTAGAAGGAACAACAGGGTTTTTGCTACATATTGTAATATATGTATATATACATACAAATTCAAGGAAAAGGTGTAATTGAGATGACTCTACGCTACATGTCTGTGTGTGTTGTGTGTGTGTGTGTTTACTATCAGTAAACTCACCGCATTGTTGGAGTATCCGAAGGGCACGTACAGCTTGAACCGCTCGGCGGCATGCGCCTCCGCGTCGTCCGATACTACTGACAGCTTGTAGTACGGCTCCTCGTTCAGAATGCGCCAGGCTGTGATGCCGGCACTCAGAGATGAGGTCGGCTCCTGGTTGATGAAACGTATTTTAAATGTTTGCCGCCTTCTTTTTCAAAGGCAATCTTGATGGGACAACTGTTTCCTTCTAACGGCTTGATGTGGGGCTATTAACATGCAAAGAAGAAGGCTGACTGAATTTAACAAAAAATATCTATTCCCTCCGATTGCATGAGATTGTACGTCTACGACGGATAGTACGGTATTGGAGACAGAAATAGGTCATCTTGTTTACATCTATTTTAATGCTCACTTTTTACGCAGTCAGGTGTTTGATTTTTTTTTTATATACTTTCTTTTATTTTTCACTTTTTAGTTATTATTAAATTATTTATTTATTCTTAATTAATTAGGTTACTTTTCTCTCACTGTATTAAGTAACGCATTAGTTATCGGTCGTTAAAATTATCTTTCAAAGCTATATCATTCTGGGTTTGTCACTCGATTTTAAGAAATATATTGAGTAATATTATAATAATTATTTTATTATAATAATATGATTATATAAGAACTTTATTATAAGATTTGAAGAGTGAGAATAACCAACCAACCAACCTAACCAACTTTAAATCGTTATAGATCTTAAATGGTCATTCAAAACGAATAATGATTCGAGAAACCTATGATTTTCAAATACCTATTCAATGATACCCCACTTGACATAGTTCGTAGACTTTTTATTTCACAATATCGTGTCTGGTTGTCGCCCTAATGAATTTTGATTACTGCCAATACTATCATGCCTTTAGTGACACTCACAAGATAAAGACAAATCGATTGACGTAAGAATCATCAAAAATCGGCCCACACGTTTGGTCTCTAGAGCGCCACAAAGGAACAAACATAGTATACATATACACCATTATTTTTACCCGACTGCGGCGAAGTCAAAATAGGAGGGTTATGTGTTTGACATGTATGTATGTATGTCTGAAATGAAATGAAATTGTTTATTCTGTAAATAGGATGTCGGAATCATTTTTACACGTCATATTATAAATAAAGAAAAAGAAGCTAGATGGAGTCGACATTTCCTATCTGACTACTCCCCTGAGAAGAAATGGCGAAACAAACTCAGGGGTCAAAGTCTCTTATAATGTCCAGACATAATCTTGGTCAGCTCATGTGTGGACCATGTAGGTCCGTGTCTGAAATAGTCTTTTGAGGAAATAACCACACAAATTTGAGTGAACCTGTCCAATGAGTGCATGCATTTGTCAGTAATCGTGCAGCTCAACTCAAGGCTTAAGGAGCTCAACGACTCGACGAACAAAGAAAGGACGTTTGGATAGGCCGCTTACAGTGCTCAAAATGTCAGACTCTAATTTGACTGGACAAAGAAGCAGGTTCAAATTATAGTCTAAGTATGTAAGGATCGTAGCAGGTGGCGTTCAGTAGTTTCTGCCTACCCCCATGAAAGAAAAGCGTGAGTTTATGTATGCAAGTCCAAATAAAACAAATAAATCTCCTCGTGACTTACTTTAGCAGATCCTCGGGGCACTCCCGCGACGTACATGGTGCCATGTGGCTCGCAGTACTTGAGTGCGGCTACTCCGCCCGCGAACCGGAACGAGTGGTGCAACTTGCAGCCGTCTGTCTGCGATACTAAGTACCCGCGAAGCTTGCCGTCGTATGTCACTACTAGGACCTCCCAGTTCCTGGACGTGGGATTTGGTATAGTTTATTTTTGTTTTTCGAGGGTTATGTGGCAAGTTACCACTTCAATTGCCTAAGTGCTTGGCCACACTGGCAGCGCGGTGCGGGTGCGGGAATACGCGCGATTGTGCCTGTCCGCACACGACCGCGCGCCAACGTGCGCGGTCAGCTCGAACTAGTTTGTGATCCCCGCTCCGGCGCGGGTTGCCGCTTGCCGCCCGCGCGCTCACTGCGGCCACTTGTATGAACGAGCTATGGCGCGAGTTGCCCGCACGCTCCCCGCGCCAAGTAGCCCGCGCCGCTCTCCACGCCCGCGTGCCCACTATGGACGCTCAAATGAAGTTCTTATGTTTGAGTACGTCGCGCCCCGCCCGCCCCGCGCCCGTGTTTGCAGTCTGGCCTCACACTAAGCCATGAACACTGCCTCTATAGTCAGTACCTCATAAGTTGCATTATAATTGACAGATTTGACAATTATTGCTAGATATCTAGATGTGTAACAAACTCAAAATACTGTCATAAATTATTCTCTAAGCCAATACTCATTAGACTCATTATATTAGTCTCAAATTAATTCAACTATGTGCATTAATAAGGCCCACTCCCTCTCGAAGAGAATAGGCCTGTGTACCAGCAGTGGAAACATTATAGGCTGATTATGTTATGTGCATTTATTATTCTATTATTTTATTCATCAATATTTATATACGAAAAAACAAAAAGTCTTACCATTTTGTATCTTTGACTCTCAAAGGCATAAATATAATGTCTGCAACCGCATGAGTGTTGTCTGTGCACTCTAATCCACCGGGTCTAGAGCAATCCTGTACAAGAGTAATATATATTATTATACAACATTCGCTTTTGTTTATACTAAACCCGAAAAGGGGTGATTGTACTCATAATTTTGATCAATTTTTTTCAATGGGACCAACCTTGAAACCGCGAAAAAAAAAATCAGCTGTTCCATTCATTTTGTCTATTTAATTAAGTGAACACAAATCGAGTCTGGATTTGTGCCCGGTTGATGGCAATAGGCTCGCCCCCTATTACATGGGACTTAAACATAACTGGCGAAACGTGGGTGTACTATAGGCACCTCTGCCTAACCCTTCGGGGATTACAAGCGTGATGTTATGTGTATTGAAATGGTGCTCCCACACTGCTGTTAAAAATGTTTACAAACATTAGTAAACATTTTCTAAACAAATATTTTATCACAATGTTAAGAAATGTTTTCATGTTAGGTAATGTTTACAAAACATTTCTAAACAAAATTGTTAGTTGGGCGCATCCAGTACAGCGCTTTTTTCATTTTATGGAACAAAGAATAGTATGGAAAGCTAATCCAATAAGCAAATCTTCTTCCGTTTTCGTGTAGACGCCTCGGAACGTTTATACATGTTTGTAAAAATTTTCTATCAGTGTAGGAGCACTCAAAACATCTAACTATTCCTAACAGAATTCATCAATTCCTAACATTTGTTAGTAAATGTATTAGTGCTAGAAAATGTTTGTAAACGTTTTATAACAGCAGTGTGGGAGCACCATAATGACGTACCTATGGTTAATTTACTCCAGCATATTAATTTGCAGAGTGCAAAGAACCATTTTTCAACAAGGTGATCATGAGTAAACTTTAGTTAACATTTATTTAAAGACATTGTTTTCCATCAAATAATAATATTCTTTATTGTTTTCTCGTAATCACATACACAGTACAAAGTCAATGTAACACTTAAGGCGACGATAACACACTTTTAATGATTTTATACTGAAGATCACGTCTAAACGAGTAGTGTTAATGATTTGAAAAAAATATATGTTAAGTTAGAGCATTTTCTCAATAATTTAATATGTGAATATTTTAGAATATGTTTATATTACATAGTGAAATTAATTTGTAAAGTTATGTCTAACGCGGATAAAAAACTGAGAATGGCGCAAAATCTACCAAGCGTATTTTTCTGAAACCTTCACCAATTTAAAGATTATTTAATTATTGATATTTTAGTATACGGGTTTTATTAAAACACATTTTGTTTTGTGTATAATGAATTAATAATGCGTCAAATTGGGGACAGCGCTCCTTGATGGGCGAGTCCTATTACTGGCTGAACGTACGACGCGTTGCGTGAGCTCAGTACAGAACACGCAAGCTAACTACTCAAGGTCACTGGCATATATCTCCGTCTTAATAGAGACTGGTGTCTGTAAACCACTACTTACAATAGGAATGTTGAAAAGGTTGGATGCAGTCAAGTCGAAGAAGCTGACCACACCATTTCCATAGGCCAGCACCACAAATGAGCAGTCTGGACTCCACACCAACTTGCGCCATTGAGGATAGGCATCACGGCTCACTAAAATATGTTTAGAAAAATTGCGATCATGCACAGATAAACACATGTTTCTATTAAAAACCGACCAATTAGGTGTCGGACCACGCACAATGAAGGGTTCCGTAGTTGGGATGAATTTATCCAAAGGACAAACTTAACATTGTAGTTGAGAAACATGTTCTCCCATACATTCCAACTGCAAATGTAAGTTTTTATGCACAAAACTGAAAGATTTACCATGTTATTTTAAGACCATAGACTTGTAATAGGTTTTTCTGTAATCTATAGCATAGAATCAATAATCTGCATTATTTATTTTTATCGGTCCGTTAGTTCGGGGATAAGGGTCAACTTTCATGAATTTTAATTTTTTTTAAATAACCCTCACTTAGTAAGCCCTATCATACAATGTATCACACACGGTACAGTTAGCAAAACTTTTTTTTTTTTTCTAACTTTCCCCCAAAAGTGACCCCAATATTCAAAATTAATTTATTTACATTATTTATTATGTCCGTGTTTGGGTAACAAAAATTCATATGTATACCAAATTTCAACTTAATCGGTTGATTAGGTTCGGAGCAAATTGGCTGTGACAGACGGACAGACAGACAGACAGACAGACACACAAGTGATCATTTTAAGGGTTTGGTTTTTTCATTTGGACATACGGAACGCTAAAAACATCAAATTTTCTGTTTCTTTAGTTATAACTTTTTCTATCTCTATTTACTAGGATTCTTATAAGTCTTTTTTGCAATGTGAAAAGTATTGCTGGTGCTGTTTCCCCACAGTATCACGCTGTCACTAAGCCACGCATATGCATAGGCATAACACTTAAGTGCAGTAAAAAACACATAGGTATTGTGTGATTTTAACTGCACTTCATTATCACTAGCACTGTTGTTAAACTTAACAATATATCTTATATATTTTGCAGATTAATTATATTAGAAAAAAAAATTTACTTCTATAAAATTTTACCTCTTTTAATTATTTATTTGCTAACATAAAAAACACTTGTGGGATGCATTAAAATTTCATGACAAGTATTAAGACCTGCACCTTGTAAGGGCTGTCAATAAAATAGTTTAAATTTAGTACCTGTTGTTCTAGCAGCAATAGTGGCATACTCTGACCGTTTTGTTCTGATCTCCAGTATATTGTCTGTCAACACAGCAATCACTTTACCCTCGTCTCCAAGGGCGATGTGCCATTTTTGTTGCTTTTCCAAATGCCTAAACATAACGAAAACATTGAATCATTTAATTGCTGCAGATGAATTATATTTTTAAACCAATTAGTTTCGAGTTTCGTATGCTCGCGTAGTACATACGTTGTTACACCGTCGACGAGACTTTTTTTGGGTCCCAGAAAGTTCACCCATCTCCAAATAGCTGATAAATTCTCCGGTAGTATACTATCTGACTTTTGCTGAAAAAAGTGCGTATTATGATAATCTAATATTTTAAATATGAAATACTTGTAAGGAATACTTGTTAATTTATTTATTGATCATTGGTACTTTTATATTGGGGTCTCAAAATAAGATGCTCCAAATAATGTGGAGTCTACCGTTTTTATAAACAAAAATATGTTCGCACTTACTATGTATTCCGGCTCTGGTTTCCATTCCGAAAATACATATAATTCATGTAAAATAGATTTATTTTCCTCCATTTTCGAAAGATATACTCCTTATCAACTTTATCACATTAAAATGCACTTTTGCACTTGCACAGAAGAAGCAAATCGATAGATCAATACAAAATTACTAACAGATAGTATCGACCGACCGTATGTTTTTGACAGAAGGCGGACAACCCAACATGAACACCAGTTTAATTAATTATATAGTAAAAAGTAGTCTTTGATGAACACTGTCACTGTGCAACCACAGACTACCTACATTATTATAGAGACTGCAATAGGCTTGCAGAAAATATCGATGTATCGATATATCGATATTTTTTGTTCGATATGTCGATATTTTTCGGCGATATCTATTATTTCGATACATCAATATATCGATATAAAATATCAAGTATCGAAAATGTATTACATACGATATATTTCCAACAGCAACACCGTTGTCCCCACTGACTAAAACCGCTAGAATTCAGAGCCGTAAAAATGTAAACTTATTTTTATCAATGTTTTATTAGTTTAAGATTTAACATCAGAAATGATGATTCTAGTTTGGTATTTCTATGAATAAAAATCAAACAATACAATTTCATATACCTATACTCCGTTTGAAATAAGATTAGACATTTAATTAAACATTTTTTACAGTTCGTTCAATCGATTTTGACTTCTATTGCGTTCGTGGCATGACCAATGACAGCTGTAATAAACAGTTGGTATTGTAACCACGTTATTGCTTTTAATTCCATCCTTATACCTACGGAATAGAAGTCAAAATCGGTTGAACGGACTGTGAACAAGTTTATTTAAATGTCTAATCTTATTGCAAATGGAGTATAGTACCATATACTTTTTAGAAAATTTCACCGATATCTCCGATAGATCGATACTTTTTTTTAATTTACTTTTTTGAATATTTTTTTTAAATATCGATACGATATAATTACTATACTTTTTGGCACTTCTTGCATCCCTAGACTGCAACACATTCTACGCGACCCGAAACTCACGAAAACTCCAATATTTTATTGATAATAATAATATTTTGGTTTGAAACAAATACCAGTTCTACACCGCACCTACAATGCAAATTCAACTCAAATAATCTTCTACAAAAATTCAATTAAAGATTTCTTTAAATCTTTGTATAAAAGTTGAAATATTTAGTACAAGTAATTTCTACACGAAACATTGCTAATTTGCTACCTGACTGAAGGTTCAAAGTCAAAATCAAAAATGATCTGTCATGTCAAACCTGTCAAATGATAAAAAATATTGCGCGTGGGGTTAATTTTCTAAATAAGTAAATTAATGAAATAAAATAATGGATATCCTCAGTGAAATATATTATAAGGTAAATCAAATTTTATAATACAAAATTGTCATGTTTACATGCATTTTTTATGGTTTTATTCGAATATTTCATTTCAGAGTGCAGCTGAAAACGAAAGGAATTTTCGTTTCTGGAAGAATTATTTACAAAGCCTGAAAAGTTTAGATTTCAGTATTTATAGTGATAAGTTAAAAGTTCCCACATTAGTCCCCATCGGAAGCAGGATATCATTTAGGGGAGAACTCAAACATACGAACGAAGTAACTGTTGCTCTCGGCGCTGATTATTTCGTCAAATGTTCGCTAAAACAGGCTGAGATTCTACGACAGCACAGAATTAAAGGTAAGATTTGGTTTTCCATCATTCAATTGCAACCAAATTAGCATAGCAATTTAATAGTAGTAAAGTAGTTTATTTGTCATTGAAACTACAAAGGAATAGTAAAAAAAATATACTTAATTCAATTACTCAATCTAGAGCTAACTTTTATACTAAAATATTTAACATTTGCAGATGCCCAATCTAAAGTAGACATGTTCCACAAAGAAAAGGAATATTTGGAAAATCAGATGTTGTTTACTCGGAAAGCTTCTCAGGATAATCAAGGCAAGGAAATTAATGAGTATTATAGTGAAGAAG
This sequence comes from Tiliacea aurago, assembly GCA_948098905.1. NCBI lineage: Eukaryota > Metazoa > Arthropoda > Insecta > Lepidoptera > Noctuidae > Tiliacea > Tiliacea aurago. The sequence goes on along the minus strand of OX402577.1, from coordinate 27,997,510 downwards.
ATGACAAAGCATGGAGGCAAGCACACAGAGAAAAAGTCAGACAGTACAAACAAAATAAAGGCAAACAAGAGAAGACTCCAACTGAAGATGTTACAGATGAAGATTTGTGGAACAGGCTAGAAGAATTAGAACTTCAAGAGGAATTGGAAAATGAATTATCCAATGAGCAGAATGATAATATAGACAACCAACATTTAACTAAGAGGAAGGAAAGCATACAGGAGTATTTAATTGATGAACTAGAAGACTACATCAAATTGAAAAATGATGAAGTTGAGAATGAGAAAACAAATCCAGAAAAATCTGTTAATAAAAAAGAAATAAAAGCCAAAAAAGTTACTTTCAAAGATACTAACACCCCAGAGCAAACTTTGAAGTTGGATAAACTACAGCAAGTAATAGATAAACAAAATGAATTGGAAGAAAAATTATTTGAATTGAAAAATAGAGAGAGAAGTCAAACTAAAAGTGAAACAGATCTCATGTCAAGGTTGGATGAACTTGAACAGCTTGATGAGCTTGAAGATGAAATGGACAGGTAAGAAAAAAGTGCCACTGTGGCTTCTTTATATAATTTTTTTTTTTTTGGTATGGCAGGAGTGGGAAATCTTCATGGACGCCCAGACTGCCACACTGTTGAGCCAGTCTGGGGAGTGCCGCACTCTTACTGGCTAAAACCACACTTCTGCCTGTCTAAGTTTCCCCCTGACATAGTCGGAGAACTTTTTAAATTGCTTCTTTATATTGCATAGTCTGTATTATAGTTTTCCTTGTTGTGTATAACTTAGCTGTATTTTTTTGTTTAAAACAGTCCATATTGTTTTCAGGCTAGATGATATAATCGAAAATGAAGATGTTGAAGAAGAAGAGGACACAAATGAAACACAGTCACCCAAGCTACAAAGAAGGGTATCTTTTGTTGATGAGGATGACAGCAAGACTGTAAAGATTACTTTCAAGCACAGTCCTACTGAACCTAACAAAGAACCTTTTAATCCAAACGAAGGTATACAAAAACCAAGTGATATCTATGTTGCACATTCCAAACTTTTTGGAAATGGAACCACATCTATTCTGAAAAAGTCAAAATATGAAGCAGTGACTGAAAAATCAAATACAAAAACTTCTCAAGAAAGAGTAGTACAATTTGATACCCAGGATAGCACAGAACCTGAAACTATTGTGGTAAAAGATGTGGTGGAGAAAGTAACTCGAGCAGATCCTAAGTTATTAAGCCAAGCAAGACCTACAAGTCTATTTAAGAAAAAACGAATGCAAAATAAATCATAGGTCAGACAATGAAATATTAAACTAATATAGTATAGTTACTATTTACTTGTTTCATTTCTCTTTGTTTCACTAGTAACCGGCTGGGTTAGCTGGGTTCGTCCCACCAAGGAATATTATACTACTCTCTAACGAGAGCGTCCCACTGACGGGCTGTGGGGCATAAGTATTCTATTCTATTTTTTCAAACAGTTTTAGAACGAATCATCTTAAGTCCAGTTTGACTTGACGTTGACACTTGACGGATCCCGTCCCTATTATTTTTGAGGTTATGTTGTGATTGCTTCTTGTGGGTCCGGGGTCGTTTTAAAATCGTTGAAGTCTAAAATAAATTCCATTTATTCATTTCTAAGACTATTCAAAATGCTGTCACGTAGCTGTAGGCATATGTGTAGGCGTTATTCCCAAGCTGTTACCTTTAGAACCAATGAGATTTCACCCGTGAGTTTATCCTGCGAAACATCGTATATTTAACAATAATTTATGATCAGTTATTTACATTATGATGATTATCGTGTTTCGTTACAGGCACAACATAATGAAAAGCAAGAAGGTTTATTTTACACTATGAACCCAGATTTATGCAAACAGCTCTTTGGTCACGGTGGCTTTCCTAAAAGTTTCATGCAACAGACTAAGACCTTCACAGAAACAGCCATAATGGTGCGCCAGCCTGCATTAGACCTCATGAATTGTATAAGAGCTAGTGATATGGACAAGCCAGTCATTAGATATCTTCTTTGTATCCTTTTCAACTTAGCTAATATAGTGTTGTGTATACTATCAGCCCGTAATGTCCCCACTGGTGGAACTCAGATTTCCTCTGTGAGAGAGAGTTGAATGTAAGACTGGCTGAAATATTCGTGAAATATTGGCGATTCATATTTCATACATACATAAACTTAAGCCTTCTTCCCATGGGGGTAGGCAGAAACTATAGTACTCCACCTACTACGCTCCTTACAAACTCCTTTTGCTTACAATTATACTTGGTTGAAATATAATAATATTATGTTAACTGGATCACTTCTACCTATTTTTTTGTTGAACACTGCAATTTACTGTGTCCAAAGAAAAATATCTTCTAGTTATGCAGTCAAAGCTGTTACTTTAACCATGATTTGTTCCAGAATTTCTTACTTTTCTTAGTGTTAGTTATTAAAGAAAGAAAAATAGTTTTATTTGTCACAGAAAAAACGTGCATACGAAAACATAATATGTAATAAACTCGAAGGTTACACAAAACAGAGTATAAAGAGAGAGTGTATTCGTTTTCATTTATCAAATTTTAATAGTTTCCTTAGCTTTATATCAGATGGTGAGAAAGGCACAGGCAAGTCAATAACAATGGCTCATCTGCTGCACTATGCTCATGAAGAGAACTACCTTATTGTACATGTACCTTGGGGTGAGTTACTTCAATGTGTATACAACTCCAGCAGAAATATAGATTACTAGCTACGCCCCGCGGTTTCACCCGCGTAAGTCTCGATCCCGTGGGAATATAGGGATAAAAAGTAGCCTATATGTTAATCCAAGGTGTCAGCTACCTCAATACAAAATTTTATCAAAATTGGTCCAGCCGTTTTTACATGAAAGAGTAACAAACCTCCATCCATCCATACTTACAAACAAATATTAGTAGGATAAAACAGCATAACTAACTCTAAAATCAAAATCAAAATATTTTATTTCACATAAACCTACATAGGCAATAATGAAATAAAAAAAAAAAAAAAAAAGTTGAACAAAAATGAAACGTCAGAAGGCTCTAATTTAGTTACCTTTACTTGGATGGTACTGGTACTACCTTGTTTGATGGATGTTTAATAAAATTGCTATTATAGCACTGTGTGACCTACACCCGCACTTAGGTCACGCTTCTCAGTGACTTAAGTAGTCCATTTTTACACCGTGCGAAAATAAATCTACTTATTTCACAGTTCCTTGACACTTAGAAATTCACAGCACAAAAATGAGTCAAAAGAGGGGTAGTTTAGCATTTCACCTAAAAACAGTTACATGATGTAGAAAGTGACCACTTCTAGATTTAGTTTTCAGATTACCCATTTTTCTGTATTAACACTGTCATTTTAAGGCGACGATAACAGACTTTTAATGATTTTATACTGAAGATCACGTCTTAACGAGTAGTGCTAATGATTTGAAAAAAAAATATGTTAAATTAGAGCATTTCTCAATAACTTAATATGTGAATATTTTAGATTATGTTTATAATACATAATGAAAATAATTTGTAAAGTTATGTCTAACGCGGAAAAAAAACTGAGAATGGCGCAAAATCTACCAAGCGTATTTTTCTGAAACCTTCACCAATTTAAAGATAATTTAATTATTGATCTTTTAGTATACGCGTTTTATTAAAATATCTTTTGGTTTATGTATAATAAATTAATAATGCGTCAAATTAGGGAAAGCGCTCCTTGATGGGCGAGTCCTATTACTGACTGAACGTACGACGCGTTGCGTGAGCTCAGTACAGAACACGCAAGCTAACCACTCAAGGTCACTGGCATATATCTCCGTCTTAATAGAGACGGAGATATCCGTCTTAATATGAACTACTCAGGTGGTGGCATTGGTCCTGAAACAATTAGAAAAATGGTCAAAAACATATAACATTGAATTTGTTGCCTAATAAATCTAAAAGATTGTATAAATTGACAGCATAATTACAACGCTTTTAATAAATGGCGTAAAGAGAATTAGTCAAATTATTTTTGCGAAGATGTGTTACTGGCGTTCTTTGGTCAACTCTCAAAAAAGTACCCACGCAAAATGTATATTTTAATTAAATCTTTTCAATAAATTAAAAAGATGGCGGGTTTATGTCACACGAGCTATAAAATAGTATACGATACTTGTGACTTAAATAAGTCTATTAATCTCTTGAGTATATATGTTCTGTGCTATTAATGCACTACTTAAGTCACACGTATCGTAATGTACTATTTCAATCCCCACATTCAAAATTTATTTATTTACGTAACACGTTGCGTTCGGTCGGGTCATAGAAATTCATATGTGTACCAAATTTCAACTAAATCGGTTCATTAGATTCAAAACAAATTCGCTGTTACAGACAGACACGAGTGATCCTATATGCATTCCGTTATTTTTTCCTTTTGAGGTATGGAACCCTAAAAATATTGTAAATGCAGTAAAAATGGTACAAAATCTATTTTATCTTATTCAATCAGTTGTTATTCCGACAGCATTTGCGTTACTTATTCCATTTATTACCTTAACTTGCAGTGTCAGAATGGCTGAGGCGTGTGCCGCGTCACAAGGAGATGTCAAACTCACAGACCCATGAGGGCTTCGTGGACTTGCCGCTCGACGCTGCCTCCTGGCTCATACATTTCAAGAGCCAGAACCAGACACTACTCAAATCTGGTGATGTAAGTAACACTATATTGTTAACTTGTTATATGTTAGTATTCATTAAAGCACTGTGTGCCAGACCATGATATAGAGAGGTTAAATAATAACCAAAGCAGCACATCTGAACAGAAAAGGAACCCCACAACAAAAAACCATTATGTCCAGACAAATCACTGTCCATTCAGAGGTTGCCTGGAAGAGATCGCAGAAAGCGATAAGGCCACCCATTATTTTGAAGTGTTTGATTTATTTTTTGTTATGTCATGTATTTTGTGGTGTTCAATAAAGTATATACAACATGTCCCAGATTTAACGCACAACCTCTTAAGGGGTCATTGTACTCATCATTATGAACAACTTTTCAATGGGACCAAACCTGAAATAGCGAAAAAAAATCAGCTGTTCCCTACATTTCTGTTCGTACCTATAACTCGTCAAGATGTAGAGAACAGCTGATTTTATTTCGCGATTTCCGGTTTGGTCCCATAGTAAAAGTTGCTCATAATGATGAGTCCAATGACCCCTTAAGAGGTTGTGTGTTAGTTCTGGGACTTGTTGTATAAATAAATAATAAACCATCATGAACCTGACGGCATTAGATTACAAACTATCATCCAACATTTATGCAACGTCTAAGGACACATCTCTACCCCAAGTGTAAGTTTGCAAGAGAGTAAACGTAACTATTTCGTTTGCGTTAAAATTTGACCCATAGATCATAATGCTAAGAGTATAAAAGTGAGAATAAAAATCTTAACGCAAACGCGCTAGTTACGTTTACTCACTTACAAACTTACACTCGGGGTACTGCAGTCATTCTGCGTACAGCATGTACGTGGCGCATATGTACGACGCCTGTAAAATAAATTAATTTATTTTACACTGTTATCTTATATGTTAGTGTGAAGCCAGACTGCAAACAAGGGGCGGGCGCGGCCAAGTGGCCTAGGGATGCAAGAAGTGCCAAAAAGTATCGATATATATCGTATCGATATTTAAAAAAAATATTGATATCGATTTCGATATATCGAAAAAAAAGTATCGATATATCGGTGAAATTTTCTAAAAAGTATATGGTACTAGGTAAATTGTATTGTTTGTTTTTTATTCATAGAAATACCAAACTAGAATCATCATTTCTGATGTAAAATCTTAAACTAATAAAACATTGATAAAAATAAGTTTACATTTTTACGGCTCTGAATTCTAGCGGTTTTAGTCAGTGGGGACAACGGTGTTGCTGTTGGAAATATATCGTATTTGATACATCTTCGATACTTGATATTTTAGATCGATATATCGAAATAATAAATATCGCCGAAAAATATCGATATATCGAACAAAAAATATCGATATATCGATAATTTTTCTGCAAGCCTAAAGTGGCCGCAGTGAGTGCGCGGGCGGCAAGCGACAACCCGCGCGGGAGCGGGGATCTTGAACTAGTTCGAGCTGACCGCACGCGTTGCCGCGGTCGAGTGCGGACAGGCACAATCGCGCGTGTTCCCGCACCCGCACCGCGCTGCCAGTGTGGTCAAGCACTTAGTTTCATCATCATTCTCTTGCTCATATAACAATATATTTGAGGTCGACGGCGCGCGGGCGGCGCAACATCTCATTTTTCTTCCATACTATTAGTCTTCATCTTGGTAGTCACCCTAGGGGTGTCACCCTCTTTCTCTAGCCATATCATCTTTTACACAATCCATCCGTCGTTTCTTTAGTCTTCCCTTACTCTTATAGCCCTCCAAATTCTCGTATGTTAATTTCCCCCGTTTAAAATCTCGCATTATTATCCACAGTTGAAAATCTCCAAAGAGTATGTGTGGAGTAAACGTGAGAAGACTGAGGCGGGCGCTCCGCTGTCGGCGCTCGTGGAGCACGGCATCAGTCGCGTCAAATACGCCTGCGACGTCATAGACGCGCTTGTGGACGAGATCAAGATACTGTCCAGTAACAAACAGTATGTTATGTTTTAGTTACCTGAAGCATATTAAGCATAGCATAATCAGCCTAAAATGTTCCCACTACTGGGACACTGCTGGATAGGCCTCCTTTCTGTGAGAGAGAGTGGGCCGTAATCAACAACGTGGACCCAGTGCTAGTTAATTGTTCGCAGAGATGCGAGACAAAAGATGTGCACTGTCTACCCCCAGCATTGCCACCTCATTGCATGATTGGTGCTGGTTCATGAGTACTTTGTGTAAAACTAGCATAATTATAATCTATGCACTAATTAAGCCAATCTTCAGAGAAACTTGGTATATTTTTTAGGGTTCCGTGAGTTCGTATAAAGAAACGGGACCTTTAGTTAGAGGATCACTTGTGTAAAATCAATTTCAAATTTGGTTAGTAAATCTATGAAAGTGTAACGTAGTAACGTAAATAAATACTTTTAAAGTTATTCAATAGTTTTGGAGTATCTCCACAACCACTGTCCCAAAGCTTATCTCCACAACCACTGTCCCAAAAAAATTAAAAAGTTCAGAAAATAGTTCTGTTGTTTACTTATAGATTACAGGAAAACCTATAAGTCTATGGTCTTAAAATAACATCGTATATCTCTCAATATTTTGCGTACACACGGCTACACATCAAGCTATACATGTCCAGTTTAGGCTGATCTTGCATTGTATAGGATTTTCGTACAATGAGAGGCCAGCTTATAGTGGAAATGTATAGCTTGATGTGCAGCCGTCTGTACAAACTTACATTTGCGATTGGAATGTACGCCGGAACATTTTTTCGGAAAAAACGGTACCCATATAGGATCACTCGTGTGTCTGTCTGTCCATCTGTCACAGCCGATTTGCTCCGTATCTACTAGACCGATTAAGTTGGAATTTGTTACAAATATGAACTTCTGTGACCCAAACACGGACGCGTAACTTAAATAAATGAATTTTGAAAATGAGGGTCACTTTTCGGGGGTAAATTAAAAAAAAAGTTTTGCTAACTTGACCGTGTGACATACCACATGAAAGGGCTTGTTGTAAGGATTTCAGATAAATTTTTTTATAATTTTAAAATAAATACTTTAAAATTGTTTAAGAAAATAGATGAAAATAGACCATTCCCCCCCCCTTATCTCCGAAACTACTGAGCCTACAATTTTGAAAAAGTACAGAATATAGTTCTATAATTCATAGATTACAGGAAAACCAAGAAGAGAGAAGTCTATGATCTTTAAATAGCATGGTAATTATATTGGCAGTTGGATTGTATGAGGGGGAACATGTTTTTCAACTGACGCACTAAACGCACTTGGCCTGTGTTTTTTTTCTTAATGTTGAATTATGCTCAAATATACGTTTTAATTTCAGATGCAAAACATTTGTGGCGATCGACGGTTTCAACAGCTTCTTCTACCCGTTGACGCGACTCAACACCCCTACAAAAAAGAAAGTCATGCCTGAAGAAGTTACACTGACAACTTCTTTCTTAAAACTCACAAACAATGACTGGGTAAGAATAATTATGAAGATAAAAATTGAAGTGTAATTTTGTAAATGCTTTTGTCATGATAATTTGAAATATTTTAACAGACAAATGGTGCCATAGTAGTATCTGCAGATCAGTTAGCAGTTCCTGATGATCATCAAGAAAGTTACCTTCCAAGATATTTGCTGTACAAAAAGGTAAAATATCAAAATTTGCAACAAATCGTCCATTGTACAGTTGATAAAATTAGTAGGCAAGAACATGGAAAAAATATACGAAAAAGAATGCTACTGGAAACTAATGAGAAAAACCCTAGCCCTAGGAGGTTTGAAAAAATTAATAAAAGCCATTAAAGTTTTCATTTTTACTTTACTTTTTAGGGTTTTGACAAGAGCCCATAAAGATCCTCCCCCACCTTAAAGATGCCCTTAGTGATCTCCTAAAACAGGGCTTCCTCTCTCGTACCCTTTTGCTGTGCCCTACAGGGTCCATAATGATCTGAATTTTATAGTTACCACCTAAGTACACAGTATGATATAGCAATAAAGATATTGAGTATAGTTTTTCCAATTCCGTCTGACTGTCCGCGGCTTAGCTCTAGAGACTCTTTGTACTAGAAAGCTCTAATTTGGCAGGGTATACAAATATTAATCACGCCGACAAAGTGGTAAAATAATAATTTGAAAAAACAATTGTATGGTCGTAAAGTGGGGATGATATTTTTGTTTCTCGTCTATCCCATGGTGTGGGGTATCGTGGGATAGGCCGTTCAAAAATATTGCGGGTCTGTGAAAACCATTTTTCGATTCAGGGATCTATTTGCTTAATATTTAAAAGAGTGTCCGTGGAGTTTCTTGCCCGTTCTTTTCCATAGGAACCTACTACGCTTTGGAATGGGCAACTAGCTTCATCTCTCTGACTGACCGACCCCTTGAAAATTCAAAAGTGCCTGGTTTATTTGAAGTAAATGCTTTGAGTTTTGAGTTTGATTAAAATTTGAATTGCTAATTTTTGTTCAATATCAGCCATTTTTGGATATGTCAAAAGTTCACGGCAGTAGTTTATACAACGAAGGTAAATCTATATAGGTAAATCTAAATAGGCTATAAAGGTAAGTTAACGATGTGGCGGCATTTACATCGCCACATGCGAACTACGGGCAGTTGCCCACCAGACACAACACCCGTCTGATCGGAGGATCCGCCCTTTTCTATGGAGGATGAGTGAATTTTACACTCTGTACACATTTGTAGTTGGAATGTATATATGGGAAAACATGTTTTTCAACTACAATGTTAAGTTTGTTCTTGGGATAAATTCATTCCAACTGCCGATCTATTCTGCAAAAATCTCACCGTGTAAACGTAGGTGAAGTGAGTTGTTAATAGTGTCAATTCCTCACTGACAGTTCACTCCACGCTCACTTCATCTAAGTTTTCACGGTGAGATGGTTACAGAATAGCACTGCAGGAACCCTTCATTGTGCGTGATCCGACACGCACTTGGCCGGTTTTTCTGGAAACAAGAAGAAATGGCTATCATGACTTTTTTTCGTCTAAAACAGCCTTTCCATTTAATTTGGTTGGTATCATTGAAACCAACTAAAAAGGTTTTAGCATTACTGCGTTATAAATAACATGGTTTTTTTTTTACAGGGCTTTGAACATTTAGACCCATTTGTGCCAATAGAGGTAGGCAGATACAATGAAAAGGAGTTCCTATCCTGTGTAGAGTACTACAGGGATCGGCTATGGTTGAGAGGGCCTGCAGAGATTGAGACAGAGCTGAAGTACACCAGTGCATGCAATCCCTTCAAGTTCATGGAACAGTGTGCACCTTTGTAAAATAGTTTATTTGTATTGTAATATAATGTAGTTGGTATATAATATTTTGCACCTTGTAAAATACTTTTTTTGTATTGTAATATAATGTAGTTCGTATATAATATTTGTTTTATTAAGTACATAATTTAATTGTCAAGAATGTCAGTCTATAACCAATGAACACCCAACATCCAAGTCTACCCCAAAAACCAAACAAAAATAAATTTTATTTAGTAGTGAAGGTGTCATAATTTTATTAATATATTAAAACAATAATCTATACAAGTTTCAACTATTTTTCATAAATTAATGAAACAACACACATATTTAATAATTTATTTTGCTGAACATAATATCTACAGAATTATTGCTTACAACAAGAACTTAAACATCATAACCGACAATGTGGCGTTTGCCGATGCACTCTCCAACGTAGAACCAGAAAATGACCTCAGCCCCAACGAGGGCGTTCAGGGAGGCCTGTTTGATGGTCTGGTTCTTCCACGCACCACTCTTAGCACTAGTCAGCAGTTTGGCGATGCCGGCTTTGATCTGTGGGATCTCGCTCAGTTTAGGGGGCGCCAGTTCCACTCGTGCATACTTCAAGAAGATATTAAATTTGGGGCGAGCTGCTGTGATTCCCGCTGAAAAATTAAGAAACAGGAAATTAACAAAAGACGAATAAATTGTAAGGCAATGTAATGACAGTTTCTAGGGTTGGCTATGTATGCAAATACAATGTGTGCTATGTGTGAAACAATGTAAGTAAGCCGAAAAATATATTTTATTTTGGTTGCTATCGACATAACCTTCAATCCGCTATTTAAACCAGAATTACATAATACCTGAGGTAAGGAAAACAGGCATTTTATGATAAATTATCGAAGCTCGTAAGTTAACCTAACAATACTTACAGTTAATTAGCGACGGTATCTTGGCGACTGCACCTGCCATTTTGCCAATTTAATCAAAACAATTGCAGTACAATCTTAAAATTTAACTTCGGATTCGGAATGGTAATGGAAGGAAGAAACCTATCTGTCAGCTGCCATGCGATTTGACGTTTAGTGTTAGAGACGTTCTAACATGTCAGTACTGCTTATTCTGTGCATATCTGTGACTAAAACCGTAAATCGTGTAGTACGATTAAAATATTATTGTTAAGGATATAACTGTTCTTGGAAATTGGAAATGATCATAAAATTAAATCCTAGTGTATGTACATTATTTTGTGCACCGTGTTGCGTGAACTGTGTGAACCCTTATCACCAATTTTTCATCATAATGTTTCTAGCTTTCTTCAACACATAAGAAGTAAATAAAGCTATCTCTGTCTGATAAGATATTTTTTTTCTTGTAGTCACACTGATTTTGTGCTGTGCGAGTGTGCGTGCTACTGCTACCTCTGCTACGTCGATGATTTTCTGTCAAACGTGTTTGTCAAGTGGAACCGGCGATTGTAGCATTTATTAGAAAATTAGCCAAATACTATTAGAAAATAAGATTGTGAACATAAAATCAGGGTGATCTCTGATTTATTAGGCTATAGAAATGTATTTTCACGGTATGTTTTAATTCTATAATACAATAATACTTACATTAGCGTGGCACCCTAAATTATAATTTTTCTAGTATTTATACTTATTTCTGATGATTTGGAAGTATATACAACATTTTCGGTTTATTTGTAAGGACTCAGTTGTGTTAGATAGGTTTTAAAAGGTTTTATTTATGTTAAAATCTTAAGGACACGTCATTGTTACTCAGGCGTCGCCGGCCGTACAATTCGTTGTACAGGTTAAACTTACCAAAATATCCACTATGAATGTGCGTAGTACTTTATAACTCAATGCTATGAATTAGGTATTTCAAAAAGTAGCAATTAAAATTAAATAAACAACAGGCTTCATACAATGTTACTTAATGTGTTAACAAATCATGTTTCTAATTAGAGACTCACAAGAAAATGCAATTAAGGTTTAACATCTACTTACCATAAAAATGTAATAACACCTGTAATGACCCTGTTAAATGATTAATTATGTTTTCAGCCCTTTTTCTGTTATTACTAAGTGCACTATCACTGAGCAATGGTAACATTCTGCAAGGCACAATAGACCTGAAGCGGCTACAGACTATCCTACAGGATAATTTGAAAAGTAAAGACATCACTTCATTGTACTACTCTGTCAAAGGGCTGGCAGAGTTAAATGCTGAAATTCCTAATATTTGTGAGGTGAGTTATACAGTATTTAGGTTTTATAGAGGTCAAATTACTATCAATTTTAATCCAACTACTGATTCGATATTTGTTAAGTTACTTTTGAAGCAGCATCTAAAAGTATTCTGCATTATTACTATATCTCTTAGATTATAAGCAATATAAAAAAAGTCCATGGTATCTATTGCAGCATATCAAAAGCATCAAGTATGATACTAAGAACATTGAGCAAGTCTTCCAACTAGCAAACGCTGCAGCCATATCCAGCTGCCTGAACTCTTTAAAACCGGAAGTCCTGTCCCCAGCTACCCAAGTGCTGGATAAGAAGGACGCCACAATCTCTAACATATACCATGCTGTATACACATTGAAGGCATTTGGCAAAGGCACTGTTTATGACAAGGAAGATGCTTTGAAGAATCTTATTCAGTTGCTGAAGAAAGATGACTCGCCTGCAAAGTGAGTGTTTTTAATCTAAAAAAACTATTTTGCTAACAAATAATAATTACATAACTATCAGGACTTTGCCAGTTATTAAATTTAAGTAAATTGAATTATTGTTAATAATATTGATTAATTTTATAATTCTGTATGAAGGTTTCTGCCTGCATATCAGATAAATGGATCTATTAGGAATATTCCTCTGAGGAAAATAAGATACTTTCAACCAGTTGGTTGAGGGTCAAAGCACTCTTGAAGCATACTTCAATGGCACAATTATCTGCCACAAGTATGCCAGCTTGGAGATTCTTATTTATAATGTTTATTTATTTAGGATGCCCAACAAAAGGTAAAACAAGACATGACACCTATGAAATGAATAATATTAGGTGTTTACACAGCATGCACAATAAAGTTGCAATTAAACTAACAAAGTTTAAATAAGAATAATAATTCAAAATGTTTAAAGATGGAACATTGAAACAATTTTATTGTCAATAATTTTTTAGAGCATGAAAGAAACAGTAACACAATATACTTAAATATTTCAAACATTTGTTACATTTTGACAGAAACTTGCAGATTCCTAAACTCATAGTTTCAGACAACATGTTATATTGCCTACAAAGTCTTGGCACAGCGGCATAATGACCAAGGTTTGTTTTTGAACCAAGGTTATAAAATAAATTATTATGTACTGAGTTGGTACTGTAATCTCTAATGATCTCAAAAGTTCACTGCAAGCTATCATTTAACTCAATATGTTATAAGACTTTAGCTGTTTCTGTGTTGTCATCAGGGACCATTTTGGTTATCCATTGAAAGGGTTTTCGGTAGGGTTTTTCTAAGCGGTTAAACAAAAACCCATACGATATGGGTAACCCTTATGAACGGTTTAAATTTAATTTTGGTAACCGTTTGGAATGGCTTAATTTAAGCCATCAAAATTACCCACACCATATAGGTTTTTGATTAACTGCTTAAAAAAAGCCTATCGAAAACCCTTTCCATTGAAAAGATTTTCGATAGGTTTTTCTAAAATGGTAACCAAAATGGTCCCCGAGTAGAATACAGATAAAATTGGTCATGCTATGCGTGCTGGGCGGATATCAAATAACATAATATTATGCTTTTTTCATGTTACTGGGTTTCAAGTAGGTATAGAAAGGGTTACATGATAACCCATTCAATGGGTTTCTAGTATAAAACCCCTTTCAATGGGTTACTTCGAAAGGCTTAACTCTTAACCGGTGCTGTACAGTCCCTGGTTGTCATATGAGCATCAGTAAGTAGTATACAAACAATATTCTTTCCAGCTACGGTTACGTGTTCGCGCTATGTGAGCACATGGGCTGCGGCGCGTGGACGGCCTCGCACGCGGAGGGCGTGTTATTGGCTGCTGACGAGAGCGACTCCAAAGCGCTGCACTTTGAAGGAGGCCTGCCTGTCACCTCCAACTTGCTTGGCAGCATACAGAGGTCAGTTTTAATTATGATCTGTAAAAAATCTGTACTGTCTTTTTCATCCCATTTTTAGCACTGCTGGGTAAGGTTGTTTAACTTTCATTCTTTGACTGCCTGGTTAATCAAGTCACGCGAATACCGAGCGCGGGGTTAAGGATTTTTCCATGTCGCTCAAAATGTTATTGGGTTTTTCCTTCAGGAACAAAGCTAAGTAACAGCCAGATTCCCGATATGTGCCATTTAATGACATGGGACACAAACTGGCTAAATATTGGTGTACCGCCTCTGCATATCCTTTCTGGAATACAGCCATGATGTTAAAAAAATAATAAAATACCAGCCTATTATTGTCCTACTGCAGGGCAAATGCCTCCTCTCTCTTACCAGTCACAAGCATTGAGCACCACGCCTGCTCAAGAAGGAATGGTGATTTCAGACTTGTATTAACTATATTATACACTATGAACCGTTATTCTAGACCTATACAGTGAGACAGCATCTTTCCGGATCTGACGTCACGACCTCTCTTGTTCCCCTCCCACCCGGCTCCGCCCCGCTGTAGCCGGGGGGAGGGGCGTGGAGCTTGCCCGAACAGTCAGGCGTGCTCTTCACATTGGCATCGTTTTTCGGTGCGATCACACCTCTTCTAGTGCGGGCAACAGCGCTGCTGTTTAGTTTTTAAAATTATTAGTTTAAATAAAAGTACCTACATTTTTAGTTCGGGGAAATAAACTTTTTTTTTCAGTGGTTATTTGAAAACTCGGTAATAGTGTTTCGAGTACTATTAGAGTTTTTAGTGCGTGTTTTGTATACGTAATGGAAAAATCCACGAAAGCGCCTGCCGAGGGTGACGGGAGTCGCCCGCCTCCCCCTGCATCACCGCAGGCATCTTCGTCGTCATCGTCAAGCAGCTCCGCCCCACGTCGGAGACGCCGGCAGCTGCGGCAGGATACCCGAGAGGACGAGCGCAGGTTAGACTTGCTGTCAAATCAAGTGAGTGAAATATTATCCTACTTAAAAAATAACGCGCCTAATTGAAAAGCGTTCAAACAAAGAAACCGAGCCCGAATCTGATTCTGATATTTCCTTACATCCATCTGCAGGCTTGAGGGTTTCTCTTGGGGATGATCACCTTCTCAGTAAACCACAGAAGGCTAAAGTATTCGAATTTCTGGTATCCACTAACCTAAAAGAACCTTCTGTTGAAAATGCCTCAGAGGGTAGATTACATGTGCTAAATAAACTACATCATTTTGATACTAATGATTGGCAAAGGGTTAGATACCTAGAAACTGAGCAAAAGTATGTCGCTAAGCCAGGTTTTTACGAACTCGATGTTAACACTGAACTTAGACATTGTGATACAAATTCTTCTTGGCTTAGATTACTTGATAGATCGTTTGGAGCTTTTACTCATGGGCTTATACAACAAAATGAGCTGCTAAGAAACAACTTTCAGCAAATCATGGAATGGGCGCAATCGCCTGGCTGTGTACTCAACGCTGACACGCTTTTTGAAAAGATTAATGCTTCTTTTTCCGAAAACTCATCTTACATGAAAGTGTCCGAGGATCTCTTGCAAATGAGTTGTGGAAGGCGTGCTGATATCATTCAAAGACGTCGTGACTGCATTTTGTCGGGTCCAACACAATTGGAGGGAACCTTATAAAAATGATATCTGGTTACAGAATTCCCTTTTTCAAAATACCCCCCACTTCAAAGTCCAGACTTATTAACACGTTTTCAAACTCCAACGAGCTTATTGATGTCGCAACAAATCGAGATTTTGAAACAACAGAAAATCTTGATTCGAGTAGATCCATCTCCAAGTTATGTCTGTCCGATGTTTTTAGTGCAAAAGTCAGATACCAACAATCGCCCGATATTCAATTTAAAAAATCTAAACCACTATGTAATGCAAACAAAGTTTCGCTTAATAAATATGTACCGTGTGCCGGATTTCTTGCAACCGAACGACTGGGCGATCAAAATAGACCTTTCTCAGGCCTATTTTCACCTAGCAGTCAGCCCCAGTCATCAACCATTTCTGCGAGTATTATACGCAACAGAAAAGAAGTCGAGCCCGAAGCTCCTTCAGATCACTTGTCTGCCATTCGGGCTGTCATCAGCACCCAGGGCATTTGCAACAGTGACAAATTGGGTAGCAGACATGCTGCGCGAGAAGGGCATGCGAGTCATCGTCTATTTGGACGATTATTTAATCGTGAACCAAGATCGATTAACCCTAATGGACCATGCTGCGGAAGCTATAAGAGTCCTAACAACTTTGGGATGGATGATCAACTACAAAAAATCCACATTGATCCCTACAAAGGCAGTAGACTATCTCGGCATAAAATGGAATCTCGCCCTGAATTCCAAGTATTTGCCCCAGGAAAAGGTTTCCAAAATCTCCAATATGATACGCCACATACTACAGGTAAATCGATGGAGTTTGCACGACGCTCAATGCTTGCTAGGCATGCTAAACTTTGTAGCCTTCGTTGTGCCCAGAGGTCGTCTTCATTGCCGCCCGTTACAAGTAGCTTGCAATCGGCTTCCAAAGCACCAAGCACACGTAAAACGCCCACTCGAGTCGGAACTGTCGACGACCTTAATGTGGTGGTTACGAGCTCTGTCTACAGGAACAGCGATACATCCAGATCCTGTCTCACATTATGTAACGACAGACGCATCAGCCAGAGGCTGGGGTGCCATAGTAGACGACGCTTGTCTGAGCGGATTATGGTCCCCGGAGCAGAAAAATTGGCACAGCAATTTAAAGGAAATGTGGGCAGTTATACAGGCCTTAACCAATCGTCAGCAATCGCTACGTCATTCAACCGTGCTAGTTCAATCAGACAACAAGAGTGTGGTGAGTTACATGAGGAAACGAGGGGGGTCTCCGATCACAGAACCTCTACCGGCTAACTTGCATGTTATTCGAGATTGCGGACGAGAACAAGATTCATCTGGTGTCTCAGTACCTGCCCGGTCAGGTAAACACAGAAGCAGACATGCTGTCAAGGCTCAAATTACCCGGGGAGTGGACCCTAATGGAAGAGGCATGTCAAGAGGTATTTCGCAAGTTCGGAATGCCCGAAATCGACTTGTTCGCCTCGAAAACCGCGCACGTGCTTGCGCGCTACGTCTCACGAGATTGCAAAGACTCTAACGCAGAGTTTCACGACGCCTTCAGCAGAAGGTGGTCATACCGACGAGCGTGGATATTCCCACCACCACACATAATTCCACGAGTTCTGTCACATCTCAACCTGTGCAAGGGTCGATACATCCTAATAGTACCGCGCTGGTCCAAAGTGTTTTGGCGGCCAGACCTGAAGAGGAGAGCGGTAAGCGCTCCTTTACCCATATTCAATCTTCATCGGCGGTTACTAGACACACGGACTTATCTGCCTCCGGTTCACGTGGACCAGATGTATCTAGGGACATGGCTAGTGAAGGGTGGTGTGCCGAATTAACAAATTGGGCTCAAAACGAAATAGACCTACTTAATTCTAGCTGGCGACCCTCTACGAAGAAAATGTATGCTGGTATTTGGAAAAAATGGTTAAATTGGTGTACTCATAATAATTTCAACCATACAAACCCCTCTGGTGCCCAAGTCGCTAAGTACCTAGCATACTTGCACTTAACTCTTAAACTGTCTTATAAAACTATTTTAGTTTATAAATCAACAGTTGCCACTTTGGCCTGTTCTAACGGACAAATCATAAGCAGTGATCCTATCGTTCAGAGAATGTTAAAAGCTATTTCACTTGCTAATGTTGATTCCAAACCTAAAAATTCTGTCATTTGGGATCCACGTATTGTGGTGGAATGGCTCAGCTCTAACCAGCCGCCTCATGCAAGTTTATTCCAAGTATCTCGTCGCACAGCACTGATTTTGCTGCTCGCTTCTAGTCGTAGAGTCCATGACCTGACACTGTTACGGGTTGATAGTGCACATTTTGAAGACAATTCTAATCATATTGTTTTACACCCAGCATTTGGCTCAAAGACAGATAGCTATATACACAGACAATCATCATGGAAATTGCACACACATACAGATAAATCCATATGCCCTGTATGGTGGATACGTAAGTTGATAGAATTATCATCATCACGTAGAATTAACAATGACATTAATCATTTATTTATATCAACTCGTGGCAGAGTCAGGCCAGCCTCCCGAACAGTGATTGGAGGTTGGGTTAAAACTATTCTTAAGGAGGCAGGAGTAGAGGCTACTCCTGGTAGTACTCGAAGTGCCGCAGCATCTCTCAACTGGATTGAGCGCCACAATATTGACGAGATCATGGCAAAAGAGAACTGGCGTGTCCCCAACACATTTGTACGGTTCTATTCAGCCGAAATTAACACATCGCAAAGTCGTAACAATTTATCTCTGACATTTGAAGCTGTGTTGATTCTAAATAATATATGATTATATACCTATTAATCAATGTAATTTCAATCAATCTTTCAGTTCAAAGCAACATTGTTATATTAAGTTAAATTGGTTTATTTAATCTAAGTAGGTATGCTATGCATAACTAATGTAACTTTAGTTCAAAGCAAATCTTAATTCTTTGAATATCATTATCATGAATGCATACATTGTGGTGCTAATCATGTTATGTGAATGGCAAAACTTAGTTTTGGCGGTTCAAATAAAAATATTTTTCTTTACTTACATAATTATACAGTTTTTATTTTTACATTGAGTCATTTTCATTTCTAATAATAATGTTCTCACACAGTTATATTTTGTTTAATATAAATACTCCTAGGTACCTATATTAAACAAAATTATTTCGATACCTAAATAATTTCTTTTTCACACATTGGCATATACTTAGCTTGCCACCAGGCGATAATAAACACATCTCACTGTATAGGTCTAGAATAACGGTTCATAGTGTATAATATAATGTTTTACCTGAAAATAAAACAGTTATTATATACGGAACCTTATTCTAGACCTATATTTTTAATCCTGCCTGGTGGACTCATAATCCACCGGAAGTGAGATGCAATCTGAAGAGCACGCCTGACTGTTCGGGCAAGCTCCACGCCCCTCCCCCCGGCTACAGCGGGGCGGAGCCGGGTGGGAGGGGAACAAGAGAGGTCGTGACGTCAGATCCGGAAAGATGCTGTCTCACTGTATAGGTCTAGAATAAGGTTCCGTATATAATAACTGTTTTATTTTCAGGTAAAACATTATATTATACATAATGTATAAGTCCCGGTTGAGCCATGATATTATGTTAAGGGGCCGGCGTAGCATGCTTAGTTCATACAAACGTAATACCAAAATAATTTGTGAATCAAACATATTATTAAGGTAGTGTGTATTTATTTCGATTTGATTACAGAATATCTATGTTCCCAAATATATATTTTGAAAGGACAATGATATAAAGACGAGATATGAAGAATTAAAAATTTCTATAGAAAACTTATTTTTCCTATAACTCTTGTTTAAATCAATGTCCATTCAAAATATATATTATGGAACCTAGATATTCTGTATTCCAATAATAAAGACGCACAACCTTAAGAATATGTTTGATTTACAAATGATTTTGGTGTTACGGTTGTATGAACTACGCATCCATCGCCGCCCTCTTAAGCTTAATCATTTTCTCCATACAGGACCTACAAGAACTTGAAGAAGCCATCTCCCCTGAGCGACGAACAAAGGTACAAGTTCGCAGAGTACTTGCTGTCACGTCGCTCTGTCAACACGCCCAAGGGAGCTTGCCTGTTGATCGAAGCCGCTACCGCACTCTCTGATGATGTGGTAAGGGATAATACATTATTTTAGTAGTACGAGTAGGCATTAGCAGAGAAGCTACAAGTGTAATAGAATATTTTTTTTATCAATCGGAAATATAAATCTACTGAATTAAATGAAGGTGTGAAACGAAATAATGATTATCGCCTAAATTTGCTAAGAAATTGCGAAGCCTCTTGAAGGATCTCCCCCGTTATTTGTTTAATACATATAAGTTCCAAGTAACACAATGATCTTCTTTCTCTACAGCCATCCCCCATCAGCATCACAATCAAAGGCAAGAAGTACATCACCTCCGAGTCGGACACCATTGAGTTCTCGATCACAGACCTCATAGGGCGCCCGGTTAAATTCCTGAAACCCGAGGAAGTAGTCGCACAGTCCGGCACACGCCTTGCTGACGACGTCGTCGTCCTATCAAAACAACCTCTCACACAAAAACCTAACGAACCCACGACTTTCGTCCTTAATTTGAGCAAGATTAAAGCCCAATATGGTCTGTACAAGATTGCTTTAAGCGCTGGGTCTAAGACAGCTAATGTTAATGTCGCTGTTTTGGGAGAGATTCAAGTTAGCAGTGTAGAGGTTGGTATTGGTGATGTTGATGGCACTACCAGCCCTAAGGTGACGACTGTCGCGTATCCGAACAAACTGACTGAGAAACTCCAGGCTGATCATTTACAGAAGTAAGTATCTATTGACTTCGAATATCCTTACATATTTATTCATCCTCCTGGACTGACTTGGGCCCCAGGTACGATGAATTGACTCGTCAATTGGGGCCCAAGTCTGCTATTTTTATAAATTCAGTCATTCCAACACGATCCCATTGTCATGCCATTGTCATTTTGCTAAAAGTTCGTAATCTGCCAAATTCATAATGGTCGATCATTGGTCGGTCAATGTTCTCGTAATAAAATTGTGTTATTATAATGCCATTGTTGTATTGCCATTATTATATAACCCATTAGTAGAAATGTCATTCATTATGTACGAGATTACCAATAAATGCAATTTCTTTCAATGTAGTGTCAGTGGCCGACCATTGGAAAGTCATAATGACGCCAGTATAATAGTAGATTACCAAACTTGTCAAAATAAAAAATTATGAAATCAATGATCGACCATTCTGACACTATTGTAATTGCAGACTTGAGGCCCTGTATACTTGCCTAACAACTTGCATTTCAAATAACAATAGACTTCGATACAATTAGACTTAGAAGTAGTCAATTCTATCCTAGTCAGAGTATCAAGTAATGCATCAAAAACTTACAACACTGTTGTCTAACAATCGCACTTTAGTATACTAGAAACTATACCAAAATCGGCGGCCAATTTTTTTATGAAATAAATTTTAATATCATCTTCCTGGTGTACAAAAATGCAGGGTGTAAAACACCCCTTTACATAGCAGTTACCTAGTAATTAAGAAAGAAAAAAGGGAGGAGAAGAACGAGCACATCTATATACAGTATGTAACAAAAACCCTGTTGTTCCTTTTAGGGACGGATACATTAACCTACAAGCACAAAATTAGTGGAATTATAATTTAAAAAAATTAAGCATTGGCTAGTCGAGAAGTCAAAATCAAAGAACTAAAGAGGTAAGAAATCAGTTAAACATTACAAATATTAATAATTAAATATTTATTTTAATTATTTTTGTTGAACAGTTTTTATAAATAACTTGCTTTCTTACGTATGTATACCGATTCTTAAAACGTAGGTAGAAGGAACAACAGGGTTTTTATTACATATTGTATATAAAAGAAAGTTGTTAGTTACACCATTTATAACTCAAGAACGGCTGGACCGATTTAGCTGAAAATTGGTGGGGGGAGCTTAGAACCAGCAGACGGACATAGGATACTTTTTATCTTTTTTTTTTCATACTTTTTACTAGGGTAAGTAGGTAGGTTGAGTAGGTAGGGTAGGTAGGTTGAGTAGGTAGGTAGGGTAGGGTATACTATACTTAGCGCTACCCGTGCGAAGCCGGGCCGGGTAAAGCTAGTAAAAAGATAAGTAAGTTAATTACAATAAAAAAACAAAGATCCACACGCACTGCGCAAACGCGACCTACGCATTCTGTACATCGAACTAAGTAACATTGAACAAACATTTTTTCTGGGAAAGGTCTTTTATTTTTGTAATGCACGCAAAATATTGTGCTTAAGGGTGCATGCAAAGTTAAGTTTTAAAACTGGTGCTTGTGAAATAAGGCCCGTATTAATAGAGCTTTACTCAGTACTCAAGCACTACTTAGGACTAGTTTCAACCAATCAAATGGCTTGAATCTAGTCTTAAGTAATGCTTGAGTACTGAGTAACGCTCTATTAATACGGGCCTAAAAGTTGGAGCTTTGACCTTCAATATCTCCGTAACCAGGAGGTTTCCAGGTATGATCCAGTCCAAAAAAAATATTATAATAACGGGAAGAACAAGTGATAATATAATAATAATATAACGGATGTAAAAAATAAAAATACCCTTAAGAGGGATGCGCTAAGGTAGCCCGTGAAATTAAAATTTCCTTACTTTTTTTGAAATTTGCAGGTCAGTAACAGGTTGTATGTTGATCTAAATATGATTCGCGGCCATGACAAATATGGCTTTACAGAATTTTAATCATTAGAACTCTCTACGTTCAAAAAATCCTACTGAATGATAATTTTGAAATAATCATTCAGTAGGATTTTTTGAACTTATTTAGATCAACATACAACCTGAGACCAAAGTAAGTAGGCGGCGATTTCTCCCTTCAAACACATTTTACAACATTTATCTGTCGACAAATTCACATTTTTGTACCGACGAAAGAAAGAAGGTTCTCAAGTCGACGCGTATACATTTTGTTTTTTTTTTTAAGTAAAACTTCTTTAGGCACGCTTGACTTGGGGAGTAAGCTGGTGAATGCATGACGAAAGCGTTACGGAAGTGACGAGAGCGTTACGGAAGTATAATTAATTTTTGTCAGTTTTACTTCAGTTATGTGGTCTAAAGCACACTCGTTTTTTTTTATGTATCACCACGCATAACTTTTTACAGAGTAGTCCGATTTTTACGATTCTTTTTTTTATTGGATAGGCTATACCTCGAAGTTGTTAATATATGAATGTTAACTATTTGTTTGTCAGGGTGACGCTAAAGTTCAGCGTCCGCGACAAGTACAACAAGCCGGTGTTGGTGCAGCAAGCGTTCGTGCGCGTGGGAAGCGCCGCCAGCGACGACGAGACCATCTTTGTCGCCGAGCCTGATAACACCAAGGCGTACAAAGTTGAACTTGTGAGTATTTTGCACTGAGAATATGTTGTATTGAAATGCGAAGTTTGTAGGTGTAATTCTACATCCTGCCAGGGTTGCGGATTTGTCTGAAAGGGATATCGTGGCCCTGGCACACGAAGGAACACGGGTGGGTTTTAGCCAGTAAAAGTCTGACAAGCCCTCCCGCTCCGCCCAGAACGGTGAAGTTACTTGATAATTTCCCACCCAAAAAAAAGGTGTAATTCTACATACCCCGTTAAAATTTAAGTGAATAGGCAACTTTTGGTAGCAGCACATTCCATCCTACGTCTCATCAATCGGTTCCATCAGTCAAGGTCTGAACCATGACGAGAAAAGTGCAGGACGCTTCATCTCGAAATTTCACTCCAGCTCACAAGTTTTCGATTCAGCCTCCTGTAAAACAATTATAAGCTTTATAGCAATCCACTATAACGAACACATTGCCTCCAGAACGTAGGCGGCATCGCCAAGCACCTGAACTTTGCCTCAGGCGCGTATTCGCTGACGATGTACCTCGGAGACAGCGCCGTGTCCAACCCCATCGCCTGGCCCGTGGGAGAGGTGCTCTTCAACTTCGGCAAAGACGCTAACGCTGTCGGTGAGTAGTCTAATACTATTTCATTTTACAGGCTAAGAAAAAACCGTGAACAAAACAAAGGCGGCCGGTCTGCTGGAAGAAATTTCTAATGAAATAAGCAGTACCTTTGTGCTTTTCTAGAAATCTTTATGCATTTTTCTTTATTAAGTGTTTTATGTGTAGGGATCGTCTTATTTAAAATTGCACGCCCCTCCACAAAATGTTCTATACAAACATTTGAAATGAGTGAGCAGTGGAGGAGCGAGCAATTTTAATTTAGACGATCTCTATTTATATAAAGGTAGACACGATTCTGCAATTATTTTTCCCTAGCTGACCCAACAGACGATGTTCTGTCCAAATTTAAATCATGCTTACAAAATTCCCATTGAAAATACACTTTTAGATTTCCCGAATCTTCCAATTTCCCCGGCAACTTTACAAAATTTTCTTTCAGATTTCATTTGAAAACAAAAATTTGTCAAATCGGTGCTGCCGTTCTTACCAACGAACTGCATTTCATTTTTATTTTCGAGAATAAAGCACGTTTTACGTGTATACGTGTATTACGTGTCTTTAAGCCCCGTATTCGTGGAAAATAAACGTCGCACAACATTGGCAACCCGTTTTTGTGTTGCAGGAAACATGTTGCTGTCGAAATGGAATTCCGTTTCTGGCAAAATTTAAATTTTCGTGCTAATTTCAGGAAAAAATGTCTAGCAACCGTTTTTCTCAGCTTTTACCATGACCATGGCATACATGGCTTTATGAAAGACCATACAAGGGGCTAATATTACCGAAATGTATTGGAAACGTTTTTTGCTATTTCTGACTTTTCTAGTACTCAAACCTCAGTTGGTCCAATAGTGGTTTTGGATCCTTATAAGAAACAGGATCGATTGGCATAAAAAAAGTTTTTGTGAAAACTGCCCGTTTTCCTGCTGACTGTACGTTTTTTTCAAAATCTGTGAATGCAGATCAAAATTTCTCAAAAAGTTAAGGACAGTCTCCTAAGACCGTTTTCCTGTAGCTACAACGGTTAAGGCGCAACTAGTCGATACTTTTTCCATACAAATTTCGGGGGGGTTTTACTCCACTGTTACACATTGTACATCTAAAGTAAAACATGATATCGTTTTGTCTTATTATTAATTTTGTCTGTACAGAAGCAGAATAGTAAAAAACAAAGGCATTAAAAAAGTTATGAGCCAACAAAGATTCGTTTTTCCTGCAAATTTTAACGCAACTACTCGTGTCGCGTTTGTACTTTGCTACAAACAATGATATTTATGATCGTGAGATGTATTTTTTCTTTTTTGTGTCGTTAAGTAATTTAAATTTTGTGTGGGACCTGACTTGGCTATCGCATTAGGTTAAGACCTGTAATGATAGTTTTAAGGCATTGAAATAAATAAATAACTTTGGGCGTAAATAAGTAATAAAAGAAGTATAAAATCTCAAAAACGAAGCTCGTTCCGACAAAGCTCAATTGTCGAAGATTATAATAAACTTTATTCGTAATTGATTTATGCAGTAGTTTTTTCATAAAACCCCACCTTCCAAAGGAGTTTTCGTATATTTTTACGCGCGCGGTTTAGTATGAATCGTCGTGCACTGTGTTTGTGTGCGTGCGACTAGACGTTATGCGTGTAGACTAGCTTCTAACTGCTCATCACTGGTGCTATCTCTGTCGGACACTATGCTAGGTGAGACAGCGTGCTTTTTGGCCGCGCCCGCCAGTGAGTTCGAGCCCGCGAATAGTTGGCTCTTAAGGTAGCTGACCTCACTGCCCCATCTCAAAAACCCATCCTGTATAATACAGATATTTTAGTTTGAAACTCAAAGTAAAGGGTTAGTTTGCCGTTAATTTGTATCGAGTTTTTTTTTTTCTAAACTTATTTTGGTAACAACCAAGTTCTGAGAAATATGTTCAAGAATAACATATTTTTCCGCTACCACAAACTATATAGATTTGGCAATTTGTTTGTTTAAGACAAGCCTACTTTTATCATTTGCCTATTGTCAGCGCCTTAAGCAAAAAAAAAAATTGTTCCTAAAAACGTATTTATGTCAGGCACACCAGTGAGCACAACATCGAAGCCCCCCCGCGGGCCGCTGCCGGACATCGCGCACGAGTTCCGCTCGCCCGAGGCGCGGCCGGCGCGCGCCGTGTCCGACGTGTTCGCGGCCGCCTGCGCCGCGCCGCTTCTGTTGCTGCTGCTTCTGTGGGCGCGGCTCGGGCTCAACTTCAGCAACTTCCCCTTCACGCCCAGTGCCTTGGTGTTCCATTTGGCTTTGGGAGGTTGGTATACGACAGAAATTTTTAATAAATATATTATTTACTAGCTTCAGCCTGCGACTTCGTCTGCGTGAAAGTCAACTATACCATAAAACTTAGCCTATGACCCTCAGGGATAATGTAGCTGCCCAATAGTGATAGAATTTTCGGAATCGGTTCAGTAGTTCCGAAGATTACCCCTACGTACAAAGAAACAAATTGTACCTCTATAATATTAGTATAGATTTATATAATTATGAACAGTTTACAACTTTACACGAAAGCGAAAAACTATGTAAGAAGACATAGACTATGTTTAAAGTTTAACTCTTCCTTACATTTTGTACGAGTCATGTATCGTACATGGCACGCGCGCATTGCATTGATCAGCACTTTTCCGTCGCTTGATCAGCGTTCAGTCAGCTGTACTCAACAATACCACAACAACATGGAAACACTATAGTAGCCGTCGTGCCGACATCGGATTACATCGCGATTAACTTACGCAAAGACAATCTGGCAATGACGGCGAGAGACATACAACAATGTGTGCCAGTACGAGTCTACTCGCCTCTGTCACTTCCAAAACCTATTTTCCAGTTTAACTCAGAAGACAGCATGTGTATCAAAGATAAAGGCACAAACACACGTCTTACAAACAAGTAACACATATCCCTAACCCGCAGGTTCCCTGAGTCTGTACGGCGTGCTGTGGCTGCAGCTGTCGATGTTCGACACGATGCGCTACCTGCTGCCGCTGGGCGCGCTCACGTTCCTGTCGGGACACCGCCTGCTGCGCCGCCTCGTCAGCGACAAGCAGTCGCGCTAGGGAACACAACAATAGCGTATATTAGGCCTAAATTCCTCCTACGCTGATGTCCGTCGCGTACGTCAGCGAGAAATAAATAATAAAATACTGTACTGCGATACCGACCGCTCTACGGTAGTGGTCTGGCACGCGTGGCATTCAGCTGATCGTCGGTAACAGTCGACCGAC
Source organism: Tiliacea aurago (assembly GCA_948098905.1). Lineage (NCBI taxonomy): Eukaryota > Metazoa > Arthropoda > Insecta > Lepidoptera > Noctuidae > Tiliacea > Tiliacea aurago. Next base: position 27,970,490 of record OX402577.1, on the reverse strand, counting down.
TGACGAACGCAGCGCTGAAGTCGGCGTCGCAGTGTGGTGCTATATAGAACACGATGTATATTCGTAAGCGCGACCGACGTACGCGACTGACATCAGCGCTGGAGGAATGCAACCCTTAGGCACAGCCGCATCGCAAAACAAAAACCGGCTAAGTGCGGATCGGACCACACACAGTGAAGGGATGGATATTACTTACGCCTGTACATTTTATCGACCGCAAAAACAAGTTTGTATTTCATAGTATTTCTCAAAAAAAAAAAACTGGAACAAAGTTATTACTGCTGTAACCGAAATTATCTTTATCTCAAAACTTGAGACCAATAAAAAAAGTCTCTTAAAAATATGTTTTTTTTAATTATGGGTTCAAATGATGCCCACACGCTTATTTTGAATTGTTTCTTTTTTCGCACTTTTGCGGCCTTCCTGTAGTCTAAGTTGTATAAAAGTAATATTAGAGGCGTTGCGGCGTGGCTCGCCTAAATGTGCGTTAGCCTTACACTATTTAAACTAAGATAATGGATGTTCTGTTTGCTGTGAATGATTGAAAATGTTGTAAGTTTGTGTACAGGAATTCTATCCTACAAAAAAAACCACTTTCGTAATTTAGACAACTATTTACTTCTGCAGAGATGTCAACCGTATACAGTCCACGAGGCTTAAGCTGAGCTTTGCATTTGTGTGAGTGCACATAGATACTGTGCCTAGAGCGCGACGCGTCCTTTGCTTGGTTTATACAATCGCCTCGAGGCGCGGTGCGTCCCCCGCGCGACGCAACTCCGCCGCGTACCTTCCATATTTCACCTCTTGTACTGTAATCACTCACACAAATGCAAAGCTCAGCTTAGGCCTCGTGCACCCATTGTCTCATTAGACCGACCTTTATCAAAAAGTAATAATGGTAACTGATGACTAGACCTTTACCCTTACCTTTTTAGGGTTCCGTAACAAAATGGTAAAAAGGAACCCTTATGGTGAGACTAAGTCTGTCTGTCACACCTGGATATCTCAAGAACTACTTAAGTATGCTATCAACTTGAAATTTAGAATAGTTTTAGATGACGTTTGCCCAACTATTTTGCAAACAAGAAATAAATAAAAAAAAAAATATCTTTTTTGCAAAGGGACTGAAAGGGGGTCTTAAAAGTTTGAAGTGGGGCTACTAGGGCATGTGGGTTATCATATGAAAGAACGCTGTTTGCACATTCTCAAACATTTATTTTTTAGGTCGCATTGTTTCAGACTTTTGATCAAAAATGTAAAAAAAAATAACGTTCCCCCCCTTATCTCCGAAGTTTGTATAGTTAAAAATCTGAAATTATTATATGTGATAGACGTGTATGCAAAGATTACAGGAAAAATAAAAGTATGTCTCTAAATAGCACTCCGAAATCATCAACATCATGTATACGTACGGAACCCTCGGTGCGCGAGTCCGACTCGCTCTTGACCGGTTTTTTTTTATTAGTAAGATTAGAAAATTGTAACTTACACACTTGTTTTATTCTAGAGTATAATTTATAGACTTGTTATTGCATTTTATTTCCACTAAGGTGTAACACAATGTGTCAAGCAAAGTTTACATTTAATGAGCACTTTGTCAATGTAAATACGATCTCCACCACATTTCAATGAATAGTAAATGAAGTCATTGTATGCTCAGGTTTCTGGGCGTGTTCTATAATCTATTACGTCACCACATACTTAGCCGTTGGGAAATTAATGTGACTTACTTCATCTTCGTTGGGGTCTTATAGGAACTCTACTGAATTCGTAAAAGCTTGCGATTATTATATAGATTTTGTAGAGCTCCTACATAACCCAATAAAATCCTTGTAATAATTATTTTACATAATAAAAGTAATGTGATTCGTTAATTTTTCTCTATATTTTTTCTGCATGTAAATCGTAAAGGTCAAAAATGTTCAATTGCCAAAATGATAATAGGTATGGTCACTTGGCCAGCAACAAAATTCGATACACAATTTATTAGACTTATTTATTGTTAAGATTTTTTATTAGCAAAAAAAAATTATTTAACACACTTAACATACATAAAGCATTCCGACTTACATTTCCAAGTAAATGCGCTCATTATTATTATCTATCACAGAATAAATCATCTTGAAATGATTCCATTTTACTATAAAATATATTATTGTGTAAGAAATTATTCTAGTTCATTAGAAGCTAAGTCATTAAAACTATTTGCATAAAGGTACACACATTGCAAACTACTTAATTTTAAGGAACCTTTCCTCATGCACAATTATTTATCGTCGAAAATACAATTCAAATTAACATAAGTACATAATTATGACAATAATGAATTTATTGCCAGTCCAAGTAATTGAATTATCGGCACCTGTATTAAGTAGTATTAACCCACATTCGAATGGGCTCGTTTTTAGGGAGTTGAAAATCCAACAGCTAACGCGCAAGTGACTTTTTCATCGCACTCTGGTGAATTCTTAACGCCGAAAGTTGAAGATCCCGTGCGTGGTAAAATAAAGTGCACGTGTGAACGAACAACCGCTTAGGTACCATATACCCCTAAATTCTCCACTTTGTTACATTTAATTGGAATTAATAATACTGTCAGCCACAGACTATTGCAAGGTTTGTGGTCAGTTTGTTGTAGTCTCTCTAGAATTCTGCGTCAAGTGTGAAAACATTGTCCATCTGGTTGGACATGACTCCCCACTTCTGGTACTCGCTGACTTTCTTCTCAAAGAAGTTGGTCTTGCCTTCCAGTGAGATGAGATTCATGAAGTCGAATGGGTTCTTTGTGTTGTAGTGCTGTTGACAAAACAAAACATTATATTAGTAACTTGTTTTGAAAATTCACAAAAATAATAAATTAGTAAGTACCTAATTAGCATTAGTTTCTTATGCAAAACTGAAATAAGGTTCTGGAATATTAACTGGTTATCATTTACTAAATAGTGGTAATACTGCTATACTAAATCCAGTCTTATCAGTGTCAGAGTTGTTCAACAACATACTGATAGGGATGACCTGAATTTTACATTTAGGCTACAATAAATAAATATTGTTTCCTATCAAACCAGACCTTGTTCTCCGCTTTTTGCATTTAGTTCAAAGTATTTATCAATACCTATCTGACTTTTTCTTTAACAACAGTTACCTTTTCTCCAATAAGTTCCATAAGCAGTCTGTCGGCGACGAACTCGATGTAGTTGGACATCAGTTCGCAGTTCATGCCGAGTAGCCTGACGGGCAGCGCGTCCGTCAGGAACTCCTGCTCAATGACCACGGCATCTTTGATAATGTTCAGCACGCGCTCCTTGCTCGGCTTCTGAACTAAGTGCCGGAACATGAGGCACGCGAAGTCCGTGTGTAGACCCTGCAGAAAGTTGGAAGTTAGCTAATGCTGTCATCAAATAACTTGGAGAAACTGTTTTTTCAAAGCCCAAAAGAATATCCAGGTAATATGTGGTACTGATACTTGTAAATCTAGAAATATTAACATTCCCATCACTATGTAATTATTCCGAACTAGCATTAGACATCTCTATGTACGATATACGTAAGTATAATAAATAAAATAGTAACGAAGTCAAGACTGTACATTGAATATATTAGAAAAAAAAAGTAATTGCTAAGAGGTGTGGGAAGTTAGTTTTAAATGCTATATTTGTATTTCTTGTGCGTGTCCCCAATAAAATATTTTTGTTTCTTTCTTTTCTTTCAAAATTAGTTATAACAAATTTTCGTCCGTTTGTCTGGATGCATGTTTCGGATTGGCGTAAAAACGGTTTTGGATGAAATTTGGCACACATGTAGTTTATAACCTGGATTAACACATAGGCTCATTTTAATCCCGGTTCCCGTGAGATTTATTCCGACATCCACGCGGGCTAAGCCGAGGTCAAAAGCTAGTTATAATTAAAGGGATAATATTAGTATGTACATTTATATGTTTAATTAATTTAATTATTAACCCAGCCCTTTTATACTTTGTATAAATAAGATTAGTATGACTATGAACATTCAAATGTTTAATGTACTATATTCCATAAGATAAAGTCATTGGGGCCCTGCCCTTCCCAAGTATTTTCTATGGTTATCAACTCAATATATTAAACATTATATAAATATTTTTTACCAAGATAAGTTTAATCGTCTCGATTTTGCGATAAACATAGGTGTATATAGGTGAACAGCACTTACGTGCGATTGTTATCAATTATCATACATACATAAACTACGCCTTCATTCCATGCGATTTTTATCAATGAGTTTATTTTGTTTAAGCTAGTGTTTCAGATATGGGTCTGCGTGAGGAGACTCACTACAGATAACAGGAGTATTAAAAGCTCCCTGCTGATACTGAAAGCGAAGATATAAATATGTCTAGACAGCCAATCAAAGCTGTGAACTCGTCAAAAAATAGCGTCCTACTGTTGGCCGCAATATATACGCACATTATTGACGTGGCGCGAGTGTTAGACAAAGCTATGACGCACACCAGCATAACAACAAAGTAGGCGTGTTTTTATTTTTTTTGATGTGAAACATCTAAATGCGCACGTAAAACCGATTGCTGGCGGGGCGACGCATGCCGCGTGGCGCTTCAGCGCTCACTCTGCGCGCGCGGTCCCCCCGCTACGCGACCTTTTTTCAATGTTTGTTTGCGATGTTTCACAACTGCCAGGCGTCTCGTGACGGCCACTAACCTCTATATAAATGGAGGTCAGTGCGTGACGGCTCAACTTTTTTTTTAGTTCTTTTGCAGCCCAACACTATGTAAAGTCAACGCCATGAGACGAGATAAATTTCATACTTTGGGATTTAAAACTTAACTGAAATTGCGTATGGTTCAGTTTCCATTGCAACTAAAATTATTTTATGACGTTTAGCGATAATTTCTTCATTCATAAATCAACTTAGATATCTTGAGTTTAAAGTTGATAGTTGTATAATTTGCAATTTTATGTATTTATAGCTTCTCATGACGGTTACTTTAGACATAATATAAATAATCAAAGACTGAAAGCTATTTGTATTGATGAATAATAAAATTTAAAGACTGAACTTCTCAGAAATGGTAAGTTAATCAGTGTATGTATTTTGCAATTACCTAATACTTGAATGTTTCCCTCAAATAGAAAAAATACAGGACATTAAAGCAACTGAGATACAAACCTCATCCCTGGAAATCAGCTCATTGCTGAATGTCAAACCAGGCATCAGGCCGCGCTTCTTCATCCAGAAGATAGAGGCGAAACTGCCAGAGAAGAAAATCCCTTCGACGGCGGCAAAGGCGATGATGCGCTCAGCGAACGTAGCCGACTTGCTTGCGATCCACTCCAGGGCCCAGTCAGCCTTCTTCTTTACACAGGGCAGGGTTTCAATAGCATTGAACAGGAAGTCTCTATACAAGGAAAAAGATTGGCATGATTACAATGTAAAACTTTGTGTACGAGTCATGGTGGTTTAGTACCTATTTGATTTATGATGATGTATGCATGCCTGGAAATATGTATGAATAAAGAAGTGTAGATAAAAAGTTGCTTGCTAGGCTTACAGATACAGTGCATTTAATTATGACTTTGATAATGAATATTATTAGGATTTATTCCTAATAATATTTCCTATTTTCAATGACCCATAAACATAATTTAAATATGTTCCCCATACATTTTCCATGACCATAATATTATTCCTAGCTTGGTTTAGAAAGAGTTTGTAATACCAATCAAATCCAGCTCAACTTACCTCTCCTTAGGGTCTCTAATGTATGTGTCAATGAGCAGAGAGTACATCTCAGAGTGTACATTCTCCATAGCTATCTGGAAGCCATAGAAGAACCTTGCTTCAGTCACTTGCACTTCCTGGGAGAAGCGCTCCACCAGGTTCTCATTGACAATGCCGTCTGAAGCAGCAAAGAAAGCCAATACATGACTGATGAAGTGCCTCTCGCCATCCTTGAGGTTCTCCCAGTCTGATAAGTCCTGTATACAATTTAATGTAAGGTGAGTCACTTGAATGTCTGTGTGTACAAAACATTGCAACTGTTTTGAGTAAAGAGCAATAACAAGATTTTATGGTGTAGCAGATAATCAGTTGCATGAAGTAGGTGCCAAATACAGAAAAAAGGTGTTGTTTAATTTAACAAGCCTAAGTTTATTAAAATGGAGTTGTCATTGAAATCTTATAAGCAGAAGGTTTAAACTATTGGAGGTTAGATAGAAATGCTATGAATTATGAAAGGCAAATCACCATAATTTGGTGCCTACTTCTTAATGGTCATGGGGGAGTGGTCATGCATGACCATTAGCAAAAAGGAAACCATTACCTATCTAAAACTGATTACACCGACAGTACAGCAAAGAACAGTAAAAACAAACTACTTTGAATCCAGAATCAAGTGGAATATAAAAACCTGTAGGGTATGTATGACGAAAATACACAAGATTTAAACAAATATCTACCTTTGATAGATCCACTTCCTCAACGGTCCAGAACGAAGCCTCGGCCTTCTTGTACATATCCCAGATGTCGGGGTACTTTATTGGGAATATGACGAAACGACGAGGGTTGTCTCGCAAAAGGGGCTCCTTTTGTGGGTCAAATTCAGCCACCTCCATATTCTTTCCTTCAACCTCCATACTTTCTCCACTCATATTGTCATTTCTTTCAGCCAAAACATTGTTTTTAACCGGAGACTGCAAAGCAAACAATGGTTAGATTCAGGGTTCTGAAATGTCGCCACTCGCAATCTTTGAATTGAAGTATGTATAGAATAACTAACCTTCAAATGCACGTTACTGAACTCGTTGTGCAGGTTTTCCTTGTCAACAATTGGGGCCATGATGTTTTGATTATACTAAACAATAGAATTAAAGTCAACTTTCAGTTATGATGAACTCGTACAAGTTCCAGCTGCGAATGCGCAATTGCCGACCGCCTGCTTTTTTGAGTCTACTCAATTTCCCTCCAATTTTGTCACTTGTCAATGAATGATTTTGTTCCGAAATCCATTAAAAGACTAAATTAATGTTGCAAAATAATTTAACATAGTAATTCCGTTAGAAATCATCTTAAAATTAAGTAAAGATTAGGTATATTATTCAAAAAAATATAATAAAAAAATGGAATAGTGGGAATTTATTCCATGAACTGAAAATTACGAATTTGACTGCGGCAGATCTTTGCTCACAAAGAGAGATACGGAACGATCATATGTTTACAAGTTCGTTGACCACTCACAGATCGGCAAATGCAAAAGAGCGGTATTTACTTTGGTTTGGTTACTTTTAACTGAATTTATAGAAAAACAGCAGTATAACCGCGGAAAACATGTGTGGAAAGTTTACGTCCGTTGAAGTTTCTTTTACAATACATATTTAATTGGCTCTAATAGAAAAAAAACAGTAAACACAAGTAAACGGGTTTCGCGCCAAAACTAAACATTTTAACTCATGTTTCTATTGGTTAACAAGTTCACGAATCAAGCATCTGGAGCAACGTTGCGTTCAGGATTAATTTTATTAGAATATTATAATTATTTTCCGTTTCTGCATACACCGATTTACTATTAGGAATGATTGTAAAGCTATAATCGACAATAACGCGTACGTGTACGTAATGCTTCATTAATTTGACTTGACCGTTATTCGAAGCTTATTTAATTTGAGATAGGCACTACGTTTCCCGCCATCTATATCCGTCTCTTTCTTTCCTGTATCCTTCTCCTTCTGACCCCACCACCTGGCAGAGTGGGGGCGCACTGAGTGAGCCGCCATCTTTATGTCTCATTGGCGTCTTGTTTCTCGCCGCGTACGGTTGTGTTAACACTGTGTGTTAACACTATCGTTATCACAATATTGAAATTTATTTTAAAATGATTATCAAGTATAATTCTAGAACTTCAACAAATATGTTTTATGTGTGGTGCATACCAGTGTTATTAGGGTGGTAATCAGAAACCTACTGGTAAAAATACCCACAAAACTACACGTGAGTAATTTCATTTTGATATTAAAACACAGTGATACTTTGCCTAAGATCTTTGGCTACAATTAAGTACCTACATTTTATACTGTGTAGTTTTATTCAAGAGAAATTGTGTGTCTCCAGTGTGTAGTCGCATAGTTTTTATTAACGGGTTTTCCGTTCGTATTAATTTTAAATGTTTGCATCGGCTTTTTAGAACGGATATTTTTATTTTCTTAAATTGTGTGTGTTAGTAGTAGTCACATACTTTTTATTTGAACTTTATTTTAACGGTTTTTACCGTTAGTGTTGTTCTAAAAGCCCCTTTCCTGTTTTAGTATGGATGATAGTAATAGAAATGAAGTGACTGAACCATTACCAGGACCATCTGGTATGCAGCGTAAGTTACGGTCTAGGAGCTCAAGTTTAAGTAGTGATAGTTCCCAGAGCATTTCTTCATCTTCGTCTTCTTCACGCTCTTCAAGGCGTCGACGGAGTCATCATGAAAAAAGGAGGAGGGGGAGAAAACAAAGACATTCGAAAAAGGAGTATCGAAAATTATCGAAGGAGGTACGTGATCTTCGTAAATCTTTGTATGCTCGTGATAATGAGCAACAAGTTCAAGCTAGTGATCACAACTATAACGATTCCATGTCTATAAATTCTGGTGTTAGTCGTAATCTTTACGAAGAATAAGGTGGTAATGCGTCGATTATCGATACGCCGAATGAAGTTATTTTTAATATTCAAACAAAATTAAAAGAACCTTCTATGCCCAAGAGTTCTGAACTTCATTTGAAACTGCTATGTGATCTTCAACATTGGGATACTAGTAATTGGAATGAAATCAGATATTCCGAAACTCAAAAGGCGTATAATCACAAACCGGGTTTTACGGATATTGAGATAAATGAAGAAGTTGCAGCTTTCCAGTCTCCCCGCCATTTGATATATGCTGATAAAGCCTTTGCTGCCTTAACAATGTGCATTTTAGAGCAGAAGGAGTCGCTTCAGAAGGTACTGCTTGATTTTGCCAAGTGGTCTAAAGAATTAACCCCAGATTATGAGGTTATTAATAATAAGTTAACAGAACTTATAAATTGCCGTGATTTTCAAACAACCTCCTCAGATTTGTTACAGCTTGTTTGTGGCCATCGCGCAGAGATATTGCAAATGCGCCGGGACTGTGTAATCAAACAGGTAAAGGAGCCATTAGTGAAGTCTACGCTTAGGAAGATTCCTCCTACATACACAAACTTATTCAACGCAGACAAATTCACAGCCGCTTTGGAAAAAGCGGGTGGAGTGCGAAAATGCTTTTGGCCGCTAAAGAAGTCTAACAACTCTATCTCGCAGGTAGAGACACACAAAACTAGCGTCTCCTCGCAGGAGTACTCAACCCGAAAACGACCCTCGCAGGGTTGTCAACATGGACCAAGCTACGTGCAAGGCTATTGTCAAACTGAACCACCCCCGCAGGGTGGTTATAACTCGCACTGTCATGGACATGGCTCTCATTTGGTCGCACCGAATAATCGGGGGCTTTTTCGTGGACGAGGTTCTTCGAGAACTTACCCCAAGCACCGAAATCAATCCAAATCGGGGCAGAAACGAGCATCGTCTCCGCCCAATAACAATAGAGACGTCAAACGTCGAAAATATTGACATGATGCTGTTCAAAGCAGGCCGTCTAGCAAATTTTTTAACTCAATGGGAACAATTCGGAGCTCCAAATGTCATTCTCAAGATGATATCGGGGTATCGCATACCCTTTCGTCAAAGGCCTCCAATGATCCATCCAAGGAACATAAAAAAGGGTATGCTAGTTCCTTACTCAGTAGAGAGGACCACAGTCATCGACAAAATGAAGGATCAAGGGGTCCTCGAACGAGCACATCTGTCTCCAAGTTTCCTGTCATCAATGTTTTAGTTCTCAAGAGCGACGGCTCTGCTCGGCCCATTTTCAACCTGAGGGCCCTCAATCAATATGTAATAACCACAAAATTCAAATTAGTGAATGTTTTTCGTGTGCCAGACTTCCTACAGCAAAGAGACTGGCTGTGCAAAATAGATCTCTCACAAGCGTACTTTCACGTTCGTGTAGCTCGCAGCCACAGACAATTCCTACGCCTAGTCTATCGAAAGGAGCTATTGGAAATGACATGTTTACCCTTTGGTCTAAGTACTGCACCCAAAACTTTCGCATCAGTGACAAATTGGATTGCCCAAATGCTCAGAAAACGAGGAATACGAATACTGGTGTACTTGGACTTCCTGGTTGCTCATCAACACGAGGAAAGCCTAAAGGAACATTTAAATATTGTCATTCAGACTCTCGAGACTTTAGGCTGGATCATCAATTACGAGAAATCTGTGTTGACTCCGTCAAAAACATTAGCGTATCTGGGCGTTCAGTGGAATGCCTGGACAAATCAGAAGCAACTCCCCAAGGAGAAGCTGACGTCCCTGATTGTCAAGCTGTCCCAAATGCTAGACAAGGAATATATAAAGCTCAAGGAGGTTCAGAGTCTGGTTGGACTTCTGAATTTTGCGAGTTTTACCGTCCCAAGAGGCCGACTCAATTATCGGGCTTTATTGGACCTCCTCAACAAAATGTTGAGATCAGACCAGAAATGGCATTTGATTCCTATCGAAGCCCGGGACAACATAAGATGGTGGCTTCAGAACTGCAAACGCCCGACAGCCAGTCATGTTCCTCCACCAACCCATTACCTAACAACGGATGCCTCCGATATAGCATGGGGAGCTCGATTAGACAATCTGTCGTTGACAGGGTTGTGGGCACATCGCGAAAAACAGTTACACTGCAACCAGACAGAAATGCTCGCTATTCTAAAGGTGTTACAAGATCATTGTCAGCTCCTGCAACGGAGTACAGTACTAATACAATGCGACAACAAAACTGTTATCGCATATCTCCGACACGAAGGGGGCACGAGATCCACACCACTGATGGATCTAACATACCAAGTTTTTCAAATTCTGGAAGAATACCAAATTCACGTAAATATTTTTCATATTCCCGGGATGTACAACGGTCATTCGGACCATTTGTCGAGATTTCGGGTCAATCCGGAATGGCATCTCTTGGCCAGAGCCACAGAGACAGTGTTTGCCAAATGGGGCATCCCCCTGATAGACCTCTTTGCCTCCAGTCGAGCACACGTCGTAGTGAATTATGCGTCCCTGGTTCTGAACGATCACCAAGCATTGTTTCACGATGCGTTCTCCCGACAGTGGAATTTTCAACTGGCGTGGATTTTCACGCCACCGTACTTGATTCCCAAAGTACTATCCCATTTGAACAGTGCTCACGGGATATTCTTGCTAGTAGTTCCGCATTGGGATCGAGTATATTGGCGGGCAGATCTAAAGGCCCGAGCGTTAGCAGCCCCATTCACACTACGGAATCTCGATCAAGTCTTAATAGACGTGTCGACGGGATTCCCACCTCCGAGGACATAGAACATGATTCTCGAGGTATGGAAATGTGGGGGTGGGCCGAGACCCTAAAAGATTGGAATGACAGCCAGAAAAAACTATTGAAGAAGTCTTGGCGGCCTTCCACACTAAAGACTTATGATGTTGCTTGGAAAAAATGGCTAATCTGGTCCGAGCAACACCAAATTAATCCTCATAATCCTAGCGGTAGAGAAGTAGCCAGGTTCCTGTCGGACCTTCATTTGGTTAATAATTTATCATATAATACGATTCTGTTGCACAAATCTGTAATTTCCACTCTTTGCAATCCAGACATTGCTGGCCAAATTAGTTCTCATATTTTAGTAAAACAAGTTTTAAAATCCATAGCGTTAGAGAAACCAGTTAAAACTAAACCACCAATTTGGAACATAGATAGCCTAGCTGCATACCTAAATAGTTATAACGTTTCACACGACAATATTTTCTAAGTGCAGAGACACACTGCAACATTATTACTCTTATGCTCAGGTCGAAGAATTCACGATTTGACTTTATTAAGAACTGATTCGGAGCATTGTATTAAAAGTAATAACTCAATCATATTGTGGCCTTTTTTGGTTCAAAGACTGATTCTTCGGATCACAGGCAATCGGGTTGGAAATTGTTTACTAATCTATACGTAGATAGCAATAGTTTGGATCCAGTTTATTGGATTAGTAGAACATTGAATTGTTAAAAATTCGCAGAGATTCGGCTAAGATCCATAATCTGTTCATTTCTACAAGAGGTGAAGCAAAAGCCGCTTCAAAGACAATCATATCGGGGTGGATTAAAACACTACTTAAGGATGCGTGTATAACTGCAACGCCAGGGAGTTTCCGCTCTGCTGTTGCCTCACAAAACTGGCTAGATAATTTCCCATTAGAGGATATTCTCGCGAGAGGAAATTGGAAGTCCCAAAATACTTTTTGTAAATTCTATAAGCGGACAGTTCTACCCTCATCTTCAAATACCTCTATAACTATGCTATTTAATCCTGTTGATTGAGGTTGCTGATATAATGTTGATTCTATCATTGTGATTAATCAAGTTGAAACAATTACTTAATTAAACCATAATCATATTCACATAATTATGTAAGTTATTTAATTTTCTTTAATATAAAGGAAAAAATCAAGATACATTTGTTTCATTCAAATAGTCAATATAACCAGTAATATCTTAATCTACTAACAAGTCAGTCACATTGGCGTCCGTGTCACCACCACCAGGCGATAACAAACAGGTATCAAATTAAATAAGCTTCGAATAACGGTCAAGTCAAATTAATAGAAGCGTTTTACCTACCAATAAAACGCATATTAATTTACTTACCTTATTCGAAGCTTATGTTTTAAAGTCTGCCTGGTGATTTTCGACTCAATGAGACATAAAGATGGCGGCTCACTCAGTGCGCCCCCACTCTGCCAGGTGGTGGGGTCAGAAGGAGAAGGATACAGGAAAGAAAGAGACGGATATAGATGGCGGGAAACGTAGTGCCTATCTCAAATTAAATAAGCTTCGAATAAGGTAAGTAAATTAATATGCGTTTTATGGGTAGGTAAAACGCTTCTATTGTATAGTTCACAGACTACAATAGTATATGGTATAGTTTTGATATTGAGTTAAACTCATGATAGCACAAGTTTTAACTTAGTGGTTTTTGGTTGCTATTTATAATCCTGTGTTCTTTTGTATAAATGATATTTGAATAAAAACTTAGCATTATCACTCAGATTATAGATCTGAGCATTATCAGTTCATTTCTGAGGATAGAATGTCCTAATCTGATACACTGGTCAAGAAAAGGTGTTACTGTTCGGCAAATTGTGTGAAAAAATTAGGTATGACAATCTCATGTCTACTCGTTCAGATTTATTAGGAAAGCAACGTATTTACTTAGGTGTTATGTATCCGACTCCCTGCAAGATAAGTGCATTTTCATAACAACGGTAAGTAAGTATGTACCTTTAATAAACCTTTTTTTATTTAATTTTTTTTTTAGGATGGGTTTGTTCTTGACCTTAGTCTAGGGCAGCGGTAAGAAGAATAAAATAATAATACCTTATGAAGAATGAGATTATTCTTCTGCAGTCTTCCAAGTTTTTGGCTCTGCCAGCCGGAGCATGGCCATTACTGCATAGCGTAAAAACAACTCTGTTTTTCTGCAACATCGCATCTTAGGCGTTGCCATATCATGTCAGTCTGGTCCATGGGTGATGGATCACACATGCCAGAGTCGCATTCAAGGAATCTGAAATCTCAGTCTGAACAAAACATTTTCACTATCTAGTGCGTTGTTTTGACAGAAGTAATGGCATGCGTATTGCGTAGTCGAACAGTTGTAATGAATGTATGTACCAACGCGAACGTTCCCGGTCTTATGCTTATAGTAATAATTTGAAAAGTAGTCGACCGGGAACTTTCGCGATGGTACCTACTAAAAAACTTTATACTAAACAGGCTGAGGTATACAATGCAGTCTCCGCCGCCATAGGCAGTTTAGCATTAAAATGATCAAGATTTGATCTCGAAAATAACATTTAAAACTTATGAAAAATATAGTAGGATTATGGGAACAAAGGATTGGCGAAAATATTTACTCACCAACCGTCCGAGACTCCCATACTCGGTGATTTCTGCTCTCACGCGATACAAACAGTGGTGACACCCGGGCGTTTCCTCCCGCTTTATCCTGAACAGGAACCTCCCGAAACAACCGTGTCCGGTGAGGACCTGCGTCAGGCGGAAGGTGAGGACGCCGTGGCGCCTCTCTAGCCACTCCTCAAAGAGGGGACTTACCGCCGCAATTGTGGCGTGCCCAAGTTTTTGGACGAATTTGGACTTCGGAAAAACGCGAAAACTACGGATTTCTAGGAGAAAATCTTACCGGCTGCGCCACTTTTGGTTTCGGGGCGTGATTAACCTTTCCAATACTAACTTATCTACTCAGGAATTTTACTGAGGATAAAAATAAAAATACGTAGTGCCGATTTGGAGGCGACTTTTATTCTGTCTTACAAAATGCGTAACATGGGTCATCCGGTGGACACAGACCGCTGAGCTTGCAAACGATATCTCGTTGCTAGAATGGAGCCGTAGATCTACTTAGCTAATCTAATGCAGACCTGCTGAGGTGTATTCAAAACTATCTGTGTGTGTGTTTTTGTAATTGTGTGGTTATTAATTTTTCGTGTGCGTTTATAGCAATAGGAAGCATGTATCTGTGTGCAATTGTCAAATTTTCATAGTGTGCTGTATGTGTTTTCCTCGCCCCCCGTAGAAAGTGGCAGAAAAAGTTTTTCGGTGTTTCGCTTTTTGGCATCTCCTAAGTATAAATACTCAAAGGCTTTAGACCACACGTCTGAAGTAAAACAGATATCTCCGTTCGCTAGCAAAAGAAGTTTTGCTTCAAAAAAGTTGCGGTCTTGTGAGTGTATAAACAGCCAGTGTGAATTAAAAAAAATACCTATTAAGCGGGACGGCGCGCTAAAATTTAAACAACTTCCGTAGCCGGTTTCCGTAACGCTCTCGTCACGCATTCACCAACTTACTCCCCAAGTCAAGCGTGCGTAAAGAAGTTTTACTACTTCCGTAACGCTCTCGTCACTTCCGTAACGCTCTCGTCATGCATTCACCAGCTTACTCCCCAAGTCAAGCGTGCCTAAAGAAGTTTTACTTCAAGAATATCTGTACAAATTAACGGTAAACTAACCCTTAACCTACTTTGAGTTTAAATCCAAAATATCAACGTACATAATTAATAACAAGAACGTCTTATTTGTCTGCAGAAATTGGTTGTTTTTAGGGTTCCGTACCTCAAAAGGAAAAAGGAACCCTTATAAGATCACTCGTGTGTCTGTCTGTCTGTCTGTCTATCTGTCCGTCTGCCACAGCTGATTTGCTCCGAATCTACTGGACCGATTAAGTTGAAATTTGGTACATATATGAACTTCTGTGACCCAAACACGAACGTGTTACGTAAATAAATAAATTTTGAATATGGACGTCACTTTTGGGGGGCAAATTAGAAAATTAAAAAAAAAAAGTTTTGCTGACTGTCCGTGTGGCATATCAAACGAAAGGGCTTGTTTTAAGGATTTTATATATATTTTTTTATAATTTTAAAATACATACGTTTGAAATTATTTAAGAAAATAGATGAAAAACTACCATTATCTCCGAAAAGATATCAGATCTCATGTAGTGCCAAGCTTCTGAATCTACACGGCCTAACTCTACCGACCCTATTTTCACAAATTCTACATATCAGTAAAATATATGGCTTCGCTGTTTCGCTACCGTCGTGGAGGTGATGCGAATATTTAGTTTCTGAAGTAAATAACGAAACAGCCAAGCCATACATTTTTACTGATATGTAGAATTTGTGAAGTTAGGGTCGGTAGAGTTAGGCCATGTAGATTCACATTGTCGTGGAGGGCGTCAGGATCGGGGTCAAGGCCCAGATGAAGTACTTGGGCCTTGTACTCGACAGCAGGTGGCGCTTCGGCCCACACTTCAGCGGGCTGTCGACGCGCCTGCTGAAGGCTGCGAATGCCCTTTCCTGGCTCCTCCCGAACCTGGGAGGTCCGAAGGCGCGATGCCGGCTTTTGTATGCCGGCATCCTCAGGAGCATGGCCCTTTACGGGGCCCCGATTTGGGTGGACTCCCTCCACAGGAGGGAGAACGCCACTACCATCCGTAGGCCCCAAAGGGCCATTGCACTGCGGGTGGCGAGGGCCTACCGGTCGGTGGGCTTCTCGGCGGCGTGCGCTCTGGCCGGCACCCCTCCTTGGGAGCTCGAGGCGTGGGTGCTGACCAGAGTGTACGAATGGACGGCGCGGCGTAAGGCGCTCGGGGAGCCCCCCGCCGCAGAAGAGCGGGAGGCCGTGCGGCAAGAGACGAGGGACGCAATCGTCCATCACTGGACGGAGGACCTCGCCACTGCCGTTTTCGGCCGCCGAACTCTGGACGCGCTCGGGCCAGTCCTGAAGGATTGGCTCGAGCGGTCCCACGGTTTCCTCTCTTTCCGTCTGGTGCAGGTGTTGTCCGGCCATGGGTGTTTCGGATCGTACCTGCACCGGATCCAAAGGGAGGAGAACCCGTCGTGCCACGACTGTGGCGCGGTGGAGGACACGGCTCAGCACACCCTTGAGGTGTGCCCAGCCTGGTCCGAGCTGCGCCGCGGTCTGAGCGCAGCGGTCGGGCAGGACCTCTCGCTTCCCGGCGTCGTCAACTCGATGCTGGAGAGCGAGGGGGCCTGGACAGCGGTCGCCTCCTTCTGCGAGGACGGAATGTCGCAGAAGGAGGACGCGGAGCGCGCGCGCGAGGACGACCCTCTCGCAGCGCCGCTCCGCAGGCGAAGACGGGGCATGAGAAGGCGATTGTACGATCGTCGTCTTATGCCCCCTGGTGGTGAACAGCGGGAGACGGGTGCGGGGGCGCCTTCTCCTGCATTGCACAGTTCACCATCCACGTCGGGTGGGAATGACAGAGCGCTCGCGGTCATTCCTGGGCCCCTCCCCGACAGGGGGGGCGTGTCGGGCCCGCCTGCAAGGCGGGCGGTCGTCAGCGGGGGGACTGGATGTTATGGCTCTGCCGGATTCCCAGTCCTCCTCCTTGCAGACGAGGTAGGAGCGCCGCTGGGTCGTTTAGTGGGTATACCGGATTTTTCGGGGAGTCCCACATACCCCTCCCATCCCCCGATGGGTGGGCATGCGTAATGCATTTTTCCCAGTGTCAAAAAAAAAAAAAAAGGCCGTGTAGATTCAGAAGCTTGGCTCTACATGAGATCTGATATCTTTTTCACAGGGCAAACCTTATGTGGTCGTCTTGGCAACATTTTACATGAAATGTTTTTGGTGGGATTTCGGTTCTTTTTGTAAGTTGCTAGGCTGTCTTTTTAGTGTTTATTTTTTTCTTCTTTTTTTGGGGTGTATTTCTTGCCCATCAGCAGTGCCGGTTTTCATAGCCCACTCTGTCTTTGCCTTTTTTCTTTGATGGTTTACTGATTACCATAAGCGATAAATCAGGGTGATATTTCGCTCTTAAGCGATTGTATTCAACTATAGCTGACTGTTGTTACTATAGTTACTGTGCTTTAATACTAGCAAAGTCTACATATTTCGGCTTTTTAGCACTTCAGAAAGTACCCTAACATTTTAAAGTCTCATAAAAACTTCCACCCCCCCATTTTAGGGGATGGGGGGTGAAAGTTATAAGTTTATGATTTTTTTTGTTGGTTGTATACTAAACTTAGATTACATACCAAATTTCAGCTTTCTAGCACTTCAGGAAGTAGCCAAACATTTTGATGATCATCAGTGCGTCAGTGTATCAGTGAGTGTGTCAGTGACGAAATCGGTGTATTTTAGATATCAATAAAATCTAAAGTATTAGAGCTATTCAATTGAGACTTTATATGTTTAATTAGTCTATTATTGACATCATATCTCTATAAGGGTTCAAAAAAACGACGAAACACTTCGAGAAAAGGTAGGTAGTGCCCTTGCGCTTCGCTTGGCTCGTCTTGGCGGGGGCACTACCGTTTCACAATGTCGCCGTACTTACTACATATCCGGAATTTCCTGTGTCTGCCTTAAGGTGTGAGCTTAAAGCCTCCAACCAGGGCGTAAAATCATATTATAACTAAACGACTGCGCACTAAGGGCTCCCCCTGTGGGGTACAGGGGCGGCGGCGAGGACGGAATGACGGTTTGTGTAATTTGTGCACTGTACTGGTGGGCCTATTGCTTTCCTGGAGGAGAGTATTGGGGTCATCTGGGTCTGAGAGACTAGCCTTGGTCGGCGAGTCTTGACTAATAGTGGAAGGCCTATAACTAGCGGCCTGCACAACCAGAGGCACGCTTCGTGATGCGCTTCATGAACTGCTTGATGGTGGGCATTTTAAGATATAAGTGAAGGGTTTCGTTCCGAACGAACCAAGGAGCGCCCGTAATTCTACGGAGAAATCGGTTTTGATGTGTCTGCATCCTATGGATGAGATGGGGCTTGGCGTGTGCGACAATTGCACAGGCGTAAGTCATCGGTCGAATGCACGCTGTGTAAATACGCAATTTGCACTTAAGGGATAACTTGCTGCGTGAGTTTGAGTACGAAATGAAGCCTACTGAGAGCGAAAGCGGCACGCGAATGCGCCTGCTTTATGTGCTCTGCGAACGATATGTGATGGTCGAGGACCACACCGAGATATTTGGCTCGCTTCTCCCAAGGGATAGGCTTGCCGAACATGGTGATCGATTGGGGGAAGGCGGGTGATCGCCGGGGCTGTCGGCTGTCAGCGAATGAACTAGTTTTTTAAATCGTGCATGGTCATATGGCCAATTGACTGGTAGACGGGAACGCTCAGCTATGGCGTCTCCAGAGTATAAATACTCATTGAACAATATACCTAGCTAAAACCCCGACCAACCAAAATAAAAAAAAAAATTGTTTCTGGTGCAATAACCGGTGTGTCATTCATGTTATGTCAGTG
Organism: Tiliacea aurago; assembly: GCA_948098905.1. Lineage (NCBI taxonomy): Eukaryota > Metazoa > Arthropoda > Insecta > Lepidoptera > Noctuidae > Tiliacea > Tiliacea aurago. The sequence goes on along the minus strand of OX402577.1, from coordinate 27,951,553 downwards.
TCATGTCAGTCAGGTCGGGAAAATAATAGCCTATAAAAAATACGCTTTTGTAATTTGTGAAATAGTAAAATAAATAATTAAGAAAGTTTAGCTAATAATTATGTCGGATAACGATGATGATTACATGTGTGAGGAGGAGGAGGATTATGGCTTGGTATGTAATTTAATTACACTTAATTAATTTAGTAATGTTATTGTGTGTGACGTTTTAGCGAGTATCCCCGCAATTCCTAGTTTTTAACCTTGCTTTTTTATTCAAGTATTTGCAAAAGACGTATATTACCAGGATGCTAAACACTTTATCCTACATTTTATCCCTGTTTTACATTAAGGTTCCATGAGGTTCGCAAAATTCTATTACCTTGCTAATTATGTGCAGCAGGTGACCTTTTTTGCTTGCTAGCTAGCTTGGACTTGTCTGTAGTTTAATCAGGTGAATATTTTGCCCTAATAATGTTTGGAATAATTAAATTTGTGTGTTTTTTATAGGAATACTCAGAAGACAGTAACTCAGAACCAGATGTTGACTTGGAGAATCAGTACTATAATAGCAAAGCATTGAAGGAGGATGAGCCACAGGCAGCTCTCACTAGTTTCCAAAAAGTCCTCGAGCTTGAGGGAGGCGACAAGGGTGAATGGGGCTTCAAAGCACTCAAGCAAATGATCAAGATTAATTTTAAATTGGTGAGTTTCTGATACAATAATTACTGTATACCAAAATAGCTATATTCTAGCTTCAATATCACTTTGTTCAAGCAAAAATGGAAAAGTATGAATATAACCTTAAAATTTCATATTCTATCACTGACACCATCCACCAGCCAGTGTCATAATGGCAACTAATGGATAGTAAAATAAATAAATAAATATTTTACAAACATAATTGCTTTGCCCATTAAACCCATTCTCATTACATTTGAAAAGGAGATCATTCCTTTATTATCTTTTTATCATGATGTTGTTAAAGCTTCCTAATAAGAGCATTTCATGTATTTGCAGGGTAACTTCACAGAAATGATGTCGAGGTACAAACAGCTACTGACTTACATCAAGAGTGCGGTCACTAGAAACCACTCAGAGAAGTCCATCAATTCCATCCTCGATTACATCTCTACTTCTAGAAATGTAAGTGTCAGAATTGTTTAAAATATTGGTCAATACAATTAATAGTTTTTATTCTATAATATTTATCTGGAAGTAGAATAGCAGGATGGAAAAGAGGCTTATCCCCAACAGTGTACAAGTCAGGGCTGATATGATACTGGGTTTACCATACTCAGCCCCAACCTATCTTTAGAGTTTATTTATTCTCCCATCAAATATCACTTTGAACTCTTTTCTACCTATGAAATTGTAACATATTAATTTGATTGACTGATTTCAATATGATTGAACTTTTTGTTCAAATATATTATGTATATAAAAGTGTTCCTTGCAGATGGAATTGTTGCAAGACTTCTATGAAACTACGCTAGAGGCCCTGAAAGATGCCAAGAACGATAGGCTATGGTTCAAGACAAACACGAAGCTAGGCAAACTGTACTATGATAGAGGAGACTTCAATAAACTTGCGAAGATCCTGAAGCAACTGCACCAGAGCTGTCAGGTGAGAATGATTGTCTACATGAAAATGAAATTCCCTGTATTTTATACTTAAATACCAATTTCTAAATATATTTTTTTGTCATGCATGCTTTAATTTATATATTTTTTTATGTTGATTTTTAGTTTTCAATGTAATCATCCTCAAAATCCCATGTGTTATAATCAGAACTTGATATAAGTAACAAATAAAAACTTTGAACTGATGAGCCACTCTTTGGGAGACAAAAGGCTAAAGTGGCGAATATGTTTAAACAACTGTTCATCCTGATAACTATCTGTTGCCTATAATATAGATATTTCCACTTCAGACTGATGAAGGCGAGGATGACCTGAAGAAGGGCACACAGCTGCTTGAGATATACGCGCTGGAGATTCAGATGTATACCGCACAGAAGAACAACAAGAAACTGAAAGCGCTGTATGAACAGTCTTTGCACATCAAGTCTGCTATTCCACATCCACTTATTATGGGTGTTATTAGAGGTAAATATCATATATTTTATGAACAGTTTAGCTATGAAATGTTTTTTTGATTTGATGACCAATGAATTGCTCTCTTGATCTTGCCCTGGTGATTTCCTTATTACTCACACTTATTATCATATTTTTATGATTGATCATGATTACCTTCTTATTCTTTTCATTCATTTTATTTGGAAAACAAAATGTACTTGCTTCCTGAAAATACAATACCTGACTTATTTTCGAAAAGGATACTCAGCTTTTTCGAAACTTAGCGTAGATTTGCAAAGTGCAATTACCGGTGGTGACTTAGTCACGTGCATCCGTCAAGGAGGTGATTCTACCCGTCATACTAAACAACTTTCGATATGGAACCCATATCCGACTCGGTGGAAAATAGAATCACATTCATGACAAATGCAGGTGACTAAATCGGCACCCTGTATACATTTTTGGACTGACTGCAGTTAGAGCAGCCGATCTTCTCAAACTGATTTACCAATAATTCTAAAATAATTACAACTTGCTTATTGCTTCAGAATGCGGTGGGAAAATGCACTTGCGTGAGGGTGAGTTCGAGAAGGCTCACACGGACTTCTTCGAGGCGTTCAAGAATTACGATGAGTCCGGCAGTCCGAGACGGACGACGTGCTTGAAATACCTCGTTTTAGCTAATATGTGAGTATATATTTTGTCCCTTGACATACTAAGAAGGCTGCGGTGCGGAAATACTAGAGTTGTTTTCAAAAATATTAAAGACATTTAGATGAAATTGAGAAGATTAAAATATTGCCTTCACAAAATATCAATATTTCACACTATTAATCACAGATATAACAATTATCTTCATTCTTCACAGGCTTATGAAATCAGGCATCAATCCTTTCGACTCTCAAGAAGCGAAGCCTTACAAGAACGACCCGGAGATCCTAGCCATGACGAACCTCGTGATGGCGTACCAAAATAATGACATTAACGAATTCGAGTCCATTCTCAAACACAACCGGAACAATATCATGGACGACCCCTTCATTAGAGAACACATAGAGGACTTGCTCAGAAACATCAGGACTCAAGTGCTGATCAAACTGATCGGCCCCTACACTAGGATCCATATACCGTTTATATCTAAGGAACTGAATATTGATGAGAAAGAAGTGGAGAATTTATTGGTCACATGTATTCTAGACAAGTAAGTAGATGCTGTTGCTATCTTTTTACCACTAACTTGCCGCTGCCCGCGTGGCTTTTTCTAAACATATATACCTTCCTCTTGAATCACTATCTATTAAAAAAAAACCGCATCGAAATTCGTTGCGTAGTTTCAAAGATCATACATAGGGTTTATGTAGTGATTTGTTTTCATTTACTATATTGTACGAATATTATTGGTAATTATTTGATCTGTGAACTAATAAGACCAGATATTTCTGAGATTGTGTCCTAACTGAAAGCGATTGTCGGATGAGTACGTGGTCTTCGCGCTCGTTTACACGAATATGATGTTTCCAAATGACTTTTATAATGCGCACAGCAAAATAGTGGAACTCTCCTGCGAATACCTGCGTCTGTGTTTCCGAACGCATACAACCTTAATCTCTTCAAAGTTAGAGTAAACAGGCATCTTCTGGGTAAGCTCACTCCATCGTCGACTTTGTCTCTGTCACCTCTGCCCTAGAATAAGGTCAAGAGGAAACCCATCCTAAATAAAAAAATAAAATATGAAGGCGATCAATCATCATCTGACGGCACGGTTGGCGCAGTGGTTAAGCGATTGACTGCTGCGCTGCGTGTCGCGGGTTCGAGTCCCGCATGGAACAAATATTTGTATGACCTACAAGTAGTTGTTCCGGGTCTGGCTGTTTGTGTATGTGAGTTTAAATGTTTGTAAACGCACCCACAATACAGGAGAAAATCCTAGTGTGGGGCAACGTTTTTAAAAAAATAATAATAATGAAGTCGCATTTATAAGTTCGGTATAATTCATAAAAACAATCGCGTAATCGAGTGTTCGCGCGACAGTTACTTTCGGTTAGGACATAGTGTTACAGTCGACTCGAAAACGACAAAAAAAAAATCGAGTAGCTTGATGAGAGTTTGTCTTGTTTCAGCACCATCAGCGGCCGCATCGACCAGGTGAACTCGGTGCTGGAGCTGCAGGGCAGCGCGCGCGGCGCGGCGCGGTACGGCGCGCTGGACAAGTGGACGGCGCAGCTGGCGTGCCTGCACCTGGCGCTCGCCAACAAGATGGCGTAGTGCGCCGCCCGCCTGCCACGGGCACACTACACGACGACACCCGTATGAGTGCAAGACCCAGTGATTTATGCCGCTTGTGTAATCTTCGTAGCTTTACTTGCACCGTGTATGAGCGCTCTCAGGGTAGGCGGATGTTCTATATAGTGATTAGTGAGGCAGTGCTTATGGAATAAGGGTGCGGCCAGTGCGACAGGTGAGACACGCTTGTCTATCATCTATTTATAGGGTGTGACCAACATTAATTGCAGCGCAAGCTCCAAATCCTGGATTGGTACTGTGGTGGTTACGTTCTCCTCTGAGAATTTCTATGACTTCTGCTCTGCTGATCTACGCGAAGTGTGGCGTGCTGTATGCACTCTCTGTACGACAAAAAACACTGCTGCAAGCACTAATGTTCAATAAATGTGGCTTAAATCAATCAACTGACAAACATTAACCAATTACCATTCAGGAAAAATATGTAGTGACAAGATTCCACGCGTGAGCAAGAGGCCCAGCTATACGCGTTTAAGAAGTACCTATTGGCGAATAGCTGCATACCAACCGCACCTATGTACAGTCCTTAAACAACGAGAAAGATCGCCATATTCAACATGTCCCTGTGACGAATCGTGCACGAAATGTGAAGTTGATCACGTCCTGAGCAATATAATAATTGTATTATAATATAGATCCGTAATATTTTTTTTTATTCAAAACTATACTCCATTTGAAATAAGATTAGACATTTAAATAAACTTGTTTACAGTTCGTTCAACCGATTTTGACTTCTATTCCTTAGGGCTTGTACACAAAACTGCGTTGCGACGTCGCATCGCAAAAATCTGCGACGGTACCCTAAGATATTTCTTCTGCACTTACCTTCTGCGTTGCGAATTCGCACGAATTCGCAGTTTTGTGTACAAACCCTTAGGCATAAGGATGGCATTAAAAGTAAAAACGTGGTTACAATACCAACTGTTTATTACAGATGTCATTGGTCATGCCACCAACGCAATAGATGTCGAAATCGATTGAATGGACTGTAAAAAAGGTTTATTTAAATGTCTAATCTTATTTCAAACGGAGTATAGATACTATTTTGGTGTCTATAACCAATTGGATATTAAGTTGTAAAATAGCCTTTCATGCACTATGGCAGATGGCTCAATGGAATCGCTCTCATTGAGCAACTGAATGCAATTACATACAGATAGATTATGGTCTAATATTTTTAACAGTTTTAGGGGGCTTAAGGGGCTTGTGGCTAAGTAATAACAGCCACACGGGTCGATCGATCAGGTTAAGCTACGCTTGCCACGATTGGTCCGTGGATGGGACCATCTTTACATACCAAGACCCCTCCGTGCCTCGGAAAGCATGTTAACTGCCATTCGTGTATCTTTGACAGTCGTTACGGGTCGTCAGAAGCTTGAAAGTCTGACAACCAGTCTTACCAAGGGGTATCGTATTACCCAGTAACTGGGTTGTGGAGGTCAGATAGGTAGGCGCTCCATGTAAAATACTGGTATTAGGCTGCATCCAGTTACATTGGAAGCCGACCCCAACACAGTTGTGACAAGGCTAGGCAAATGATGATCTTGGACAGTTTTTACAGTAATTCGTTTTAGTAAGTACATAGATGTGGTTAAAAATATTTTTTGCAATAAAGTTTATCAGTTTTGTTCATACGACCAACGTAGTGATACCGATACGGGCGTAGTCAAGAAATCGAAGAGAAGCCGGATTGAATTGAAGTGATTTTATGTGAAAAACGTTTATGACAATGAATGAATTAGGGATTTATATGCCCGCTGTAGCGTTCCAACCCGGCTTCGCCTGTAGTTCCTGCCATTGAAACTTCACTCTGGTTTAATTTTTTACTGTTTTGAAGTCTCGAATCATTGATGCATTGGTGAAACTTGTATTGTAGAGAACAGATAATTTTTCAAATTGTAACGATGAACAGGAGTTGGAATCGGATATGTGATATTGTATATGGATTCGTGTAGTGATAGTTTATATATTTGTGAATAATGTAATATTTCTCCACAAATTATAAAATACATCGTACGGAGGCTCGACATGACCTTGCTTGTAATTATTGGGAACAATCTCGGCAGAACAACTACTGATGAACACGCCTCAATTCAGTGCAGTGTGTTATGCTAATACACAGTTTCTAGTAATTACTCGTTTTTTATTTCATCCTAACCCATTACAGTAGTGCGTCGGTCGTTGGACGTCGACTCGAGCACACGTATCTGGAGTCCTTTCCGTCAAATTTACAAAAAAAAAAAAAGTGTTTATTTTTGTTTGTGTCGGTAAATAAAATTCGTTAAGAGCTGTGCAAAAGTGGCGTGGACTAGGCCTATGCGCGATCCTGATCTCAGGCGAGCGAACTAGTGCATACGAGGCGCCTGCCTACCTAAAGTCAAAGTATTTATTGTGTGATTTTTGGTGATACAGTAGGTGTTAGGTTAATGTTAGATTATCGTAACTCAAAAAACTACCCATTGGGCATACATTAACTGGTGAGACCTTTCCACATCTTTTAGGGATCTGCTGGATTTCATTCATTCATTCCTAACCCATTACAGTAGAGCAGTGGTGGCCCAGTGGTATCGGCCCCGACTTACAACTTGTAGGTGAGTTAAGCTACGCTTTCCGGGGTTGGTCCGTGGATGGGTGACCATCTTTACATGCCGAGGCGGCCCGCCCCGGGCGGCACTTTTAGGGAGGGGCATAATTTCCGATAAATATTATTAATCTCTCTAATCTTGTCAAAATTTGAACCATTTCGATTATTTAATATTTTGGTTGTACTATACATACGGACCGATTCGATACTACCTATTCTGTGACAAAATCTGGGAATCCACTTTCTTTTAATGAATGTCTAATAATGATTTGACCACGGTTACTTTACCGTGGAGTCGTGAATTTAGCGTTGCAAATTCTAAAGTATTCGCAATAATTCGGAAATACCTATTCAAATAAATACTTCGGTTGGAAGGGATACTACCGCAGCAAGAATGCAGAGTAAAATAAATATTGTAAGAATTAAGTAGTTAGGTAACCTACGTTTTATTATTTAATGACTTTTTTTATTTGTAACCTGTACAATTTACAACAACAATGACAGCTGAAAAGTTCATTAGAACCTATTAAATTACAATACCTAAAAAAGGAGGCGGCGAAATTTTCCACTGCCCCGGGCGGCTGACACCCACGCTACGCCACTGAGAGTACTGAGACCTCAGATTATAGAAAAGAAGCAGATAGACCGCGCGGAACACCGAGAGTGCGGCCAACAAAGCAAATACAAATTCAAAAGCGAATACACTCTCGATTCAGTACAGCACGAAGCGTCGCATCGTTAGTACGTCACGGGCTCTAACAGATAATTTCAGAATAATGCCGTCTTGTATTTTTAAACATTGTAAAAACTGTTCCCAAAAACAAAATAAATAAGATGGGAGTATCTTTCATAAGTAAAATATTGATTATTTGTCTATTTGGATTTATTTTACGTGCTTATTGTTAGTGACATCTTGAAACACAAAACCTTAACAAAAATCATTCGGTGTTGCTAGTTTATATTGAAACATTTACCCCTAAGTTAGGAAATAAGTATAGGATACAGGAGTATCGATTTACAAAAATATTTATGTCGATAATAGTGTTTTATTTATCGCCTTTTCTGGTCAGTATGTTTATAAATAAATAAGTATGTATGTGTCTTCGTATATGTAACTAGTTAATGGATTCTATAATACTTATTACATCAGTCGATTTGCTATATCATGGGTTATAATATGACGTCACCATAAAGTAAATATAGCTACCAAAAACAATAAAATGTTGGTGTCTCAAAATAAAAATATATCGCAAATGTATCGTTTATATGGGTATTGTTAATTTGACGTATACTGTTAATAAAAATAACTGATTTAAGAAAAAAAAAACCTTTTTTTTTTAATGTAATGAAATATTATGGCTAATTTTTTCATTCTCCTGGCAACCGTACACACACATAGAGGCACCTGTTCTTATAGTGCTGTCACGTGGCTGTAACGCACACATGTCTACAAACGGGCCTCACTTTATTGTTCCGCGCGGTCTATCTGCTTCTTTTCTATAATCTGAGACTGAGACCGCATTTTAGTGGTGTATATTGCTTGGCACATAAAACATTTCCCCGAAACATACTTACTCTAATTTTGTTTGCTCTTTGACCTGTGCTATTTACATCTAGATACTTATTTAATATTTGGGTGGCAACTGACAATAAAACAATGAATATAGTAATAGGTAAATATTTATAATAATAAAATTGGTATATAACTACATTAAATGGACGGATCGGTATATCACAGGTTAGTTATATACATTTCCATTAGTACGTATACATTCGTTACGAAACATCTAAATAATAGGAATTAATACTTCACGACAGACTCGTCATCAATTACAATGATTATTTTGAAGTTAAACACATTAAATGGCACAAAAGATTAATATATAGAGTCAAACTGGCTTCTGAGCAAAATTGTTCGAAGTGAGGTTCTATAAAGTTTGATACTTGATTAAAAAAGTTTGTCTATCAATATCAGACTGTTAAATAAATTATTACTAATCTTACAATTACGGCAGTGTATAATTTTGTATAATTATGTACTTTTTTTGTCAATATCATTAGTTTTAATTAATTCCACGTCACAACATTCGATTTAATTTTTGAAGACAGTAGGTAATACTCGTATTCGCTTCGCGTACGGCTTATTCGTTAACGAAGGAGCCATTGTCATTTTTTTTTTTACTAACATTCATTGCATTATAATTATAGGTTTTTCATAACATGTAGAATCCTACCTAAAAATATTTATGTATAAAACCTAGCTTTTAAGGCGATAGCGCCAAGGTAATTCAAATTTTCTTACGTTTTTTTGCAATTTGTAGGTCAGTAACAGGTTGCATGTTGATCTAAATAAGCTTTGCCGACGTAACAAATATGGCTTTACAGAATTATAATCCGCAATACAACTAACTCTCTGCGTAGACTAACTTAGAGATTGGCATTACTGATTCTAATTCTGTAAAGCTATATTAGTTGAGATTGGCATTACTGATTCTAATTCTGTAAAGCTATATTAGTTACGGCCGCGAATCATATTTTAATCAACATACAACCTGACACAGACCGCGGGGTACCTTAGCGCATCCCCCAACTAATTCTTCTTAACAATAAGGAATGAACGATATAAAATTAAAAACATTTTGATCTGATTTCTTGAGGACCAGTCAGTGAAGCCCATGCACTATGTGCACCTATTCTAATAAGTAATACAAAGTTAGAACCCCCAAAAAATGAAGCCCTCCAATGTTAATTTCAAAACTGCTGTGAACCTTATAAAATCGAGATTCTTATCCGCCCTAGAATACGATCCTAACATCATCAGTTTTTAGCAGAGGTATGTGCAATGTCATACAGTAGACATAGAGAAAAATATATATGTACGTGCATGCTTGTTATGCTTGTACAACGCCACAAGGATCTTTTGGCGCGCGGCCAAAATCGGAACTAACATCGCCATCTTTTTTTTTCTTTATTTGCAACTGAGCCGATGGACTATTCTGCCAGCGTCATGTAAATAGTGACAGCAAGAGCTGTCGATCTTTGTGGTAGTTGTAGCTGAAAGGCCAAGACAAGTTTTGTTAGTTAACATGGGTTTTTTGTTTGTATAAATTTATAATTATTACTCTACTATAAAACGACACAGATATTAACAAAGTTATAATTATTATTACACACAAGACTACATTTTAATAACGTTGTCATTTAAAAATGTTGATAGTAGTTGGATTAATTTAGGGGAAGTTAGTCAAGACGGAATAGAAGTTAGTAGGAAGGGTGATTTTCATTTTGGGGAGCTTATGGTGCAAATCAAAAGATTGGGAATTGGAAGGACATGAAAAAATAATAATTATGTTTTGTCAAATCAATTTCAGTAATAATTTCTCAAATGGTGAAATACCTAGTTGCACCTAGATAGACGATTGACATGGGCAAACTACATTAAAGCCAAGAGAACAGAAGCAAACATGCAATTTAGGAACTTTTCATGGCTATTAGGCCGAAAATCACAACACTCGCTCAGAAATAAATTGCTAGTTTAAAAGGCACTCATAAAACCAACTTGGACCTATGCCCCCTTATTACAAAACAAGGTTTAACTTCAGACCCAGGCTTAAAACAGGCTTAAAAATGATAAAGTTCCTAAACACAAAACTGACAACTTAGTACCGAATTAAGTTTTCGGTTTTATATAAAGAACGGTATTTCAATCACTGTTACGTTCTTATCACAAAAACTGGCTGCATGGATTAAGACATGTCAAAATATGAATCTTGTTTTGTAATAAGGCGGATGGAGTAGAACTTTGGGGATCTGCTAGCAATTCTAACCTAGACACACTTCAGCGATTCCAAAATCTTGCACTAAAAACGGGCTCCAGCGCACACTGGTATGTAAGAAACTCCGAGATACAAGAACACCTAGAAATGCCGACCATAAGAGAGGAAGTAAACAACTACAGCAAAAAGTGCAAAGAAAGACTAAACAACCACAGCAACACATTAGCTAAAGATCTACTTCAAGACAAAGATCACATAAAACGCCTTAAAAGATGGCACATCCTGGACCTCGGCCAAAGGAACTGAAGTGTTCCGACATATTGTAATTGATGCTATTCACTGGAATGGCAATAAAAAATTAAAAAACCCACCCCGGACCACATCTAATTATGGCTAAGCAGCCGATAACAAGGGAAAAGAAAAAAAAATGTCTTTTAACAACGGCCCCCTGTCAATGTCAGTCAGACACCAAAAGATCCTTGTAGCACTTTGCCTACTTATTCTAAGTTACAGAGGGATGGCGTTATACGTCCCCTATAGGTCCTGTTTGCACTGGAACTAGAACACAACCTTAATCAATGATGTATACCTTTAGATGCGTTACCTGCGCTCAATAAGTAAATGCCAGGCAATTGCCTGACATTTACAATAATTATTATTATTATTACGTACGAGCCAATGAACATGCAGCAGATAGTAACGTAACTAAATATATATGTTCATCTCTTTCTAACAACAGCTATCGGTATAGGTCTTTCTTTTTTTCACGAACTGTATGATTGTATGCAAGTATGTAGCTACAATCATGGCTTACGCTGTTTTTGAGTGCACTAATGTTCGTGTATGACGCGTCTATTTATAATACGTCATTGACCTTAATAGTTTCTGTGTACATGCGCGCTACGTCGTTTGTTGTATTAGTGTCAGTGCGTCTATATGTTTCCATGTGTGTGTCAGTGGGCGGGCTTGTCGTGCAGCCAGGCGCGGAAGATGGGCAGCGTGCTGGGGTAGTGCGTCGGCGGCTGCGGCTCGTCGGTCTCCTCACGGAACGGGTATGTACCGATCAGGATGGGTAGCTGCAGCTTTACCTCCTTTTCTAAGCTCTTTGGCTCGATTATGAACTGGAAAAAAATGTGTAGAATATTAGGGTTTTTTTTTAAGTAAAACTTCATTTTTTCAAGTCAAGCTAGTGAATGCGTGACGAGAGCGTTACGGAAAGAGGCTACGGAAGTTGTTTAAATTTTAAACATGGAACACAGCATTTTTTAATTCAAAGCAAATAAAATAGGCGTTTTTGCTGTTTGAATGTTAAGGTGAATTAAATACCCGTAGTGTAACTATATTTTTTGGCAATATCTATATATATATATATATAATATGTGTCATTTTCAACAGCGGTAGAATTCTTTAAAACAAACACGAAAGTTTTGTCTGTGTAGAGATGAGTCTTTTTAGTTCTGCTACTTGACGATAGATGGTGTTAAATTCAGTAAAGGAAAGACTTACTTTTAAGTATATTAATTATTTTTTACTATAAAAAAGAAAGAAAGCTAAAATTGGCTTCGCTTCGGCTTCTCTCATACAAAAATTGACACCTCGCCGCTGCTGTTTATACACTCACAAGACGCAGCTTTTTTGAAGTAAAACTTCTTTTGCTAGCGAACGGTGATTTCTGTTTTACTTCAGACGGTCTAAAGCACACTCGTTTTTTCTGTGAGTAGGTTTATAAAAACACTTTTGCACGTCAATAATATTTTATAAACTACATGAGAGTGGTGTTTCCTATACTACTCTGTGAAGAAACACCTCAATAACTCAGGAGGTCACAGTGTCGAAGGCCCGTATTTATAGAGCGTTACTCATTACTCAAGCATTACTTAAGACTAGATTCAAGCCATTCCATTGGTGGAAACTAGTCTTAAGTAATGCTTGAGTACTGAGTAACGCTCTATAAATACGGAGCTTAGTGTTGATCAGATCATGTGAGGACTATGTTGATTAGGGTCTGAAATGGTCTTTTGAGGAAAGAACCACACAGATTTGAGTGTACCTGTCCAGTCAGTGCACGCATTTGTCAGTAATCGTGTAGCTTAACTCAGAAATTAAGGCTGGGCAGTGGGCTTCATAATCACAATGAATGAATTTGAAAAAAAAAAAACATGTAGTGAAAACTAAGTAACTTGTGAATTGTATCGAAGCGTTCGGTGGCTATGTCGCGAGTTCCATGATTTTTGTTCCCCAAAAAGTGCTCAACGTGCTTAAAGAAGTTTTCACTTCAAAAACTTTTGTCAACAAGCAAAACTACAGCAAAATTATCAAATTATAATAAACTACTGGTATCCGGCTGCATCCAGTTATGACTGGAAGCCGACCCCAACACAGATGGGAATGGGCAGGCAGATTGATTACATTCCCTAGTTAGAGTATAGGTAACTTCTGCATCTGGAAACAACCCTGTACAGTGGGCATTTGTCTCACAAGTTGTCTTTATAGGCACTATACTGTCAGTTCCAGCCCCACAGAGCAGTGATAATTGATTTATTTTCTGCAAGGACGTTTGTACAAACACTTTTACACGTCAAACATATAAAAAAAAAAAAACTAGATGAGGTCAGCGTTTCGTAACTGACTACTCTGAGAAGAAAGGCCGAAACAAACTCAGAGGTCACAGTCTCTTTTAAAGTCCAGACATAATCTTGGTCAAATCATGTGAAGACCATTTAGATTGATGCCTAAAATGATCTTTTGATGAAAGAATCACACAGATTGAGGGGACCTGTCTAGTCAGTGCACGCATTTGTCAGTAGTCGTGCAGCTCAGCTCAGAACTTGAGGAGCTTAACGATTCAACAAACAATACCAAAGAAACGACATTTGGGTAGGCCGCAAAAATTACTCAAACTGCCAGACAATGATGAAAACTAACCGAGTAAAAACAAAAATAAACAATAACCCATAATAGTCTTCACATTTACAATACTTAATTAAAACAATATAATACTTAAAGTAAATATTCATGTCATTGTATACAACATTAGTTTTTGTTTATACTAAACCCGAAAAGGAGTCATTGTTCTCATCATTTTGAACAATTTTTTCTATGGGACCAACCTTGAAATCGCGAAAAAAAAAATCAGCTGTTCCCTACATTTGTGTTCACTTAAATCGACAAAATGTATGCACCAGCTGATTTTTATATAGAATTTTTTTTTCAAAATGATGAGTACAATGACCCCTTTTCGGGTTAAGTATAAACAAAAACTAATGTTTTATATAAAATTCATCAATGTCAATGTGTATATAAAATACGGATATAATCTCGGTTAGATCATTGGAGGACCATGTAGATTGGTGTACTCACGAACACGTCGTACTGCACGGAGATGAGGTGGCAGCCGCGCAGGTTGGTGGGCGGCAGCGGCGGCACGTACAGCAGCTCGCGCCACGCGTCGCGCGCGCCGGCGCGCGTCTTGCCGTGCGCCAGCGACGCCAGCTCGCGCACCTCCCTCGCGGCCACCTTGCCGTGCGCCGAGTATTGGATCGTCTGGAAACCATATTGAGCTAGTATAACGAATACCCAAAATCGGAATTAACGCCGCCTTCTTATTTGTTTCAATACTATTCATAAATGTTTACCAATAGCAACCCCCTTCCGTCAGTATACTTTTTTTTTTTTTTTGGGTGGGAAATTATCAAATAACTTCTCCCGCTCTGGGCTGAGCGGGAGGGCGTGTCAGACTTTTACTGACTAAAACCCACCCGTATTCCTTCATTTGCCTGTGTGCCAGGGCCACGATATCCCTTTCGGACAAACTCGCAACCCTGGCAGGCATTGGCCCTATCGGAACCCCGTCAGTTGGTGCTGACAACTCTTTGAGGCGCGCGTGGAATACGACGCGCCGTCGACCCGGGCCTGGTCCTTATCGGACGGTGAGCTACCCATCGCTCACCGTCCGCAGGCCCGCGCCTACGGTGGCCGGAAATCGGCTTGCGACTCCCGACGCGACTCCTGCGGCGACTAGGGGCGCGAGGGCGCGAACCTTGCCTCTCCCTCACGCGTTCCGCCTCCTCCTTCGCAAGCATTACTGCTTCGCAGAAGGAGGTGACGGCCTCCCATGCACTCTCGCTCCGAACCATGGCCTGAACCAGGGCCGGACGCGAGAGATCGCCGCCGCCGATCGCCTCCGTGAGGACACGGCGGTGCTCCACCCAAGCTGGGCAGACCTCCACAGTATGCTCCACCGTGTCCTCCGGGCGATCCCGGGAGTGGGTGTCACCACTATGTAGTGGTGACACCCGGGCGTTTCCTCCCGCTTTATCCTGAACAGGAACCTCCCGAAACAACCGTGTCCGGTGAGGACCTGCGTCAGGCGGAAGGTGAGGACGCCGTGGCGCCTCTCTAGCCACTCCTCAAAGAGGGGACTTATCGCCACAATTGTGGCGTGCCCAGTCAGTATACACTCACGTTCACTTTTAGGTGTAGCGTGTATTTAGCAATTTCAGTCTTTTATTTTTTCAGTGAAAAATTCTTTAGGCGCATTGCGGCAGCGTCACCGACATGATAATGTGACGTGTTGCGCCAGACTGGCGACGCCCAGCGGCCTGTGTACATGTATACGCATATTTATATTAAAATGTTATTCCAAAGTTTTAAGTTTTCACTTCTGTTGTCAGTCCCCAAGAGTGTATGTTTTTTTTAATTTTTATGAATGGAGGTTTTTTCATATTTGAACATGTCACCCCGAAGTCAAGACAACCCTCAAAACTCCCACGTTTTGCCACTTCCTATAGGTGTTTGGAAGACGAAGTGTACACCAAATTCTCAAGCAATATTTCTATCTATTCAGTTTTAAAAACTTTAATTTAATAAATTTTCTGTATAGTAAAATAGTAAGACAAGTGCAACAATTTAAATTCATAAATCAACACCTAGTACATCTTACATCCTTGTTCAAAAGGCATGGACTAACCATTATAGTTTGTGCAGGACATGAGCTTTTAGTATGTAACTTTATCGCACTTGAAATAAAGTTTAAATTGCAATGACTGACGCTCGCTTAGAGAATACAATAGCTATACCGGCTACTAAATAAACGATAAAAGGATGAGCAGACACAAAAAGTCCATTTTTTTTCGTAAATAAGGCGACTATAGAAAAAGGCCTCTGACCGATAGGTCGTGATCGTGACTTCAAATTATAACTCCTTCGATGTTACGCGAACCGGTGTCAGTGCAAAAACATTCAGGCGTAAAAAGCGAACAAAGGAAATATCGATGCATCGTGATTATTGCTTCGTCGAAAAAACGTGAAAGTCCGGTCGCCTCACCAACTATTTTGCATCTGCTTTTTTTTTGTATTATTCAATCAGACATTCATACTTGCTGGCTGTAGGTATTGTGTGTATTCATATTATTACCGGGTAGCTTGATAACAAGTTTAATAATATTCTATTAAGACTGTCATCAAATTCTTAGGTTCGGTACATATGCAACTATAATTTTAGCCAAATAAGCAAAGTGGTAGCTGACGTTATGTCCAATTTTCGATACCCCGGAACGATCGAAGGCACCTATAAACAGCGCTGGAAGCTGTTTTGTACAACCAGACAAACTTAAAGACCAGCAAACTTCTATTAAGATTTCTGTCATCAAATTCTTAGAATCGGTACATATGCAACTATAATTTTAGCCAATAAGCAAAGTGGTAGCTGAGGTTATGTCCAATTTTCGATGCCCCGGAACGATCGAAGGCACCTATAAACAGCGCTGGAAACTGTTTTGTATAACTAGACAAACTTAAAGACCAGTAGTACTTAGCGCTGCAGCAGCATTATCAGTTTTTTTTATCAGTAGTGCTTTTAGCGAAAAGACCGTCCGAATTGTGTCAACGTATGTAAAATTACTACTATTATATCTGAAATTCATACGGTGTACATGATAAAGAGTATTCTTTTCTATCCTATTCCAATCCATATACCTCTCTATAGGGGAAGACCATAGAAATGATGGACGGACTCTGTTAAAGATATGGCTAGACCGAAATGACGACTAAAAGAGAAGGATGGAAGATAAAGACATGTTGCGACGACCCCAATTTTTTTTTTATTTCAGATAAAATCCATATAATGTTAGTAGTAGTATAACTTAGCCTAATGTTAGTATTAAATTAAATTAATAAATTATTTGGATAAGTGTGTCTCAACACTTACCCACTTTCATAAGAGGGGAGAGTCCCACCGGTCTGAAAACACATTCAGGATGCCATTGGAGGAGGCGAACCCGTCGACACACGCTTCCGCGAACATCCCTGACGCACTACACCGCCACGGCAACCCCAAAAGCATCCTGAATGCGTTATGGTACTGTACGCGCAGGTCGCTGTATGCCCGCTTATACTTGGTCCACAGGGTGCACGTGTAAAACGACTGGCAGAAGGCCTTAGAAAGCATTATCTTTACAGAATCAGTACAGCGTGCAAACCTGCAGCATGTTACCATGGACAGCCAGCGACCTGCGCTCCCTCTCTATGTCTGCATAGTCATCAGTGACCCAGTGACCCAAATACTTAAACTTCGAAACCCGACTTAAAGGAGACGTGAGAGAAGTGAGAGTTCAGGCAGCTGTTAAAAAATAAATAAATTGTGATAAGGGCACGAGAATGATAATGACGTATACCTCAGTGAGCGCGGCCCTCGTGGCCTTGACAGTGGTCCGTGAGTTGTTGACGAGCGTGGCCGTCAGCATGATGCTCTCGCCGGGCACGTACGCGCCGCGGTCCAGCGACACGCCGCACGTCACTGTGCCGGCGCCCACGCAGCCCACGCCTAAACGGTGGTCCACGCTGCATTCGAACTGTTGCTGCATCAAACAACAAAAAATGATGTAAGTACTTCACAAAATGGGGGTTCTTTGGTTTTTAGAGTTTCGTAATCAACAAGGAACCCTTATAGTTTCGCCATGTCCGTCTGTCTGTCGGCTTAGCTCGAGAGACTCGTTAGTACTAGAAAGCTGTAATTTCGCATGAGTATACATATTAATCACGCTGACAAAGTGGTAAAATCAAATATTAAAAGAAAATAAGTAGGGTAAGTACGTAAGGGGAAGTACCTCCCTTGTACTTAAAGTGGGGATGATATTTTTATTTCTCGTCTGTCCCGTGGTGTGGGGTATCGTTGGATTAGGCATTAGGCCGTCCAAAAACATTGCAGGTTGTGAAAACCATTTTTCGATTCAAGGATTCGTTTGCGTATTATTAAGCTTTAACCGGTCAGACCCTACTGGCACCTAAAAGGTGCCGGAAGTAGTTTCCCGAAAAAACGCTCACCCTTAACGGAAAGTGCCGTTGACAGCTGTCAGTTGACGAAACTGACAGTTGGCAGTTGACTTGACGTAATTAAATGTATCGATAGATGATAACGATGATGTGATTTAAAAATATGAAATAGGTTTTTCATGTTTGCGAACCTCTCGATCGATGTGTCTTGATTAGTGAAACCCCTTTACGATACCCCCAAAAAGTGTTATTTTTGCTCTATCTCGCTTCCTTCACAAGATATAGCGCTTTTTGTGTTTTTTTGAGGAATCTTGGTACAATTTTTTTATTTCGAAATTGAAACATCGTTTTATCTATAACATTGTTTTATTGATACGACAGGACAGCATGTATAAATGTCAAAGCAACTGTCAACTGTCACCTGTCAACGGGGCTGACGTTAAGGGGGAGCACTCTATCAGGCTATATCCGGTTTAACAGGCCAGGGTCTGAGAGGTGGAATGATTTTTAAATTCATCCCCTAAAGGGGTTAAATGGGGGATGAAAGTGTGATTGGAACTGTGACATTTATGTCAATGGGAAAACACATCGGGTCTACGGCTTGTAATTTAGCTTTTGCCACCGGCTTCACCCGCGTGGAGGTCGGAAATACTTCCACGGGAACGTCTGCCGGGATAAAAAGTCCTAACCCAGATGAAATTTGAAACATAGGTACCCATGTTTCAAATATCATCCGAATTCGTTCAGCAGTTTTAGCGTGAAAGCGAAACAAACAAATTCACTTTCGCATCGACGGTTAAGAATCAATAGTGTCTATCTCAATAAAGTCAACTTTACAGGAGATAAAAAAAACATTTCTCGGCTTTGAATAGAAAGATACTTGAAATGTTTATATGAGCCGCAATAGAGAAGAGATAAACCGTATTGGCAGAAAAATACACGCGCTCTTAACTTAGATGGAATTTCTATAGCGAATAACTACAACAATTTTGTGAATTTTGAGATAAGTGCCTCAGTAGGCCAAGTCAAATTAAAATTTAAATCTACCTGCATTAAAAAGTGAAAAACGTAAAAAACTGAGATAGACACTATTGGTTCTTAACCGTCGAAAAATATTAGTTAGGATTGGAAGTTTCTACAGATGGAGCTCAAAAGTTCTGGAGTGGCGCTCACACCAAAAAGTGCAGCCTTGGTAGGTAGGCCCCCACAAGACAGGCAGACTACCGACGGAAAGTAGCGATATCGAGGCTCAGATGGATGCAGGATGCACAGGTAAGATATGGCGATAAATAATAAATATGGCGAGGGGGGTGATGGCTGATCTTTGCGTTATGCTCGTGAACGGGTGCTGCTTGTGGTGACTGGTCGTCTTTGCTGACCATGGTTTTGTTATTGTTATTCTTTTCTTTCTTTCTTTTTTTTATAAAACGTTGCCCCACATTAGGAATTTCTCCTGTATTGTGGGTGCGTTTACAAACATTTAAATTCACATACACAAACAGCCAGACCCGGAACAACTACTTGTAGGTCATACAAATATTTGATCCGTGCGGGAATCGAACCCGCGACACGCAGCTATCGCTTAACCACTGCGCCAACCGTGCCGTTAATTAGTTATTAATAAATAACTGTTTTGTTATTTTACTTCGATGGGGCTAGTTTATCATTTGTGACTTCGAGTTATAGATATAGCGTTATTTAAGCGGGCACGCCCATTATGCCTGGAGGCTTTTATTTAGATACGTTTTGTTTACGTTATTTCTGCTTGAGTATAGTTTTCGACGATTATTATATATATTTATTTATTTATATTATATTATAATTATATATATATATATTTTTGTATAGTGGTGTGTGCTAGCTAACCTAAGGCAAATAATTTAATTTAATGTTTTGCGTTGCATTTTACATTTTATTGTATAGATTCAAGTTTTATATATGAACAGACAGCTGTGCTGCTGGGGAGTTTGTTGCGCCACTTCTTCTTCCCAGCTAAAGCACTAGGATGTGGTGAAGGGTGGGCGTTTTTGGGGGACTGTCTCATGTAGTTTTTGACGTTCGAAAAGTGCTGATTCTCAGCCTAGTTTGAATAAATGACTTTTGATTTTGATATTTCTGTAGGTGTTTGGAGGAGGCTTATGCCCAGCAGTGGACGTCATCCTGCAACCCCTTGCATACCCTACAACTCTGAGTTAACCTTGACAACTGGCTACTTACTGCCCGTGACGATATCAATCAATCTACGTAGTAGTGCATGCAGCATGATGCATTCGTTGCATGGAAGTTTTCTTAAATTTGCGCTTCAATGCACGACATACCTACTCACTGTGACTGACAATACCGAACACCGATGTATACAGTATTATGATGTTATTATTAGTTCCGCTCTTTAGATATCAAGTAGGTAATGAACGTCATCAAGACAATTTCTACGATATTGTTTTTAAATTTAAAGCAAGTGTTATTTCAGAAATAATTATTCGCATTACAGCTGTATCCCATGGAGGGATTTTCAAGGGACACGGCACAATGCAACTGAGGATTTGCCAACAGAAACTACTAAATCGGGTATCGAATCGCAAACTCCATGAAATCGACCTTGCAAGCAGTCTAGTATTAGTGCTAAAAACTCTCTCATCACTTTAATAACACTAATGTTTTCTTTACTAACACTACCGTATGGATTCATTTTGGTCTGATAATAAAGATTTATTATCACCTATTAAGCCTAGTAATAAGCCCTTATTCAGACATGGTTACAAATATAGGTTACCTATGAAGATTAGAGGCTTCACCTAACATTACATAGTTTCAGTATGAAAAAACCAGGCTTGTCTTAAAACAAATATCTCTTCAGCTAAGAAGATTAGAGGCTTCACCTAACATTAGATAGTTATACAACTGCCTTTAACATAAGATTTCTTTTACTAGCTGTAAGTTCTTGTCAATAAGTTATAAATAAGTAAATATATTAAAACCACTTACAGACAAAACCGGCGGCTCCAAATTAAGGTCGATCGGGTTCATGACAATGAAAACCTGTTGGTTCTTGTGAGTCAGTCCGTTGGGTTCCCTCAGTGCTGCCTTGCAGTAGTACTGAACCCAGCCGTGCGTGCCCAGGAATGTGGACGGCAGACCCATGGGCAGTCCCAGCTTGAATGGGAAGCTGTGTATGCCTGGAGACAGGATTGATTGGCTGTGACCTGGGAAGATTTGATAATGTTTATTACAATAGCAATACGTTTTACAGCATAAACTTGGTGGCGACGTATACGCTGGATGTATTCTTTAGAGATCCAATAATTGTTTTCATTGCGATGAAGAATACTCTGCACGAGAAAATAAATGCAGGAGATTTACGTGCAGTGTTTTGATTACGTCTGGTGAGTGCCTGCGATTGGACAAACCCCAGTGTGAGCCCTTCGGATTGTTGTGTTAAAGTACAGTTTGGATAAAACACACATAAATACCGTCGTACATCTTGACGGATGCTCATTTTTGAGTCGTGTTTCTTACGACCATTGGGAATACGGAATAGTATGAATCTTCCATAGTCCATACGCATCTGATGACGTCCTTTCAAATCACGACTGTGTAGTCGGTGTGGTGTGTACCACAACAAAAATATGGCTTTTTAAGGGGACGATAACCGACTTTGAATGATTTTATACTGAAGATCACGTCTAAACGAGTAGTGATAATGATTTGACAAAAATATATGATAAATTAGAGCATTTTCTCAATAACTTAATAATTTAATTATTGATCTTTTAGTATACGCGTTTTATTAAAATACCTTTTGCTTTGTGTATAATAAATTAATAATGCGTCAAATTGGGGACAGCGCTCCTTGATGGGTGAGTCCTATTACTGGCTGAACGTACGACGCGTTGCGTGAGCTCACTACAGAACACGCAAGCTAACCACTCAATATCACTGGCATATATATCTGCGTCTTAAATTGTTTTAACCTTTATGTCTATGAATAAGGTCAATATGATTATAAGGTTTTAGTCCATCACCATTCACATTATTTTAAATAGTTTGATCTACCAAGACAAACATTTGTTTTTCAAATGATTCATACCCACACCAGCCATGATACGAAGTTATGAACTATAATTTTGTTCTTCTTCACTCTGGCCACAGCAGAGTACCTACATTATATAATTGGACTCTGGCTACTTATAGTGTATTATCTTTTTTTTTTTCTTTCTCCATCTCTCTAGTGCAATCTGTCCTGGGACATTCAGCAATAGGTAGATGATGGTTGCGGAACTTGCACTGTATGAAACCATTGCCCCATCCGATCGATACTACAGCTCATTCATGCTGGTTGTAAGTAGGTCTTGGGGGGCCCCTCTTTTCAGTCTTAGGAAGGTAACTGGGTTGGACATTAGTTGCATTGCTAATTGATTTGGGTGGACTTTTAATCTGGTGGAATATGTGGTAATATTAGTTTTAATTTCTTCTTGAACCGTTTTTATCTTTAAATCCTTGTGAATTCTCTCATTCGTGACGTACCAGGGAGCATTTACTATCTGACGCAGGGTTTTTGATTGAAACCTTTGGAGGATTTCGATGTTGGACTTCGCTGCAGTTCCCCAGAGCTGGATACATATGGTATTATCTATAGTGTATAATCTATGTTATCTATGGTAAAAATATATGCCTAAGAACAAGAAAGTTATTATTCTAAGATACATGCCAATCCGCAAGATGGTAGCAAGGCTGACTTCTAGGGTGTTGTCATTGTTACCAGACTGCGCTACGCAAAGGAGGGTAATGTGTTTAGCAGCATAGGTAAGTATTTTTTTACCTATGCTGCTAAACACATTACCCTCCTTTGTGGCGCTCTAGAGACCCAACGTGTGGGTCGATTTTGGTAATTCTTACGTCAATCGATTTGTCATATTTTTGTGAATGTCAGGTTTAAAATGCCTTGGTATGAATATTTTAAACATAAATAATACATAAAACCGCATTTCATAGTTAAAGCCATTAAAAACATGACAGTAATCAAAATTCATAAGGCGACCACCAGTATATATGATGTTGATGATTTCTGAAAAACTGTGCTATTTAGAGACATCGTTTTATTTTTCCTGTAATCTTTACATAAACTTCTATCACATAGAATAATTTCAGATTTTTATTTATGGAAAGTTCGGAGATAAGGGGGGAACGGTATTTTTTTTTACATTTTTCATCAAAAGTTGGAAACCAAGATGCATAAAAAAAAAATTTTTTTTAGTATGTGCAAACAGCGCTCTTTCATATGATACCCCACATGCCCTAGTAACCCCACTTCAAATTTTTAAGAACCGTTTCAGTCCCTTTTGCAAATAAAAAAAATCCTTTTTTAGTTTCTTTCTTGTTTGCAAAATAGTTGGGCAAACGTCATCTAAAACTATTCAAAATTTCAAGTTGATAGCATTAGTAGTTCTTGAGATATCCAGGTGTGACAGATAGACAGACTTAGTTTCACCATAAGGGTTCCTTTTTACCATTTTGGTACGGAACCCTAAAAAGATGGAAACAAGAGTGTCCTATTTTCTATCTCCAACACCGTACTATCCAACGTAGGCGTAAAATCTCATGCAGTTGGAGGCATTAGGTCTAAGATGTCTGCATGAGATTGTACGGCTGCAACGGATAGTACGATACTGGAGACAGACATCTACTCTGGAGACAGAAATAGGTCATCTTTTTTAAAGTTCACTTTTTACAGTCGGTTTTTTTTTTACCTTTTATAATTAGGCTAAGTTTGATTTATACATTGAGCAATGTACTATTTTAATTTAACCCATGTTTAATGTAATAGTGTGCGACAATGCCACATCAATATGACCATTGTGCAACGTGTGACTAGTGCAGTAACACATTGGATAATCCCTTCCAACTTTGTCAGTAAAGGATAGGCTTAAGGAAAGCTATTGTCAGTCAGAATTGACAATCAACTTTGAAGCTTGTAGTACGCTCAGTGTATCTTGTTCTAATTATTACAGTACCTGGTTCACCCAGTAGTCTCATCCTGAAGTCTATGTAATTCTCTTTGTCGAAGAGTCGCTCATGTCTGCCAGATCCTACTCGCACCACACCCTCGCCAATAACATGGAAGTGCAATCCTAAAACAATTAAGACACAATAAGAACTTTATTTTTAAAAGTTGGTTAGATTCCGTATTGAAAATTAAGTTGTCAATAATTATATCGTAAAAACTCCTATTAATATAAATCAATTATTGTGTATGTATGTATGTACCAAACAGGGCAGGCAGTTGTTGCCCATGTAAAAAATACTAGTATTCTGCAGCATTCGGTTATTTTGGAAGCCGACCCCAACATAGTTGGGACTAAGCTAGGCAGATTGATTGATGTAAGTACCAAAAAGATTTAAAATATACTTTGATAAAAAAATATTCTAAAATAGGAATAGAATCTGAATAAGATACTTTTATTATAATGTCAATCTTTGATTAAAACAGACAGGGCAAACAGAATGATGTAGTTTTATTTACAAATCTGTGCTAGCTATTACAAAATGCTTGGCAATAGTCACATAATATTTGTTCTAATTACAATAAACTTACCTAACACAGGTGTGTCATCTTGCAACTCCATTAGAACTTTCCCAGACAAGAATTGCCCAGGAAAATATAACAATGATGTGTTATCAAACACTATGAGAAACTTGAGTAGTTTGCGCGGCATTTTGACTGCTCGCAGGACGGGTCGGTGCTCAATTCGCTTTTAGATTACCCTAATACCTGTATATTAATAAAATAAACAATAAATTAGGTAATACTAAGTTTATCTAATGAACTTGCTTGATAATACTTTTATGTGATTTATTTTAATTTTGTATGGTAGTCTAACGTAGCTATTACATAAGATATACTCCGGAAGTTTATTCTAATAGGTATACCACTATTCACACATTTTTATTACACAGCAATCACTTTGTTTTAGTAGTCTAAGATGGGTGGATTTGAGAACCTTGTGGCTATGAAAGTCACGCCTACGACGAGTCGACAATATCTCATTAAATTTCTGGCATCGTAGGCTGTGTTCAACAAAGTTGAGAAATATGTTAATCGAAGGCCATCAACTACGACCAGAGCTCATACCTTGAACGATTTAAAGAAAGATTATGAATTAAATCCACATTGAAATATGTCAAAAAGCACTGTTTTCTTTGATTAACAACTTTCTTAAGTTTTTAAAGCCTTAAACTGGACAAAGATGAAACACGCACGACTTTTATTTTACAAAACTTTTTACGGAAACTACGCAAGTCGCAAACTCAAACTTTGACTTTGACATTTCTTTGCGAATCAAGTTAAGTTGCGTTCAAATATTTATGTATAATCTTTTAATTTTCACGTTACTTCATAAAATTATTTTAAAAAAAACTGGTATTCAGCTGCATCCGGTTAGACTGGAACATAGAGTATAGTTATAGATTGGTCTGGAAGCCGACCCCAAAATCATTGGGAAAAGGCTAGGCAGATGATGATTCATATAATTATTCACCAAAGAAATAATTGAAGAAGCTATTAATTATTTTATATTCCATACATATTGCTGATTTATTTCTTAAACGTTTTTGCATATACAAGGATCACGGATTGACGCCCATGGGAAGGCGTTTATGTATAATTATTTTATTTTGTATGTTTTCAAACTTTTAAAAATCATGAACGCACTCAGGTCAGTCTAGTAAGGTTTTACCTTTACTATTACATTTCGTTAAGATACTTTATTGTGATTGGTGGATAATTACATCGAAGCATGTTTGTCCAATGAAAAATATTTTGTTTGGAATTCATCAATTCACTACTGTCATTACGGTCATTAGTAGGTTTATATGTCAATGTTAGGTACTGTCAAGTCAATAATTTATGTGAATGTGAAATAGAAAACGAACTTTTTTGGTAATGGGCGACAGCGGCTCATGGATTTGTTTGTTGTTTTGAAAATTCAACGATATCTTTAGGGTTAATTTGTGCTTTTAAAGTTGTCACGAAAATAATCCAAAATGCCGAGTGAAATGATAACATTACAGCTCGGCCAATGTGGCAATCAAAGTGAGTACCTAATATTTTTAAGGAAATTTTCGGTTATTTTAAATTTGTTTCTCTATTCGCACATAATTTTAATTAATAACAGTTGGTTTCGAGTTCTGGAAGCAGTTGTGTATAGAACATGGGATATCTCCTGAGGGGATACTCGAGGAGTATGCGTCGGCGGGGTCGGATCGGAAGGATGTATTCTTTTACCAAGCTGATGATGACCACTACATTCCTCGAGCGGTGTTGCTGGATTTGGAGCCTCGTGTCATACACACTATCATGAACTCACCGTATGCAAAGGTATGGGACCCTTACAAATCAAGTAAGACATCTCAATATTTATGAGCAATTCATATAGAGTTTGCTTTAGTTTAATTAATTAGCGATTGAAAACCGTGTTTTAGGACCATTATTCAGGAATAAATAATTACAAAATCATTCAAGAAGCACCTTAATTAAGTACTTTTATTCTTTTACCTTTCTGTCCATCCTGTTTTGACCATATACTTTTCAGCTGTACAATCCTGAGAATGTGTACCTGTCCAAACACGGTGGTGGTGCTGGTAACAACTGGGCCTCAGGATATGCTCAGGGAGAAAAGCTAAACGAAGAGGTGTTTGATATTATAAACAGAGAGGCAGATGGCAGTGATAACTTGGAGGTAAAAGTAGTTTATGCTAATAATCAAAATTTAAAAGTTTGTGTAGATATTTGTGGCTAAGATTTTGTACAGAGAGTAGACCATGTTTTGCTACATAGATAATGATTTAGTATTGTGAGCGAAAGGTGGATAACAGCTAGTCTAGATATAATTTTAGTAACAGCGGGGCGAGCATGGCCTACTGTGACATGACTTGAGTCACACATTTTATCACAGTTTGAGCGATAAAACTGTTTTGTAATAAAATGCTAGTATAAATTGATATGACATAATTTATCATGTCTTGTCACAAACGTCTTGGGCAGCCCATGCTCGGCTTGCTGTATGTGTCTTGGAAATAAGGCCACCCCATCTCTTTCAATGGATAGAGTTAAGTGGACAGACAGTGATGGGCATCTTTGCAATACTGGTTAAGTTAGTTAACAGTTTATCTAAGAAAGATTGATCATTTGATTAGCAGTGAAGTGTGCGGAGATAGGAAATGGAAGCCTTTGCCTTGCAGTAGAAGTGTCTAGGCTTGAGATAGATACAAAAGATATGAGGACAGATAGAGAGAGTCGATATGGTCTTGCATCTACTGTATTTATTCAACTATCAGTGTCCTTTATTTTATAAGAAGCTGATCAGTCTTTACCATGTTCCTTGCCACAGGGGTTTGTACTGTGCCACTCAATAGCTGGAGGAACAGGGTCCGGCATGGGTTCCTACATCCTCGAACATCTGTCAGACAGGTTTCCCAAGAAACTGGTGCAGACCTATAGTGTCTTTCCCAACTTGGATGAAATCAGGTAAGCTCTTGAGTGTTATTTTTTATGTTTAACTTTTTTGATCCAAGTGTTTCTTTTACATAATATAGGGCCTGTGGAGTGTGGGCTGTTATGAGGAAAAAAAATAAGGTCTTGGCTGGTTATTTTTCTTATTTGTTGGCTGTATACATGTTATTTTTTGTACAAATTTTGTATTTCTGTATTGTATTGTTTGACTATTCATTCGGTTCACTTTGAAGTCTAAACTTCAAAGTGAACCGAATGAATAGTGTTATAGTTAAAATATAGATAGGTAGTATAAAATAAGATATAACACAATGTAGTCACGCGATGCGCGGTCAACGACTATCCATTTACGGACATTACAATGTCATGGTCTTCAGCTATTGTTACATCTCAAATGGGCTATTAAAAACAGTTTAAGTGTAACAATACTGCTCTTTTGAAGATAGGAGGAGTATTCAATGGAATACTCGTACCTCATAACTTTTTTTGTTAGATAATCTGATTATGGCAAATATTTAGATCAGACAAACAGATCATATGAACATCGATATAAACCTGTGTCGATTTATCAGAACAACTGACGGCCTTAGGGCATTTGTCACTGACGTGACAAATGCCCTAAGGCCGTCAACTAGAGTTTTTAGTCAGTTAGAGTAAAACCACCGAATTATCAGTAAGTACACAAAAACTCTAAAGTGAAATAGAAATACTTAAGTATCAAGTGATACTATAATAACACTTAGAGCTGTAATATGTAAGTGATCACATGCAATATACAGCCTGTATACAGCTTTAACGATAAAACCAGATTGAAGTATCACAAAATACTTTAAAGGTTTATAGTAGAGTTTTAATATTTTGTTTAAGCACCCTAAGCTTACGCGGATTCCTTAATAAAGATTTGATACAGTTTGAGCTGTATAATAACTCCTAAATCACTCTTACAAAGAAAAAAACATTTTTGACACTCTTGTACGTCTCTAAAAGAACTTTAGGTCTGTTCTAAATAGGCTGGTAGGTATATTGATGTTGAAAACGCTTGCGTGCTGCTTGGGCGAGGGCTGTATGCTATCCGAGCTGACTCTCTCCCTCTTGTTTCCTATTCTAAATATGAATTCATGTTTATCTCCTTATAAATGGCATTGTCTTATCAAACAATCTGGAGGTTGGATTAAAAAGCCATCCAGGTTAAAACGTTTACAATACAATGTCTTTGGTATGCCAAAGAAACTTATTTGTAACTCGTGTTGTTCCATGCCAGTGACGTAGTGGTCCAGCCATACAACTCGCTGCTGACGCTGAAGCGTTTAACGGAAAGCGCTGACTGCGTCATGGTGCTTGACAACACAGCGCTGAACCGCATCGCCAGCGACCGCCTGCACATACAAAACCCGTCGTTTGCGCAGATCAACACGCTCGTGTCTACTATCATGAGTGCCAGTACCGCTACACTTAGGTAAATTAGATTCTATTCAAACATATTTAAAAATATATCTCATAATGTTAGTAACATAATTGGGGTTGTATTCATTCACTTTGGGCCCCAAAATCTAGCTTCCAAGTATCAGGGCCCAACCATTAGCATAAACATTTTCCCTTCCCCTAGTTTTTATCATATTCAGTAGCCGGCCTCAGATAACAATTTACCGTATATTCCTTTGGTGAACAATAAGTTGAAAATAGTACATTTTGATACAAGTGGAGAATGTTTGTTATTGCATTCGAGGCGGAATTAACACCCGAGCCGTAGGCGAGGTTGTTTTTGAGCCGAGAACTGGAATAACAAATGTCCACGTGTATCAAACGACGTTTTTCAATACACTTTTGAAGAAATAAAATAAAATATCAAAAAATATTTTTGTCATGAATTATTAGGAAAATGTGATTTAATTTTCTTTTTTTTCCGCGATTTGCTTTCGCCAGGTTGAAGGAAAAGCAAAGGTATAAACAGCCTAATATACAAAATAGAAAATTCAAACATTTTTGAGTTTAGAACACAAATAAATGTTAATTTGTACATAAACGTTTTTTTATAATGTAATAATCATGGTATTCTATAGAAACAGTATTTAAATATTCCAAAAATATTAACGCCGTAAAGACGCATCTTAGACGAGATTAAAAAAAAATACCTCCGAATAGAGAGACGGTGTGAATAGAGGCATTGAACCAATTTGGACTAAGTATAGGTATAAGTTATCTGTGGCAATTTTTATTCCCGCACACGTGTTGGAAAATAAAAATCGCACGCGTGTGAAATATATTGCATTGTGAACCTAATCGTAGTGCGATATGAACCAGTTTTAGAGGAAGTGTATTGAAAAATATATAACTATCTTCTGGCCTAAAAATATCCTATAGCTGTGCCCCGTTACTTCGTTTTCGCTTCGCGTTCTTTTTTACTTTTTCAATGCTCGGCTCCTTAAGGGTTGTAGCGTGATGTTAAATAGCCTCCCCAAGAATTGGACTATCAAATGCAAAAAGAATTTTTCAATTTCGAGTGTTACTTCCACAGATTAACGCGGTAAAACAAACAAACCCCTCAGCTTTATTAATTTGTACAGATTGTGTGAAACTTTTTCCGTGTTATTACAAAACAAGGTTTATCTTCAGACCCAATTTTAAACCGTGGAGTCATTATTGAATTTCGAACTTTATTCCGTCTATGGTAAAGTTCCTAATACAAAACTGACAACTTACTACCGAACTAAGTTTTCAGTTTTGTTTATAGAACGGTATTTCAAACACAGTTACGTTCTTATTACAAAAACTGGCTCCATGGTTTAAGCCATGTCAAAATATAAATCTTGTTTAGTAATAAGATGGTTTGTCGGACTTCTTGGCGGGAAAGTGAAGCGTCATGTTCAGCAGTTTGTTTAATTTTCCAAAATTAGTGTTTAGCCGAATATTAATGTGTAATAATGGTGGATTATTAACCATTAAGTGTTTGTGAACGTGCATTAGTGTAGGCAAATGAAACAAAACAGTGCAACTTCGCTTCAAGTTCTCTCAAGAAGTCCGCGTGAGGACTCAGTAAAGTGCCACATCTTTACTGAAACTCAAGGGGAGTAGGCGGGGATATCATCATCATGCATTTATAATTCATTTCATCAATATTATACAAGAACTAACTTGACATTGGCTAAATGCACAAACCGTGCGAAGCCAGAAGGAAAAAGAAAAAAAAAAAGATGGTTTGTCTTTAAATAGCCATAATATTTTAGTCTTCACAGTCTTTAGTCTATAATTCAGTAACTCTGTGGGCAGGTATCCATCATACATGAACAACGACCTGATCAGTCTGGTGGCGCCGCTGATACCGACCCCAAGGCTACACTTCCTCATGACAGGATACACGCCGCTGACGGCCGACCACGAACTAAATACCGTAAGTCACTACGTCAGCTAAGATGATTCGATCGAAAGCTCAAATGCTTGAACTCTTTAATACCTATTATGTAATACATTTTTAATTTGTGTTTTTCTATAGGCGCCAAAAATTCGAAAAACGACAGTACTCGACGTGATGCAAAGGCTACTCCAACCAAAGAATATGATGGTCTCACTTAGTCCAGACAGAACAAATCAACACTGCTACATATCAATATTGAATATAATACAGGTAATAGTAATCTTATGTAATTCAAACTCATATTTTGCACCTCATTTTACACGTGCAGCCTGTGGGTAGATTACTCTCAAAAGTCGTACACGAGTCGTATTAGAATTTAATATAATAATGCGTTCCGGGTATTGATGGGGCTGTTCCGCTTCTGTAGCGTATCGGGGATGTTTGCTGAAGCTGGTGTCGATTACTTCTACGCTACGATGCAAAAAAGATGCGCCTCCCTGGTGCGCCAGGTGCGGGCCAGCCCCAACATTATACTGCAGTATGTCGCGAGCAGACTGGACTGCTTATATGTGAATCGCTGCTGCAAGCTTTCCACATCGGTGTTGAGCTTGTAGCAGGGATTCTCATACCTATGGGGCAGTGTTTGGTTAAGTGTGTAGGTTTAGTTTACTAACATAGATAATAAGAAATACTGTTACTAACACATTTGAGTCTAGTTACTTTTTTACAAAAATAAATAAAAATTGTTACGTTAAGATGTCAATCTGCTGCATTAAAGACCCCCTGAAATATACACAAATTACAATCCCTATATTCAGTCACCCACATGGCCACAACAAGAAACCTTCGAGATCAAACAAAAACAATTTCTAGGCTAAGTGCACTTGATATTTCAGGGAGAAGTAGACCCATCACAAGTCCACAAGTCTCTGCAGCGGATCCGCGAGCGGAAGCTGGCGTCGTTCATCCCGTGGGGCCCCGCGTCCATACAAGTGGCCCTGTCGCGCCGCTCGCCCTACGTGCACGCCTCGCACAAAGTATCGGGGCTGCTGCTTGCCAATCACACCAACATATCATCAGTAAGTTTAATTACATTTAAAGCAATGTATTTACAATTGTCTAGGCATACGAAAAACCGTCAGTGGGTGTTCGCCAGCCCATTGGCCGGTTTGGTCGATTTGTTGTCCTGTTTCAGGGCTCACCCAATAATCGCTCGCCACCCACCAGTGGGTCGCGAGCCATACTTTGGGAACTACTGGTCTAAGGGAAAGTGAGTGCCTCCAGACCGTACAACCCCGGTTAAGGAAGTGTTAAGCCTTTCGAAGGGGTAACCCATTGAATGGGTTACCCCTTCGAAAGGCTTATAAAAGGCTATGAGTTACATCATGATAAAGGTAACCTATTGAATGGGTTACCTTTATCATGATGTAACTCATTGAAAGGGTTCTATACTAGAAACCCATTGAAAGGGTTACATGATAACCCATTGAATGGGTTTTATAATTGAAACCCAGTGAAAGGGTTACATGATAACCCATTCAATGGGTTCTATACCTACTTGAAACCCAGTAACATGAAAAAATCATAATATTATGTTATTTCGATATCCGCCCAGCACGCGTAGCAGGACCAATTCTAACTCTATTCTACCCAGGGACCATTTTGGTTACCATTTTAGAAAAACCCTATCGAAAACTCTTTCAATGGGTAACCCAAATGGTCCCTGCTCCAGATACATCGCGCTAAGTCGCACGACTTTTTTCGTCGTTTTCGATATTACCAGAAATGTTGTCCAAAGTCGAACGACGACGCGCGAGTTTTCGGAACACATTTGTCCCATCGTGATTGATTACACGGCTTAATCATCATCAGGTTTCTGGTACTTTTCTCTAAGACCAGGCCGTATGCTACTCTGTATTTTCTTACACGATATTTTTGATATCTAATGTCTAGCCTTTAAAACAGACGTTGAGCCCTGAGTTTGTTTCGCCATTTCTTCTCAGGGGTAGAGTCACCATCTAGCTTATTATTTAAAAGTCTCCGCTAGTTGCACGTAAGTCCAATAAATTTAATCCCCGATTAAAAGTAATTGCTGTCTTTCTCTAACGGAACGTATCAGAAAGTGACAGCATTATCTACTTTTAATAGGGAATTAAATTTAACGTGCAACTAGCGGTTAAGCTTCTGCCCGCGTAAAATTTCTTGATTTTATATAAACTATATCCTATGAATTATGTATGACATTCGGCAATACTGTAGCTTCCCATTAGTGAAAGAGTTTTCGGGAGTCTTTAAAATATTGCTAGCGACCCGCCCCTGCTTCGCACGGAGCGCCATTCAAGCTGGAACCAACCATATCCCATAGTCACAAAATTTCAAAGAAATCTGTTGGATAGTTTCGGAGATTAGCATGTATGAACATAGTGAGTAACACGTGATTGTGATTTTATATATTACTAGCTGCGCCCCGCGGTTTCACCCGCGTAAGTCTCGATCCCGTGGGAAGCCACCCTTAACACTTAGGGGTATAAAAAATAGATAGTAGCCGATTCTCAGACCTACTGAATATGCATATAAAATTTCATAAAAATCGGTCAAGCCGTTTCGGAGGAGTATGGTAACTAACATTGTGACACGAGAATTTTATATATAAGATTACTATACTATTATAGTGTATAGATGATGTGCAAAAGTGATTCCGAAATCCTATTTACAGAATAAATAATTTAGTTACATTTCAGAATTTTTATAAAAGTATGTATTGGTTACTCGGAAGAAAATCCTGCCTATCAGTACATAATAAAATTATATTATACAAGCATATTCTTATGCCAATTTGGACGTATGGCATCCAACTTTGGGGCTGTACTAAACGAAGCAACGTTAAAATAATCCAACAATTCCAAAATAAAGTACTCAGGGACGCTGTAAATGCACCATGGTACATTAGAAATGACGACCTCCACCGAGACCTAAAAATGGAACCCGTCACCACCATCATCCAAAAATTTGCTGAAGCCCACGAACACAAACTTCACCGACATGTGAATGTCGAGGCAATTCAGCTGCTAGACAACACGGACATAGTGCGTAGGCTAAAGAGAACTAAACCATTTGAGTTAGTGTAGTGTATAAATAGTGAATGAATAATAGTAACAATGCTGTGCTATAATAACACATGAACAAAGTGTTTTTATTAATTATCAGACTCTAAGAAAGTGCTAAAAGTGCAAATTGACACTATTCTTAGTTATAACGTAATCTATCACGTAAAATAATAAGTTAGAGTTAAATTGCTTATTAGTCTATTAGGCTAGATTGTAATAAATTATTAAGAACTTTAGTTCTTATTAATAAGGAAAAAAAAAAAAGAAAAAAACAGAATTTGGTTGGTCTTGCACCTGTTTATAACTTGAATCTTTCTGTACAGTTGTTCGACAGATGCCTGCAGCAGTTTGATAAGCTGCGCAAGCGCGAGGCTTTCTTGGAGGTGTTCCGCAAGGAGCCGATGTTCAAGGACTCGCTGGAGGAGTTTGACGAATCTCGCGGTGTGGTTGACGATCTCGTGCAGGAGTACCAGGCAGCCGCCACCCCGGACTATGTGCATTGGAATCCAGGTATGAACGATTTTCTAAAATATATGCCGCGTTTGTAGTTCACTTTGTTTGTTTACGTATTATTAATTTATTATACAAGTTGAGATAATATCAAGTCGCAAAAATCAAGTTGTGAAAGGTCTCTCCCCTCACAAATATCTTGAGTTCTCAGATTGATCTAGCTTCCATTAATCTTTGTTTTTCAGAGAGCAGTCAAATATAACACTTATGACTACATGAAGATGGGAAATAAATTTAACAGGATAGGATCGGACGCATTGTGAAAGGGATTCCAAAGGAGATGTCGGACGATGTTATGATGATGTACCTACCCTCAGCTGTTAGTTTAAGTTTTTGTTTTAACAAGTGCCATTTATTATTGTATTCTTTAATCTCATTTTGTTAACATTGTTTACTCGAATATGTTACGACGGTATAGCCTTTACCTAAAACACGCACAGTCTGAATAAAATAAATAAAACGCTTTTTTTTACCAAGAATTTATTTTATGTTTAATAGTCGCTATCTTTTCAACATTCCCTTAATCCTTACCATACACTTATCACTCTCGTGCAAACGTTATCCATGTGGTTTGTACGCCCCGGCTATTCACACGCAATACAGAATGCTTAGCTATCTATTTTATAGACCAACATCAATATTACGTGAGTAAAGTTGAAACAGCGACTGTCTGAGACAATCACATCGTGTATGAGTTTAGGCGCATTCCAGGAGCTTAGCAGTGAAAGCATTTACTTTAAATTCAATAACTATTTAATTTCTAGGCTCCCAAAATGTACTAAACATATTATATAATATAAAAATTGCACAAATGAGCTACATTTATAAAAATAAAACCCTTGCACAATTGGTTTCTATGCTCATATCTCGTGTTTAGCGCACTAGAGAGCAGATCTCAAGTCCATTGCCTTATTTTAATTCTTATTCATGTACTTTTTATTTACCCTCTTAATTACTCAGTACTATGGCATCTATACAGATTGTCTACTGCCATCACATTGAAATATTATGGGATAAACAATTATGTGAATACTTATTATACCATGGATTAACGTTTATTTCTAAACTTTTGCTTTTCCTCGTATTATCTGGAACGTATTATGTATCTACATTACTGGTGCTCTAATGATGGCCAAATCGCGCTATCAACTGGTTTCGATCAGCCTAACATTCAACTACAAATAGGAATAATTATTAGTTGTAAAGACGCCAGCACATGAAGCTACTACAATCTGTCAAATTTCTTTAATGATTTTCAACTTCATCGTTAAAAGCATAAGGTTCAAGGTTGATTGGAAAAATTTGACAGTTACGGGTAGTTTGACCTGCTGGCGTCTGTACAATGTGTAAATTGAACCAGTTGCGCAGCGACTCACATGGGCTGTTTCCGTTGTAGATATCACTGGAACTTCATAAATGATAACAGCTGCTGTTTATAATGCCGGCTGGCGTCAAGTCGCTTTGTCTGAAGGGCGTGACTTCTAGGCAATTCACTTGCTTTTTGGACTGCTCTATTCGTTGGCGAGCTGACATTTAACCTTAACTAAAGATACCGAAAGCTAATGTGTATGACATTACTAAACTAACTGTGACTTCATTTTGGACACTGGCGCATGCTAGCAATGATTTTGTGTAAATGCTCGAGAAACAGACATTGCGAGGAATTTGTGGCGATATCCATCGCTGTACATTCTCGGGATGAAAATAGACGATAAATCACGCCATGCTGAAGTGGGTGAGGCGAAGTAACCCCACGATTCCCTTGTAAACTAACACAAGCTAAAATAGCCTAGTCTATGGTTAATGATGCAACATGGTTACTTATTATAGGACAGTATAATGAGAACATAAATCACACGCATCCATGACACAACACTATCCTAATTTTTTATACATCAATATAACACTTGTTCTTACAAAAGTTTTGTTTAAATTTCAACACAGACTAATAAAATTACGAATCACAATGTCGATATTAAACTACCTATCAAAGTGCTAAGAAAAATGTTACGTGATCAGAAATGATATTATAATGCAATATGTTGTAAGTGAACATCCATAAAATTAAAAGCGATGTGTAAGTGCCACGCTTTACTTACTAGCAAAATAAAAATGTGCCCATAAAGACAATGACACTTTCTACAATCTATTATACAGAAAAGAGAATAAAATGTATGGAATTGAAAAGTTATGTGATGAAATTATGTCTGTCTCTAGGGAAACAGCATATTATGGTTATGTTAGCGCCCGTATTTTAAATTGAGCTTATACTGGGACTATGCATATAGTATGCAGCTACATTGTAACAGTTACGAAATCAGTAAACAAACAACTAATGAATACTATTTGCATAGTGAAGCCATACACTAATGATTGTAGAAGAGAACATTGTACAGGCCTTGTTGAATATTAGTTAGTGACACGGCCTAATGTCAACAACGGGCACTGTGGGCTAGGAAGTCTGACTGGGCGCCGAGAACTTGGGCTGAATGATGGACGTCTTGCGCAGCGGGACGGTCTCGGGCGTGGGGATGGCTTCACCCGTGGTCAGCTTAGCAGGAGCAGCCGGCGCCTTGAAAGGTTGAGACAGGTTGCCCGGCCGCTGCTTTGCCATTTGATAGTCACCAGAGTCGAAGAACTTTTGCTAAAATCATCATAACCATGTTAACCAGTGGCCGTTTTAGAGTACCCTCATAGAGAGACGATCATGGCTAAAGCATCAGCTTATCTTTACCAAATAAATGTATTGCCACTGAAAAGAATGAGCCAAAAGGTCACCATGAGAAAATGGTCCAAAATGGATACCTGTTCAGAATGAATGAAATAAAAGCATTATACTGACCCCCTTAGCTAGCCTCTTCTGTAGGAAAGCAGAGTGTCCCCCGGGTCCTCTCCCCATCATTGCATTTGGGAACTTCGCCTTCAATTTTGCTTCCTCTAACTTCTCCAGCTCTTTTGGCTGTAACAATATAACATGGTAAAACAGAAGATGGGAAATTAAACTATTGCGCCTTAGCCAACGGATGGTGGTAAAACAATTGGAGCTTAGCAGCGTCAGTCAGGAGCAGTATGTGGATCTGTAGGTTTGCAAATTGTTCAAAAGGGTTGTAAAAACAAGTTTTTCCAGGGCATACTGCCAACCTTTTTACACCTGCATTCAATGGGTCGACCACACGCAAAAGGCTTCACAGCGCCTTAAGCCGCGATTTCATTAGCCAAGTCTTGCATAGAAGTATGACGTCACATTTGCGTACAAGTTACTTGCATTGGAAACAAGTTTTCGAGAGTGTGCAAATTGCATGCAGGTTTAACATACAAGTGGAGATGTTAAACAATTGAGTAAGACACCATTCACACCATACAGCGAGAGATACCATACGCGTACACGTCACTCGTTCGAAATTAACGTTTGCGCATTCAATTTGCAGATCACTTAGGTTTAGGTTTAAAGAATCTTTATTTCTCATAAGAACATGATACAGTTCACTTAAATGAGATTTAATGTTTAACATAAATAATCGTCGTCTAATGATGAAGACTTGATTATAAAAATAAGTTTGTTCAAGTTTTATGCAATTTGCAACTTGCATACAAGTAACTTGCCAAATGGAATCGCGCCACTATGGGGGATGCTCTAAGGTAGCCCACAAAATTCAATTTTTCTTTCGTTTTTTGCAATTTGCAAGTAACAGGTTGTATGTTGATCTAAATATGATTCACGGCCATAACTAATATAGATAGGTATTAGATTAGATTATACAGAATTATAATCATTAGAATCAGCATTACAACTTTCTAAGTTGAAAAAATCCTACTGAATGATTATTACAGAAATGATCAAGAGAAAGTAATGAAATATTAGTAGCAAAATCATGAGAGGTAAAAATTTCCTCTGCTGAAGGTAGATTAAACATAAATAAGTTAAACAAAATCTTTTAAATGAAAATCCTGCAATGAGTGCAAATTCAGTGATACTTTGCTTTGCATTATGAAAAAAAATGAAATGCTGATGCAAAATTTATCTATCACCGACTACTACCTGGTATAGTGATAGTTTTTGCTATGTATTTTTGTCTCAATAATATTGCTACACAAAGCTAAGAGGATAACTTAGGATATAGTAATAAAGAAAAGTACTATACTTACATCCTTTGGAGGCTCAGGCTGATCAGGTGAATCACTCATTTTGACAACTGCAAAAAAGAGGTGCTTAGATAATTTATGATTGCATATTGCAACTAGAACATACGCTGGTTCATTTAATTAACGGGTTATCAGTGCAACTAACCTACTAGATTTAACTATATGATGATTGTTAACGAATTGTTTTGTTTACCCTCGCAATTAAAAACAAAACCAGATAACAACTTGCTCAAATGAAGACCCGATCCGGGTTCAGTTTGGAACCCTGTGAAAACCTAAGCTAACGGTTTTTCTGTTTACTACACTACAAATTACATTTAAAACACATGGTTTGCCGAAAATATAATAAATCGGTAAGGTAATTCAATAACGTTCGGTCAAAGCCTTCAAAGGAAAGTTGTTTACCTTGTTTTAATGATCTTCGAATCAACAGCTATGTAGTGATTACTCGATTCAATTACAATGTGATTACACTGGAACAATCGATATTTAGATCAAAATTAACAACAAATCGCAAATTCTCGTGATTTTCGTATCGTTAAAAATGGCGTTTTCAAAAAATGTTGCCACTGGCTTTTATACAAATGTACTCCTGTGGCCACTGCAGTGTTGCCGATCGTAAAAATCTGAATTCGGTGGAAATTATCTGAAAAATTGGTATATTGAAATAAAAATCGGTAGTTTTACATTTTTTTACTTTATTTTTTTACTGTTCATTCATCATCGTCACGTTCATCTTCTTCTTTTTCCACTTTTTGTCCATTCGAGTTAATAAATTACTGTCCAAAGCAAAATCGAAATAATTATTTTTACCTATTAGGCATTTTGTAGGTACGTAAATTAGCAATTACTGATTTAGTGTTAAGTTTATTTCGGGTTTTCGTTTTCAGTTTTACAATTTTTTTGTTGAAAATATCCTTTTTAGATTTGCTGATGAATGTGGAAAGGATAATGTCAAATCGTTCCTTTCGTTTTCGATTGAGTTGAACGCACCGTCTGTGAACGCACCCTTGACTGGCACCTGGCACTGACAGTGACATAAACTGTTGGATTTTTGCATTTTTGAATGGATTCTTGACATTTGTGAGTGATTGAGTCATGAGACTTGGTTTCATTCATTCATGTTCATGTTTTTACGCACCTTGTTTGGTGCCCGTGCGCCCGCTTGGCGCAATTAAAATATATTTCAATTTAATTCAAACAAAATGGAACTAGATACTGATATGATCGAAAATGATCAAGAGGATATGGATGGTGCCATCGTTAACATACATGTTCGCAACTTTTTTTGTCATGACAATTTGGAAGTAAATCTAAACAGAAACGTTAATTTTATTGTTGGTCGCAACGGCAGTGGGAAAAGTGCTATTTTGACTGCTTTAGTTGTCGGCTTAGGTGGGAGAGCGTCTGCTACAAACCGCGGAAGTAATCTACGCTGTAAGTTACAAGTTTGTTCTTCTTCATCCTCCTCTTGCCTCATGTTACTTGGGGTCGGCGCAAAATGTACCTCTTAATGTAATCATGGTATAATAATATAGGCGAAGTATATTATTATAACATGAATGTAATAATAACTCTCCCCCTGAGACGACCTTATGACCTTTTTTCTCTTTTATTCACCCACTCCTGACACATTCTGTTTATCATTTTAAAATTGTTGTGTTCTAAAACTACATGTTATAAACTAACAACATAAATACTCTGTTTTTCTAATTGTTGTCATGCTGTTGTTAAACTGTATGTCAAATTGTTTGTTTCAAGATTGTATTTTAAAATAACAGAAGTTTGCTTTTCCAGCATTTATAAAGAAGGGTGCCAACTCTGCAACAATTGAGATAAAAATCAAGAACAGCAGTCCCAAGGCATACAAACACCATATTTATGGTGACTACATAACTATTGTAAGGCATATCAATGCTTCAGGAGGTTCCAATTATAAAGTTAAAACTGCTTCTGGTATGTACCTACATTTATTCATATTTTTAAAGTTGTTTTTTTTTACTTCCGGGAAGCAATTAAAAATAAACATGTGATTGGAAATATTTCTAGCTGTTTCTAGGAATGGGATAGGCTGATATCAACATTATATTAAAATTATATTTTAGAATCAAGTTTACTGAGGTCACCAGAATAATGAAATGTACTAATTATGGAAAGTTGTAAAACTTTAATTGAAACCATGACATGTTGAATTGTATGAAATAATAATAATAGTATCATTATTCCTGACAAGCCAGAGTGTATATCTATAAAAAAATGATAAAAATTTAACTGTATATAAATGTGGCATTTCTAAAATTTAAAAGTAAACATAGACATATATTATCATAACATGTAAAGTTGTAAAAAAATAATAGGCCCATTTTAAAATTTTACTTGAATCGATTTATCGTGAGTATCAATTGACCATCGCAACAAACTAGTGAAGTAACCATACAACTCGGTACTCAATACTCACAATAAATCGATTCCAGTTAAATGTCAAAACGGGCCTATTATTTTTTGACAACTTTAGTGGGCCAAAGTTTTCCTTAAAAATTCAGCAACCAGCATAATTGTGTAGATATGGTAAAATTTTGACTGTCTTGAATAATAAAATAATTATTAACTTTGCCTACACCTCCATTTAGGTATCTAGGTAAATTGTATGTTTAATTGTTATTGAAATCAGAATAGAATACTCTTTATCAGCATCTTTGATCAGCTACACTGCTTTTAATAAACATCATCTGCCCGCCTTTTCACAACTATGTTGGGGTCGGCTTCCAGTCTAACCAGATACAGCTGCATACCAGTATTTCACATGGAGCGACTACCTATCTGACCTCCACAACCCAGTAACTTGGTAACACAATATCACTTGGTAAGATTGGTTGTCAGACTTTCGGGCTTCTGACGACCCGTAACAACTGTCATAGATCTACAAATGACAGCTGGGACCAACGGCTTAACGTGCTGTCCGAGGCACGGAAGAATCTTGGTATGAAAAGATGGTCACCCATCCACGGACCAATTGCAGCAAGCGTAGCTACACTTTTAATGCCAAGCACCCAGCATAGAGGTCGAAAGATAATTCGTTCGTGTGCCCACAACCCGCGCTACGAGTCATCGCTATACAAAGCTATAGATGACTTCTGTGTTGTACTGTACTGACTTGTTGTTATAGATTTACTTATTACATTAAATGACATGCTAATTAGTATGCATTCTATGAACTTAGCAGTAAAAGTGTCGTGATCGATTGATCCGTGTGGCTGTTATTACTTCCCTGCTACTGCAACTGCTTTTAATAAACACTTAACAAAATTATAACAGAATCACATAAAAGGTGAACTTTAAAAAATATTCAAAAAGATTTTATAAGAAGCGCCGCCGCCGCGCCGTAACCGAAAAGGTTACGTAAACAAATGATTCATTAGCAATAGGTATTGTTCCGTGCGGTGCCGGACATAAAGAATAGCACCATCCCATTCTTCCCGTGGGTGTCGTAAAAGGCAACCAAGGGGCTTACTAGAGAATGGGCAGCAGCGTTCTCTATGGTTTTTAACATCATACTGCGATCGCTAACGCGATTATGGGGGACCCCCCCCTCTTAAATGACAAACACTAAGAAAAGAAAAGCCGGTCAAGAGCGAGTCAGACTCGCGCACCGAGGGTTCCGTACATATATATGATGTTAATGATTTCTGAAAAACTGTTCTATTTAGAGACATAGTTTTATTTTTCCTATAATCTTTACATAAACTTCTATCACATAGAATAATTTCAGATTTTGATCTATGCAAAATTCGCGAGATAAGGGACGGGGGGGAACGGTATTTTTTTTTACATTTTTCATCAAAACTCGGAAACTATGCTGAATAAAATAAAATGTTTGAGGATGTGCAAACAGCGTTCTTTCATATGATACCCCACATGCCCTAGTAGCCCTACTTCAAAATTTTAAGACCCCCTTTCAGTCTCTTTTGCAAAAAGATTTTATTTTTTAAATTTCTTTGTTGTTTGCAAAATAGTTGGGCAAGCGTCAGCTAAAACTATCCTAAAGTTCAAGTTGATAGCATTAGTAGTTCTTGAGATATCCAGGTGTGGCAGCCAGACAGACAGACTTAGTCTCACCATAAGGGTTCCTTTTTACCATTTTGGTACGGAACCCTAAAAATGGCCTCTAGTACCCGGCATACCCCTTGGCTACGGTAGCAGTCAAGGCAACGGTGCGTCAAGGGGTGCTAAGAATCCCCGGAAGAGATCCGGCTACCAAAATCACCGAACACTGGACCTGGCAACATACAACACGCGTACACTCCGGACCGACGAGAAAACTGTTGATGTACGAGGGCTGCACTAAAAGTATCGGGAATGGAATATTTCCACTGTTCCTGTCATATTAAAATCTTTTTAATTGAAAACTCCTTGGTTTTAAA
The DNA here is from genome assembly GCA_948098905.1 of Tiliacea aurago. NCBI lineage: Eukaryota > Metazoa > Arthropoda > Insecta > Lepidoptera > Noctuidae > Tiliacea > Tiliacea aurago. The sequence continues at coordinate 27,908,521 of OX402577.1, read as the reverse complement.
AATCGAATACCATTTATTTAAAGTAATTACATTTCATTCGCAATCCGTCGTAACACTACACCGCCTCAAGACTTCTCTATAACAGCTCACTCTTGCTTGAACTCAGCCGGACCCTGCGACTGTCCCACACTTATCAGAACCAATAGTGTGAAATATTTGGGTGTACTAATAGATGATGGGCTAAAATGGGACAGGCAGATTGATGCCCTCACCACCAGAACTCTACGACTCATACACATCTTCAAGTCACTCAGGGAGTCAGCTAATGCGGATACGATTAAGATGGTCTACTACGCTCTGTGTCAATCCGTTCTTCGGTATTGTATTACTGCTTGGGGTGGTGCATGGAAAACTAATTTTCTTAGAGTAGAGAGAGCGCAAAGAGCGATTCTCAAAGTAATGTCGAGTAAGCCCTACAGATACCCAACAACGGATATCTACTCCGACTGTATGGTTCTAACGGTCCGGCAGCTCTTTGTGCTACGATCGGTCCTAAGGAAACATGCCTGCCTACCACTCTATGATCGCAATAAACGAACACTTCGTCTCCCACGCATTCAGCACAAAACCAGTTTTGCTAAGCACCAATACTACATCCTAAGCACTCACTTATATCAAAAAATTCACCAAGTGCTGGGTATCTTAGACCTAAATACACAAATGGTAAAATCAAAAGTAACGGAGTGGCTTCTACAGAAGGACTATGCTTTTACAGAGTCCTTAGTCTCCTTCATCGCCTAATGTTCATTTATACTTTACACGCATTACGCTCACACTTACATAACATAAATACATTCACTCAACAAACATAACCCTCACAACACATTCATATATTCATAAACACTTACACACATACAACACACTCACGCAGACACAACCTACACTTCCCTAATATACAGGGTGTTTGGTGCATCGTGTGCCAAATTAAAATGGTCGACTGAAGGGGTCATCCGCTAGCCTTTCAGACCCCTTAACACCCCTCATGCTCTGTGGATTTTTTTTTATCGACTTTTTATTGATTTCCAAAAAAAAGACCCAAATTTTACATTCAAATACAGATTTAAAAAAAAATATAAGGCGTAGACTCTGAATTTTAATTTTATTTCGATGTGTATTGTTTAAGAATACTTTTAAATACAAAATTAGTGATATTAGTCACCTAGTTTTTTTTTTAATTCACTCGCAAAGGTAAAACTTAAATTAAAGCTGTACATGTTACAGCTATTTATAAGGCTACAAAAAAAAAACCAAAAGCGACCGGGATTTTCCAACTCCCTCATTAATTCTCCAGTCTATCCTCTTTCTAATGATGTGCCACATGCCATAAAAGTATTTTAACAACTTTGTGAATTCGCTAGAATTGTGAATCAAGTCACATAAAACTACATTCCAAATTCTAATGAAAAAATATTTATTGCGGAACTGTTACTTGAGAAAGAGGTAAAATTTGTTTTCTCACTCTTTCACAGTAAAATCTATCTTCTATCTCTTTCTTGCATACCTTAAATCGGTTTGAACAAATCGCGCCGCCCGACCCGCCATTTTTTTAGTCGAGACGACTGCCTCTGCTACCTAACGTGTGTGCTAGTTCACCATACTCCGCGATTCTTTTATTACTTTGTTATCGTTAAGTTTTGCTGGTTCTTGTTACATTTGTTTAATTTTTGTTGTTATTGTTAAACTTTGAGTTTTTTGTTATTGCAATGGCGACATTCTCTAACGAAGAATATGTGGACATCATGATGGCTTACGGAGCCGCTAATGGCGTCGCTCGTGCAGCGCAACGACTTTACCAGGAACGCTTTCCTGGTAGACGATTACCTGGCCGCAGAGTCTTCCAAGACACATACCGACGCATACGCGAGACTGGCAGTGTTACTTTTAATGAACCAAGGGGCCATATTGTGCGACATAATGTTGAAGTAGACGAGAGAATACTGGCACTTTTTGAGGAAGACCCTACAAGAAGCATTAGAAATGTGGCATCACATCTTGATATTTCAATATGGAAAGTGTGGAAAGTACTTCGTCAAAACAAAAAGCATCCATTCCACTACACTCCGGTGCAAGGTACGTAATTTTAAACTAACTTTAAACCCGTGCAAGCTTTGTTTGACCTTGCCTTTGTTTAGCAGGTAATGGGTATGGTATGGCGTCACTTCCAGGTAGTGAATCTATTAGCACGAACAGCGGGTCCTTGTGCAATTACTTATTGCCCAAGAGAAATTTAAAAGAGTTTTTTGTTTGTTGCAGGTCTTGAGGGTGGTGACTTTGAGAGACGAGTGGCTTTTTGTCGGTTTCTTTTACACACGGATGTGGATGATCCTGATTTTTTTAAAAGAATACTGTGGACGGATGAATCCAAATTTACCAAGGATGGGATCCTCAATTTACACAATTTGCACCGCTGGACAACGAAAACGCAAAACCCACGTGTTAAAAGACAGAAATCTTCTCAAAGAAGGTTTAGTGTAAACGTTTGGGCAGGAGTGATTGGGAATCAGGTAATTGGACCGCATTACCAGCCCGATAATCTCAATGGCGAAGACTACCTGGAATTCCTACAAAATGACCTGCCCGAATTAGTGACCGATGTGCCCGTATTTAATGAACGTGTGCCCATTGTATTTCAAAATGACGGCTGTCCCGCGCATTGGCGATTGACTGTGAGGGAATATCTCGACAATGTGTTCCCCAATGCATGGATTGGACGCGATGGCTCTATTCCATGGCCGCCACGTTCCCCAGATCTAACTCCGTTAGACTTTTATGTCTGGGGACGTGCCAAAGAGTTGGTATATGCCACGGAGGTTCCAACTAGGGAGGTATTAGTCCAACGCATAGAAGCGGCATTCAATACTATTAAGGAGGAAATACGACTTCGTACAACAACTGTTGAAATACGAAACAGGTGTCGGGCCTGCATTCGCAACAGAGGCCAACAATTTGAGCAAGATTTGTAACAATGATTAAATAAATGTTAAAAATGCAATTTTGTTTTTTTATTTCAAGTAAATCCCACGAAAGATACAGATATGAAACACGAATTTACCTAACCATAAGAATGAGATAGCAGATTTATAGGTTTGACAGGTATCATTTAAGAGATTTTTTTTAAAATCATAAATTTGAATATTAGCCTTAGGTGACTCGATTCACAATTCTAGCGAATTCACAAAGTTGTTAAAATACTTTTATGGCATGTGGCACATCATTAGAAAGAGGATAGACTGGAGAATTAATGAGGGAGTTGGAAGATCCCGGTCGCTTTAGATTTTTTTTTTGTAGCCTTATAAACAGCTGTAACATGTACAGCTTTAATTTAAGTTTTACCTTTGCGAGTGAATTAAAAAAGAACTAGATGACTAATATCACTAATTTTGTATTTAAAAGTATTCATAAACAATACACATCGAAATAAAAATAAAATTCAGAGTCTACGCCTTATATTTTTTTTTAAATCTGTATTTGAATGTAAAATTTGGGTCTTTTTTTTGGAAAACAATAAAAAGTCGATAAAAAAAATTCCACAGAGCATGAGGGGTGTTAAAGGGTCTAAAAGGCTAGCGGATGACTCCTTCAGTCGACCATTTCAATTTGGCACACGATGCACCAAACACCCTGTATAACAACTGCGCATCGCTCATCAACTTTATCATTTTATCACAATTATTAATTAAGCTAGTTTTATTTTTTATTATTATTAGTTTTGTTTTTCCGTTTCCATTAAATACTAAGATTTAATTCAAAGGGATGAATCGACACATCTATTTTTGTCATTAACTATGTTTAAGACCCTCGTGGCTGATCACTGTCTCTTAAGATACAGGTTTACCTAGTTTAAGAGGCAGGGAGGCATTCCTGAGTACAGATTTTAATGTACAACCAAATGTATACAAATGTATACAATTTAAAAAAAGATTCTCGGTCTTGTCACAAGGTTTTGTCAAACTTGTTTAGTCGTTGAGAAAATGGAATTGACTCGAGAAAATTCAAGAGCGATGATTTATTATGACTTTCGAAGTGGTTTAACACAAAAACAGTGTGTTGACCGGATGATTTCTGCATTTGGTGATGAAGCCCCATCCAAAACCACAATTTATCGCTGGTTTGCTGAATTTCAACGTGGACGTGTCAAGCTCAGTGATGATCCCCGTCAAGGTCGTCCAAAAACTGCAGTCACCCAAGAAAACGTTGATGCTGTGCGTAAGCTGATTGAGGAAGATCGACATGTGACATACCGCGAAATTCAGGCAACTTTAGACATTGGCATGAGTCAAATACAAATAATCTTGCATGAACAATTAGGTGTAAAAAAGTTGTTTTCCCGATGGATACCGCATTCGCTCTGTGAAGAGCAAAAAGCGGCTCGCGTTACTTGGTGCGTCAGAACTCTCGAAAGATTCCACGCAGGATCCTCAAATGCTGTATACAACATTGTATCAAGTGACGAATCCTGGATATACACGTACGAACCCGAAACAAAAAACCAGTCACGAGTTTGGGTGTTCGAAAATGAGTTAAAGCCAACAAAAATTGTTCGTTCACGGAGTGTTTCAAAAAAAATGGTGGCCACGTTTGTCTCCAAAACCATGTTACGACTATTCCTCTTGAGGGACAAAGAACGGTTAATGCAGAATGGTATGCTAGCATTTGTTTGCCACAGGTCGTTTCTGAACTCCGTAAAGAGAACTGCAACCGCCGCATCATCCTCCATCACGGCAATGCGAGTTCTCACACCGCGCACAGAACAAAAGAGTTTTTAGAGCAAGAAAACATAGAATTATTAGACCATCCGCCGTACAGCCCCGACCTAAGCCCTAATGATTTCTATACTTTCCCTAAAATAAAGAATAAATTGCGTGGACAGAGATTTTCATCACCTGAAGAAGCTGTGGACGCCTACAAAACGGCCATTTTGGAGACCCCAACTTCCGAATGGAATGGTTGCTTCAATGATTGGTTCCATCGTATGGAAAAATGTGTCAAATTTCGCGGAGAATACTTCGAAAAGCAATAAATACATTTTTAAATAGTAATGTTGTGTCACTTCCTTGATTCCCGAAATTTTCAGTGCCGCCCTCGTAAACTAGAAACGCGGATATCGCATTTTGCCGCTTTTCTAATAAAATCACTACATTTGATATGTTTTAATCGATACATCGGATAATGCTAGCATAAGTAGGTAATCAAATTCATAAGTTTATCTTTAACAAGTATTTACTGCAATCGAGTTGCGGAATATGAAGATAAGAGAATGCATAGTAACACAAATGCAGAATGCTGGTACTCTTTTTTTTTTTGGGTGGGAAATTATCAAATAACTTCTCCCGCTCTGGGCGGAGCGGGAGGGCCTGTCAAACTTTTACTGACTAAAACCCACCCGTGTTCTTTCCGTTGCCTGTGTGCCAGGGCCACGATTTCCTTTTCGGACAAACTCGCAACCCTGGCAGGCATTGGTCCTAACAAACCCCGTCAGTTGGTGCTGACATCTCTTTATGTCGCGCGTGGAACACAACGCGCCGTCGACCCGGGCCTGGTCCTTTTCGGACGGCGAGCTACCCATCGCTCACCGTCCGCAACCCCGCGCCTACGGTACGGAATACGGCTTGCGACTCCCGACGCCCGGGGCGTCTCCTGCAGCGACTAGGGGCGCGGGGGCGCGAACCTTGCCGCTCCCTCGCGCGTTCCGCCTCCTCCTTCGCGAGCATTACTGCTTCACAGAAGGAGGTGATGGCCTCCCATGTACTCTCGCTCCGAACCATGGCCTCCACCAGGGCCGGACGCGAGAGATCGCCGCCGCCGATCGCCTCCGTGAGGACACGGCGGTGCTCCGCCCAAGCCGGGCAGACTACCGTATGCTCCACCGTGTCCTCCGGGCGATCCACACAGTGGTGACACCCAGGCGTTTCCTCCCGCTTTATCCTGAACAGCAACCTCCCGAAACAACCATGTCCGGTGAGGACCTGCGTCAAGCGGAAGGTGAGGACGCCGTGGCGCCTCTCTAGCCACTCCTCAAAGAGGGGACTTATCGCCACAGTTGTGGCGTGCCCAGGGCTGGGTTGCGACAATCGCACTCTCCATGCCGCCATGAGATCCTTCCGGAGCTCTGTCCGCTGTGCCGTAATTCCTCGCGGCAGCGGAGTTTCGCCCCGTCGTTTCGCCTCCTCGCGCCACTCCCCGATGTGCGTGAGGACTTTTGCCTCCAGCAGATCCCACGGCGGCAGTCCGCCAAGGAGGCTCACCGCCTCAAGGGAGACCGTGCGGTAACCCCGTACCAGCCTGATGGCCATGACCATGACATAAACGAGTCGTGTTAATGATTTGAAAAAAAAAAAAATGTGTGTTATTAGATTATTTTCTCAATAATTTGATATGTGAATATTTTAGATTATATTTATATTACATAGTGAAATTAATTTGTAAAGTTATGTCTAACGCGGATAAGAAACTGAGAATGGCACAAAATCTACCAAGCGTATTTTTCTGAAACCTTCACCAATTTAAAGATAATTTAATTATTGATCTTTTAGTATACGCGTTTTATTAAAATACCTTTTGTTTTGTGTATAATAAATTAATAATGCGTCAAATTGGGGACAGCGCTTCTTGATGGGCGAGTCCTCTGGCTGAACGTACAACGCGTTGCGTGAGCTCAGTACAGAACACGCAAGCTAACTACTCAAGGTCACTGGCATATATCTCCGTCTTAAGGGGCGAATCAGAGTGCAGGTGGGTACGGATGCTTACGCGGGCGCGTTTAATTTAAACGGACGTCGACGGCCGCCGCTTGCATTCACCTAATCCGATCATGCCTGTCTCTTGCTGCCCTCCCCCCAGCGACGCCCTTAGCCGAGGTCCGTAACCCACAGAGAGTGTCTTAGTTTATAAGTTTTATGCCCTGACTGGAGGCCTTTATTTATTAAAGCACTAGCTTTTGCCCGCGGCTACGCCCACGTGAATGTCCGAAAATATACCACGGGAACGTACTACCGGGATTAAAAGGAAACAAAGCGATCGCTTGGCGCCCGTCTCCGTCAACCATAATTATTTTGTTAAGCGTAACTTTGAATCTGTGATAATATCTTATAAAGAATTAATTTTAATGATAATATGATGTAGTAAAGGCATATTTTTTAATCAAAATTAAATACCCAATTTTAGCTTTACTTTAGCTTCGGAAATAACAATTTAATTTGTATCAAATTCTGAAAGATAAATGACCGGCCAAGTACGTGTCGGACCACGCACAATGAAGGGTTCCGTAGTTAGGATGAATTCATCCCAAAAACAATCTTAACATTGTAGTTGATAAACATGCTCTCCCATACATCTATATACGTTACGGTAAATTCTTCAACTGCAAATTAAAACAAAACGTATTTTCTTTCTTACAAATATTCCTCATGAATCACTCCGTCTATTGGTGAAAAGCGTTAGAAAATCCGTTCAATCGTTTTTGAGTTAATCGCGTTCAGACAGATAGACGGACATACAGACAGACGCGGCGGGGGACTTTGTTTTATAATATGTAAAGATAACAGGAAAACCAGGCCGACAATCTAGGTTCAACTGCGGGATGCCTTACACAAAAAAAAAACCAGTGTGCTTTAGAACACACGACTGAAGTAAAACTTACAAATAGTAATACTAATTGTACTTACAAAAATAGGCCTGCACTGTGCCTTAGATATAGGTACGAAACGCAACTGCAAAAACAAACTATGAGAGAAAGAAAATGTGTGCTCGCAACTCTCTCTTTTGCCCCTTGGAAGTGGCAGCACAAATATGTGACATCGGAGGTGCACCAAAACCTCTGGCGAGACCAGCGACGCCAAACTATAGGATGCGAGCGAGGGACTTGGCTGGCTTATGAGGTTTCAGGCCAAGTTCGGAGTCTTAAATGGAGCCCCCGTGCATTTTTATGTTTATAGGCCTATAACATCAAAGAGGGCTTCGTGAATTCAAATTTGGAATAATGGCAATACCGAAATGATGGCTAGAATGTCAGCTTCAAAACTGCATAAAAACTTTTTCTCTGACATAATAATTATTTTGATGTTATAGGCCTATAAACATAAAAATGTACCGGGGGCTCTATTTACGAGTCCGGGAGTATATAAGCCTAAGTTGTCCCACTGCAAGGAAAACATAAACAGAGACTACAAGTCCCCTCTAGTACAGTAGTCAGTAGCGCCCTATGCCTAGGTTCGAGTCCCACAATGGGACGCCCTTAGCTTTGTTACTTAACTTATTTATTTAACCCGGCGAGAGGCTCTTCTGGCCCCGCTAACGCTCGGTTGAGCAGAAAAGGCACTCCGAAGCCATCGGCGAAAGGTCAATATAAAAAAAAAATTCCAGGGAAAAGGCCTCCCTTCCCTCTTTCACTTTTCCCGGACTAAGGCCCGGTTTCCACCAAAGAGTAGAAGAGATGATTTTTAAACGACCAATAAGATATCGTTATTTCTATGCGATGGTACGGTAACGGTATCTTATTGGTCCTAATGCAATAGTGAGCTTAATAATATAGGTAGGAAATTACTTATTTATTTTTCAGGTGAAATTGCATCAACGAAATTCGAGGAAGTGAACGCAATAACTCTCGCGCATGACATACAAGTAGACAACCCCATTTCAGTACTAAACCAGGATGACGCAAGAAGTTTTCACGCTTCCGACTCTAAGAAGAAATACGCCCTGTTCCGTAAGGCGACTAATTTGGACCAGACGGAAAACAATTACAATATTGCCATTGAGAACTGTAACAAAGCTGACACAATATACAAAAGAAAAAAAGAAGTAAGTTATTTGGTTTAGTTAGATGATTATTTTACTTTATGTGATCTTTTATTTTATCAGTATAAGCTGATCTCGCATTGTATAGGATTTCCTTACAATAAGAAGTCAGCGTAAACTGGAAATGTATAGCTTGATGTGTAGCCGTGTGTACTTTACGCTTTCATGACTCAACGTACATTCAAGCGTTTAATTTGTCCCATGTCGATCTTATAAAAACCGGCCAAGTGCGAGTATCATTACCTATAAAAATGGCAAAAATCACGTTTGTTGTATGGGAGCACCCCTTAAATATTAGTTTTATTTAAATTTAATTATTAGTTTTTTAAAGTGAATATATAATTAAATATTCTGTGAATATTTCAATAGTTTAACCTGTTGCCATTATCAATATAGGACAAAAACGAGCAAAAAAATCACGATTGTTGTATGGGAGCCCCCTTAAATATTTATTTTATTCTGTTTTTTAGTATTTGTTGTTATAGCGGCAACAGAAATAAAATTTCAACTGTCTAACTATCACGGTTCATGAGATACAGCCTGGTTACAGACGGACAGACAGACAAACGGCGGAGCCTAGTACTGTAGTACCCAATTGATATGGCTTACCGATGTACCTGCGCAGAAGGTGAATTTTAAAAGTGCGGGAAATGCTATTGACCAATCGGCACGCTCCACGCACCGCGGTTCTGTTTCCTGTACCGCTATTGGTCGGCATGTTAGCGCGCGCCGCGTGGCATGTTTGTCAGCCGCCATACTTCTGATCGAGTGCACGCTAGCAGCTCCAGTGTATTATAAACCTTATAATAGTGACCTAAGGTTGATTGTAAGTTTTAAGCATTCTTTCGTTAATCTTCGGGGCCATACTTTCTTTTATGTGCGAACGAAGATTCACGACGCGCCTTATCAATTGGGTACCACTGTAATAGGTTTCCGTTTTACCCTTTGGGTACGGAACCCTAAAAAGACATCCACTCGACGTCACAACTTGCAACTTTATGCAGCTAGTACATTACAGCTTTCATGTGTCTAAAGCAATATTTGACTATTTCAGGCTTGTAAAGATTTAGAAGAAGAGTACAAAAAATGGAAAACTAGCCATGAACAGTTACGATCGCACGATCAAATCAAAGCAAAGAAGAAGTCTCTACAGAACGAATACTACTGGAGTGAGATAGCGGAGTTCGAGCGAGAGGCGAATAAGATTCAAGAACAGTACGACAAACAGACAGCCAAGATGGACAAACTGAGAGACAAACTCAGCAAGATGTCAGAGAACTATAGCAGCAATACCAGCGCGATTGAGTGAGTCAAGCTAAGAAATCTTTTTAATCTTGGAAATATTTTCTCTATTACTTTCAGGGACCGTACAACCCCGGTTAAGGGTTAAGCCTTTCGAAGGGGTAACTCATTCAATGGGTTGACCTTTATTATGATGTAACCCATTGAAAGGGTTTTATACTAGAAACCCATTGAAAGGGTTATATGATAACCCATTGAATGGGTTTTATACTTGAAACCCAGTGAAAGGGTTACATGATAACCCATTTCAATAGGTTCTATACCTACTTGAAACCCAGTAACATGAAAAAATCATAATATTATGTTATTTCGTTAACCGCCCAGCACGCGTAGCAGGACCAATTCTATCTCTATTCTACCCAGGGACCATTTTAGAAAAACCCATACGATATGGGTAATTTTGAATGGCTTAAATTAAGCCGTTCAAAAGGGTTACCCACACCGTATGGGTTTTTATCGAAAACCCTTTCAATGGGTTACCAAAATTTAATTTAAGACTTTCATAAGGGTTACCCTTGTCGTATGGGTTTTTGTTTAACCGCTTAGAAAAACCCTATCGAAAACCCTTTCAATGGGTAACTAAAATGGTCCCTGATTACTTTATCTGTATAAATACAAAATAAAGACTCACTCACTTCAGAACAAATAAATAAAATACATTCCAATCATGGGCTTCAATACTTTTGTTTGTTAAATTTAATTGTCACCCCTCCCGCTTGACAGGCCTCCCCTCCCTCCATTTCTTTTCCTCTTCCCTTTTTTACTTTATAATAACAAAACTATATTTACAGCGACCTGCAAAAGGTTCTCGACGAGAAGGCGCTACAGCAGACGGCGTTGGAGCATGAGCTTCGTTCACTGGAGACCGAAGTGAATACTGTGCAGGCCACGTGGCGCAGCTCGCAAAACACTACCGGCAAGCTCACCGACTCGCTCAACAGAGAGAACAGAAAAATCGGAGATCTGGAGAGAGAGATACAGAATATTAGGTAAGTTGAGTAGCAAGAGCATCGTTCACTAGAGACCGAAATGATCAGTATGCAGGCTACGTGGCGCAGTTTGCAACACGATGCCGGCAAACTCACCGACTCGTTCAATATAGAGAAGACGAAGATCAAAGACCTGGAGGGAGAGATACAGAATCATAGACAATTTAAGTTGATTAATAGGAGCTTCGTTCACTCGAGACCGAAATAAATACTGTGCAGGCCACATGGTGCAGCTCGCAACAATACTGGCAAGCTCATCGACTCGCTTTACAGGGAGAAGAGAAAGATCAGACACCTGTAGAGAGAGATACAGAATATTGGGTATGTTCAGTGAATATGGCTGATAATTTTTAGGGTTCCGTACCTCAATAGGAAAAAACGGAACCCTTATAGGATCACTCGTGTGTCTGTCTGTCACAGCCAATTTGCTCCGAATGTACTGGACCGACTAAGTTGAAACTTGGTACACATATGAATTTCTGTGACCCAGACACGGACTTCTAACGTAAATAAATGAATTTTGAATATGGGGATCACTTCAAAAAGTTTCGGCTTATGTTGTAAGGATTTCAGATATTTTTTTTTATAAGTAATTTTAAATGTATTAGTTTTAAAATTATTTAAGAAAATCGATGAAAATTGACCATTCCCCCTTATCTTCGAAACTACTGAGCCTAAAATTTTTAATAAAAAAAAAGAAAATAGTTCTTTAAATCTATCACAGTAAAAAATATAAGAAATCTATGGTCTTAAAATAACATGGTAAATCACTCAATATTGTGCAACCTTATCGCATCCTCCTTAAAAAATCTCTACAGTAAGTATTCGTTATTTTCTATACATCAATTATTATAAATTAACGTCGCTTTTCATGTCTGTCTCTGTGACCGCGTTGTTCTTCTAAACTGCGCAACGGATTTTGATGCAGTTTTCACCATCATTTAGAGAATTTATGCCGGAAGGTGTGTAATACCTTAATATGAACATAACATCACGCCTGTAATCCTCGAAGGGTTAGGTAGAGGTGTACGTATAGCACACTCACTTTTCGACAGATATTTTTAAGGCCCATGTAATATGGGGCGAGCCTATTGCCATTAACTGGGCACAAATCCAGACTCCGGGCTGAGAAATTCCTGCGTAAGTGATATTGGGTTTTCCCACTTTAATAATAAACATATAATCCGTGTGGTGCCGGACGTAAAGAATTGGGTATGTAAAGTAAAAATTAACCTATGCCGATTCCAAAACCATTTCGAGATTTTAAGCTTTTTCTATTAATAGGTCTTAAAATTATAAGATCGTATTTATTTTCACAAAAATACTTAAAATCACTTGACTTTTATTTGACCTCTAAATGCCGTCACAAAGCAGCCTGAATTGGAAACTTTCAGTGCCTCTTGTAATTAAGTTGTTCTTTATGTGTCAAGTGTCATGTCAACGTCAAATTTACATGAAGCACATAATACTATTCTATTCAGGTATTTATATACGTAAATAGTGTAGTTTTTCACCAGCGGCGGATAGTACAAGTCGAATCACATCGATGTATCCCCTCAGGCAAACTTAACTTACGTTCAAATGATCTTCACAATAAAACAGACGCCGCCCAGACTTGTACTCAACATTTACTTCCTCGCACCATTTCCTTTTTAAGGTTTCTTTTACTAACAATCAATTTGTGTCGGCTATTTGTTGTGGTGTTTCTTATACTTGACGGTATGAAGCACTTAGCAGAAGTAGTCTTTGAATCCATTCATTTTATTAAGCCATATCTTTAAACTAAAGTACGGAAATCGCTAAAGTATGAAATGTAAACAAATTAATTGTCAAATTTGACAGTTTGACTTTACTGAATTTTGGTTTTAAATAAGTGTTAAACGTGGCAAAGATCCTTAGCTATTCAGTTCTACTAGTGACGTCAGTACGAACAATACTTTAAAAAAATATATAAAAATAACTACAGCTTGTAAAAACAAAAAGATGAAATTATGTGTTTCAAATACTCTTATCATTAAAATAAAAATATAAAAAACATACCTGAAAAATACTTTACATACCTAATTGCACTAACCCATTTCTTCCCGTGGGTGTCGTAAAAGGCGACTAAGGGACTAATTACAAGAGAATGGGCAGCAGCGTTCTCTATGCATTTTAACACCATACTGCGATCGTCAATCGATCTGCCAAACGTGGCGATTATGGCAAACCCCCCCCTTTGGAGGAGGCCTATGTCCAGCAGTGGACGTCTTTCGGCTGAAATGATGATTAAACTTATATAAATTATAAAAATCACAATGTTTGGTCAAGTCGTAAAAACCTAATACGTTGTAATCGCCAGGACGGGCGGGGCGGAGTCTCAGCGCGCACAGCTAGAAGCGCGGGCGGAGCGGGCCGCGGGCGCGGCGCAGGCGGTGCGCGCGCGCTACGACACGGCGCAGCACGAGGCGTCGCAGGCGCGCGACAACGTGGCGCACGCGCAGGCGCAGGCCGAGCAGCTCAACAAGCACGCGCAGCAACAGCGGGGGAAACTCGGTATGTATTTATTTATTTGTTTGGAATGGCATACATACAAATCATTAATATACATTATGCCATAAAAATAGGTTAACCTTACCAAGCTCTAAGCTAAAAGTGCACTCAACAAGTACACTACGTCATGTCAATCAAAATATGTAATAAACTAGCTTTTGTAAATGTCTATTAACCTAAATCTTGTTTTTTTTATTTGACATTATATAAGCTACAATTTTAATTTAAACAAGGTTCTAACTTTTTTATTTTAATAATATTTTTTTGTAATGTTTTTTTAATGTGAGAACGTTGTAGGCTTAATAGACTGTAGCTTTGTAAACCATTTTCTATTTTGTTAAGTACTTGGTACTTGTTGACGGGCCTACACTATCCTCCCATACCTATTAACACTATAACTTGAAAACATTGTAAAAGCCCATTATTTATAAAAGAGTGACCGTGGAGTTTCTTGCCGGCTCTTCTCCATAGGAAACGACCAATTGGAACCGTGCACCTAGCTTCTGACGTTTCATAAGTGCCCATTGGATGCAGGTTTATGTGAAATAAAATATTTTGATTTTGATTTTTAGGGTTCCGTACCCAAAAGGTAAAACGGGAACCCTATTACAAAGGCTCCGGTCTGTCTGTCTGTCTGTCCGTCTGTCACCAGGCTGTATCTCATGAACCGTGATAGTTAAACAGTTGAAATTTTCACAGATGATGTATTTCTGTTGCTGCTATAACAACAAATACTACAAAAACAGAATAAAGTAAATATTTAAGGGGGCTTCCATACTACAAACGAGATTTTTTTTGCTCGTTTTTGCTCAATAATGATAACGGCAACAGGTAGACCCTTGAAATGTTCACAGAATCTTTAGTTATACAGGTTGTTTGGTGCATCGTGTGCCAAATTAAAATGGTCGACTGAAGGGGTCATCCGCTAGCCTTTCAGACCCCTTAACACCCCTCATGCTCTGTGGATTTTTTTTATCGACTTTTTATTGTTTTCCAAAAAAAAAGACCCAAATTTTACATTCAAATACTGATTTAAAACTACATTCCAAATTCTAATGAAAAAATATTTATTGCGGAACTGTTACTTGAGAAAGAGGTAAAATTTGTTTTCTCACTCTTTCACAGTAAAATCTATCTTCTATCTCTTTCTTGCATACCTTAAATCGGTTTGAACAAATCGCGCCGCCCGACCCGCCATTTTTTTAGTCGAGACATGACTGCCTCTGCTACCTAACGTGTGTGCTAGTTCACCATACTCCGCGATTCTTTTATTACTTTGTTATCGTTAAGTTTTGCTGGTTCTTGTTACATTTGTTTAATTTTTGTTGTTATTGTTAAACTTTGAGTTTTTTGTTATTGCAATGGCGACATTCTCTAACGAAGAATATGCGGACATCATGATGGCTTACGGAGCCGCTAATGGCGTCGCTCGTGCAGCGCAACGACTTTACCAGGAACGCTTTCCTGGTAGACGATTACCTGGCCGCAGAGTCTTCCAAGACACATACCGACGCATACGCGAGACTGGCAGTGTTACTTTTAATGAACCAAGGGGCCATATTGTGCGACATAATGTTGAAGTAGACGAGAGAATACTGGCACTTTTTGAGGAAGACCCTACAAGAAGCATTAGAAATGTGGCATCACATCTTGATATTTCAATATGGAAAGTGTGGAAAGTACTTCGTCAAAACAAAAAGCATCCATTCCACTACACTCCGGTGCAAGGTACGTAATTTTAAACTAACTTTAAACCCGTGCAA
Source organism: Tiliacea aurago (assembly GCA_948098905.1). Lineage (NCBI taxonomy): Eukaryota > Metazoa > Arthropoda > Insecta > Lepidoptera > Noctuidae > Tiliacea > Tiliacea aurago. Next base: position 27,893,139 of record OX402577.1, on the reverse strand, counting down.
GCTTTGTTTGACCTTGCCTTTGTTTAGCAGGTAATGGGTATGGTATGGCGTCACTTCCAGGTAGTGAATCTATTAGCACGAACAGCGGGTCCTTTCTTGTGCAATTACTTATTGCCCAAGAGAAATTTAAAAGAGTTTTTTGTTTGTTGCAGGTCTTGAGGGTGGCGACGAGAGACGAGTGGCTTTTTGTCGGTTTCTTTTACACACGGATGTGGATGATCCTGATTTTTTAAAAAGAATACTGTGGACGGATGAATCCAAATTTACCAAGGATGGGATCCTCAATTTACACAATTTGCACCACCGGACAACGAAAACGCAAAACCCACGTGTTAAAAGACAGAAATCTTCTCAAAGAAGGTTTAGTGTAAACGTTTGGGCAGGAGTGATTGGGAATCAGGTAATTGGACCGCATTACCTGCCCGATAATCTCAATGGCGAAGACTACCTGGAGTTCCTACAAAATGACCTGCCCGAATTAGTGACCGATGTGCCCGTATTTAATGAACGTGTGCCCATTGTATTTCAAAATGACGGCTGTCCCGCGCATTGGCGATTGACTGTGAGGGAATATCTCGACAATGTGTTCCCCAATGCATGGATTGGACGCGATGGCCCTATTCCATGGCCGCCACGTTCCCCAGATCTAACTCCGTTAGACTTTTATGTCTGGGGACGTGCCAAAGAGTTGGTATATGCCACGGAGGTTCCAACTAGGGAGGTATTAGTCCAACGCATTAGACTTTTATGTCTGGGGACGTGCCAAAGAGTTGGTATATGCCACGGAGGTTCCAACTAGGGAGGTATTAGTCCAACGCATAGAAGCGGCATTCAATACTATTAAGGAGTAAATACGACTTCGTACAACAACTGTTGAAATACGAAACAGGTGTCGGGCCTGCATTCGCAACAGAGGCCAACAATTTGAGCAAGATTTGTAACAATGATTAAATAAATGTTAAAAATGCAATTTTGTTTTTTTATTTCAAGTAAATCCCACGAAAGATACAGATATGAGACACGAATTTACCTAACCATAAGAATGAGATAGCAGATTTATAGGTTTGACAGGTATCATTTAAGAGATTTTTTTTAAAATCATAAATTTGAATATTAGCCTTAGGTGACTCAATTCACAATTCTAGCGAATTCACAAAGTTGTTAAAATACGTTTATGGCATGTGGCACATCATTAGAAAGAGGATAGACTGGAGAATTAATGAGGGAGTTGGAAGATCCCGGTCGCTTTTGATTTTTTTTTTGTAGCCTTATAAACAGCTGTAACATGTACAGCTTTAATTTAAGTTTTACCTTTGTGAGTGAATTAAAAAAGAACTAGGTGACTAATATCACTAATTTTGTATTTAAAAGTATTCTTAAACAATACACATCGAAATAAAAATAAAATTCAGAGTCTACGCCTTATATTTTTTTTTAAATCTGTATTTGAATGTAAAATTTGGGTCTTTTTTTTGGAAAACAATAAAAAGTCGATAAAAAAAAATCCACAGAGCATGAGGGGTGTTAATGGGTCTGAAAGGCTAGCGGATGACCCCTTCAGTCGACCATTTTAATTTGGCACACGATGCACCAAACACCCTGTATATTCACTTTAAATATAAATAATTAAATTAAAATAAAACAAATATTTAAATATTTTTTTGGCATTTTTATAGATAATGTGAAATCATTTTTATAGATAATGTGAAATAAAATATTTTGATTTTGATTTTTGGGTTCCGTACCCAAAGGGTAAAACAGGAACCCTATTACTAAGGCTCTGTCTGTCTGTCCGTCTGTCACCAGCAGGCTTAGCACGAGAACCCTCTCTACGCGTTTTGTCGACGGAAGAATAGACAAAAATGACGTTTCAGTGTAGACAACAGAAAGTTTTCTACTGTCTGTAGCACGGCGATTACAAAATCAAATGTGAAGAGACTTGTCTTCTCTACCCTAGACAACTGTCTACAACGTCGAGCACGGCGTACAATCTTTCTCCGATTTTGACAGTTTGGCATAGAAAACATTCTTCCGAAGTAGTCTACGTATAGAAGGACCTAGACAAGGATTTTTTCGAGTAATTTTAGGCGGTGCTTTGTTGCTATAACATTTATTTAACATGCTGGGTTCAAATCGCCGGTATTATGTAAGTTTCTACATAGAAAAACTTGAGCGAAGATGGGAACGAAATATAATTAGAGAGCTCGCGGGAGCCTTTGATCTCCCTGAAAGTGAATTCCTACAGAACTATAAGCTAAGCAAAGAGATGGTGCAATATTTATGCGCGGAACTCGGCCAAGATCTGTCTCCCAAAACCTCACAGGGTCTACCAGTGCTTGTAAAAGTAAGTTCTATTTTGTATGTCGCAACAAACCTTCGCAAGTATACCGTAGCTTAAAAACTGCCGAAGTAAAAATAATATGTATCTACTTAGGTACTTAATAACTTTCTTAGTAAACCACGAATTCATACTTATGTATTCCTACTTTAAATTTTATAAAAAGCTGAATAATTCTTTAGGTACCCAAATATAGCTTTGGTACCTGCAATAAATCTAGGCAGTAGGTACCTATGTCAGTGGAGATCTGAATATACTCATACATTTCAAGATTATGCCTAATTGCAGGTTCTCTGTGCACTGAAAGTCTTACTTTCTGGCCATTATCAGAGGGGAGTTGGCCAGGAGCAGAACATATGCATTGGCCAAACCACTGTCAGCAAATTTCTCAAACAATTCATTGTTGCTGTGAATAGAAGGTTAGTAGGTACCTACCTACATTTTACTGAACATAGATGTGGATAGAGTACAATAGATTCTATTATTTTAATAACCATTTCAGACTGAAACCAAAGTGGATATTATTCCCTAACACTGAGGTGGGCAGGCAGGCTGTGGCAGCTGGATTCCTCCAAAAATATAGGCTCCCAAATATACTGGGCACAATAGATTGTAGTCATGTACAGCTGTTTCCACCACCTAAGCCACAACAGACCCAATATAGAAACAGGCATGGGGTGACATCAATAAATGTTCAGCTGGTAAGAACTCAAGACTGAAATTAAAATGTTCTATCATAGGTAGTCATTGGTTTCTTTTTCTTCTTATCAATCTCGTATTTGTTATCCCTAAATACATTTTGGGAGTTAAGTAACCTATCATCATTCTTATTATTATTAATCCTAACATTATTCTTATTTAATCAGTACCTAACTTAGTCATGAACCAACTACTATCAGTCTTATTATGGTAATAACTTGCTTTACATAGCACTATAACTGTATTTTGTTGCAGATAGCCGATTCAGAATGTAGGATATTACATGTCAATGCAAACTATCCAGGCCGGGTTCATGACCAATTTGTATTTAATAATTCTACTGTTAAAGCAGAACTCCGTAGACTACATGAGTCAAGAGTTGGGGAATATTATTTATTGGGTAAGCCTCAAATAATTAAAACCAAATCAGGAGGGAGCTGGGTAGTAGTTACTAGGTTATAAAATAATAAACAATCATCAAATAAAAATATTTTTTATTACTTAGAATTAGAAGTCATAAAGGTATTTGTCTTATTTCTCGATTGACGCAATCTGTAACAAAATAAAACAGAATTAGTTTATTATCTGTGTACCTTATTGCAGGGGACTCCGGTTATGCCTTGGAACCGTGGCTTATGACCCCTATTAGGGATGCTGTACCGAATACACCCGAAGATCGGTATACAAAATGGCACTGCCAAACGAGAAATATAATAGAGCGCACAAATGGCTACCTAAAAGGCACATACAGGGCTTTGGGCATTGACCGAAGCCTACACTATGCACCTGAGAAGGCATCTGCAATCGTTTATGTTTGTTGCACATTATATAACATAATGAAACATTTCCGGTAAGTCCTACAGATAGTGGTGTGAAAAGTTGTAAGTACTATCGCTAATGATGTCATCTGAAACCTCATTATTATATTTTACAGGGTACCTATGGAGCTCACCCCAACTGATTTAGAAGGTGAAAGGCAGAGAGAAGTACCAACAAATGAACCCAGCAACTCTTTACTTGCTGGGACACAGAAACGAAATAATATTGTTTTAACATATTTTAGTTAATAAAAGTTTTACCGTTCTAAATGCTTTCTCCTTATTTGTATTTCTGATAAGGTGCGTTGTTGGCGAAGGCTATTACAGATGTCCTGAAAAATTAAAAATTGTGTAAACTTGTTATCTAAACATATTCTATGAGGATATTATAGCACATCTATTATAAACAATACTAATTAGTAATGTGATCATGGTGGTTTGTTTCTTCAAGCCAGGGTAGAAACATCATGTATGAGTAATGCGTTTCTCTAATTATCTGCCATCCTATAGGCCACAGACTTACCTATACTAAACAAAATAAATAATGGCATTAGTGCTAATTAATTATGAAGCTTACTCTGAGAATTCCTCTTGTATCTTCATCAGAAGAGAGGATTTCGCTTGCTATATTGCGAGCACGCATTCTAGGAGGCCTAGCAATACGTACTCGCTGGTTTCGGGAGGTGGAAGGCGGTGGGATGGAGTGTGGTGGGGTGGAAGGGGGTGGGATGAAGGATGTCGGGGAGGAGCAAGCTGGGGTGAAGGATGGTATGATAGTTGGTGCTGAGGTAGAGCAAGCTGGTGTGGAGAGCGCTGTGTTGGTGCATGCTGAAGTAGCGGTGAAAGGTGCTGGGGTGATAGGTACTAGGGTGGTAGGTGCTGAGATGACAGGTAAAGTTATTATAGATATCTGAAATTAAAAGTGGAAAAAGGAATCATAACCTTCACCAATTATGACACTTATTTTGATTTTATAAAATCTACTTTTACCTCTCCTAGTCCCGTCTCTTCTAGCCCTATTCCATAGGCACTTTCTTTGCCAATTACACTAATTATTTTTGTGCTGGTATCGGTAATGGAAGGGATGTTAGTATTGCCTGTTTGGGCACGGGCCTGATTGACACGAGCACCATCAGCTCTGGCTTTTTTTTTTAAATCCCTCCATGCCTAAAACAAGAAATGCAATCTTAAGATACAAGAACTGAATGACAACATTTATTTAATAGGTTTTTGTAGTGGTTGGTAACACAACTTTACCAAAAAATAATATAGGTACATACCACCCTCCACTGTTCTGCAGTTTTGACAGGTCCATTCTCCCTCAGCAGTTGTTCGAGACGATTCCATTCGTCATTATGGGCCCTTCGACCTAAAGGGCCCGAAAACTCCCCATTCGCGAAGTGTTGGTGGGTAGACATATAGTCCACCAACACCTCGATTTGTTTTCGGGTGCTTCTAAGGCTGTAAATAAAAGATTTTTGGTATTACCAATAAACTATGAACAACAAAAGATCCTACAGCTTTTACACTATGTTGTCCCACAACTTAATAATATTATTTTACTTACTTGGATACAACAATAAATAACAAATTTACCTAGTAAAAACTTGAAGGATACTTACTTTTTGTGTGATGCCATCAAAATAGTTCATTATGGCACTCTATTTAAATAGTTGCTGTGAAATATACGCTTACGACAAAAATCAGTTATAAAATTTAGAAAAATGGTCTAAACTTTTACGCGCACGTAGATTATAAACCAAAATCTATATTCTATGACCTAACAAATATTATGACAACAATAAAAGACATTTACGTTTTGTTATTAAATAATGATTCGTTAAAAACACTTTGCTTCTTAAATTTATTTGACAACGAAACGCAAAAATACGGTAAAATTGGGTAGTAATACACAACACTAGCGAATACCCCGTTGCTATGGACAAGTCACTGTCTACGAAGAAACCCGAGTCTAGGTGTGTCCTCGTGCTCGCGAAGAAGAGATAACGAGAAGTGTAGACAAGCTATGTCTATTCTATAGTAGAGTAGAGATCGAAAACGCCATGCTAAGCCTGCTGGCTGTATCTCTTGAACCGTGATAGACAGTTGAAATTTTCACAGAATCTTTAGTTATATATTTACTTTAAAAAAAATAAAAAAAATATTTAAGAGGGGCTCCCATACAACAAACTTGATTTTTTTTTTGCTGTTATTATAGATAATGGTACGGAACCCTTCATGCACGAGTCCGACTCGCACTTGGCCGGTTTTTGATTATGCCCGCGGCTTCACCTCACCCGCGTGGAGGTCGGAAATGATCTATACTTATCGAGATAAAAGTATATGTTATGTTAGCAGATTTGGTTTCCGCACTTAGTCCTTCATGTGGACCATTGTGCGTGGGCCATGGCGGCCGTCATTGGTTATTCCAACCAGCCCACCTCCCTCCAGAAGCTGATTAAGTCTCCTGGTCTACTTAAGATATCTGTGAAGGATCTGGGTGACCCGAGGGTTTCTGTTCTGATCTGGGTGACGCCTGTACATTGAAAGAGCATGTGCGCAACGGTTTCTTCAGCCTCCATGCAAGCCCTGCACAGAGGGCTGTCCGTTATGCCTATTGTGTGGAAGTGCTTGTTTAGTGAGGAGTGTCCCGTGATGGTCCCCGTCACCAGGCGCAGGCCGTTACGCCTGGTTAGCTTGCCATCTAAGAATGGCATGGCTTCCCTGGATTGCCTGCAGCCTAGTAATAAAAGGTATATATGTATAAAAGTATCCTAACCTAGGTGATGGTTTACCCATGCATCCAAATCCGTTCAGCCGTTTTAGCGTGGAAGCGTAACAAACAAACTCACTTTCGCATTTATAATATTAGTTATAAAACTCTTTTATAATGCGCACAGCAAAAGAGTGGAACTCTCTGCCTGCGTCTGTGTTTCCGAACGCATACAACCCTAATCTCTTTAAAGTTAGAGTGAACAGGCTTCTTCTGGGTAAGCTCACTCCATCGTCGACTTTGTCTCTGTCACTTCTGCCCTAGACTAAGGTCAAGAGCAAACCCATCCTAAAAAAAAATGCGAAAGTGAGTGATGAATGACGTCACGGATGTCAATCAGTCTTAAGCTCTCTGTTTATTTCTCGCGAAATAAATAAAAATACTTACAAGTTTGTTTTAAAGAAATAAATAAATGTTTACAGAAACTAGGGAATACCTTAAACAAGATAAGCCCAATTTAACGATAATAAACCATTCATTTACGATTTTGTTTATAAAATACACTCCCGGACACCCGAATCGAGCCACTCTGTACTTTTATTGTGTCTTTACACAATAAAAGTACAGAGTGGCTCGATTCGGGTCTCTTACCATTTTAAATAATGGACTGTGTAAAGAAAAAAAAAAGTGGGTTTTAAGCCAGTCACTTAGTTTCATTTCCGTTTGTCATTTTTCCAAATTTGAAATCAGAACACTAAAAAAAACAGTTTAGTTGCAATAACTCGTGTTTTCGCGTTTCTCAGGGGCAAAATTAGCGTGAATTTTTTGAAGAAAACAATTGTTTACATAGAGAACACGTTTATTTAGTAACTTGTGTTACCTCCAAGAGAATTTAAGACGGCCGTCATGCGGTTTGACATGGAATAAATTAATGCCACTATGACGTGCCGTGGAATTTTCTCCCATACTTTCAAGATATGGAGGTTGTGGGTAAGTTCCAACATGCCTCTTTAGCTCATACCATAAGCGCTCTATTGGATTCATATCAGGGCGTCTTGCTGGCCATTCCATTACTGCAATACTAACGTCATGCAGGTATTATCGAGCAATTCTTGCAGTGTGCGCCCTTTCATTATCATGCATAAAGATTAAATCCTGGTCCACAAACTCAGCATATGGCATCACATTAGCCTCCAATTAATTAAATAATGAATCGGTCGCTATTTAGTGGTGGCGACCGTGGTTGTCGTAACCTCAAGGCCAGTTTTTCCTTCGGTGGAAATTCCGCCCCAGACTGTCCATGACCTACCGCCATACTCACCTTCACTTCAATGTAACTTGTCTGAAAACGTTCTCCCTGTCTTCTGAAAAAATAAACTCTGGAGCCTATACCAACGTCGGTTGCACAGACCAATTGTCGCCGAATACGGCTACAAGTGCTACTCGCACGAATGCTCGTTGCGTTTTGGTATAAACGTGTCAAGGAATCAGGCAGCTAGCACTACTAACAGGAAAAAAAAAATGCCAACATTGATGAAAATATAAAAAAAATCACGAAAGAGAGAAGGTTAGATTGGTTATGTTAAGGTTAAAGACAACGACATAATTATCTAATGTACCCAGAGTTTAAATAGCTGTTTAAAAGTGCAACTAGATTGCGACATTTCGATATTGATCGACTCAATTCTCAAAATGCTATCAATGATTGAATAATCATGTAATCCTACTACCAGTAGAGTTCATTAACTTTTGTAAGAGATAATGCCATTATCACCAAACTTGTGATAATAAGGTAAAAAGAAAATTCATCACTTTACACGTATAATAATTTAATGGTCTACAGAAAAAATATCGAACATATCGAGAGAAATATCGAGCTATTTTAATTGTTAAGTAATTTATTGTAAACTAGCTTTTGCCCGCATAGAGATCAGAAATTATCCCACGGGAACATACATTCGGGGCAAAAAGTATCCTATGTCCTAGGTCATGGTTTACCCATGTGCCAAATTTAGGTCATGATCTACCCATGTGCCAAATTTAGGTCATGGTCTACCCATGTGCCAAATTTAGGTCATGGTCTACCCATGTGCCAAATTTAGGTCATGGTCTACCCATGTGCCAAATTTAGGTCATGGTCTACCCATGTGCCAAATTTAGGTCATGGTCTACCCATGTGCCAAATTTAGATCATGGTCTACCCATGTGCCAAATTTAGGTCATGGTCTACCCATGTGCCAAATTTAGGTCATGGTCTACCCATGTGCCAAATTTAGGTCATGGTCTACCCATGTGCCAAATTTAGATCATGGTCTACCCATGTGCCAAATTTAGGTCATGGTCTACCCATGTGCCAAATTTCATCCAAATCCGTGCAGCCGTTTTAGCGTGAAAACGTAACAAACAAACTCAGTTTCGCATCTATAATATAATAATATTTTTTTAACTTTTTTAACCTTTAGGAGGATGAACAACCGGAATCTTTAGTAGTATGTAGTTATTTTTAGTATCTAATACATGACGTATTAGATACTAAAAAAAAACTACACACTACTAAGACTACACACTTCAATCATGATTGAATTATAAGATTCTATAATAATATTATAATTCAATCATGATTTGATCCATCTATTATCATGAGAACGTTATTGTTGTTTTCCTCGGGAACAGTACTTTTTTCGGGATGAAGGGTACCCGCTGTCCGTTTCTGTACACCTAACAACGTATATGCAAAATTTCAAGATGATCGTTTTATTGGTTTAGCCGTGAAAAGGAAGCAAACCAACTTACTTTCGAATTTATAATATTAGTTAGGATGATGGAGGATACTTATTCTTATGTACGGCTTCTATACTTATTATAAATTAAAGTCGCTTTTCGTGTCTGTCTGTATTTTTTTTTTAAACATTGCCCCACACTAGGAAGTTCTCCTGTATTGTGGGTGCGTTTACAAACATTTAAACTCACATACACAAACAGCCAGACCCGGTACAACTACTTGTAGGTCATTCAAATATTTGTTCCGTGCGGGAATCAAACCCGCGACACGCAGCGCAGCAGTCAATCGCTTAACCACTGCGCCAACCGTGTCGTCTAATATAATATAGAATAGTAAAGTGTATGACCGCGTTGTTCTTCTAAACTACTCAACAGATTTTGATGTGGTTTTCACTATTATAATGTTAAACTTACACATAATAATGAAATCTCCATGTTTTGTCAAGCCGTAAAAACCGCGCTTGTTTATAAATTAACGATTATTATATTGTTTTCGGGTAATAGGCCAACTGAAGCAAATACTACGCGAGCTGGAATCGCGCGGCAACGACTCTCTGGCAGTGTACGGCAACAACATGGTGGAGCTGTGCCAGCAGATCAACGCGGCCGTCGCCAAGAAACAGTTCTCACAGAAGCCCAGGGGCCCGATCGGTACGTGTGAAAGTTATCCGCAAAAAGCTAAAGGAAGGTACAGCTTTCCAAAAAAACCCCCGTCAGTTGGTGCTGACATCTCTTTGAGGCGCGCGTGGAACACAACATGCCGTCGACCCGGGCCTGGTCCTTATCGGACGGCGAGCTACCCATCGCTCACCGTGCGCAAGTCCGCGCCTACGGTGGCCGGGAATCAGCCTGTGACTCCCGACTCCCGGGGCGTCTCCACGGTGACTACGTGAGGGCGCGAATTTTGCCTCTCCCTCACGCATTCCGCCTCCTCCTTCGCGAGCATTACTGCTTCGCAGAAGGATGTGTATGCCTCCCATGCACTCTCGCTCCGAACCATGGCCTGAACCAGGGCCAGACCGGTGAGGCGAGGTGTTGCTGATCTGAATATCTACTCAGCCCGTAATGTCCCGCTGCAGGCCAAAGGCTTCCCTTTTCCACACACGTCAGTCCATTGCCATTGCGGGCCAGTCCCTTCGGTAGGAGTCCAAGTTCGTCCCTCCATCTTCGTCTTGGTCTGCCGCGATGTGATCTTGCATTTAATTGGACCCAATCGGTGGTTCTTTTACTCCACAGATCATCTAACATGCAACAGACATGTCCAGCCCAACGCCACTTAACATTGGCAGTTTTTTGGGTAACATCCGTTTTATCACGGACTTTTTGACGTTTTGCTTCTTTCTCACATGTATAATTTCACATGAATGATGTAACCTATATTTTGTTACCATAATATGTTAATTTAAAAGAGAATCCATGTAGTTTCTTGCCCGTTTTTTCAATAGGTACCTACTAGGCTTTGGAATGGGCAACTAGCTTCATCTTTCTGACTGACCGACCCCTTGACAATTCAATAGTGCCTGTATTTGAAAATAAATGGTTTGAAAAAGTTGCGTTCTTCTTAATATGTACTTATGTCAATTGCCTTTATATAAGTTATAGCCGTAATACTCAAGATAATTGATGATAATTAAGTCCGCCTCTACCTTTTATGATACATAACGTTTAATACATAAGTATTTGGCAGGCGCTTATCTGAAAGTGAAAGAGAAGAAATGGGGCGGAGCGCTGGAGCACATCATCGGTGGAAACATCCAGGCCTTCTGTGTGAACACGCCCGATGACTCCAGGAAACTCTTTCAGTTGATGAATCAAGTGAGTATTAATAATAATAATAAATTGAAAGCAGCGCAGACCTTTGCGATACACACTTAATCTTGTATTGCACGACTGTTGCGGCGTGTCGTATATTTCGTGTCAAATTTCCAAACACTGATCGAGCTGCACGGCCGATACTCGCCGCACCAGCCTGGCAGTGCAGGATTGAGCGTCGTCTTAATGAGGCCAGGGAGTACCCTGGCCCTCCCTAAACAGATGAGCTTTCCGATGAGTACATCGGGAAGCTCATCTGCACTAAATTAGCGCGAGTGCATTAATTACTCACTTTGCTAAAGTGAGTAATCTACTTTTCTTTCAACTACTAATCTACCTATCGTGATAAATTATAAAATAAAAACTCAAGTTAATGAAAACAAAGTTTTTCACCAAGTCGGTTTTATTCAGCCGATTTTTATTTTCAGCCAGTATATTTTTGATCTCATTTGATTAAATTTTATATTAAACTTAATGGAGACATTAAACCTCTGTGGTTTATATCTAAATAAAAAATATAAACAGTGCAACTATGAGATTTCATACAACATTTCTGCACTGTTTTGGTTCTAAGCAAAAAATACGTGCTTTGAGATCGGTTTTGTAGTGATAAATGATAACATTACTACGTAGTTGAAAGAATATGTATATTTTTTCTGATAACTCCCCAGGTATACGGCTCCCGTCCGAAGCCCAGTGTGACGTGCAGCAAGTTCCTGCCGCGCGCGCACGACGTGCGGGGCACGCGCGTGCGCGCCGGCGCCTACATGTCCGCGCTGGACCTGCTCGATGTCAACGACCCCGTGGTTGCTAACTTTCTGATCGATAACGTCGGAATGGAGAGGGTGCTGCTTATTCCTGACCACGGTAAGTGTAATATTAATAATACCATTGATTTCTGGCAGAATCAGAACACAGGCCCATAGATAAATACCTTAACCTAAACATACCTTTTGCGACACCCATGGGTAGAAATAGGATGGCGCTATTCTTTACGTCCGGCACCACACGGCACACAATGGCGACTAAGGGACTTACTAGGGCAGCAGCGTTCTCTATGCATTTTAACACCATACTGCGATCGCCAACCCGAATGCCAAGCGTGGCGATTAGGGCGAACCCCCCTCCCTCAAAATGTTGAGGGAGGCCTATGTCCAGCAGTGGACGTCTTTCGGCTGAAATTATGAAACATACACATTTTTATTATATTTTGCGACCGGAGTACGTAACCCGACAGAAAGAAAACTTCATACAAATAGGCAATGATAGGTGATACATGGCGCGGCAATGCAAAACTTAGAAGCTTTGCCTTTGTGGGGGTTACTCCGCAGTGCGATGTTCGTGCTAACTCGGAAACACGAAGATAACCGAAGCGCGTACCTTTTTTGGTTTACCTGTATTAGGCTAGGCCCAGGGTTTGCGATTTCACGGATTCCATATTACAAGCGAATTTACACCTTATTGCTTCATTCTTTCTTCTTCGTCATTATGGTTGAAATAGGACGTGGATCTTAACACCGCAAGCGCCCACGTACTTCAACTTTGTACTTTAAACAAATCAATGTAAAAGCTTTTCCGTGAAGAGCCGTGGGCAGTAACTGCACAGCAGAGAAAGAGAATTCTTGGATTACCCACCATTCTCAACTAAAACCGTTTCACAGAGGACGCGGTCCGTCTATCGGACAACGAGGAGAACGTACCAGAGAACTGTTCCAAGATAGTGACCCTGGACTCTACGGAGTACTACCCTGCACCTAACTACCGCAGCTACGGAGGGACCGCGCGACAAAGCCGTCTGCTGCACCTCAGCACTGCCGAGAGGAAGAAGTAAGTGGACAAAGAATGAGAAGAAAGAACAATACATTTATATCTGTAAAAGGCTGTGTGCCCAATGGGATTTCCCATCGGCAAACATGACAATATTCCATAAATACTTTCATCCCTTTAGTTAGGGGATGAATGTTTACGTGGTGCGTCTGTCAGTGAATGATTTAATTTAAGATTTTTAGGGTTCCGTAGGAAAAAGCGAACCCATATAGGATCACTCGTGTGTCTGTCTGTCTGTTTGTCCGTCTGTCACAGCCATTTTGCTTCGAATCGACTGGACCGATTAAGTTGAAATTTGGTACACATTTACGAATTTCTCAAACACGAATGTGTAATGTAAGTAAATGAACTTTTGAGAGAAAAAAAAAGTATTGAAAAAGTTCTGAGATTGAAGATGTCACACCCTCCCGCTCTGGGCGGAGCGGGAGGGCATGTCAGACTACTGACTAAAACCCACCCATGTTCTTCCGTTGCCTGTGTGCCACGACTGCCAGGGCCACGATATTCCTTTCGGACAAACTCGCAACCCTGGTAGTCACACCGTGTGACATCAAATGAAAGGACTTATTATGAAAATTTAATTTTTTTTTATAATTTTAAAATAATAAGTTTAATAGTTATTTTAAGAAAATAGATGAAAATTTACCATTCCTTATCTCCGAAATTGCCGGGCTAAAAATATTGAAAAAAAAAAAGTACAGAGAATAGTTCTATACTTACAGATTACAGGAAAACCAATAAGAAGTCTATGGTCTTAAAATAACATGGTGAATCGCTCAATGTTATGCGTACCAAATTACATTTGCAATTGGAATGATAAATTCATCCCAACTACGGAAACCTTCAATGTGCGTGATCGGACACGCACTTGGACGGATTTTATTAAGTAGATTTATATGGTGTAGGTACATACTAAAGAGTATTCTGTCTATTCAGCACAGACTAAAGGGCATTCACATCATTTGAAAAAGAAAAACAGTAAAAAAGGAAAAAAACATTCTAACAGTAGGCAGGTACACAGCCTTGGCAATGTAACAGGAAGGAGAGCCAAAAATATACAATCTGGCTCTGGATGTACGGCATTAAATTAAAACGAGCACAGTACTAGTCCATCGAAACATTTTAAAACACGAAGATTAGTAGTTAATGGAAAATTTAATAATTGCAATTTTCAAACAAAATAAATAGCAGAATCAACTGCATAAAAAGTAAACACTCTATATCTACGAAAAGTTACTGACCTTGCGCGGCGCGGTGCGGGGCGTAGGTAGGTAAGTACTTTACGGCAGCAGCACAAACTCACTAATTTGCGCGTTGTTAATTAAAATATCACTGATTGAATCATTAATCACATAATATCAAATCACAATCAAAATTTACAAGGCTACAAGTCGGGTTGTTTTCAAAATATTGTAATATCCGCTACTTGATTATTGCATTTCAAGCCATGCCCTCTCCTTAAGGAACCAAAGGCCGATTCTCTCGTAACCCCTGGAGGGCCAGGGTAAAAACACGGCTGTTGGTGAGGCACGTTCGTGTTTCACCATCATATCTCTCCCGGTTGTACGCACTGCTAAAGCTGCAGTTTGGTTACATGCTCCGTACGTAAGTACCATGTCGGTGTACTCGGCAGCTGTGTACCTTATTTGAGGCATTATCAAACTACAAAACCTCCAAATCTAAATCAAACTAGCTACCTATTAGGTAAATGCCTAACTAACTAACACTTAACAATAAGTCACTAATCCAACTACGGTAAAACGTTTTTAATCACAATAACAACTAAAACTTTTCATAAAATCATGTGCGCGCGGCTCGTCTCAAAAAATAGGCGTGTGCTTCCTCAAAGGCCTATACTATTGTAGTCTGTGCTCAAAGGGCGCCGCCATGCACTGACTGACCAAATTAGCGAGAATCGCCGAAATATTTCCGCTCACACACACACTCGCAATTGTCTATGCACCACTAATGCATAATTTGCGTAAGTAATATTTCTTTTTCCTCCAATCCTAGTTAGTGAATGGTTTAAATTAAGCCGTTCAAAAAGTTACCCACACCGTATGGGTTTTTATACAAAACCCTTTCAATGGGTTACCAAAATTTCATTTAAGCCGTTTTTAAGGGTTACCCTTATCGTATGGGTTTTTGTTTAACAAACCCTATCGAAAACCCTTTCAATGGGTAACCAAAATGGTCCCTGGTCTCCAGACACATCGCTCGAATATTGACTCAACTATTCGCTGTCGCCAGACACATTAGGCGACGTCGCGTGACTTCGAGAGGTGTCTTTGGGGTTGTCCCCAAAGACCTCTCATTTGTATGTGTCGCGACTAGAGGTCTTGAGAAAGAAGCAATTAAAAAATATATCATCATCATTTCAGCCGAAAGACGTCCACTGCTGGACATAGGCCTCCCCCAAAAAGGGGGGGATTTGCCATAATCGCCACGCGTGGCAGGCGGGTTGGTGATCGCAGAATGGTTTTAAAAATGCATAGAGAACGCTGCTGCCCATTCTCTAGTAAGTCCCTTAGTCGCCTTTTACGACACCCAGGGGAAGAAATGGGATGGTGCTATTCTTTACGTCCGGCACCAACCGGAAAAAATATATACAGGATGTAAAAAGACACATCACAAAGCCGTCAACTACGCATACTGTACATCTAACTAAGTAGCTTTGCGCAAAAATGATTGCTGGGAACCGATTTTTATTTTTAGGGATTAAAAAATTGCAAGTTTTATTGCGCGCAATGTAACGCGAACCCAGACAAACGGACTCAGTGCTGTTGCGTGAGTTAAGCCCCGCACCTTCGTTCTACGCGGTACGCGTAGGTTCTTGTCGAATACTCGCGGCTATGAACGAAATTAATGTAAGAAAAATCGAAAATTCAGGTAATGATTGCTTGAAAAAAAGTTTTATAATAACACTTGGAATTCGTTTTCGTAAAAAATATACAAAAACTTATGCGAGTTTGGCCTTCAATATCTCCAGAACCAGTGGATTCCCAGGTATGGTCTAGTGGAAAAAAACGATCCAAATCATGGGTAGAATATGTATCTTTCGGCTTCGGAAAGGGTCGATATGTATTAATAATATATACAAGGTGTTACAGGACGATTGACATTCCTATAAACCACGTAAAGAGTATCTTGTTTTTTTACCCGTATACAAAAAATAAATCAAATCCAATGAATACTTTAGCCACAGGAAATTATTTTCCATTTTGTTATTTTTCAACATGATGTAGATCTGAGTCCGTAATAATAGGTAAACATTGTAAGGTCAAGAACCTGTGCAAAACGTATGATTCTATTCTCTGCGCCCTGCGCCTGAATACGCTTGAAAGACAGAGAAAGGTGTCATACGATTCCACTCTGACGCGCCCCGCTCAGACCGACAAAATCCTAGTTTTTCTAACTAGGATTGGAGGAAAAAGAAATATTACTTACGCAAATTATGCATTAGTGGTGCATAGACAATTGCGAGTGTGTGTGTGAGCGGAAATATTTCGGCGATTCTCGCTAATTTGGTCAGTCAGTGCATGGCGGCGCCCTTTGAGCACAGACTACAATAGTATAGGCCTTTGAGGAAGCACACGCCTATTTTTTGAGACGAGCCGCGCGCACATGATTTTATGAAAAGTTTTAGTTGTTATTGTGATTAAAAACGTTTTACCGTAGTTGGATTAGTGACTTATTGTTAAGTGTTAGTTAGTTAGGCATTTACCTAATAGGTAGCTAGTTTGATTTAGATTTGGAGGTTTTGTAGTTTGATAATGCCTCAAATAAGGTACACAGCTGCCGAGTACACCGACATGGTACTTACGTACGGAGCATGTAACCAAACTGCAGCTTTAGCAGTGCGTACAACCGGGAGAGATATGATGGTGAAACACGAACGTGCCTCACCAACAGCCGTGTTTTTACCCTGGCCCTCCAGGGGTTACGAGAGAATCGGCCTTTGGTTCCTTAAGGAGAGGGCATGGCTTGAAATGCAATAATCAAGTAGCGGATATTACAATATTTTGAAAACAACCCGACTTGTAGCCTTGTAAATTTTGATTGTGATTTGATATTATGTGATTAATGATTCAATCAGTGATATTTTAATTAACAACGCGCAAATTAGTGAGTTTGTGCTGCTGCCGTAAAGTACTTACCTACCTACGCCCCGCACCGCGCCGCGCAAGGTCAGTAACTTTTCGTAGATATAGAGTGTTTACTTTTTATGCAGTTGATTCTGCTATTTATTTTGTTTGAAAATTGCAATTATTAAATTTTCCATTAACTACTAATCTTCGTGTTTTAAAATGTTTCGATGGACTAGTACTGTGCTCGTTTTAATTTAATGCCGTACATCCAGAGCCAGATTGTATATTTTTGGCTCTCCTTCCTGTTACATTGCCAAGGCTGTGTACCTGCCTACTGTTAGAATGTTTTTTTCCTTTTTTACTGTTTTTCTTTTTCAAATGATGTGAATGCCCTTTAGTCTGTGCTGAATAGACAGAATACTCTTTAGTATGTACCTACACCATATAAATCTACTTAATAAAATCCGTCCAAGTGCGTGTCCGATCACGCACATTGAAGGTTTCCGTAGTTGGGATGAATTTATCATTCCAATTGCAAATGTAATTTGGTACGCATAACATTGAGCGATTCACTATGTTATTTTAAGACCATAGACTTCTTATAGGTTTTCCTGTAATCTGTAAGTATAGTAGTAGTAACTATTCTCTGTACTTTTTTTTTTTCTATATTTTTAGCCCGGCAATTTCGGAGATAAGGAATGGTAAATTTTCATCTATTTTCTTAAAATAACTATTAAACTTATTATTTTAAAATTATAAAAAAAAATGAAATTTTCATAATAAGTCCTTTCATTTGATGTCACACGGTGTGACTACCAGGGTTGCGAGTTTGTCCGAAAGGAATATCGTGGCCCTGGCAGTCGTGGCACACAGGCAACGGAACCCCTTCGAAAGGCTTAACCCTTAACCGGGGTTATACGGTCCATGCTGGAGACACGTGTGTCGCGGGACGTTTGTGACTGGCGCATTCATGGTTCGATAATAGAAGGCATGAGCCGTCATCACCACAGTTGATCACGGCGTATTAGCGATTTCAGACTTATCCACACGTACTTAAAAATAAAATATATCTAAACAGGCAAGTGGTAGCCGAGATAAAGGAGGCTGAGGCTGCATTCGAAGAGGTAGAAGCGAGAGCCGAAGAATTGAACCAAGAAGCGAAGCAGGCGCGAGACGCCGAGCGCACCGCCTCTAAGCAGCTTCAAGCGCTGTTGGCTGAACGTCACCAGAAGGATGAAGCGGCGCGCGTCGCTGCTGAAGCGCTAGATCAGCAGCAGGCACCACAGCACGCTGTTTTGGTATGGAAATTACTTAATGCAGAACCCGGCCATTAAGGCTCCAGGGTAGTCCGCGAAATTAAATTTTCTCAAACATGCTTGGAAATTCGAGCATTATTTTGACAACCTTCTTCGAGATAAATCGAAATTGGTGTACTGGCTAAATACAGCAGTTTTAGCGGCCAATTAAATTACATAGTAAACTCCTATCTGTCGTGTAATTTAAAAATGGAACGATCTTTTACTCCGAAACATGGCAACCAAGGAGTTAACTTAACAAAGGTTTTATTTAAACTCCGAACTGGCTTGCAAATAGAAAGCTGTTTATTGAAAAAATAAAAACAAATTAACACATTGGCTCGTGAAAAATTGTTTGTCATTGAATCTGGAATTTATAAATAATTAGCTTTTGTTCGCGGCTTCGCTCACGTTAATTTAGAATTTGACAATCATTTCGCGTTGTGCTCTGCTTGTCCCATAATATAATTCAATAATGATTCGAAAGGCACATGGCGCCATCTATTATCATAAGAACGTTATTGTTGTTTTCCTCGGGAAGAGTACTTTTTTCGGGATGAAAGGTACCCTATGTCCGTTTCTGTACACCTGACAACGTATATGCAAAGTTTCAGGATGATCGGTTCAGTGGTTTAGTAGTTCTTACTTTCGCATTTATAATATTAGTTAGGAAGTTAGGATTTACTTAGTTTGAATTTCCGCGCATTATTTGAGAAAAGCACTATACAAGCTTTGGCCGCAACTAGGCATTGGTGGACTCACGTATGTGCTGGCCGCTGCAGTAATGTACTATTTCTTAAGTTTTTTGCAATTTGTAGGTTGTAAGTTTGTTAAAAATGTTCAGGTCAGTTCAGGTTGTATGTTGACAGGGTCCATAATTGTCACTAATATAATTATTTTCTTACCAACTATACAAGGTCAAATTTAATTAGCTAGCGAAACTCCGTGGACGTGTTGGTTATCGATATCTAAATACGATAAAACGAAAAAAAATAAGATTTGATGTTTGTTTTTCTGGTGTCAATGACCACTGGCAGTGAAGTTACTTGAAGTAGTTAAGTTTTAGTTTTGTCGTGTTTAGTTATCGATACCCATCACATCTGTGAAGTTTACACAGAAAAAAAAAACTGATTTTGAAACTCATAATTCAAGTAACTAGTTGTTGATCCCAAAAAATACAATGTTTTTTTTTTCTTTTTTTCGGTTAATCGTATTTAGATATCAATACCCAACACGTCTGCGGAGTTTCGCTTGCTAATTTAATTTGACCCTGTGTACATCATGGTACGCAATAAAGAATTGAGAAAATATGATTTGCAGTATGGTCGTATCAAATATGTATTTGCAAAATTCATCATCATCTGCCTGCCTTTTCCCAACTACATATGCTGGGGTCGGCTTTCAGTCTAACCAGATGGAGCTGAATAAGTACCGATATTTTGGATGGAAAAACAGCATATCTGAACTCCACAACCCAGTTCAGTATCTGTAACAGGTCAGATAGGCAGTTGCAGTTGCAGTGCTAATACGATACCCCTTGCTTAGACCGGTGGTCAGACTTTCGGGCTTCTGACGACCCGTAACGACTGTCAAAGGTCCACGAATGACAGCCGGGACCAACGACTGAACGTGCTATCCGAGGCACGGAGGGATCTTGGTATGTAAAGATGGTCACCCATCCACGGACTAACTGCAAGCGTAGCTTAATCTGACTGATCGACCCGTGCGGTTTGTAGAATTATAATCATTAAAATCTTCAATACAACTCTCTTGAGTTTTTTTTTCCAATATACAACATTAGTTTTTGTTTATACTAAACCCGAAAAGGGGTGATTGTATTCATCATTTTGAACAATTTTTTCTATGGGACCAACCTTGAAATCGCGAAATAAAAATCAGCTATTCCCTACATTTGTGTTCACTTAAACCGACAAAATGTATGGCTATAAAAATCAGCTGTTCCATACATTTTGTCGGTTTAAGTGAACACAAATGTAGGGAACAGCTGATTTTTATTTCGCGATTTCATTTCTTCTCTGAGTAGTCGGATAGGAAACACTGACCTCATCTAGTTTATAAAAATATTTTGACTCAGATAAGTGTTTACAAAATAAAAGGCTGATTTAGAATATTACCTCAGGTGGAAGAGTTAGACATATCCAAGGAGAAGTTGAGCAGTCTTCAGAAGCAAGTAGACGAGTTGTCAAGCAAGGAGGCGGTCTACCGACAGAAGCTGGACGAGTACGACGTCCGCATGAAGAAGAGTAAGAAAAAGCTGGCAGAACTTAAGAACACTTGCAGGAGCTTGAGGGTAAGTTTATTGACCAGCTCGCCATTTTTATTTATTTTAATCAAACACAAATAACCATGAATTAACTATGTAAATATGGTTATGGGACAGAGCAAAGGGTTTAAGGCGCTGACAAGAGGCAAATGATAAAAGTAGGCTTGTCTTATACAAAAAAATAGCCAAGTCCATATAGTTTGTGGTACCGGAAAAAAAAAATATGGTATTCTTGAACATATTTCTCAGAACTTGGTTGTTACCAAAACACGTTTAGCAAAAAAAATCTCGATACAAATTAACGGTAAACTAACCCTTTACTTTGAGTTTCAATCCAAAATATCTGTATTCAATATCAACGTACAGTTGGTATATACTAGTAATTATACTTGTCAAAAAAGAATAGGCCCATTTTGACATTTAACTTGAATCGATTTATCATGAGTATTGAGTACCGAGTCGTATGAATCGCGACGTAATTAGTGAAGTAACCATTCGATTCAAGTTAAATGTCCAAGCGGGCCTATTATTTTGTGACAACTTTAGTCAACTAACTAAAATCATATTGAACACATTATAAATACAGTACAAAAATAGGGTGTGCAGCCTGATTACGTAAACCGACACCTGGCGAAGTGTGCGTTTATTAATCACCTCTGCCTACTTTTGCCTACACGCGAAATATCATGTTCAGGTTGTAACCTCATATCTGATGTCTAGGAAGAGATAGACCAAGAGCAACTGAAGATTGACCAGGGCGTGACTGAACGCAAGACACACGAACAGCGTCTGCGAGAGGACAGCATCAAGATGACGCAAGTAGAGGTCATTCTTGAAGACAAGCGAGGCGTCATCAGACAGAAGATTGAAGAGGCTGAACAACTCTGTTCTAGGGTGCAGAATCCTAGGTAAAGAAAAACTAAGATTTCCTTAATTCATGTTTGAAATGAAATGAAATGAAATCGTTTATTCTGTAAATAGGATATTAAAATCACTTTTACACGTCATATAAAAAATAAAAAAAAAATCTAGATGTAGCCGACATTTCCTATCTGACTACCCCTGAGAAGAAATGGCGAAACAAACTCAGGGGTCAAAGTCTCTTTTAAAGTCCAGACATAATCTTGGTCAGATCATGTGAGGACCATGTAGATCCGTGTCTGAAATGGTCTTTTGAGGAAAGAACCACGCAAATTTGAGCGGACCTGACCAATCAGTGTAAGCATTTGTCAGTAATCGTGCAGCTCAACTCAAAACTTAAGGAGCTCAACGACTCGACGAACAGTACCAAAAAAAGGACATTTGGGTAGGCCGCATAAAGCGCTCAAAATGTCAGACCATCATTAAAACTTAACTGAGAAAAGAAGGGAAAACATTTAAAGAAAAAAAAAAATGACCCACATAGTGCTCACATTCACAATAAATTAAAGTAGTAAATATAATACTTTTCAAAGTAAACATTCATGTAAAATTGTATACAATATTCTGCAATGTCAATATGTATATAAAATCATGCATAATAATTAAAATGTCAAGTTTTATCACAAGGCTAGCAGAGCGAGCAGCTCAATCCCAAGCTTTTTTGTCCTCTAAATAATCAGAAATCTTATAGTACCCTTTTTTACAAAGTTTAGTTTTAATACAGATTTTAAATCGTTTAATGGGTAAGTTCCGAATGTCAGTAGGAAGTTGGTTGTAAAAGCGTATACATTGACCCATGAAAGAGTTGCCTACTCTGTGGAGGCGAGTGCGATGTACAGCAAGATTGTGTTTATTCCTGGTATTTAAACTATGAATATCGGACATTTTCTTAAAATTTGATTTATTTTTGTGTACATATAATAGATTTTCAAGTATATATTGAGAGGCTACAGTCAGAATATCTATTTCTTTGAATATTTCACGAAGTGAATCTCTTGGACCTAGATTGTAAATGGCTCGAACAGCCCTTTTCTGTAAAATAAAGATATTATTAATGTCCGCACATGTTCCCCAGAGAAGGATCCCATACGACATAAGACTATGAAAATAACTAAAATAAACAATTCTGGCAGTATCTACATCAGTAATCTGTCTAATTTTTTTAACAGCATAGGCGGCCGAACTAAGCCTTCCTGACAATTTTTCTACGTGTGGGCCCCATTGTAATTTACCGTCAATAGTTATTCCAAGAAAAACTGTCGACTCAACAGGGTCCAACTCTATTCCATTAAGTTGAACATTAGTAGTTAGCTGCCTGACATTTGGCATTGAAAATTTTATGAGTTTAGTCTTTTTCTCGTTCAGGAGAAGATTATTTACATTAAACCAATGGACAACTTTAGAGAGTGCATCGTTTTAAGTAAACAACTGATGGGTTGTGTTGTACGTACTTAGTTACTTGAAACCTTCGATCAACAATGCCAACTAGATAAGGGGTAACGTACAAAATCAAAGCTAATTCTGTCCGCGTGAATATTATACTTATACAGCTACATTTGTTTCCTAACGAACTAAGACAAAAGTTTTAAGTTCAATCTAATTACAGCCATGGCACCTAGTAATATAGTCTAAAATAACCTACTCTATGCATCTACTGTTCTGTTACACAAACGTTTGCGCGTGTATTGTCCAACGTTGGCCAAACATTTGTAGCGGTGGTTTATAATCGGTAATTTTGTTAAAAAAATGATATTATTTGGTATTTTAAAGCTTAAAATATAACTTATTCTACATGTATTTACCGAATGACACTCCGGCCGTCAAATTGCTTTTTCGGGCATTATTTTTGCTACTTTTGATTACACATTGTAGCATTGTGAAACGTGTTTACATTGGCTGTGTTTCAAGCGAACTAAACAAAATAAGAGCTCACGTTTTAAGTGCGCTGTTATTTACCGAGACGTATTGTTGGGCCGAACCGATATCTAGTTGGTATTGTTGATCGAAGCTTGAAACGATCATTATTCTCCTGCCCTTATCCCAATTTATTTGTGGTCGGCTCAACATGTCCCGTTCTTCCATGCTTCTATTAATCGTCATCTCGGTAGTCACTCCCTTTCTAGCCATAATATCATCTTTCACACAGTCCATGCATCCAAAAAAAAGGTGGCGACAATAACAACGTGCGCGAAACGGCATTAAGCCCATTATCGAATGGCAGACCGGCGACGAAGTCGTGTGTGGTTGCAAGCCCATTTGGGGAGAGTGCTCTAGGGACACACATGGCTACAACTTGTAAGGGATCAAGAAGCGCCTGCGGACCGACTTAATAAGATTGCCAAGGGTGCTATGTCCGCAGCCGCCCCGCGTTTCGGCCCGTATAACGTTTACGTTGGTAGGGCCATGGGAAGGTTGGAGGGAGTCCATCCATCGTTTCTTTGGTCTTCCCCTACTTTTATAGCCATCGACATTCATACTCATAACTTTCCTCACGACATTTTACTCATCCTCCGCATCACATCCATACCATGACGACCGATTTCCGCACAACTTTTCAGTCACCAGACATTCCTCATAAGTACTCATTTCTTATTCTATCCATTCGTATCACACCACACATCCCTCTTAGCATTCTCATCTCAGCTACATGCAATTGCCTTTCATTCATCCCTTTTGTGGCCCAACATTCTGCTCCATACAAGACAGCAGCAAAATCCACACACATTTTATTTCCTACTAAAAAATCCTGACCTAAGATTATATTACAATTTAAGTCAGTTATAATCATGAACTTTTGCTGAAACAAGAATTCCTCTAACGCAAATATTACTTTACATTTTCCCACTACTTTCAACCTATTCCCGTTCACTGCTTTCAAGCATTTATTCTCTACCTGCATTTTCTTCACTCCTATCATGTTCGCGGCAGTTTGGCTGATGCAGGAAACCGTGGCTCCGGTATCTATCAATGCGACATAATCTACATTATTAGTATCTGATTTAATTCAAGGTCTAACCTGTGGATTCGTTTCGTCTAACGATTGTGCTTCTAAGTCAGGTATATGCGCTTGCAAAGGGCCTGCTAGAATCACCCCAACGGCAACGCCGGCCTCTCTACTATTACCCACGTCTGTAAATATTCACCAATTCATTAAAAAGTGCCCTATAAAGGGTGAAATTAAAGTAACTAGCCGAACTCCGCAAACGTGATGGGCATCGATATTTAACATGAAACAACGGGTAAAAAATTGATTTGTTTTTTTTCTTTTCAACAACCGTTCATTTAAGTATGAGCTTAGAAAAACAGTTTGTGTATACGTTTTTTGTTTTATCGTGTTTAGTTATAGAAACCCATCATTAATTTGACCTTATATAACGTGATTAACTGATTACTTCCACAAACAGAGACAAGGCGATAGTGACGAACGAGCTGAAGAAGATTCAATTGAAGCTGAGCTCAATCCGTAGCGACGGGCTCTCGGAGGCCGAAGTGGCCGAGACGCTTCTGGCCGTTGAGCACAAGTACCGACACACGCTCACTGCGCTCGAGCGGCTCCGGACACTTATAGATTTGGTGAGTATACAAATCAAATCAGTTTATTGCAAACATGTTGTACAGAGGTTTGAATTAAATTATAAGTGTCAAACATGCACCCTGTAAGGGCACTGCAAAACCAAACAAAATAAATAAATGGCATTACAATACATTTTATATCATGTGTAATTTTTACAAAAAAACATAGTTCAAATCAATAGAATAGAATAAATAATGTTTATTAATAATGTTTGTTGTTTATGTTTGTTTGTTTTGTTATTGTTTTTTTTATTGTTGCTGTAGCTTTCAAATTATATTATTTATTATAAGAATTAAAGAGTACAAATAAGTTACATCAATATAAAATAAATTAATTTAAATAAATTAAATATGTAGATGTCTACAAACAATGGTGAGCAATTTATTCCATTACTTTTTATTTATGTCTTAATAATAAACTTGCAATTTGTAGTTCTAGCACTTCTGGTTCAAATAAGTGAACAATTTTGTTTTAGATATATTTGCTGTACTGACGCTACCTTAGGAAACCTTCGATATAGACGGGGTCTACTGTGAAGTATTAATCCGAAGTATCGGCAGAATGTTCGACCGTTTTAAAACTTCCATAGTTTCCTTTTTTGACTTTGAATCCTTACCCGATTTAAAGTCACATTTTTTACTTTGGCTTATCTCTTAACTGGCGTTTTTTTCTTTTGCCGTAGTCAGCCATAGTTACCATTCGGCCGATACTAGTATACCATATATACATATATATATATATACTAGTTCGGAGTATACCCCCGGGGTCAAAAACGATCACACTACCGAAAACTGTGAAAGGGTCGGGGTGTCGCCTATGCTGGAAACCAAAACAAACTCATTACCGACGTCTAATAATATGTAAAAAATGTTATTGTAAAATAGTATAAGTTTGTTAATATGGCTATTTGAATTTAATTGATATTCAGGGTTCCTTGACAACTCAAAAGTACCTGTAATTAGTTTATTTGAAATAAATGCTTTGAGTTTTGGGTGTAAAAAGACCCATCACATAGCCGTTATCTTCGTATTCTGTACATCAACCTAAGTAACATTGAGCAAAAATTATTGCTGGAAACTACTTTTATTTTTGGTGTGAAAAAATCGAGCCAGCCTTACAGTAGTCGCAAATGATGTGTAACATCTGACATCTCACCTTGGTAATAAGCACCTGAGCAGCGACAGAAATAGACCTCAAAATTTAAAAAAGCTAAATACTGAAATCGTTATTCGAATCATTATTCATTAATAGTGGTCGCCCACTGGTCGAAATTCGACCCCACTTACAATCTATATAGTACTTACTAATTCCATGAGTGCACTAATTCAATGCTATTCTAAAGTACTAACTAATTCCATGCTATTGAAGTACTTATTCCATACTCAAGATGTCACTTCCTGTTACACATTTCACAAAGAGAACTGGCGCAAACATAACCCATCCAACATAACCCGGGGCCACGAGCCGCCACACTCATAGCGTTTTCGCTCTGCGCCAGCGTTGAGTGGCAAAAACAAAATGCTATTTTTCTCTTTCACAATTTCCTGGAAGTCCCGTTCGAAAAGTTGACCATATTTATGAGCAACTAGCACTTTGCCTGAGGCTTCGTCCGCGTATATTTCGTATTTTTCCTTACAAAATTAAACCCTCTCCCCACCCCTATTAAAATATTAGTAATAATGATTACGACCTTTATAATTTATTTAGATAACGAATCAGCGAATAAGATTTTTTGCATGTAAACTTAATAAATGGTATAATTTTTTAAATGTTTGTGACTTTTTCATTGTTTGACTTTATACAAACTTTCGGGTTAATCAAGCCACGCAGTAATATCATCCCCTGTAAAATGACTACCCATTTTCACGCCTTCAGGCGTAGAGGCTTTAGAAACATCCCGATACACGTTACTCTTTATTTCCGGTCTTAAGTATAAATACCAAGTTTGGAGTTAATCGGAATGTGCGATAAAATACTTCCATACAAACTTTCACCCCCCAATCCCCCTTTACCGGTAGTTAAAAAAACAAAACATTACAAACTCTATACATTATAGTAAGATAAGTATTCGTGCGAATAAGATTTAAGATAGAATAAGAATAAGATTTTTCATACAAAAGAAATCCCTCTTTTCACCCGCTTAAGGCGAAAGCGTCAGGGTAGCCCGCGAAATTCAAATATTCTTATGTTTTACAATTTGCAGGTCAGTTGAACAGGTTGTATGTTGAACTAAATATGATTCGCGGCCGAATCAAATATGAATTACACAATTATTATCATAAGAATCAGCAATACAACACTCTTAAGTTCATTGAATCCTATTGAAGAATTGGGCTATCAAATGAAAAATAATTTTTCAAATCCGACTGTTAGTTCCAGAGATTACCCCGTACATACAAATTTTACCTCTGTACCATATTAGTTTATAAGAAACTGACTGACTGACTGATATATCGGCTCAAAGCCCAAACTATTGACAGGGGGTTGGTTAACCGTCGCAGACCTGCGCACAGAACTCGATGAGTTGCGCAACTCCGTGGCGTTAATTGGGTCACCGGCGTGTGTGAGCAACGTAAATACGCGCCGAGGTGTCTGCCTAGACACATCGGTCACGAGTTTTGCGTCAGCAGTTTTGTCGCCGGCGCCGATTGCTGAGTCTGCGTTTTGCGCCGCAAGCGTGCGTCGTAGCCTCACTCCCGTCCCCGCAGCTCCTCCCCGCGGCGCTGCCCGATTAACGCGACCATCTGACCCATTGGTCACTGTGAGCGCCCCTACTGCTCCCCCCGCAAAGCCCGTGGCTATCAAGGAAACGAACCGGGCTGATGATGACGGCTTTGTGACGGTGCAAAGGAGGAAGCGCCGACAGAGTAGCTGTAAGAACCGCTGCGGCAAGGCTCCTACGGAGCCAAACGAAAAACTGCGTGCTGCGAAGCCGAATACTCCGGTGTATATTTCCCGTCTCCACTACACCACCGACGCGGAAGACATTGTGAAGTACGTGCGCCAAAGGCTGAAGTACGCGCCGAGAGTGCAGCTGCTGGAGTCGCATCGCAACGTCAACTTTAAGGCGTTTGTGGTGCGCATACCAACGTACTACCTGCCTCAGGTGATGGAAGAAAGCTTTTGGCCTCAGGATGTGGTATTCCGCCGCTTTCGCGGTCAATTGCCACCAGAACGCACAATGACTTAGTGTTTCTAAGTGATACTAACATAGCTTTAAGTTTTATTTACTAACGCAATTATTAATATAATATAATATGTATACTTAGGTTAAGGTATTCATCTATGGGTCTTGGTAACCTGAAAATAAATGGATTTATTTATTTAATCCCTGGAACTACCAGTCGGATTACAAAAAATCATTTTGCATTTGATAGCCCATTTCTTGAGGAAGGTTATACGAAAAGAACGCTAAGCGAAAACAAAGTGCTAGCGTGGGCGGGCGATGCAATGCGACACAGTGGGTTGGGGAACAAGAAATTTCACGCGGGCGAAGTCGCGGGCAGAAGCTAGTCTTTTATATATGTTGCGGTGCAGTTCAAAATTAAACTTCATGTTTCATTTTGAACTGCACCCTTTACTTATTAACTTTAACTTCGTTTAAGTATAACATACACTTTTAGTTTTTACTCCATCTTGCTCGTATCTGTCTGTCAAATCTTTCCGAATTTCGAGATCACGCCTGCTTTATGTTTTTTAGACACAGACCATACATATAAAAAGCTGCATTTCGTCAAATTTCAAATTTATCAAAATTCCCACATATACAACATGTCCCAGAATTGACGCACAACCTCTTAAGGGGTCATTAAACTCATCATTATGAACAACTTTTATTTTGGGACCAACCCTGAAATCACGAATAAAAAAAGCAGCACTGCCCTACATTTATGTTCGAATAACTCGTCAAAACGTAGGGAACAGCAGATTTTTTTTTTCTGATTTCATGTTTGGTCCCATAGTAAAAGTTGTTCATAATGATGAGTACAATGACCCTTTATGAGTTTGTGCGTTAATTCTGGGACATTTTGTATATATGGATAGATTGCCATGCCTTAAAATATTTATTATTGTTATTATACCTATTACAAAACTTACTGATGAAGAAAAATTTGTCCGACTAGTCACTATTGATGGCAAGCAAGATTGTAAAGCAGAGTATTTCATGGTAAACCTTGTTCACAGATGAGGATTGAAACTAAGAAGCACTTGAATACATGCTGCGAGATTCAGAAGCTGATTGCTATCAAAGTACAGGTTAGCTTCCAGTCCGTGCTGGCAGTGAGAGGGTACTCGGTAAGATATATTATATTATCTACTGCTTCATTATCGTCCTGCCCTTATTTGTCCCAGTTTTAATTGAGGTCGGCGCAGCACTTTTACTTGTACACGGGTCCTTACCGAACCGAATTATGACGAACAAGCGCGACTTGATTTTTTCGTGCGAGTACGTCATATTCATATACTCGTAATCGACCGCGACGATCGCGTACTCGTGCGACAATTGCTTTCGGTTAGGACCAGGGACCATTTTGGTTACCCATTCAAAGGGTTTTCTATAGGATTATTCTAAAATGGTCCCTGGGTAGAATAGAGATAGAATTGGTCATGATACGCGTGCTGGGCGGATATCGAAATAACATAATATTACGATTTTTTATGTTACTGGGTTTCAAGTAGGTATAGAACCCATTGAAATGGGTTATCATGTAACCCTTTCACTGGGTTTCAAGTATAAAACCCATTCAATGGGTTATAATATATAATGTAACCCTTTCAATGGGTTTCTAGTATAAAACCCTTTCATGGATTACATCATGATAAAGGTAACCCATTGAATGGGTTACCCCTTCGAAAGGCTTAACTCTTAACCGGGGTTGTACGGCCCCTGGTTAGGACACGGCCTCACATACTCATTTCTGATTCTATCTACCACATAGCTCGTTTAACATTGTGCAATGGGGTTGTTCGCTGGAAGCTTTGCCGCGAGAGAGTGCTCTCTCGATTATGATCTTGAATGAAGAGCGACCACTAAAGCCGATATCAGACGCTTTAATTTTCGTTTATTTTTATTTTGTTTTTTGTTCAAACATCTGAACACAAAATTAATTCATTAGTGAACTGATCCAACGATGTTGGATTTCGGCACTCGGCATCTTTCACTCGCCTACAGAATAATCGCAACATGAAAAGAAAGGAGTGGATTAACCCTCCATTCCTTAATACAGCGTGTATCAGAAAGGTACGGCCAAATTTAAGGGCCACACCCATAAATTTGGCTGTACCTTTCTGCGACCCTTCTGCGATTACAATGTTGGTCCAATAGAGAAAGTTGTCCAATTTGATGGCTTAATTTCACCGCACCTTTTTGATACATGCTGTATAATTTTGACGGTGGCGTGTGACCGTGGATTAAAACAAAAAAACCGGTCAAGAGCGAGTCATACTCGCGCACCGAGGGTTCCGTACGTGTATTGTACTTGCACGTTTTTCTGTGACAAATAAAATTATTTTTCTTTCTTTTCTTTCTATATCATTATGATGTTGATGATTTCTGAAAAACCGTGCTATTTAGAGACAGCGTTTTATTTTTCATGTAATCTTTACATACACTTCTATCACGTAGAATAATTTCAGATTTTTATCTATGCAAACTTCGGAGATAAAATAAAAAAGAATACTTTTTCTTACATATTTCATCAAAAGTAGAAAACTATGCCGCCTAAAAAAAAAATGTTTGAGAATGTGTAAACAGCGTTCTTTCATATGATACCTCACATGCCCTAGTAGTCCCACTTCAAATTTTTAAGATCCCCTTTCAGTCTCTTTTGCAAAATAGATATATTTTTTTAAATTTCTGTCTTGTTTGCAAAATAGTTGGGCAAACGTTATCTAAAACTATTCTAATTTTCATGTTGATAGCATTAGTAGTTCTTGAGACATCCAGGTGTTGCAGACAGACAGACTTAGTCTCACCATAAGGGTTCCTTTTTACCATTTTGGTACGGAACCTTAATGAACCTTCACTCGAAGAAAGCGTCTGATATCGGCATAATCGGAGACAATACACTTAGCGCCATCTCGCGGCACAGTTTTCAGCAAGGAACTCCATTGGTAGCTGAATGAAAGTAACAAACACTAAGGGCGGATTTTACCAACGAAAACTGAACGCGATCAGCACATAAACTACGTTTAAGAGCTGTCAGTGTCATTATTTTCTTTGTAATATTGACACTGACAGCTCTTGAACTTGGTTTAGATGTGCTGATCGCGTTCAGTTTGATTCGTGAAATTGGCACTTAGTGTCAATTTCACCAATGAAACTGAACGCGATCAACACATATACCACGTTTAAGAACTGTCAGTCTCATTATTTTCTTTGGAATATTGTTTGGATTAAATGTGCTGATCGCGTTCAGTTTCATTAGTGAATTTCGCCCTTAGATTCATCTACCTGGAACTCATTTGACACGTAGTTTCCTGCATTGCTTTCAAGTTTTCATTCATGACTTGTGTGGTCCAACACTCTACTGCAACGGAAAGTCGGTTCTATATCTGAAGACTAGTGTCACTTGTACTAGGGCCGCATGGAGGTGGACCACGGCGAGGGCTCGCTGGAGATCCAGTGCTCGGGGCGCGAGAGCAGCAGCAAGCGGGTTGCGGCCAGCACGTCGTCGCTGTCGGGCGGCGAGCGCTCCTACTCCACCGTGGCCTTCATCATGGCGCTGTGGGACTGCGTCGAGCTGCCCTTCTGCTTCATGGACGAGTTCGACGTCTTTATGGTAATCTAAAGTCATTTATTCAAATTAGGCTGAGAATCAGCACTTTTTAAACCTCAAAATTCATTACGACAGTCTTCCAAAACGCCCACCCTTCACCACTTCCTCGTGCTTTAGCTGGCAAGAAGAAGTGGCGCAACAAACTCCCTAGCAGCACAGCTGTCTGTTCAATTAGAAGACCTTGATTCTATACAATATTGCAAAATAATTGACATTACAATACAAAACATTAAATTACGTTACGTGGGTTACTTAGTAAAACCATGGACGTATAAAAAAAGTCGGACGGAACTCCCGCTAAGACAAAACTGTGTCCCGTAATGGCGGCAACAGTCATACGTGTGAGTGAATTTAGGGTTGTCATGTTAGCCAAATTTACCCATTTATTATTGTTTTATTTTAACAAATACAGGTCGGCAGATAAGTTTCTTGGAAATGTCGGCAGAGAATTATACTGTGCCATTTGAACAGGTTAATGGTAAGAACCAAATCTCCCTATGAAAATATATGCAATTGAAAACATAGTTAATAATTGAAAATATTATAATGGTCAATTTTTTAATGTAACGACACTAAAATAGTGTCGTTTTCGTATTTCAAAATAAATACCATGTTAGCTTAGATTTTTAATTTACCTTTTGAGGTACGCACGGCTACAGATCAAGCTATACATTTCCAGTATAAGCTGATCTCGCATCGTATAGGATTTCCTTACAATGAGAAGTCAGCGTAAACTGGAAACGTATAGCTGATGTGTAGCCGTGTGTATTGCTTATTATGTAACAACACGCCGGAGTCCTCCTTTAGTTGTAGGTATATAAGTCATTAGTTTCAAAATGTAAACACATGCAAATCACACTGTATTTGTTCGGAATCTAGTCATTTTGACAGTTACAATTTCGAATTTTATTAATCCAATAATTTTTCCAAACTTCATTTTCTTTAGGAAATCTTGTAAAAAGAATCTAAAATAACTAGTACTAAATAACCTAAATAAATTGAATTGATTAAAAAAATATAAATTTCCCATATATTTAGGGTAATTTGCACACGTGAATATTGGCAACACTGGGCTTGAGATGAATTATTTTGTTCTGGTGAATGAAGATTGATTGTAATTTATAAAATCGGGAACTAAGTTGTTGAATTATTAATTTACCTATGAAACGTGATTCCTGGATTTTTTTACTTCCGATCGCTATGGTTTTTACAACATTTCACCACACAAGACATGCTGTTTTTCAATACTTTTTTGCCGCATATACGTATCGACTGTGTTGACGTTTGCGCGCGTAATGGCTGAGGAATGTGTGAATGTGTGCGTGGTGCCTGTCCGTACAGCGAGCTGGCTGACTCTGAGTGACACAGTTTTCTGTCAGCGAGAATCCGTCCGACTTTTTTTATACGTCCATGAGTAAAACCTACAAATAATCATAAGTGAAGAAATGTGATTTCCGCACAAAAGTACCACGTCAAAGTGGACCTGTCTGTACCGACACCACGGTCCACTTTAGCGTGGTACTTTAGATGGTGATTTGAAGCTCTGCAACTGCGACGCTTTAACACCGCCTCATGTCGCGATCAATGAAGTTGAAAAAGTAGCATTGTTTCGCCGGTGTAGCTGTCAGTTGGTGTCAGCAAATATAACCAAAACCGTAGCGATATGAATTACATTTAGACGAGCTCCTTCAAAAAAAGCTTAAAAAGAGTTTTATTATTTTTGATCGGCACGTAAGTTGGCAAGAGTAGTTAGATGCGCAGAAGTAAATTTTTAGGACTCTTTGGTGGTCAAGCGGGACGCGGGGAATGAAGGAGCACCGTTCCGAGCACGCGTTTGGTGCGTCAGTCGATACTCGCCTCCCGCACCTCGATCCGCGTTCCGTTCGCTCCCAATTACACTTGCATGCACTAAAATTATACCCTTTGTTTTTATTAAGTTTTTGATACGAATTGTTGTTACTATTTTAAATTAAGTTTATTTTACGAGTGTATTTTTGCGGCAGCTACTAATGAAGCTTGTTGGCCTTTAGTTATCGTTATCGTTGTTTTTTGAAAGGCCAGAATAACTAAAAATATGATATTTTATATATAACATCTAATAAACTTCACGAATTTCTCTCCTTTCTTTAACTTTCTTCTAAACAGACATCATTAAAATAAATGATGGCAATAACCATAGAATAATGACAAAAAATAAAAATGACCCCCAAAACCTTCCCAAGTCACGTGCTGGCGATTGTACCTACTTAGATTATAAGTGAACGACGTGGTCTCTTATATTATTAGAAGCGCACACTAAGCTAATTTTAAGTGCATACTCCCGGACTCCTAAATCGAGCCGCGCGTGCATTTTTATTTTTATAGTCCTAAAACATCAAATCATGATAAGTCAGAGAAAAAGTTTTTATGCAGTTTTGAAGCTGGCTTTCTGGCCATCATTTCACCATTGTTCCAAATTTGAATTCACGAATTTGAAAAAGAGAAGAAATTCGGGGTTTTGTCGCTCAACTTTAGCTCAAAGCTTTGGTTAGAGCATCTAATAGTTATTTATTTTTATTTTGCATATAAAGAGTATCGAAATTGATTTGCCTTATTTTTTTATCCATTTTGACGTTCAAATTATGGATATTGCACTTCTTTAGTCTGGGCTTTGTCAGCGAAACGTAAGTGCACAATTCCATGTAAGTCATTCCGCCGTTCAAAGAATTTACCATCGATACCTGGAGACTGGCGGCTTCGTGCGAAGTTCAGGAGGACCATGAAACCGGGTCACTACTGCATGACAAGATCAGTTTATCTCTACCGCCAGCCTGCATAACGTCACCCGACCTCAGTTCTCGGACCTGTCCAAGAACAGCATTGAGACTTTTATGGACCGGCTGTTTGTGCTCGAACTGTTAGGAGACTTGAAGAAGTGGCCTAAACCTCATAAGCCAGCCAATGGTCCCAAACTGACACGAACTCACAGAATGGTGCTCCTACAGTTTGCACGCGAACATCTCCATTGGACTCAACGGCAACTTATTGCAAATAAACTGTTTCTGTTTTTAGTATTCCGATTTTAAATTTGGAACAATGAAAAATGGAAATGATGTGACTGACTGGCTTCAAAATCTTTTTATTATTTGTAGTACCTTTATTTAGAAAGATTTTAAACAAAAATATGCGGGGTGGCTCGATTCAGGTGTCCGGGAGTGTATTTGTTCCGATTCGTGTAAACTTGCATGTAATTGTGTAGCTTCTGTTGGATATCCAAATAATTTAATAATTCTGTATGAAAATAATAATAAAACGATACGATATTGATTGTGATGTTGACCGGCCGGCATTCTAGAAAAAAATTGTTTTTATGTGAACCCGTTTTGTTACAGGACAACGTGAACAGGAAGATAGTGATGGAGCTACTAATCGACCACGCGCTTGGCAACACAAGGCGACAGTTTGTGTTCCTCACGCCGCAGGACACCTCCGTCGTCATCTCCGGACCAAAGATTAGCATACATTCGTGAGTCCGACATCATCATACGACTTTTATAACTTGTTGAAATTGATATGCCCCTGTCCCAGTCCCAGTTAATATGTGAAGCCTAATTCAAATATTTGAAAAATATCAAAAACTAGTCGCAATTTCATCTCACGACAGTCAATGTAATTTTTTTTGGAAAATTTGAGGTCTTTCTGACAGATTGAGCATTTGAGACTGAGATTAGAATGCGAACAACTAAAACTAAAAAACACGCTTTAATAGAAAACTAAACTAAAAATTAGAAAATAATTTTAAATAAGTTTGATTAACAAGAAATTTATTTTATCGTAAAAAAAAGCGTGAGGTGCTTGAGATTGGTAAAAGTAGAATCATTATGAAAATATCTTAAAAATCACCCCACCCTTTTTTACGATATAATAAATTTCTTGTTAATACATACATACATAAACTCACGCCTTCTTCCCATGGGGCTAGGCAGAAACTATAGAACGCCACTGGCTACGCTCCTTACATACTTCTTTTGCTTCGCGTACGTTCATACATCGTTCTTGTTAATCACTGTTATTATTTCAAAATTGTTTTCTACTTTTTAGTTTAGTTTTCTATTAAAACGTGTTTTTTAGTTATTTTTAACTATTATTTATTTTCTACATTTTAGTTTGGTTTTTTAGTTGAACGTACAAAACTCTCCAGTTGATCCTGCTAATGACTTAAACCTTGAGAGAAGCATAATATGACTATATTATGCTTGTCTCAAGGTTTAAGTCATGTATGCCTTAGTACTTGGTACAAATCACTATCGTGTTGCTGAATATGAAAAGTCGATAATCCTGAGATCCTGGTTTGGATAATGGGACAAACTTATTAAATTATTGTATTGTCATCGATCCTTGATAAGTGTGCAACATTTTTAAATAATCCGACGTTTTGAAGCGGTCGAAAATCGAGTTAAAAGATTTCGTTACATACATACGTAGACACAGGCGAAGCTAATATAAGCTTGTTAACAAGGGAATTGCCCCTCTGCAGGGTTAACATGATATTCGCGAGATGACAAAAATTTGTTGTTGTCGATTCGTTTGTCGTTTTTACTAACATGACCGCCATGCTCGAGAAAATAACTCACCGAGACTTCGATTTCTTCACTAGAAGTCGGTGTAGCCTTATGAAAGAAGTTGTATTTTTTTTTTTATCTAGTTAGTTTTTATACTCAACACTTAATTCTGGCCGTTCGAATTGTTTTATGCCCGAATACATTTTTATTCACGTTCCTTGTTGCTCGTTTTACGTCTCCGCTATTTTTTATCCAGTTGGATTGACAGCTCTAGCTTTTTTGACGAGAAAAATTAAGTTTCAAAATTCGTTAAAAATAAAGCGCAATAAATCCATTTACAAGGTGCAAGTTTATTGCCTCTGGCATACCACAATATTGAAGTAACAATTGACTGACACCGTCTTAACAACACGCATAGTTGTTGCACGAAACGGGCAAGTTAGTTGCCGTTCTAAACTCGTATAGGGGTAAACAGCACGTACAATAAAATCGCATTCAATCCTACAAGTACGAATGAATGGAACAAGTTAAAAAACCCAGCACGATATCTATGTATGGCAAGCCGATCCCTTGGGAGAAGCGAGCCAAATACCTAGGTGTGATCCTTGATCACCTTACCTTCAGTAAGCACATAAAGACGGCTAGTTCGCGTGCCTGTTTCGCCCTCGGCAGGCTCCACTTCATATTGACTGCACGCAACAAATTGTCACTTAAGACGCAGATATATGCCAGTGACCTTGAGTGGTTAGCTTGCGTGTTCTGTACTGAGCTCACGCAACACGTCGTACATAACGTTCAGCCAGTAATAGGACTCGCCCAGCAAGGAGCGCTGTCCCCAATTTTGCGCATTTATAATTTATTATACACAAAACAAAAGGTATTTTAATAAAACGCGTATACTAAAAGATCAATAGTTAAATTATTTTTAAATTGGTGAAGGTGTCAGAAAAATACGCTTGGTAGATTTTGCGCCATTCTCAGTTTTTAGGGTTCCGTACCCAAAGGGTAAAACGGGAACCCTATTACTAAGGCTCCGCCGTCTGTCTGTCCGTCTGTCACCAGGCTGTATCTCATGAACCCTCATAGCTAGACAGTTGAAATTTTCACAGATGATGTATTTCGGTTGCCGCTATAACAACAAATACTAAAAAATAGAATAAAATAAATATTTAAGGGGGCTCCCATACAACAAACGTGTTTTCTTTGCTCGTTTTTGCTCTATATTGATAACGGCAACATCTACCTGTTGCCGTTATCAATATAGAGCAAAAACGCGCTTGAAATATTCATAGAATATGTAGATATATATTGACTTTAAAAATAAATAATTAAAATAAAACAAATATTTAAGGGGGGCTCCCATACAACAAACGTGTTTTTTTGCCATTTTTATAGATAATGGTACGGAACCCATCGTGCGTGAGTCCGACTCGCACTTGGCCGGTTTTTTTAACTACAAAATTAATTTCACTATGTAATATAAACATAATCTAAAATATTCACATATTAAATTATTGAGAAAATGCTCTAAATTAACATATATTTTTCTCAAGTCATTAACACTACTCGTTTAGACATGATCTTCAGTATAAAATCATTAAAAGTCGGTTATCGTCGCCTTAAGTGCAAATTGCGCATCTACACCGCGGTCATCCGCTCCATCATGACCTATGCTTGCGTCGTCTTTGCACACGCTAAGCCACACCATCTCCATAGGATGCAGACCCTCCAGAAGAGTTTTCTTAGAAAGGTCACGGGAGCCTCCTAAGGCTATGTTCGCAATGAGAATCTATATCTAGATTTCAGAATGCTCCCCGTTCAGCAGTTCAAGAAACGATGTCCGTGACTACCGCCGCCCCACCAACGCCAATCGCTACCATATTTGGCAAATAATTAGTGCTCGAACAACAGAATTGGTGCCTTAGGAGTTTTCGAGATAATCGACTTTGAAGGTGGTCCTGCGGTAGTCACGCTCCCTTCAGCAGGACCACCATGAGCGCTGAAAAAGGGGGCATGCTACAGCTATTCTAAGTATACAAATAATTAGTGCTCTTAAATGTGATTCATTTCGTAACAAAAAAAGATCTGAAACATTTGTATTTACCGAGAAATCAACGATGATAACTTTCGCGTGCTCGTTCAGCAGGACCACGGCTTTGAGTGTTGATTCAAAGTTTCAGGAGCTAGTCGCTTTCCTCAAACCTACATAGAAAATTAGTGCTCTCTCTGTGAGAAAATTGATACCCATAATTCAAAATGACTACTCCAGTAGTTTACGAGATATACCATACCATTGGTGGGGTGGCGGTAGTCACGGTGTTAAATTTTCATTTGAAGATTTCTCTATTAAAAACTCTCGTGATTTCTTCCCAAATTTATACAAAAATTAGTGCTCCTAAAGAAGTTATAGGGACCAAAAATTCAGATTCCCAAGTGTTGTATTTTAAGAGAAATTAGATAGAACAGAATAGAAAAAGCTTGGTAATTCATGCATAGTTACAACAATTAAGAATAACTTTATTTTCGCAAATATGGGTAGATGATACATCAATAGGTGTTAGTACTGTACAAAGATCAGCCATATTTTGCCATTCGGCATGCAAATATTTAGAAAGAAAGAAGAAATAAAAATAATTTTATTTGTCACAGAAACACGTGCATACGAAAACATAAATTCGAGTAAGTAAACATTACACAAAACTCTTCTACAAAAAACAAACAAACATCATCATTTCATTAACATCAAATTATTATCTATTGTTAGTAAGTTATTTATTATTAAATTATATACCATTAAATTAATCATTATTAATATGGAAGCGATTGGCGTTGGTGGGGCGGCGGTAGTCACGGACATAAGAAACGCCTCTCAAAGTGTTTATTTGACTCTGCTATAAAGCACCGCAATCTTCTGATGGCGGCGGTCGCCCGATACACTCCCTCCCGCATAAGTAGGATTCGCCGACCGAGGCATACCCTCATTCTCGATGACGCTATTACCCTCCACCAGGAGAGTAGTCCCACCACTAGCACTAAAGCACACAAAAACAAAATCCGACCACCGTTCTTCCGTCCTAGCCGCCTCGTCCCCGTCCCTCCCTTGCCCGAGCCAGCCTGCGCCGCTGAGCCTGTAGCTTTAAATTCCCCTAATAATAATAATTATTATTAATCGACGCCCTAAGCCGAGGTCCGTATCCCACAGGAGGTGCCCTTACCGAGCGTGTAGTCGTTTAGTTTGTAAGTTTTATGCCCTGCCTGGAGGCCTTAATTTATTTAGGCACCCACAGGAAAGTCCGGTTAAGCAAACGACAGCCTCCTAGGTTGACCTTCGCGATGCCAATTAAATATTAAAAAGGCCAAGTTAAAAAAAATCTTAAGACGTTCAATAAAATTTTAATGACATTTTTGGCAGCGCAACTAAAGGCATTACTTGAATCAATTGTACAAGGACGTGCAACTTGTGTTAAGACGACGTGCAACTTGTGTAAGACGAAGCAAAACTTGCATGCAATAAAATTGCCTTGGTGTAAGTCGCTTGGTGAATTTTTTTATTTTATTGAACGGCAATACTTGCATTCAATTATTTTATCTAAATCGCACGCGTGTAAACGCATGAAATTCTTGAATGGCAACAATTGAACGTGCGTTATGGCATGCGATCATTGCTCTTTTACGGCCCAGAAACTTGCACCGTGTAAGTGGGGCTTATAATGTTAAGTGCTACCATATTTTAAGGGTTGAAGTCTTTTTGCCTAAATTTGACAGAACGAGACGAGTTGTTGTGTGTACTCATGTTAACACCGGACGATAAAAACTTACATCTCGTTTTGACTTATTGAGAAGCGTATGTCGCGCGTGTCATGTTGGCCCTGTTGGTAAATAATTTCATACAAATTCTTTCCCATTTTTTTATTCAAATATTTTGCCTATTTAGACATTGTTAATAAAGCTGGGCTTACGCGAAGTTC
Source organism: Tiliacea aurago (assembly GCA_948098905.1). NCBI lineage: Eukaryota > Metazoa > Arthropoda > Insecta > Lepidoptera > Noctuidae > Tiliacea > Tiliacea aurago. Next base: position 27,852,701 of record OX402577.1, on the reverse strand, counting down.
ACAAGGCGCACGGCATATGATTTATTTATAAGTCTTAATTATCCCAATTTTGTTACAGAATGGCAGACCCACGGCCGTAGTACGTATTCACGTAAGCATTTTTAATACGTAATCCGATGGAGATTATTTTATCATGTGATTGTTATTATTACAACAAAGGGTTACCAGTTCTTAAGTTCGGGTAATTTCACGATGCTACATGTTACATCATTAATTATTTTTATACTATTTTGTAAGTAAAGGTACATACTATGTCCCCACAGTAAATGGAAAATAAAAACATTTTCAAATAAATAATCAACACCATTTATTTAATACTATGTCGCCGTGAATTGACTGTACAAAAATGTGATCGATGCAGTTATTGCACAAATTACATCCGATTTATACTTTATTATCCATGACATGAGATCACATGCGATGAAATCCGGGATACAATATTGTCGTTTCATTTACAATTAGGTACCTTTTATATTAAATTCAATAATATGATATAAAAATAACTTAAATCTAAAAATTCTAATCATTGTCTACTAAGGATATAATTTTAAATTATTTTAATATAAAGTAACAAATCTAAGTCTTATTTATAAGGCCAGCGTCGCCTTAGTGGATAAGCGTAATCGTTCAACTTAATTTTACATTGAATTATACTAAAACGAACAATACCCGGTTCTATTGGAGTTAGGTACACTGTACAATATTATATATTATTAATAAAAATACAATAAATCCATAAAACATGGTGAATACGATTTGTACAACAGATTATTTTATATTTATATTTTATATATAGATCTATACATCTAAAGTAGTCGTCGAGTGAAATGGAAATATTCATTTAGATGGACAGTGGAGTTGTGGTTTGTTACTTAATTTGCAAATCAATCACAGTTAATCTACATTAGAAGAAAATATATTATGCCTTTGTAACATTGCAGAACAACACAAACTTAATATAATTCTTGAAAAATGGTTATTTTTCTTAACACTCGATCTGTTTGATCTTAACAACATCAATTATATCAAACTAAAAATGTATTCACTCGAATGGAAAAAAGGAAACATCAGCCAAGTGAACTCACTGTAGACATCGCAAGATATTTAAGCATTAGTAGGGAGAAATGTCCGCAGACGTCAGAGTGTAGGCCTGTTCAGATATAAGCGATATCGCTGTCGCGCTCGGTAGCGATGCTGGTCCGCCTTCTGGTTAGTCAGTTTAGTGCCGTCCATTAGTAAACAAGAGTACATAGTAACTATGAGTTTGCATGCAAGCAATGCTGCTGGTTCAACTAACAGCGTTACGTGCGCGTGCGATGCGACTCGCGGGGAGTGGACGAGTGATGCGACTGCCGCCCCGCGCCGCGCTCTCAGGCGATATCGCGTACCGAATCGGTATCGCTACCGAGCGGGACAACGATATCGCTTATATCTGAACAGGCCTAAAGTTATTGATGTGAAACATCTATAGGCGCACGTAAAACCGATTGCTGGCGGAGCGGCGGCATTTTTTTTTAATGTAAGTATTTACTACCATTCTAGCGGATTTTCTAAAAACAGTACTAAAGGGTTTCGCTAATTTTTTTTGCAATTTATTGTTGTCAAAGGTGCTTATAAAGCAGCTCATGTTCTGGTCATAAATATTCAATGGTGTTAATGTGTTGCAAGCGTAATTTCAGTTTTTTTCAATATACTTAGAAATGACACATCAAACATTTATATAAAGCACTGTTACCTACTTAATACCTAAGAATATGCTGTATTGGCGTCAGGGGATAAAAGTTCATGCATTCAGTTCATTGGGTAGTGCTCTACAACTCGTATGACAGTCTATACATACGATACTACTTCATTTCTAAGTATACCGAATTAAAAAAAAACCTACAGGCGCACGTTTCCAATGTTGTGGCAGTCTTTGGTTAAAATAAGCCGCGAAAGATATTTTCACTATAATTATAAGAATTTTATATAAATATCAATTGAAAACAAACAGTTGACTCAAAGTTCTAGTAATCAGTCTCGTGAACGTTAAGCGCTCATTTATCATCAATTAGAAATAAATTATAATGATCATCTATTTATATACAATATGTCGAGAAAATGGACTAAGCATACATCTAATTCACTAGTAAGAAATGGGAGCAGTTTATTAAAGATTTACAATTAGATATTATTATAAATTACCGACATTTGATTTGGATGCTCAAGAATATAATTAGGATTTATAAGAGAAAATGATTGTTTGGTAGCTCGTGAGTGTGATGCACGATCGAATTGATATTTTACAAAAAAAAAAACTCGTTAAGCAAACAGTCTTAAAGGGTGGTAAACGAATCATTTTAAGATACAGAATATAGTATTGATTGAAAAATTATTAATTGCAATGCATTCGTATTTTTATTTACACAAAAATATTATATTATGCGTCCACATCGATAATTTCTTGTGGTGTACTTAGCAATAGTTGATCTATACTAAACATAGGGTAGCTGCTTCCTGCTGACATGAAAACAGCCTTAGATAAGGTAGATGTTACAAGAATTGAGAGGACACAACCTTATTTGAAAATATAATAATTGAGTTAAACATTAATACGGTGGATTATCTCTACTTAAACATGGTGTTAGTGACAACATAATTATATTGTATGGAATGTTTAAGCAGTATGAACTGGCCTATTGCCAGACTAAGTCCAAAATCAGTGATATATTATAATTTTTCATAAGTAGGAACAATATACTATTTACAGTTTTCTTTGTTGTACACACGGGTACATATCAAGCTATACATTTCCAGTATAAGCTGATCTCGTATTGTATAGAATTTTCGTAAAATGAGAGGTCAGCCTATACTGGACATGTGTAGCTTGATGTGTGTACGAGCAATATTTTTTTTTAGCTATTTAAAATCTTACTGGAATATAAAAATCGTTTTTTTGATGTGTAACATCTTTCCTCTCGCTTTCTGTGAGAGTGATTACGTGAAAAGGGACGGAAGTGTGTAACAGGAAGTGACGGCATGGAATAAGTAAGTACTTTTTAATAACATGAAATTAGTAAGTACTTTATAATAGCATGTAATTAGTAAGTACTTTAAAGATTGTAAGTAGAGGGGTCTAATTTCGACAAATAGGCGAGTAATGAATAATTATTCGAATAAATATTTCAGTATTTAGCTTTTTTAAATTTTGGGTTTACTTTCTGTCGCTGCTCAGTTGGTTAATACCAAGGTGAGATGTCAGATGTTACACATCATATGCCACTAGTGTAAGGCTCACTCGTTTTTTTTATATAGAATAATACAAAGCAAATATAATATGAAACCTTCCAATAAAAAATTGGCAGAGAAACATTGTTCTTTGACATAACAAATATCTGTATATTCCAGTACTATTTGAGTAGCAAATTTTATTATGTTTTAATGACTACATTACATACTTATATAGAAAAGTACCAGTTCATTCCTGGTACTCCTACATGTAGATCTGTACTTTGAAACGATTTTTATTCTTCAGTTTTTATTTTGCCTATCTAAAGGAATTCAAGTCAAGCCATTTGCACCTTTAATATCCTTGCAGATCTTAGTTCATTAGCACTTTTTAAAACAATATCTTATTCAAATAGAAAAGCCTGTATTTGAATGATCTCTTCTCAATTGAAATGTTAGTGTCATGCACACTGCAGTCGCGCCATTAGTGCCTAGTGATGTTAATTAGCAGCTCACATGCACTCACGCGTTAGAAACTCACGGACTATTAGTAAAAACTAAACGCACAATTGAGAGTTACCATTGCAAATCGGCTTGTAAGTTGCGTCAATAAATATTGTATGACAATTTCTATCAGTAGTTTCTACATAAATCCATTTGTTTGGTTGAATAAAGTCCGTAACCTATATTCTTGGTGGTCCACATGTGATGACAAAATGTAATAGATAAAGTTATTCATATTTTATCTACTTCTTATTGATGTACTTATATGCGATATGTTTATTTGCATTCGTCGATGTCAAATATAGTAGTCAACTATATAATGCAAATAAATATTAGTCTTACACTTCATCACGATAAAAATATGACATTTGATAGGTAGCACTTTAGTTCGATTTAGTTTTGTAAAAAGCTGCGTATTATAACAATAGCAGAATATAACACCTTCGTAAATATATACTTCTTATAAATTAACCAAAAGTCAAGTTTGCGTAATAATATTCAGAGTGAGAATAAACTTTACCTTATCATAGTGAATCAATTTACCTAAACGGACGTAACGAATTTTCGTGCTCAAGGCAAACAACAGTACAATGATAAAATCAGCTTCTCAGATTTAGATGACATCAAATTGTACCAAATCATGAGAGTATTAAACAACTGCTCTTAAAACAACTTAGTGTTCGTATCAGAACATAACAAACAACAATAAACACACCTTAATGTAAAGTGTGTGATCACTCGGTGGAGAGCCGCCTGGCGTCGGGCGCGGGCGACAGCTGGCGCGCGCTCGGCGTCTTGCTGCGGGGCGTCTTGGGGCTCTTGTGGTCCGACTGCGGCGGCGTCGGCGGGTACATGTGCGAGCTGTCCTGCGACGTCGACGCCGCCGTGTCCGTCTGGCTCGACGACTGTTGCTCCACCATTATCTGGTAAACTTTATCCTACCAGACAAAATAGCCAGCTTTGTAATGATATTATTAGCGTCGACTGTACGAGTCATTTTGATAAACTATCGAGACAAGAAAGTTAATTGTAGATAACGAATTCGTAATGCACAATAAATCGTATCGGAAACATAATAGCGTAGCGTGAAGAAATGAGACGCGAATAGCTTCCGGTAGTGGATTTTCAAAATTGGTCACGAACGGAATTGTTATTTATCTAAACAGTACATAACTTTTAGGGTTCCATACCCAAAGGGTAAAACGGGCCCCTACTAAGACTCCGCTGTCGTCCATCTGTCTGTCATCAGGCTGTATCTCATGAACAATAATAGTTAAGACAGTTGAAATTTTCACAGGTGACGTATTTCTGTTGCTGCTATACCAACAAATACTAAAAAACAGAATAAAATAAATATTTAAAGGGGCTCCCATACAACAAACATGATTATTTTGCCTTTCGTGCGCGAGTCCGACTCGCACTTGGCCTTTGCCCATTATTTCAATGGGAAGTGCTAGAATTTACCTATTTATAGATTAAACCTAAACCATCTAGTAGTCTAGTTGGTCCTGTAGAAGCGTTGGGAAGATCGAATGCATTAATGCGTTATTTATGTGACGCTACTTCTAATGATTTACCATAATATTCAGCCTGCAATTACATCACACACAGGCTGTATCTGCATTTCAAGTGAACTGGCTTCAAGTCTACATTGGAGCATCTATGAAGAGTAATACTCACAAACATATCGAGGGTAACGTTGTGCGACTGTATGCGGTGGCTCTCGTCCAGATTGACTTCGGGACAGATGAGGTCGAGGCCGCCGCCGCGCTGCATGAACTCGCCGTCGCCGTTGCGCACCACGCACACGGAGCCCCCCTCGCGCACCACGTCCACGCTGGCGCCCAGCCATCGCCAGCACGGCTCCAGCACCTCCCAACTGTAACCTGCATACCACACACGCCTTTACGATCGCTGTTGCTAAATGTACTAGCTCAAGTTAAATCGTTTTTCCAAAACGGAACTAGACATGCGATTTTAATGCGTCTATTGGTTAGAATCTATTGTCTCTTGTAAAGATATTAACATTCTATTCTTACAACTGAAGTGACAAATTGCTGAATCACACGAGACCCACGCGCCGCAAACAAAAGACAACTTTTTATGCGACCTATCATATAGCTTACATCATATAATTATTAACAACAAATTAATTGAACTCACCTGATACCCTAATAGCTAGTTCTTTGGTGAACGCGTGTGCTATGGCCGCGGCGGCGACGGCACTGTATGGGAACAGGTTCACGTCCACATGTAACACTGCTAAGTCTATAAATTGTCCACAAATCACAAATTCTAGCGATGAATACTGGGGGAACACGAATGTGTATCCTCTGAGAGCGTTCGCGCCTACATCACTTTCGCCGAGCAGCCTGCGCTTGGCACTCCTGCCTTCACTTGCGAGCTGCATGTACACATTCAGCCAGCTGTTGATGGTGATTGGCGTGATGCTCCACGATAATATCTTGAGGATGAGCAGCTCCTCCAGAAGTATTTCGTCTGTGGTGCACGCGCCGTCTGTGACGTACGCGAACTCGCCGATTTTAGGTGGGTACACTTCTTCAACTTTCGCCGCTATGAATAGACATGTGATACCTGAAAGAAAACGTTTTGATAACAGAGGGCCTAGACAAAGTAACATTCGATTAGCGATAACACTAGTAGAAAAGCCACAAAATGTATGGGGTTGACATAAGCTGTCGAAATGTCACGTGATCATAGGTCAACGAATAGAAATTAGCTAGACAATGCAATTATCATTCGATTCCATGAAACGAATCGACAGCGTCGAACGACAACTTCCATATATGCGTAGCCAAGTCGCACTTTTTGACAAGCGTTATCGCTAGTTTTCAATTAGTGTGAAGATTTTGGAATCGAAAAATAGCGATAACTTGCCAAAACGATAGCAATTGTAGAAACAAAATCGCTCCGAAGCGAATGCCATTTGTCTAGGCTAGCTGTCTGGTATCTTAACTTAGTTTGAAGGGAGTTCTGTAGTTTTATTATCAGTTATCCGAGGTAACAGTGTTGATGTGCAGCTTTACCTATAAGCTGCAACCGGCCCTTCTGAACTTCTTCCGTGTTGGATAGATATCGGTCCACATAGTCCACTGTGAGATGAAATGTTTCTCGATGCAGTTTGTATACTTCACATACCTGTTGAAAGAATGGCAAAAATGTAGATAGACGAAGGAAAATTGAGGCTAACCTATTTTATTACCCGACTGCGGCGAAGCCAAAAAAGGAGGGTTATGTGTTTGAACTGTATGTATGTAGGTCTGTCCCTATGTTCCCTTGTAACTACAACTGCTAAACCGATTTTGATGAATGATAAGTCGTTAGATCGTTTTACTGAGCGCGTCACTGGGTATATTAAAATGATTAAAAATCAAAATGGCGGATTTTTGGCGCTAAAAGGTTTTTCGAAAAACAAAAAACTCCCAAACCTATCGAGTGGGATATCAAAATGAAGGGTTTTAAAATGTGATTACAAAAATATGTACAACTTTTAAGTTTAAATGTAATTTAAATGAGTAATGATAAAAAAAAATATCCCGAAGTTTTGGACTGAGTAAGAGGCCGTTATCACCTGATTTTAAGTGAGTAAATAACCTTATTTACCGTCTTATAATACTAACTAAAAAGTGTTAACTAAAAAAAGTAAATAAAAAAAATCTGAAAACCCGACTGTGACATGCAGTCGGAGGCATCTTCGTAACAATTACGACCTATTGCCTCCGACTGTATGAGATTGTTTATAGTTTATATAAATCTTGTTTCCATCTTTTTTTAAGTTTTTACGGTTACGTATTAAAATATCTAAATTAAATACGTATTAAAAAAACTATTTTTGATATAACTACGGTTGATTCACAATGTTCATAGCACATATGGTCGACTGAACTACTTAACTGTCTTACTTACATAACTTTGATTGAACTAAAATCAATTGCACTAACGAACGATATAACTAATGATTTTTTTAAATATTGGATATTTCAACTATGTATGAAATACCTAATGGACGACTCGCCTACAGTTTATTAATACTGTTATTAAAACAATAATAAAGGGCGGTCGACGCGAACTAGGGTCGCGGGTCCCTATTACTGAATGGTTTAAAAAAAAATAACCAAGAAGCCATCCCCTTCGAACCTAACCTGTCCGAGTCGGGGTGCCCCAAGTCCCGAACTCGCTTCGCTCGCTCTTGCATCCTAAATTCTCCTAGTACAGTAATATTGCATTTTGTACCGATCCCTTCGTCTATTTTTACATTTTCGTTGAAATAAAATACCATGGAAAAATACACCAAACGAACAATATTCAAAATCAGATTTTTTATTAAAAACCAACAGTAGGTGAATCGTCCATTAGATCAATCAACTTTAGGTTTATTAATTGTAGCTGAATAAATCGTACTTAGGTGAATTCTCCTTTATGTATTTCGTTCATTAGTTTTTACGAAAATCGATCTTTAGGTATTTTAAAAGGTAGGTCTTTTGACCGTAGTTATATCGAAAATAGTTAAAATAACTAATACGTAACCGTTTTTACGCAGTCGGGTTTCAGGATCTTTTTAATTTTACACGTTGTGATTGATTATTCGGAGCTTTTTAAGAAGCTGACAACATCGTATCTAGATCTGTTCATCAACATTTTGAGATTCCAACTGGGTTCTGCGTATTATTGTTTTTTTCAACAGCATCATATAAAGCAACATTTCATATCTCTCAAACTAACAACGTTTGTGGCTATCGTATAAAGGTTATTATTGTCCGCCGCCTTAAGTTGTTTGTCTCCCGCTAGGGTTATCTGTCCCGGACGTCTTAATGGCTAAAGCGAGATTAATTTCGGCTAAGACATAAATTAGGTAAATTGTCTACTTCACTTCGTTCCTGTTTCTATCTAATGACGCATCTTGGTGAAGCTTTTATACAATGAGTTAATTGGTCTTTAAGAGTTGTATAAGTTGGTGTTTCATTGATATTGAAATTAGACAGAGGCCCTAGTTTTTTAAGAATTAACAGCTGTTATTTTTAGTTCAAATGATGGACATATAAAAATCTCGTAATACAATTCCCATTAACCGATATTAACTAAATGATGTAATCGTATTAGTTGCACCTTGTTTCGAAACTTAAGAACGAAGCAACAAACTGTTATCTGAATGTGTCCAAATCAATAAACGGAGGCCCCCGCACATGTTCGGAAAGTACTAAACAGTACTCGAGCGACTTCAACGGTTCAGTTATCGGTACAAAAAACTTGGGCATCGATATTCTAAGAAATCCGGTACAACTGAATGGGACAAATTCTTTTTATGTCGCCAAATGTTACGTCGGTCAGAACAAACAACCTTTATGGATTGACAGGCTACGGAACTTTATAAAATATGCCTGCACAATTGCACATACTCATTCTCGCATAGGTACACGCAACCATCGTTTAAAAATAGACGAAAGACCTCATTTGACGACGCTAAAACCAGAGTGATCTAAGTGACATTTTTACCAAAAATGAGTTTGTTACCCAAGGAGGTAGAAAAAACATAATTCTTTCAGACCACACCGATCTAAGTGCCTAAATAAAGTACTGGGGTACTTTATTACTTGAGGGATCACATTATCTCACTATAGAATTTGTTCAGTTTAGTGATCTAAGTGTGTTATTTTTCATAAGTCTTTGAATATCCGCTTTATTAAATAAAACATATTGATAAAACCTATTCGTTTTTTATTTAAAACTCATTAGAAGTATATTAAATTGAAAAAATTGAATATACAGCTCATACGTTTCCAACAATAACGCTTAACGCATTTCCTCAATTTTCTCAGAAACATATTTTTGTGCCCTAGATCACTCTGGTTTTAGCATCGTCATTTATGTTATGCAAATCCCTATACTTACGCCGGAAATGCAAGGGTATGAGATAATAATGTGATACTACTATTAGCGCATAGGATTGAGGAAAACCCGTCCAAATACGCACGTGAAGCGTCTAATCGAGAGGCAGACAAGATGCTCGCAAAAAGTTTGTTACCACTAAGTTAAATGTACTGTTATGTACCTACAGTTCCGGATCGATCGGTGCGAAACTGCTAACCACCGTGAATGGGACGTAACGTTACCGAAGAATTGAAATGTTTATTTACGTGTCCCATCATACCATGTCGTGCGAAATCCCATGGTGAATCAGGTTTTGGGGAATTTTACCCGAGTATTCGTTCCACAATTAGATTCTACACCTAAAATTCCTTCCCTCGAAGATTATAGCGACTAATTAACATATCACGTAGGTCGTACTTCTAGCCCTTACCAACCTTTAAGGCGACGATAACTGACTTTTAATGATTTTATACTGAAGATCACGTCTCAACGAGTAGTGTTAATGATTTGAAAAAAATATGTTTAATTAGAGCATTTTCTCAATAACTTAAAATGTGAATATTTTAGATTATGTTTATCTAACATCGTCGAAATTAATTTGTAAAGTTATGTCTAACGCGGATAAAAAACTGAGAATGGCGCAAAATCTACCAAGCGTATTTTTCTGAAACCTTCACCAATTTAAAAATAATTTAATTATTGATCTTTTAGTATACGCGTTTTATTAAAATACCTTTTGTTTTGTGTATAACAAATTAATAATGCGTCAAAATGGGGACAGCGCTCCTTGATGGGCGAGTCCTATTACGTTGCGTGAGCTCAGTACAGAACACGCAAGCTAACCACTCAAGGTTATTATCTGCGTATTAATTAGTTATGTTTTCGACAGATTTAATATAGTTGACTGTTCAGAGGATAAAAATCTGTGGTGAGGAGGTAGTCGTGCAGTCGGTGCAGTCCAATTATATCGGTGTCTTGTTTATCTTACTTAATCTATTCGAAAGATTGCTATTGTTATTCCGGAGTAATACCCAAATGCAATGTTTTCGATACTGCATCGTAATGAATAAAGAATTATATCTCTATATCCGGCTTAAATGGCGTTTAGTACAGGGATTGAAGAACAGTAGTTCGGAAGTTACCTTATTTAGTGGAATTATGTAATTGCGATAAATCGGAATATTAACAGGTTTACATGGACTACTGCCACCTTGCATCCAGGAGACTCCTTGTAAAGTAAGAAATAGTAAGAATCAAGCCATAGCATCAATAAAGGAACCGATCGTGCGATAACTAATGAGGTCACAACGGTTTTTCAAAGCGGCGGGAAAGCCAATTTGAAGAAGAAAAAGAGAATCAACCTTGCCAATTGGATACACCAACATCTCATCGACAATACCTTACAAAATTAATTTATAGAAGTTTTTTAATCTTTGTAACCTTATCATATATATACATACGTTCAATAGAAGTGTCCCACTTTCAAAACAAATTAAATTAGTACCTGCGTTGAACTGGCACATAAATAGTACGCGTCTTATCTGAAAAGAAGCAAAGCTTCGAAGTGTTACGTTCAAGTTCCATGTATACGAAAACAATGTGCAATGATTTGAATAAGTTATCGTTACTATTGCGAATGCGCTAATAGGATAGCCACAACAGCCCAGGGTTAAATTCCGGCAAAACCGATTAATTGGTCTGGTATGCGAAAAGCCCGTTAGCTACTTTTTTGCTATTTTCCCCGTGAAGGTCACTACATCTTGACGTCTTCTATTCTATAAATAGAGAATTCGCAAAGCCTGAAACTAATCGTCAAACGAATGATTGAACCTATAAGCGCATGTCATGGCATTAGCATTGCAGAAATAGGAACGTTTGACGAATCGTCTGCCTAATACCACGGGGTCAATGCCACTTATCGACAACCTATCTGCTACGATAACGACCTTGTAAAAAGCAATTAAATCTTCTAATATATGGTCCTTAAAAAACCCCTTCAAATATACTTTAAATAAAGGCGAAAACACTGAAGTTGCATCTTCAAAACTAGTTGGTTAAGAGGTCAATGAACACGGCAAAAAAGGGGTCATTGACCTCGATAGCTCATTACTTTCATACAAATGTGTAATTGAAAAAATTTGCTTACCTCAACCTGTTAAAAATCACTGTAATGCCGCATGGAAATAAGATGGAGGGTGTTAGAATCTAATCATGCAGAAGTTTATATATTGAGAACCATTAGCAGAACACTCATCCCCACATAACACCAAAACTTAAGTTTTTGTATAAATTACATTATAATATGCTAATGTCTGTCTCAGGACAAATTGTCTAGCTATAGATGAAACAACTACATTATCATAAATCCTCAGTACTCTCCCATATCTTGCTTCCTATAGGAACTAGTGTTCTTATCCCAGCCTTTCCTATTCAACATTACAGTACTAAAGTACTTGGCACTGAATTACAAATCCCCCAATCTATTTAAAGCCCACATTCTCTTAGTGTCAATGGTTTTTTCTATGACTACTTGGAATCATTTTAAGTCATCCACGAGTGACTGCAATGAATGCAAAAATGTATCTTACCTCATTCAACCAGTCTAGAAGAATAGCTCTCATCCTAGGTTGTAGATTAGGGTGATTGTCAAACATATTAGGGTTCTTCTTATTGCTAGATCTGGCATCACAGTCACACATGCTGTTCCACACATCTGCTGGGTCTGCCCAGGACAGGCCAGGTAGTGGACACTTCCGTTTGGGCAATGAAGGGCATGGTATCTTACTAGTGCTGAAATGAAGACTAAGTTAGGACACATTTGGCTGTTACACAGATCTGAAGGTTATTCTAGGACACACTACAGTGTCTTGTAATAGTCTATTTATTATGCACATAGGTGAGTGCTTACTATCTCTTTAGGAAGGTCAATTTATTGTAAGCTACCTTTTTGCAGACTGAGCTCCTTTAACTATAATAGGTAAAGAAGCTCTTATTATAACACTATAGTAAGGTAAACGAGTCAGTATTTTGCTTACAGCATATAATTTTAATATGTAGAGTTCTAGGCCACACAGAATCTCATATTCTGATTGACTTGCAAATTCATTTTGGCCTGAATTGCTAAGGTATGATTTGCAGCCTATTTTGGAATGTGATAAAGTGTATAAAAGTATATAGACATACCTGGGCCTCTTATTGGAGTGTGGTGTAGATTCGCCTCTAGCCACATTCTCTAAAGGACTCAGCACACAATTAGGAAGGTCTGATATACTCGGTGGGCTTAAAAAACTATCAGGGTTGTAGTCTAAGTCTGTGTAAACGCTCCTTGGCTGATCTACTGGCCCATACTGGGAACCCTCATCATCACTGGAGCAGGACGATGATTCCACTACTACATTGTGTGCTGGCTGGTCATTTAGTTCCTCTTCTAATACCGATGAGACCTTCACCGGTGGCATATTCTCTAACTACAACATGGGAAGGTAAGTTAGACTCGACATTTATATCAATAATGAATGGGAAAAACGAAATGATACAAACCTCATCGTCAGTGGAATTTCTTTTTCTTTTCAAGGTCAACCGTTTATCACTGGCTTCACAGAAGGAACTGTAATAAGTGTAGGAGACCATAAGTAAACAAATCCCAACCATCAAGGTCAGTATTGGGTGTAGGAGCAACAACACTGCACTTACCCAGTTTGTGCCATTGTAGTTGGAATATATCAACTGGCACTCTATTGCCACAGCCTGTAACAAAACCACGAATTAGTACATTTGTCAATTATGCTGTTATCGGTCATCAAAACTTGGATTTAGTGGCCTAAAATTACCGCATGTCATGTTCAACTTGTAAATAGGGTTATGTCACTTGACAACCGTAATTGAGGGCATAATTCCAAATTTATCGTAAAACGCATGCATTCTATTTTAATAACGAGCTCTCTAGAATAGCATATTCACCGTTATTATAAAGTTTTTTGCCGTAAAACACCTTCTGTAGGCGGAGGATCCCGCAGCGTGCCCCCTGCTGATTGGCGGGAGAAATTTTTTCAGAGGCTGTTTTAGGGTGGTAAATTACGAGAAATTCGCTTAACGAAGCGTTTTACATTCACTAGAATACATCAGCTTTGATTTAGGATGATAAAAATATAGAAATACATGAATCAGCTGCGGTAAAAAATGCCACGAATCCGTCACAATCGCGCGCGAAATTCTCCCGTCAGCGCCATTAGACACGTCGCAAGCTTGGATTTCTCGGCACATCCACATAAGGAAATTGATAAAAATAGCATGCAAACGATACAATATCATCGCATTACTAATGTATTATTGAAATATAACGATTTAAACTGAAATAAATCCTTCTTATTCGACATAACCGTTGACAATATAATTGGCTTGGCTTATCGCCCACCAAAGGTTTATAACCTAATTATGCCTACAAGCTAAAGATTTCTTTCCAAATATTTAACTGTGCAAGATATGCCATACCATTAAGAAATGAAATGCAACTCAATAACATACCTGGTCATTCACAAATTATTCCAAATGACACAAAACGTACTTTGCTCGTGAACTAGATACGATGTATGAACTTTCAACACATTTATGACGGATTACACTGTATTTTCGTCACATATAAGACTATATTCACTGAATATGAGTAAAAACGATACAATTACTGTATTTCTTAATTTTACATGATACTTTTCAGCTTTTCACGGCTCGATAACGCCCGGCTTTCCGCGCGAAAATGTCGCGGTAAAACTTCGGTACTCAGCGGGTTAACCATTGACTAACTTCATGTTTGTTTCTTCTGAAAACGAAACGTCAGTCGATACACGCAATCCATTTCAAGAAGAAATTGTTCGTCTTTTTGCGTAATGAAGAAATAAAAATATATCTTTTATAAAATAAAAAACCAATGAAAAACAAATGCATTTTGTTTATTAGTAACAAAATCAAAATTAAAGTTTTAACTAAACACTGGTTGTGTAGAAAAACATGATCCGTAAGTTGCCATAATAAACATTTTTACATCTTTGGCTTCTTCTTTACTTGTTTTGTTGGAATAATTTTGAAATAAATAAAATTTAATCAAATTGTGTGAGATCGTTCAATAATTCTTAAACTTATATATATAACGTTATGTAGAACGGAACTTCACATGAAAACCAACGCTTCTTTTCTATTGGTTGATTTATGCATCCAGCGCCACAGTGCTACCACACTAATAGACAATTTGTTTGTCCTTGTTGTTGGCATCCGAATAAAAGCTAAATTCACGTCGTATCACAGCTGGGCGCCAGCTGATAGAAAATTGAGCGAGAAAAGTCAATAAAGGTGCGCTATTTCGGTATTGATAACGTGGCGATACGGTGACATATTTATGTATTATGTGAACGGCAGGTGAATTTCTAGTGAATATCGGTCATAGTAACAATATGGCAGTTCAAAATATAGCAGTGAAATTGTGTGGTGTGCTGCAGGCGCAGGGCGAAGAAGGTAACATCAACACTGTATATTATCATCAAACGAGTTCATCTAGCCTGAAACTATACTTAAAGCTGTAAAGCCTTACATGAACCTTTATTTCAAATATCCAAAGACATGTGAACCTCTTTTTGTCCGCATATATTGTAAAATCACTGTGCAATAAATTACGCAGTAATCATGTTACGCAGTCGTTAATTTCTGTGAAACCAGTTTAGTATTGTGTTATAATTATATTTGCAGAGGTAACGGCGCGAGAATGGCGTCTGCTAGGCCAAGAACAGGATGGGTCGCAAGTCTTGAGCTGGGTATCAGATAAGGATGGCAAAGAGGTCCTCAACATTGGGTCTTATACCAATAAAAACAAGACATTGATTACTCTCCACACATTCGACGAGAAGTTGAATATAATACAAGCATCAGTAAACGCTACACACACTTTGTTAGTTTACATTCTGAAAAGTGTTACAAGCGAAAATACTGAAGTTAAGGATCCAGTGTATTGTCCTTTTTTGATATGCCTAATGCCTGAGAGTGATAGGACCCCTGCACCAGTGGAGGAGCCTTCTACAAAGCAAATCATGGTTCAGTATGTGTATGGAAAAAGCACTAAATACAGTCCTGGAATACGGAATGATAGATTCTTGCTTTTCAAGCATTTGGAGTGTAAGTAAAATGAATATTACTTGATCAAACTCCTTATTATGTGTCTTTGTTGAAACATACCTCAAAAGACCTTTTAAGTTGCAACTAAAGTTCATAATGTGCATGGGTATAACAATATACCTGTTAAACCTGATAGTGATACTAGTATTTTACAAATAAATTAAATGGCCACTAATTTTCTAATAAAAAGCACAAAGTTCTTGTTCCATTGCCAACCTGGGCAGTGGGCCAAAATGTCACTAGGTTAATAAAAAAATAGCTCAATCGAAATAAAACATAATATATTATCATCAAGTAGATACATAACCATTTTAGATTACATTTTAGGTATCAAAATCTACCGCACCCCTATGTTCCTCAATGAATGTGATGATGGCACTGACAAGTGGGGGTTTGATGGTATTTATCCTGAACCAGAGAAGATTGTCAAAGTGTTTTCATGGGCACAATGGGACTGTGTCAATCAGGTAAGCCAACTTCTTCAAGGGTAGGAAATGCACCTGTGGTACTCTTGGTATTGCAGAAGTTTATAGGCGGCAGTGACCTTCCATCAGGTGGGCCATCAGATAGTTTACCATTCCAAGGCATGAAAAGGAAAACAAGTAATTTAAAGACATTCCGTTTTTCAACATTTATTCAAGAAATTATACATACAACTACTGCTAAAATAACAGCAAGTATCACCTGGCACAAAAGGGTAGTACTAAGGTACTTTTACAAGATATTGTTTTCAACAAAAGTAATCACTCATTAGTATATCTAAGTCAGCCGGAGTTATGAACAGCACTTCAGTAAAAAAATATTTAAAAGCAAGTGCTATTTATTACAGCAAAAAACTGTTTACACAACACAAAATATAACTGACTAAATACAGGTTAAGTGTAAGAATATGCAAGCTAGGTACTTATAACAAATTAGCCTTGCGTTTAACACTGCACTCCAGCATTATTTTGCTCAAATAATGTACCTACGCTTATTTTTGTTTATCTTAGCCAAAAACCACAGATAAAATGTTGGTATAAATAGTAGAAAAGACACAGGGACCGACTCCCGGATTCGAACTCGCGACAACACGCTATCGCGCCACTATCGAATACCGCAAACCACGAAGCTATCGCAACTTCCTAAAGTCCCATGAAAATAACTACATCATTCAATTATAGAGGATCAAATTTACAATAAATGCTATTATTATATTTGAGCCTAGATGTTTTTTCACTGTCTAATCATGTCGTTGTGACTGCCGTAGGTAAGTAAACCTAATTTAGTGTCTTGTAAAATTAGAATTACAAAAATGTATGTAGACAAGGAGCTAGGGAAGACGTTTAGGTAGGTACCTACTGTATTTAGACATTTAATACTTTTGTTATTGGAACTCTGCCCTTCACTAGGCATTTCTTTAATACGACTCCTTTAACAATGTCATATTATTATGTTGAATCGCGATACAAATTGAAGAAACTTGCAATTCATCATCAATAACATTGACATCCTATTTCTTCCTGTAGGTATCGTAAAAGGTGACTTACTAGAGAATGGACAGCAGCATTCTCTATGCTTTTTAGGGTTCCGTACCCAAAGGGTAAAACGGGAACCCTATTACTAAGGCTCCGCCGCGCCGTCTGTCTGTCTGTCTGTCCGTCTGTCACCAGTCTGTATCTCATGAACCGTGATAGCTAGACAGTTGAAATTTTCACAGATGATGTATTGTTGTTGCCGCTATAACAACAAATACAAAAAAATAAATATTTAAGGGGGCTCCCATACAACAAACGTGATTTTTTTGCTCGTTTTTGCTCTATATTGATAACGGCAACAGGTAGACGCTTGAAATATTCACAGAATATGTAGATATATATTGACTTCAAAAATAAATAATTAAATTAAAATAAAACAAATATTTAGGGGGGGCTCCCATACAACAAACGTGATTTTTTGCCATTTTTATAGATAATGGTACGGAACCCTTCGTGCGCGAGTCCGACTCGCACTTGGCCGGTTTTTTAACACCATACTGCGATTGCGATCGCCAACCCGCCTTCCAAGCGTGGCGATTATGATTATGGAAATTCCCCCCTCCGGGGAGGCCTATGTCCCGCAGTGGACGTCTGTCGGCTGAAATGATGATGATAAACATTGTCATTCTTTTGTTTCACCCACTGTTGATTATAATAGTCCTAGGTATTGATAATGTAATGTTATTGTGAATAATATTGTGCACTTTGGTCAGGTGTTGTACTACATCCACTATCGTCTGCCGACGCAGAGTTTTGCTGAAGGTGAAGAGGTGAAATCGCCATCGGAAATGACGCCGACGTTATCCGCTTTGCAGTTTCACGCCGATCTGCCGCATGAGACTGTTGTATGTATTTAATATTTTTAATTAGATTTATTATAGCAGTCAGGGCCGTCTTTGCCACTGGTCATTTTGGGCAATGCCCAGGGCCCCGCGAACCATGGGGCCCCCCAGTTCCTGCCAGAGTCGTAGCTAGAGGTTGTCAAAAGAAAAGCTAAGTAAATCTCAGACGGGGGCAAACATTTTCATCATAGGCACATCCTGTTTTCTTATTTCTCAAACTTTTTTCGACAAAGTAACTAGGTAACTAAATCCTAACCTATCAGAGGCGGAGTACCTAGGTACTATAAATTTCGAGGTCGCTCTTGCATCCTGCATTCTCCATATCCTAGTGCCCACGGCCTCCATTAGATTAAAGACTGCCCTGATAGCAGTAGACAAATCCGGCCCACCAAGGCAGGAATTTCTTTTGAAATCGTTTTCTTAAGAAAAGTGACAACTCAACTCATGGTTAACAGTTTATATGTCTCGGGATTCCTTTTCTTCAAGATTTAAATTTAAAAGGATTAAGAACATTTTTTCTTTTTAAAGATATATTTAAGTAAGTATAATTCATATTTTACCCACATCAATGTGCGTAAGTAACTATCTTACGATGATTATGTTAATTATTGTACGTAGGTAAACATAATTAATTAGGTAAGTAGGTATCACTTACGGTCGCAAAAATTCCCAACAAATGTTGAGAAGTGAACATTTACTTCAGTAACCAGTGCTCAGTTGCACAATGTACAAATGTACCTACTTTCACCTATTAATAATACAGTTCTCGGCAATGTAATCTAAATTCGTACACATTCATAAATGTGTTACTCGGTGGGCACGAACGTGACTAGGTACTTTTTTTTTTTTACAAAATGCTATTTATAGACTAACTGTCGTCGAACACTTGAAATAACCGAGAATCTACAAACCTGAATGACTGCCAACGGAAATGAACTCAAGTCATTTACAATTGAACTAAAGATTAGTAAAACAATTGTATGTACTTTGATATTTAATTTCAGAAGTTTCTTATATTATGCATCGTCAACTATGCAAATTATTGAGGAGACAGAGAGTCACTATGATTTCTATGGCGTGATTTATTGAGCCAAATAGCGGTAATTACATATATTTACTACTAGCTGCGCCCTGCGGTTTCACCTGCGTAAAATTTAATCCCGTGGGAATATCGGGATACATAGCTTATATGTTAATCCAGGGTGTCAGCTACCTCCATACAAAATTTTATCAAAATTGGACCAGCCGTTTAAGCGTGAAGATGTAACAAACACACCACACACTGACAAACTTTCGCCTTTTTAATATTAGTGTGATATTCGATACTAACCAGAAGACGAGTCGACAACCAACATCTATAATATCATCCATTTGGAATACAATAGCTTTCTAATGAAAACAGAATGTTCGGAATCTGTAATTTGTAACATTACCCCCCGCGTAACAAATCAAGCAAACAAACAATCTATATGTAAGTACCCAAAATGGGCTCGATTTTACAATATTTACGGTTAAGTCGCGTCATGCACGCGACTTAACCGTAAATATTGTAAAATCGGGGTTAGAACTCCAATAATTACCCACAAAGGGTCCTTTGTGGTGGGTGGATAAGGATATGGATACCATACGGAGACTGTGAAGTAGGTTTGCTTCACAGTCTCCGTATGGTATCCTTATCCACCAGATACCTAAATACAATTTTAATTTTTTTTTTACGCATAATTATGTTGCATTAAATTTAAACGCATTTATTTGTCAGAATATTGTACAAAGTTGTTATGTGCATTATGTATTACGAATTACGATCATAATATTTTGCCGTTTCCGGCGTACAAATATAGTTTGTAAAATGATGGGTCAGTTTTACATTAAAATTAAATTATTAATCATTAGAATTACGAATAATTGAAATAAATTGAACAATAGTTGAAAAAGAGATTAATTATAAATGTCAAAATTCAATAAGGTCAAGATGAATAAAAATATGATTTACATGAGTATAGGCAATAATGTCAAATATTTAGGTAACATTTTGATTGATAACATCTTCAGTCTTGTAATACATTTGCTTAAAGGAAAGTTAAATAATTTACATTTAAATGTTCTGAGGCAGAGAATTATTAAGCCATCAGGTAATTTGTTATAAACGGTAATGGACATGCAGTATACATTATTATAAATGATAAATGATTTTATTTCTGTAAGTAGGTTTGTACAAACACTTTTACACGTCAATCATATTTTAAAAACTATATGAGGTCGGCGTTTCCTATCTGACTACTCTGAGAAGAAAGGCCGAAACAAACTCAGAGGTCCAGACATAATCTTGGTCAGATCATGTGAAGACCATGTAGATTGGTGTCTGAAATGGTCTTTTGAGGAAAGAACCACACAGGTTGAGTGGACCTGACCAGTCAGTGCACGCATTTGTCAGTAATCGTGCAGCTCTACTCAGAATTTAAGGAGCTCAACGATGCGACGATCAATACCAAAGAAAGGACATTTGGGTAGGCCACTTATATGACTCAAACTGCCAGACCATGATTAACACTAACTGAGAATAAAAGGGAAGAAAAATATTATGCAATAACCCACATAGTCTTCACATATATTAGAAAACAATTTAATTCTACGGCTAGGAACATTAAGCATATGCATTTTGCGGCTGGGTCCTGGATGCTACATTATACATGTCAAATTCATGTCTGTTTTGGTGTACAAAGATACAAATTTCAAAAATGTATAGTGCTGGAAGTGGCACTATTTTAAGTTTTATTTAAAAGTGGAACACAACTGTCCAGTGGGTGCGCTCCATAAATTGCGCGTACGCATTTTTTTATGAGCTCGAAACACTCTTTTAAGTTCTACCGAATTACCCCATATTGTAATGCCATAGCGCAAAATTGATGAGACATAGCCATGGTATGCACATAGAGCCGCATGAACACTAGCCACACGTGTTAGTGTATATAAAACGAATACAAATCTATCTATTTATCTTCTTACATAGATCATCAATATGAGATTTCCAGTTACAGTTTTTGTCAATTATTATCCCCAAGAATTTTACGTAATCGACCTCTTCCATTGTCTCATTTCCATATTGTATTTTAAGCCGTTGACACGTACTGTTATATGTCTGGAATTGTATCATTTTTGTTTTGTTAATATTAATATGAAGATTATTGTGTTCAAGACTTCAAGCCATGTAATAATTTTATTTAATGTCATATTTATTTCATTTTGGTACTTAACAATGTCGACACTTTCGTTTATAATACTGAGGGTCGTATCGTCAGCTTATAGTATGCAATTGTGGGAAGTTACACTAGGCAAGTCATTAACATATAGCAAGAATAAAGGCGGCCCTAGTATAGTACCTTGGGGAACACTGCAGTTATTTTCACGATACTGAGACCTACATGCGAGCTTTTGATTTTCTGTTTGTCCCGAAATCTCAACACATTGCTGTCGATGTGTAAGGTAGCTTTCGAGCCATTTCAACACGTTTCCCCTTATGCCATATCGGTCTAATTTATAAAGTGACAGTGTATGGTTCACGAAATCAAAAGCCAAATTGATATTCACTTAGAATATTTTGTATTTGGATAAAAAACCGGAGAGTTTTTTCATTCTTAGATACAGTGTATATTTGTTCTGTAAAACAGCTAAACATTCCGTTGAGCCTGCCGCACGTGTCGAGTTCTGGCGAAGGGGCCGCTTGCGGGGCGTATGAAGACGATCCTATACCACTGCGAGTGCACGACTGCAGCCTCGACTTGCAGATCGTCTGTGACCAGAAAGGAGTCTTGTGCATCTGCCATCATTATCTCTATAAAGTAAGTGGACTATCTGTATCGAGTTTGTTTGCCCACGAGCGATTTTTTCTGCGATTTTTGTGTGAATGTATTTCTTTTGCACAAAAATCGTTGGCGAGTACCCTTTCGCTTACTTATAAAGATTGTATAACATAATCAGTCAGTAGAATGTTTGGTGTCATATCACATGTCTTCAAATTTTTTACTTCTATGACATGGCCGTTTTTCTCACGATTTTTCTTCATCTTCTTTTTTTAGAGCATTTGTGATGAGACAAAGTGCCATTGCCTAGTTTCAGAAAGATGACCTCCGGCGGCATGAAACAGGGCTGTTTCCACTCTGAATCTTACAT
Source organism: Tiliacea aurago (assembly GCA_948098905.1). Lineage (NCBI taxonomy): Eukaryota > Metazoa > Arthropoda > Insecta > Lepidoptera > Noctuidae > Tiliacea > Tiliacea aurago. The sequence continues at coordinate 27,830,413 of OX402577.1, read as the reverse complement.
GAAATACTAATAATTTGTAATCTAGGATCTTCGTTTCCTACACAGCCTCTAGATGACTCTACAACCTCATTGGTCCTAGAAGACAGTGCGGACCTGAAGGACTCGGGCGTGAACTTCGCCTATTCTATAACCCTTCTACAGCACGGATGTGTGGTACATAGCGTGGTGCCTGATCTGCCGTGGTCGCTTGCTAAGTCTTTGAGACCTTCCTACACTCTTTATGCTGGTAAGAATTGAGATAACTTCCATAATAGTTCATATTCCGCATGATTTTTTGTCAACCCTCTGACGCCTTATCTTAATCAGGTAAATGCTTAATGAACACGTTTGTAAAGTTATCTACAAGTTTTATTAGAGCAAATGGTAAAACAGACTTCTATTTAATTTTTTTTCACTAAGCTCGCGATTTTGTTCATGTTTCTTTGTTTTTCGTTTAAGAAAAGAGCTTACCAAACGAACAAAATTAAACTTATTAGCAAAATCAGATGATTATGTCATTTTGACTTTTTTCAGACAATCATCTCCTAGTTAACATTCCGATGCTCTACACCCAAATGATTGACATCAGTCTGTACCACGAGCCGTGTTGTCACATTGTGATCCCAATGGACGAGGGTGACAGTGGGCCCAGCCTGGCCCCTGTGCTGGGCTGGGGGGCCCATGCTATGGTCGACTTGAATACGCTGGACGTTGTCACCATGATCGTAGCAGATAAGGACCTCACGGCTACATTCAAAAGTAACACTGCGGTTGAAAATAAGTTGGCTATACTACATTATTTGATTCAGCATGACGGGAATATGGATTTGGCTGAAGAGGTAAGCAGATTTATAAATTACTTCTGCTCGCGACTTCTCTCGTGTGAAATTTCTTGCTTCCCCGACCCACCGCGTCGTATCGCATCGCCTGCCCACGCTAATACTTCGTTGTCGCATAGCGTTATTTCTTTTTTTTTTTGCTCGGCTTCTAAGGGTTCTCTTCAAGAAATGGCAACCAAATACAAAAAAAAATATATCAAATCCTAGTCTAATCTAATCAAGTCGGTGGCCATATAAAAGAAAATACAAAACCAAAGACACACTTCCGAAATTAAATTAAATATAATATTAAATGTGGGTATACTACAGGTACACCTCTGCCCAACCATTCGAGGAAACAAGGCGTGATTATGTTATGTGCTTCCGAAATTAAAGTTATTTTGCACTTTTTAGTATTTTTGTTGGAAGTCGGTTGTTTTTTTTGTAAAAAAGTTTTTTTATATGTTACTAGTCGACAATCGAAAATGCGGCCGAATTTTATCGATTGTTGAACTTCGAAATTTAATAAAAATGTTTACATTTAGAGTAACCTATAGATTATGACCCTAATCGCTTAGCTTGTATTAGCATGTGCTCGTCAAACCGCATCGTATGAGCCCAAACACAAGGTAGATGCCGTACACCGTTGAGGAGTTATTCTGGCGGGTTGGGTATCCTGCAGGATCCTGGTGATGCCTCCGCATCAGGTCAAGGTTATCATACTTATGTAATATCATTGACAACCTGTCCAATTGACAGGATTTCTGATTTCTAATCCATCAGACCTGTGGAAGTTCATTAAAATATCTCTCCATCAACTAGAAAAGAGGTTATGATCTTCAAACAACTGAGCAGATTTTCTTGAAACATAGCTAAGAACACTCTCGATTAACACACCTTTCAAACAAAATTGGTTCGTCCATTCAGGAGGTATGCCACAGACAGACACACAGATATACACTACAAACTTATAACACCCCTCTTTTTCGTCGGGGGTAAAAAGAACTAGGTTAGACCGTATACGAGTACGTATGCGATGTTTATGTTAAGTTTTAATTTTTTACATACTTCCTTGAGATAATCTTTTTTAGGGTTCCGTACCAAAATGGTACCGTACGTACGTAAACCTTATGGTGGGACTAAGTCTGTCTGTCTGTCACACCTCGATATCTCAAGAACTACTGATGCTATCAACTTGAAATTTAGAATGGTTTTAGATGACGTTAGCCCAACTATTTTGCAAACAAGAAAGAAATAAAAAAAAATATATCTTTTTTGCAAAAGGGACTGAAAGGGGGTCTTGAAAATTCTAAGTGGGGCTACTAGGGCATGTCGGGTATCATATTGTTGCGCGCACAACTAAAAAGCCTACTACTAGCGCCATCTAGTATCAGGTAGCAGAACTAGTAGTCAAGATTCTTCCAGAAAGTTCGATTCTAGAACTATCGACACCCGGTCAGTCGGGGCCGGTATGTACTCGAATGTTCTAGATGTTTCGGGAACTATCCGAGGCCCTTTCCGGGAATTACGAAGGCTCCTTGGTTCGTTCGGAACGAACAACTTCACGTAGACCTTAAGATGCCTACCATCAAACAGTTTATGAAGCGCCTTGCAAAGCGCTTTTTCGAATCCGCGGAACGTCATCGCAACCCCTTGGTTGTGCAGGCCGCTAGTTACAGGCCTTCTGCCATTAGTCAGACTCGCCGACCGAGGCACACTCTCTTAGATCCGGATGACCCCGTCACTCTCCTTCAGGAAAGCAATAGGGCCACGAGTACAGTGCACAAAATACACAAACCGACCTTCCGTCCTCGCCACCGAGGTACCACGCGAACTTCCCGAGTAAATGGTAAAAAAAGTCCTCCCCCCCGTCCCTTGAATGTCGATGCGCCAGCCGCCCGGTTAGAGGCTGAGAGCGCCGTAGCAATAAATATAATATCCCCTGATAATAATCATGATCAAAATGTTGATCCAGCCCGTCCCCAAATTGTTACTAATTTTGTGATCCCCCAACGACGCCCTAAGCCGAGGTCCGTACCCCACAGGGGGTGCCCTTAGTGCGCTGTCGTTTAGTTTTAATATATATAATTTGCGCCCTGGCTGGAGGCTTTAAGATTAAAAACCTTAGGGCAGCCACAGGAATATCCGGTTAAGTAGCAACGACCTCTCTAGGTCTGCTACGAGATGCCATTCATAAAAAAAAAAAAAAAAAGCGACGGAGTTAGTTTACTTTTGAAAACGAGACAAGCGAGAACAACTGAACGATATTTGAGAGTGACATTAAGTGATTGTGTTTTTAATTGTGTTTAAAGTAGTAGTGTGTTTAAATTGGTGTTCTTAATTAAAGTGTCTATTTGTTTAGTTATTAAATCGGCAGTTTTTATTGTCACGAACCCCAAGCTCGTAACAATATGAAAGAACGCTGTTTGCACATTCCCAATCATTGTAAAAGCCCATTATTTTTAAAAGAGTAACCGTGGAGTTTCTTGCCGGCTCTTCTCCATAGGAAACAACCAATTGGAACCGTGCACCTAGCTTCTGACGTTTCTTATGTGCCCATGTAGGTTTATGTGAAATAAAATACTTATTTTGTTTTGATTTGATTCCCGATGTCAGTAACTTTCTATTATTTCTCTCACTCAAATCTTGCTTAACTTCTGTAATATTTTAGCTAATATCGTGGATGTGCTTGAACCAACGCGACGGTTTCGGCTCGTTCCAACGCGTGATGCAGGAGTATCTAGTCGGCACTACGTACGCGGTGACGCGCCGCTCCCTGCCCGCATCCGCGCTCAATCTCATGAAGATGTTGCCCTTTACACAACATCTCAAGTTTGCTGATGTTAAGGTGGGTTATTTAAACTTTTTTTTTTATACATTCTAGCAATATTTATTTCGGTTTAAATAATTGTATTCCCATTAAGAGAAACGTCTCTTGCATGAAAACAATATAAAATATTAGTAGGTAATATTATCTCAGCGCGGGTACAGACGGCTACACATCAAGCTATACATTTCCAGTATAAGTTGATCTCGCATTGTATAAGATTTCCGTACAGTGCGAGATCAGCGTAAACTGGAATTGTATAGCTTGATGTGTAGCCGTGTGTACAACGCGGCGGGTATTTAGTACTTTTTATTTTTTTAAATTATAGCAATTTTTTGTAGTTTGTTTTCTTGCATTGATTTTCCCCACAAAAATCACTAATGTTTTGTGACTCACATTGTTTCATTTAAGGCTTTAGTGTTCTTTTATTCTTTTCTTAGACCCACAATTTTTTTTCCAAGCTACCTATAACTTTAGTCGTTTGCTTCACTTAAGTCCTGAAGGATGCAGGTAGTGCATTACGGGCCGCGGCAGGAAAGAAGATTTTAGATTATCGTTTTGTCGAAGATACCTTAACGAGCGAATGCAACAGCCAACACAATGTGAGCTCGCCGTCGGTTCACATATTGATTACTGCAGTTCGATGTTCTAAACAGCATTTGATACTCATTTGAAAATCCTTTCACTTCTAAATTAAACATAACTGGTGAAATGTGGGTGTACTTTGACGTAAACCACTGCCTAACCCTTCGGGGATTACAGTCGTTATGTTATGTTACATCAGCATATTATCTGTGCTCTAGGTCCGCGACATGTGCGTATCGGTCAGTCAAGAGAAGCTGTGGAACAGCTCGGTGGTAGTCCTCGCGCCTCGGCAGCGCGTGTGTCAGTTCGCGGAGGACGTGTGGACGCGCCTATGGGTCGCGCTCAACGAACAGACGCAGAAGAGACTCCAGCCGCAGGCGGTTATTGATAAACTGCGCGTCAGCTTGCATTGTTATCAGGTATACCTATTTATTTTGACATAAACTTGTGCGGTGTCTTAGTCAGACACACAATTTACCTGATTTCTAATCTTGGACCTTAAAAACCATCAAATCCTCATCCATCTAGGCTCACAGTAGGTATAAGGTCACCAGTAAAGAGGCACCTGGTTCCGACTCACTGGAACCTCAACCGACTGGCAAGCATCGCTGACGCATGACTCAGACCACTATCGAGCTCCGGTCTCCAAAGGGGAGTGATGTGGCGGCATCTACATCGCCACATGCGAACTACGCATCACACTGACGCAGACGTCAGCAAAATGCTGCATCGCGCAGGCAGAGTTTACCGCGCGACTAGCATATACATAATCAACATCCCGACATCAATCGTCGGGCAGCTGCTCACCAGACACGACACCCGTCTGGTCGGAGGATCCTCCCTTTTCTATGGAGGATGAGTGAACTTTACACCCTGTTACTTATACCTCTATAGGTACCTACACCGCGAGCTTTCATCCTAAAACTCCATTTACACGGTACAAGTTCATTGCCAGTGGAATACCATCAAATTAAAGCAACAATTGACTGGCACCGTCTAAACAACACGTACAAAATAAAGAGTATTCTATTCTATTCTAAAATTGTTGCAAGATACTGGCAAGTTAGTTGCCGTTTAAAAGTGGTATAAGTAGGTGTAAATAGGACGTACAATAACATCGCACGTACTTAGAATAAAATCGCATTCAATTTTGGCATGAAAATTTACTATCACTCAAAGTTAAAAAAATCTGAAAAAGTTTAATAAAAAAATAAATATTTGGCAGCGCAAATACGGGAAATACTTGAATCAATTGCACAAGTACGTGCAACTCTGTTTTATGATGTTGCAAAACTTGCATGCTATAATCGCCTTGCAATAATTGCCTTGTTGTAAACACTAGTTTCTAAGTCTTGTGTATACTAACCAAATGGATCTATGGGTCTGAAATAAAAGATTTTTATTTAATTTTTTAAACGGAAGTCGCATGCAATTATTGAATGGCAAAATTTGCATTCAATTATTGTATGCCATTTTATGGAATCGCACGCGTGTAAACACTTGCATGCAATTCTTAAATGGCAATAATTGAACGTGCTTTGTGAGATACGATTATTGCTCTTGAACGTTCCAGAAACTTGCACCGTGTAAATGGGGCTTTAGTCACCGTTACATCGAAAATATTGGTAAGAAGTAGGAGTAGGTGGGTTACCTACTTCTTAACTATAGTTAGTACAATCAGAAAGTTGGCAAGAGAATTAGCTGTTAAATATTTACCTGTTATCGAATGAAATATCCCTCGATAGTGCACTTAAATATCTATTGAATATTTTTGAAAAAAAAAGTAAATGCCGTAAATGTAGCTTTTCATTTTTTGTCCGTATGTCTTTTTCTTTTTTTTTGGGTGGAAAATTTTCAAATAACTTCTCCCGCTCTGGGTGGAGCGGGAGGGCGTGTCAGACTTTTACTGACTAAAACCCACCCGTATCCTTCATTTGCCTGTGTGCCAGGGCCACGATATCCCTTTCGGACAAACTCGCAACCCTGGCTGGCATTGGCCCTGACGGACCCCGTCAGTTGGTGCTGACAACTCTTTGAAGCGCGCGTGGAATACAACGCGCCGTCGACCCGGGCCTGGTCCTTATCGGACGGTGAGCTATCTATCACTCACCGTCCGCAAGCCCGCGCCTACGGTGGCCGGAAATCGGCTTGCGACTCCCGACGCCCGGGGCGTCTCCTGCGGCGACTAGGGGCGCGAGGGCGCGAACCTTGCCTCTCTATCACGCGTTCCGCCTCCTCCTTCGCAAGCATTACTGCTTCGCAGAAGGAGGTGACGGCCTCCCATGCACTCTCGCTCCGAACCATGGCCTGAACCAGGGCCGGACGCGAAAGTTCGCCGCCGCCTATCGCCTCCATGATGACTCGGCGGTGCTCCACCCAAGACGGGCAGACCTCCACCGTATGCTCCACCGTGTCCTCCGGGCGTTTCCCCGCTTTATCCTGAACAGGAACCTCCCGAAACAAAGGACCTGCCTCAGGCGGAAGGTGAGGAGGCGCCGTGGCGCCTCTCTAGCCACTCCTCAAAGAGGGGACTTATCGCCACAATTGTGGCGTACCCAGCGCTGGGTTGCGACAATCGCACTCTCCATGCCGCGATGAGATCCCGCCGGAGCTCTGACTTTTTGAATTTGCTCAGGTCACACTTGAATGAAAATATGAACTAGAGTCTCGCAAACGAAAGCGTTTGCGAGACTCTAGTTCATATTTTCATTCAATAACAGGTAAATATTTGAAAGCTGTTTGCGGTGTTGCCAACTTCCTCATAAGTGTGAAAACACACACTCATTTTGACAGTTCAACAACATCCTTAAACATTGCATTGACTTTAAAGCGAAAAATGTATTATTTATTTAATACTTTAAGCACACAAATGTACAGAGGCGGTCTTAATGCAAAAAAAAATCATACAAAATGCAAAAAGCTAAATGCTAAATGCAAAATTTCAATGGGGCAAAAGCCAGCACCGTTACTAATATAATTCTGTAATAGTAGTATGTGATGGTCCCGCAGCCCGAGGCCCTGTCCCGCTGCAGCACGCCGCTGTCGCCGGGCGCGGCGCCGCCGCCCCTGAGCGCGCCGCAGCGCCGCTCGTCCATCGGCACTGGGCAAGACCTGCTGCCATTCTTCGAACTCGATGTGTGCACTGCCAGCAAGCAGGAGCATATCATTGCTGCGGTAAGTCTATGTTCCATAATAGATGCATCGTGTTGTCAACTCACAAAAAACGTAATACCTACTAATCTATTTATAGAAAGCATATTTTACAGCAAATTGTATGCCTAAAGGATACATGGTCCGTTCTACCTTTAGATCCGTCTGATCTGATTAAAATTCGTACTATGTGAGGCTGTTACGACTTCGAGATCTATTGCCTGCGGCAGTCGTAACGATCACTATAACGGCGGCTTCCCACGGTCCGTGATGTTGCGGAGTACCTCGTACGATCGACGACCACGGGCAGCCACGCACCGCACACCAAGGATCTTCCAGCGGTGTGTTTCGGTCAGTGTGGGCCTTTAGATTGGATCCATTTTCATTCCAAAATGCAAAGTGAAACCCACTCGTAAAGAGCTCGTACGCGCGTTTCATGTTACCGGCTCCTCGCACGACGATGGCTTCTCTGCGCTGCCACGGACGATACTCGTCCCATGGTGCGTCGCGTCGTGCGGGCTGGTCCGCGTCCCTTCGCAATATTACTTTTATCCTCGACGAAGTCCTTCCTCATCATTCATCATCATTTCAGCCGAAAGACGTCCACTGGTGGACATAGGCCTCACCCAAAAGGGGGGGTTTGCCATAATCGCCACGCTTAACAGGCGGGTTGGCGATCGCAGTATGGTGTTAAAATGCATAGAGAACGCTGTGGCCCATTCTCTAGTAAGTCCTTTAGTCGCCTTTTACGAAACCCACGGGAAGAAATAGGGTGGTGCTATTCTTTACGTCCGGCAACACACAGATACCTTAGAACTTCCTATTCTATGTTATATCCTTAACCACTCCATATCTTACGGTGTCTTTCCTTTGATGTGGAAAGAGGCCAAAATCACCCCTTTACCCTAAAAATCAAATCCTGCTTGCTTTTCAGAATACTTTCCTATCTCCATCTTGCCTTTTCTGTCCAAAGTCCTAGAACGCCTTGTCCACAATCAGCTTAGTGCATTTCTTTGTAAAAATACCCTGCTGAATCCTTTCCATTTTTTCGTCCTGGTCACAGCACCGCTACAGCCTTAATGAACATTGAGGGAGGAAATCTGACGGTTCTTTGCTTATTGGATTTCAGTACTTAATGCATTCAATACTGTCGATTTCGGTATCTTGCTTGGCATGCTTCGCTCGCTTAACATATCTCCAACGGCGATTGACTGGTTTTGTAGTTACTTGTATGGGCGCCGGCAGCGTATATGCATAGAAGAGACTTGCTCTTCTTTGTGTTATACTTCTGCGGGTGTACCTCAGGGTGGCGTTTTATCTCCTTTACTCTTCGCAATTTTTATAAATTCTATTTCCAAAAAAAATCCTTCTTCCTGCCACCTTTATGCAGATGATTTGTAAATTTACCACCAAGCTACATATTCAGACTTGGCTGATGCAATTGATATAATCAAAAAATATATGGTTTCAATTTGCGAGAGGAGTGAGGCACGTGGGTTGTAGGTTAACCCGTCGAAGACTCAGGTTATTGTTGTTGCAGCTCAAGAATGATCTGCAAAATTGACTAAATTTTACCTGGGGAAGCTGCGACCAAACTGGTCGCAGCTTCTCCAAGTAAAATTTAACGGAATTGCTATTCCGGTAAGCGAGAAAGTAAAGAACCTTGGGGTTTGGATCGACAAACATCTTTCTTGGGGTCCCCAGCTGCAGGAAGTAAATCGCAAAATGTTTGCATCTGCCAAGTCCCTGAGACGATTGCGGAACTTTCTTCCAACTGCCACTAAAACTACGCTTGCACAATCTCTTTTACTTCTCATATCAAGAACGTTTCAAGTTCCTTCATGACACACGCATGTGGATACCTGAGGTCATCGGAAAACTTGGGACTTGAGATGCCGATTCATTCCACCAGTTTCTATGATAAATCTTTTACAGTTCAAGCAGTACGGTTATGGAATGCCTTGCCAGTGTCGAAAGCGTGCTCAATCTTTGTCCATTTTTGATATTATGGTAAAAATCTTTCTCCTTAAATATAATATTTTTTTTTGTTCTTTGCACTTGTTTCATGATTATTATTGAATATATTTATATAGATAGGTTTAATATGTGATAAATATGTATGTATTTTTTGTATAAGTATATGTACATAGTACACCACTGACTACCTGCAGTATTGTCTCTCTTTCCCCCTAAATCCATCCAAAGGTTATCTTTAAATTTTAAAGACACCTTTGCATGGATTTAGAGGGTCGTTTAAAGTTTAAAAGATTGCTTTTAGCGATAAGACCACCCATTGTGTCACCCTATGTAAAATTTCTACATTTATATTTGTAATTTTTATGGTGTACATAGTAAAGAGTATTCTATTCCATTATGCACCGTGGGAATTCAGCTTATGAAAAACATCGTTGAAATCAAATAATATGATCGTTTCGTGCGTGCACGCATCCGGTCAGTCAGACCGATTGAATCAGATTCGTCCGTTCAGATTGATCTCTCCACGTATCCCGATTGGCAACTTTTAACCAATTAAGCCAACTCTTTACTTGCATAACGTAAAGATAGCATGCCAATAATACTTAACTGGTCGTACTTATCGCGCGCGGACAGAACCTGCGCGAAGTGAGCGTGCACCTGATGCGGACGGGCGGCACGCGCGCCGAGAGCGGCGTGCACGCCGTGGCCACGCGCTGGGCGGCGGCGCAGCTGGACGCGGCGCGCGCGCTGTGCCGCGCACTCACGCGCCCCTTAGCCGCCACGCCCGTGAACAACCAGCAGAGGGGGTTCACCTTTATGTACGCTACGACGGCTCTAAGTCTACGTTTTGGGTTTTTGTTGTGGTTCTGTTTTGGTTTTTCGTGTCAGGTTTTGTTTTTACTTCAGGTTGTCCTCATACTTATTAATACGGCATTGGCGTCGAAAGATAAATTATGCTATTTGGCAGTTACTTTTGACTTGATTAAGTCGACTCAACCACAATAAGTATGGGAATCCCTTTGTGTTGGTTTTGCGTTTTTTTTTTGTGGTATTGGCTAAGTTATTGTCGTACCTATCTAACTACATAAATATGAAAGTTAATGCAACTGACAATCGGACATTCATCATTTCATCGGTTGTTTTGTCCAATGTATAACTATCCTCCATCCAGTCATAGGTGATGGCAACGAACGAGGCTCATATCAAAACATGTTTCATTTTTTTTTAATTTATTACTCCTTTCATATCTATAAGTCGCTTGTTTCCGAAACAATCCCGTACGATGATTCAGACATACCTATAATTCCATTAAATTTTTTATTTTATCTGGTTAATATAGGAAATGCCTTAACGATATTGAAACAGACCCTGAATCGAATGTCATGTTAATTCTCACAAAATTTAAATATCAAAAGATACGGATGTGAGGAAATTGTTGAGCATAAAACTGACATATGATTTTAATTATTTCCAGCGATGACATGGACCCAACGCACGCGTTCATAGTATTTAAAGTTCTGGAGCAGTACTACTTGGCAACTGACTCGATCGCCTTTCCCTTACCTCAAGGATTCAGTTCATTCTTCACCTACCTCGGGTACCGCACGCTGCCGTTCCACTCGTTCGTTCAATACGTTCACCGCAACGTGTTTGAATTGCAGATTGATGTCATGAAGGCTATTATTGCATGTAAGTATAACATTTTTATTATCTACATACAGGTTGTCCCAGAAGTCGACGTCAAGCCGGAATCGGGTGATAAGACAAGTCTTAATAGTTAACATAAAAATATAAAAAAAAATCTTTGCTGGTTAAAAAAAAATACGGGCATTTATAAAAAAAAAATCGAGAAAATCTATTCCCTGTGACGATCTTTGCTAAAAAATTTTGCTTTTTTAAAATTTTCTTTTTATTATGTAATCCTGAATAGTGCATCTGAAAACTGAAAGAATTGGGGTACACAAAAATAATTTTAGACAGGTAAGGAAAATTAATTCACAACTAAGTTTCATTAAAAAACAATTTTTATTTACATTATTTAACTGCCAATGTCTACACCCCACTCATCCGCTAAAAGTAAAGACTGATCGCGGATTGCCACAGAGCAAAAAAAAAAAACATTATTTAACAAATAAATGGTATAACACTTGCATGAGCAAGTGTTATACCATTTTGGAATCCTTATTAAATGCGCCAACTTTTAAAGTTACTTGCCAAAGTTTGGCAAGTAACTTTAAAAGTTGGCGCTATTCATTTTTTTTTCAGTACAGTAATTTAAAACTGGACAAAGTATAAATTTTGAATACCTTGTTGCGAAAAAAATTACATTTCCTTCTGGACTGGAGCAGTTGGCTGTAAATTTTAAGCAACAGTTTTCAGAAGCATTATTCAGGATTAAATAAAAAAAAGAAAATTAAAACAAGTTAAAATTTGTAGCAACAGGAGTTAGAAGACCGTCACAGGGAGTAGATTTTCTCGATTTTTTTATAAATGCCTGTAATTTTTAAATTACATAGCATAGAATTTTTTTTCTATTACTATTATGACTTGACCTGTCACCCGATTCCGACTTGACGTCGATTTCTGGGACACTCTGTACATATACAAAATTATTATATTTTTTTTTTTTTGAAGAACTTATTCCGGAAAGTTTATGTGTATAATAAATTAATATACAGCGTGTTACGGAAAGGGTATATACATATCAAAGGCACGGATTCTTTTGGTGATAACAAACTACATGGCAACGTTTTTTGTATACCTATACCTACATAATTATAAAGTTAGAAACATTTAACTAATTTAAATCAAATGTTTCCAATTGAATTCTACACATCACTAGACCAAGACAGCTGATCGGTGTCAATAAACTACACACAAAGAAACAAGTCTGTAAAAGATTTGTGTCTCCTGGTACTATTTGCAAAATGGGTTCCGCATGTTAGTTTTATTCCACAAAATATCAAACACTTGAACACAAATGGGTTAAGTACTACAAAAACCTTATTGTAACTTAGGAAATTGTTTTTGTTTTTTATTAAAAAAACGTACCGCCGAGTATGTAACTAATAGTACAGTAGGAGTATCATCAAATCATACTTTAAATATCAGATAATAGGCACTACTACTAAAACGCTATAGCCCAAATTTTCTATGAATTAAATGACTACACTCAACAGTTATCCAAGTTCAGTTTTTGTGTTTTTGACACTGTAACTAAATGGCTGACAAAACTGCGAATTGCAATAATAGGAAACTACAAAAGTACTCAATACAAATAAAAAGGTTTCATTTATTTGAAAATGAACCCTAGAAAACTTTCTTACGTAACTTATGAATCACAATTTATATTGTGATTCTTTTAATTTTTAATTGTTATAATTTTGTGTAAAATTTCAATACAATGTTAAAATTGTTACAGAAATAAATACTTAAATACAAATATGTTTATCCTGGTACAAATAATGCCAGAGGGTTCAGTACTTAATTTTGTTTTAGTAATGTTCATTGATTACCTACTTATTCAATAAAAATTTACTAGCGGTGTAAATAAAATAACATAAAAAAGAAATGAATCCAAACACGTCACTTTGTTTAGTTTATTTACAGTTGTCCCAATGTCCGTTCGTCGATGATAAAATTTTCCTAATCAGCGAATGTCTCAAATATGCAAGAGAAGTTATTTAAAGTACTAGGACTTCATGAGTCACGGAAATGATTGCACATTAATAATACGCAACCCTAATTTCTGTACTTTTACAATCATGTAGGTTAACAAAGGTTACCCACACATTGATGTTTAGGGTCAATGAGGCAATTCTCGGCACTTCGCTTATTTTTCTGATTTTTATTAAATTATTTTTTCGTTTTGATATCCGGCCTAAACAAAGTGCTTATGTTTTATGCTCAATTTTTTTGTTTATTTCCTGATTATCCCCAATTTCCAAGTACCTAAGCAAATTTTAGCAACTAAGACTTAACATATTCATCTCAAAATAAACTAATTAATTTTCATATGGATTTATCAATTTCGTGTAATGCATGAAAGATGCTTCATATGATGTATTTGGCGTCGTAAAGTCGGTAAATTTACTTAATTTTAAAGAAAAAAATTACGAAAGCAATAATTAGGACAGTTACCCTAGTACTAGGACAGTAGGCTAGGATAACAGACTTTTTGCGTGTGTTTTTAGTCGCTCTCTGTCCGTATCGGTGCGAAGTTGTGTATCAGATATTTCAGTGATCTTTGTGGAAGTGTCGTGAAAATGTCGTCACGCGCCGTAATAACGAATACTATGAATGAGGTGATGTTATGTCATGTGTGTTGGAGGATCGGATGGTAATCTGCGAGCTGCCCGAGAGCTGTATCGTCAGCGATTCATCGACGGAAGAACAGTTGCTGGGAGGCCGCTGCCGAGGGCATGTTTCAGCCGGATGGTACAACGTCTGTACTCTATCCTGGGGTTCATTCCATGAGCCTGCATCGGAAGGTCGGGCAAGCAGGAGGGATTTGAAAACGCTGTGCTAGAATATTTTGAACGTACTCCACGCATTAGCACAAGGCGAGCTAGATTAGTGCTCGGCGCTGTGAACCTTGTTTATCAAACTTATTCTTCTTAATTTTTACGTTTTCCTTAAAATCGTAGGTGGCCGCGCCACATGCGGGGCGCGGCGGCGGGCGCGTCACCTTCTTACGATTCGCAGATCAAGGGAAAGCCGCCGTTTTTACGAATAACGTATTATTTTCTTCAGTGATTGTATGATGGTGATTAAAGGCTTCTACATACCGGGGCGACTTGTCGCGCGACGCGACGCGGCACAAAGGCCCCGCGTGTCGCGGGACGAGCGGTGCCTTTGTGTCGCGTCGCGTCGCGCGACAAGTCGCCCCGGTATGTAGAAGCCTTTATTATGTGTAATTTAATTTAAGAAAATCGTCTACGTTACTGTACCTACCACGACAAAGTTTAATTTATGTTTCATACCTACACAAAAAGCGGTCAGAACTGCGGCATGCGTGTACCAGGCGCACAAACTTTCCGAAGAGATAGGTACCTACTGAGTTCGTTTGATCCCGCCGCCCGCGCCGCGTGGCGTGCGGCGCAGAGCTGTGTGTATTACAGAGCTGTGCGCAAGTGTGTGTACGTGTGTACTATTGACCCTCGTAGTGCGGTGACACGTTTGTTATGATTTAAATTTAAAATATCTATGGAATAAACAAAATATTAAGCATTTTCAAAGTTATTACTTTTGAGCTGAAATTTTGTACAGAGCTTCTGAACCAGATGCACTCTTCACCCCGTTTGTATGGCTATACCCTTTCCGTAACACGCTGTATAACTTACAAATAATAAATAAATCTCCATGTTTGTTAAGTCATAAAAACCGTGCGAAGCAGAGCGAGCATTAAATTATAAAAAATATATAAAAACTAAATGCAAATAGTTTTAATTTAGTTTAATTAAAATTTTATTCAATTCGGCCCAATTAATTTTATAAAAAGTGCACTGACTACCTGATTATGTCGTATGATTTTTAACCGTTGAACACCAATGAATGACCGGGGTTATTAGGACACCCGGTTATTGGAGTTATAAAGTTCGGTTTCATTTTGTAGGTACCTAGCTAACCAGTCAGCAATCAAGTCGGCCAACATCAGTAGACTCTGATAGCAGCCTACTATGTGCTGACCGATATTAAAATACTACACGACTATACCGCACCGTAGTTCAATTTAAACATAAAATTTTTATTAAAATTATTGTTTTACCATTTCCAGCCAAAGACGACGAGAACAAAACCACGGTGAACAATAAGCTGCGTCTCATACAACTGGTGGGCGAAGGTCGCGCGCGGCGCGCGCTGGCGGCGTGGCCCGCGCGCGCCGCGCTCGTGCTGCGCGCGCGCGACCACGCGCACTCGCTGCTCAGTGGCGGCGCCGCCTCGCACCACGAGGCCAGTCGACACCGCCCCGTCAAGGACACTGGTCAGTACTGTACAGCCAGCCTGCATTACCTGTCTGTCCCCTCCTACAAAGAAGAAGAATGGAAGAGGGGTCAGGTTATGCAGGTGCCTATACTAGCACAGTCTAGAACCATTTTCCATAGTATGTGTACTAGTGCAGACCGCTTGTTACGTGTTGTCTGCACACCACTCACACTGCTGATCGCGGGGCTGCCTTTATAAGACATTTATACCTATTATCCTTCATATTGTTATTTAGTACTTACGCCTACTGTTTTTAAGGGCTTGCTACATTTCTTTAGTTCTGGATTATAAAAAAAGAGTTTAGATAGGACTGACTTTTGAATAGTCATCATTTTTATCTGAGGGTAAATATTGCAGTTTGAAAGCTTTTGTATAGAAAATAATATTTATGTCATATTTGTTCTCCATTCTGATCACAGCAGTCAAACCGTTACTTTTGAGTCCAACACACCAGTACAAAAACTGTAGTTTTGATTAAACTGGATGTACTGTGTCTCACAGAAATAAATATTAGGCAGGATGAAGTCTCCATGTACACAATCGATGGTTACAATATGTTTTCACAAACAAGAGAAAAGAAGCGAGGAGGAGGCATACTCGTCTATGTGAAAAACAGCCTTCAGTACAGTCCACTACAATGCTATAATGCATCGGCATTTGAGTTGATACACGGTCACTTAGCTAAGAATGCTTATAAAGCTTATTTGTTGGTCATCTACAGGCCTCCGCACACAAACAAACGCACTTTTATAAAAGAAGTAGAAAACATTATTCGAGCGCTACCCGTAAACACTGACATAGTAGGCGATTGCAACATTAACTTGCTAGAAACTGAGCTTGATTCTTCGGCAAATAAATACTTAAATACGTTAGCGGATTTGGGACTCCATTGCGGCATACAGGACATAACACGCGAGGCGGTTGTCGGACAGAGGCGCGTGGCGTCATGCATCGACCACGTCTTCATGCGGAATGGAGGTGGCGCGGCGAGTGATGTTCACGCATACACACTCACTAGCCAGGTAGCCGACCACTATGTAACGGGAATCTCAGCTGTTATTGATAAAGAAATAGACATAACGTGTGTAAATAAAATAAGGTACGACAACAAAGTGGTAAGAGATAAACTTAATAGCATAAATTGGTCATCGTTGTTGCTGATACAAGACCCGAACGAATTGTATATAAACATGACCGCGATTTTTGGCGATATTTATAACAGTTCTAAAATAGAAAACTCTGTGTGCCCTAAACGCAAAACACAGTCGTGGGTTACGGATAAGTTACGTATACTTATAGAAGAAAAAGATATCCTATTTAAACATTGGAAAAACGATCCTAAAAATAATAATAAACGATTGCAGTACACTAGGTGCAGAAATAAAACTCAGAAGCTTATAAATATGGCCAAAAATAATAGTAGGCGGGAAACGATAACAAGTTGTAAGGGAGACATGAGAAAGATATGGAATAATATAAATAACTGGCTTGGTAGGTCTAAAATGGGAGTAGATTCTTTAATAGAAAAACACTTATTAAAAAATGAATCATTGCAAACTATCTGTAATAAATTCTGTGAAACTTTCACGTATGAAGTCGATATGATCAAGCATAAATGTCAACATAATTTTTTGGACAGAACGAGCTATGTTAATGTTTGTAATGTAAGTTTCCGATTTAAAAAAGTGCTACCTAAAGACGTAAAAACTGTTATAGAGAAATTAGACTGCAACAAGTCGCCGGGGTCAGATGGTATTAGAATTATAGATCTAAAACAAATAAAAGAACAAATTAGTCCAGTAATAGCTTCTTTTATTAATATTAGTGTTAAAAAATCTCAATATCCGGATGAACTTAAAAAGTCAATTGTCAGGCCTATATTTAAACAGGGATCTCATCAAGATTATGGCAATTATAGGCCTATAGCAATTTTAAATACGGTAAACAAAATAGTTGAAAAAATTATTGTTAAGCAACTCACTAGTTTTTTGGAAAACAATAGTATTTTAAACGATATTCAACACGGTTTTAGACTGAATAGAAGTACTGCAACTGCGCTAGAGAAATTTACAGATGAAGTCAATAATCGTCTTGATGAAAAAATATAGTTATGGTTATATTTATAGACTTCAAAAAAGCATTTGATACATTGGACCACGACGGCTTGTTGCAGGCTATGAATGAATGTGGCATACGGGGACCCATAAACGCATGGTTTGGCAAGTACCTAGAGAACAGTAGTGCTATTCTGTAACCATCTCACCGTGATAACTTAGGTGCAGTGAGCGTGGAGTGAGCTGTCAGTGTCATCCCACCTGATATTAGGGATGGACCAAGGATTACATTTACAATCATAATCGAGATTAAAATAATATTTTTATGCTAATTCTATTGATCATTTTATATTATTTCAAGAGGGGTTTTTAAATAAAAAAGCAAAACATAAATTCTGTGAGAAACTCAATTTTGTTTTGTTGCATTTTTTTCCTAGACTAGTCCTTAAATAGCCTGAGGCGCGAGCGCGTCACGCAGGTACAATAAATAAAATATAAGCTATACTCCATTTCGAATAAGATTAGAAATTTACATAAACTTTTTAACGGTCCGTTCAACCGATTTTTACTTCTATTCCGTAGGCATAAGAATGGCATTAAAGGCAAAAACGTGGTTACAATACCAACTGTTTATTACAGCTGCCATTTGTCATGCCACCAACGCCATAGAAGTCAAAATCGGTTGAACGGACTGTAAAAAAGGTTTATTTAAATGTCTGATCTTATTAATTCGAATGGAGCATAGCTACTACCTACAGAAAATGCATGACCCAATCGCGATGTGTTTTGAAGAAGCGATAGTGGATCGAGTCGAGTAAAGACTGTGCGACGTTGTTATTAAACCAAATGTATTCACTATGAAGAGATAACCACAAGTGATCGAGTGTTAAAAGTGTCTGGTTGATGGACCATAGAACTTATCCCCACACAATTAAGTGGGAACCTACCTAAACGATGTGTGTGTATATACATAGGTATGTCATTTAAATAAAAATACGTGCGGAATGAATATTAATCAAATCATCGTCTTCGATGCTATACAAAATACAACACCTCAACTGACACTAGCGCAGCACGCGCACCGGCTGCGGCTAGGTTCACTTCACCCAGACGAAGTGGCGTTGCCATGACTACGAGAATCGGGTGGAGTGAAAGTGACCACATCGCGCGTCACGCGCGTTCGGCGCTAGGTCACATAGATCGCATTAAGTTTTTTTTAATTTCCATCATTGACGGTAATGGCCATACGCTTATTCGTATTTGTGTTCAGACAATAATTAGTACCTATTTATTTCAATGCTTTTAGACGTATTTTAATGTCTAAATCCAACCGTCTTTGTACATTTAAAAACTCAGTACCTACCTATACGATATTATTTATTTAACCTGTAACGCATCACGTATGAGCGCTAAGAACATTATGAAAATGCAATACACACGTCCATTATGTACAAATATAGATAGATACATAAGTACCCAACTAGTCGTTCCCATTAACAAAAGAATATTCATCAAATCATCGTCATCAATAGGTACTATTACAAAATTCAACATTCCAACAGACAGCGCGCGCCCTTGGTGCACTTCACGTTCCCGAAAATTCTTCTACAAACGAAAATCATTTTTTTATGCCACGTAAGAAATCCGCTGCACGGAAGACGAGGAGGTATAGTCGAAAGACTATAGCCTTCACTTTGGCCGGAAAAAACAAACTTCACGCATACATTTCTTGGAAGTGGTGTAGTCATGGTAACCGGAATCGCATCAGGTGAAGTGCTCACGCCGCGCCTGCGCACTAAGCACCAAGCTGTCTCACATTAAGTTTTTTTTTAATTTCTATCATTGACGGCAGTGGCCGTATGCCTATTCGTATTTGCGTTCAGAGTTTCAGACAATAATGGTACCAATTTATTTCAATGCTTTTAGACGTATTTCAACTTCTAAATCCAACGGTATTTGTACATTAAAAAAACCGGCCAAGTGCGTGTTGGACCACGCAAATGAAGGGTTCCGTTGTTGGGATGAATTTATCCCAAGAACAAACAACATTGTAGTTGAAAAACACCCTTTTAATGATAATTAAAACGTCACGGTCATTTCTCCAACTGCAAATGTATGATGATGGTAGACTATTACTCGTTATCTTGTAAAGCCTACTTAGCTGTGATAGTTTTCCTTTAATTTCGTTAAATGTACCTACTACTACCATGAATTTATTCACATATCCAATAGCAACCATTTAGCCGGACTTGACTAACAATAAATTGCACTTTAATGCTTAATATTACGCAAACGTAACCCTGATCGAAAAATGATCTTGACAGACCTATAATATTGAGTATTTTATTATTGGCTTTTCCAACGGTACCCCACTGCATGGGACAGACGAGAAAAAAAATATCATCCCCACTTTCCGTGCAAGAGCCTCTAAAAAACATACATAGCATAATCAGCCTATAATGTTCCCACTGCTGGGACACAGGCCTCCTCTCTTCGAGAGGGACTGGGCTGTTATCTACCACGCGGGCCCAGTGCGGGTTGGTACCAAATTACAGTTTTCTAGTACTCTCTGATCTCTGAGCTAAGCCGCGGACAGACAGACGGACACGGTGAGTGTTCCTTGTTGACAATGGAACCCTAGTCACTTTAGTAAGTACCTACAATTTAAATTATTATAATTCATGTATTTTTAAAATGTGTATATTAATTGTATAGGTTTATTTATTAAGATGATAGAATCATGTAGGTATGTTTAGGTTGCTCTATTCTTAATTTAAGTTTTGCTGTCTGTCATCCAACTCTCTTGTCGCAAGTCTGCTGGAATACATTTCATATTGTATCATGTTACTTATATGTAAGCAGTTCCTTTGTGCTCTTTTAT
Source organism: Tiliacea aurago (assembly GCA_948098905.1). NCBI lineage: Eukaryota > Metazoa > Arthropoda > Insecta > Lepidoptera > Noctuidae > Tiliacea > Tiliacea aurago. The sequence continues at coordinate 27,810,157 of OX402577.1, read as the reverse complement.
CTTTATGTATTTTACTATATGTATTTGTTATGTGTTTACATAAATAAATTAAAGAAAATAACATTTATTAATTTTTATCACATCAAAAAAAATTTTGCTAATACATTTTGTCTACTGAGCCTGCTGCTTGATGTCGGGGGCGTCGGATGTGTGTGGTCCTCACGCTGAGGACTCTCTTCTCCTCCTCCACGGCTGAAGATAATGGTAAGCATTTATTACTATTTCATTCCACTACTCATGAGTATATTTTTTTAGTACTACATTCCCAGCAGTAACTAATACTGATGATAATAATCATATAAAGTTACTGCAGGGAATGTAGTACTTTCAATAAGTATAGCGGTATGACTTCTATAGAATATAATAAAAGGTCAGCGTCTGAACCAATTAAAATCAACCACATGGGCCAAAATTATTCACATATTTTGAGTAGCTACAAGAGTTGCAACATTTCTTCATTCCATACTCTGATGTTTATCAAAAATAGTGTGAGAATTAATTAATACTTACTAGTACGTCTTCAGGCACCGACACTGTGTTACAATCCCGGATAATAATGTAGTTGAGAGTAGCTGCAATCTGTTTGTTTCTAATTTCTTAAACTAGCACAATTTTCTATTAGCAGAAGCACTGCAAGTGAGGTACCTGAAAAACAATTTTATATAAATATAATTTCTAAAATGTTCTTGTTTGACAAAAAGTGTTTACTTCTAGAATAATAAAATCGTATAATTGTGTAATCACATGAATATTTATAGATTTTAAATAGTTCATTAATATCAGTTTTACCAGGCAGACGGCCATAAGTATGATCATCATGTTTCATTTTCTGAGAATAGTTATGATCACAACTCTGATAAAAATCTGAAAAAGAAATGTATACATTAATATTCTTAAGACTATGTTGAAAAGCTTGTTTCGATTATGCAGTGATAGACTTGTGATCAATAATGTTTGCTATTAATTTATTAATTTTGAAGGTTGCAGTCATCTTAATTAAATTTGGCAATAACTATACCTAGTAAGTTGGACAGCCTGTTAGAAGCTCAAATAAAAAGCAACACTGGCAACGAAAACTTGAGTGGGGCAGAATGAAATAAAGGTAGGTACTCATTTTACAAGATTAGCAGGTATTACCTAATGTCTTAGGTTTACGAATCTTCGTAAACCTAAGACGACCCACTGTCCAAACTTTTTGAGACTATTACTGTGATAATTTCCTTGGCCGAAAAAAATTAAGCTTATGACCAACTTTGAGCCAATACTTCGATTGATGTACTTACCTTTTTCAAAGTGTTTCTGGCACAGACATAGTTTGTGAAGATATTTTTGCCAGGAAACGTCTATGCATTTTCATCCTTTTGTTTAGGAGCGCAATGTTCGATAAAACACTTGCCCAACGTCTTGCACTACCAATGCAAAATAATACACTTTAAAATCACTGAGAAAATAAGAACGAAAATTAATCACTTTACTCTTTACTCGATCAGCAACTTTTAACCACCAAACAAAACTGTAATGGCGAAACAAACCTGAAAACGTAAAAAGTCCAATTCCAATATTAAAGTAATGGCTACATAAAAAGTCGAAAACTTACGAAAATAAATACGAAAGCCGCCTAAATTTGACTGACACCTTGACAGCAACATTGTCTAAAGTTTTTGCAACCATAGAGTACACGGTTGATTTTTTTCTTTTCGTACTATAGTAGTTTGGCTTTCGTGTAGAAACGAGAAATAACTGTGTCCAAAGGCTGAAGAATTATTTATTTAGTCGATTTTATTTATTTTATCGCTTCAATAAATGTTCGATATTTTAAACAATGTTATCGATAAAACGATGTTTCAATTTCAAAATAAAAAATTTGTACCAAGATTCCTCAAAAAAAAACACAAAAACCGCTATATCTTGTGAAGGAAGCGAGATAGAGCAAAAATAACACTTTTTGGGGTGTCACTAATCAAGACACATCGATCGAGAGGTTCGCAAACCTGAAAAACCTATTTCATATTTTTAAATCACATCATCGATATCATCTATCGGACAGCATTTTACGTCAAGTCAACTGCCAACTGTCAGTTTCGTCAACTGACAGCTGTCAACGGCACTTTCCGTTAAGGGTGAGCGTTTTTTCGGGAAACTACTTTCGGCACGTTTTAGGTGCCAGTAGGGTCTGACCGGTTAACAGGCCAGGGTCTGTAAGTCAGATGAACGAATGAACAAACACAAACTAATTGTCACCAAGAGTACTGGACGATGTCAAACATCTGTCAAATCAAGTATTCTTTTCATGTTAGTTCCATATTTCACCAGTGAAACGTCGTGTCATGGTGTGTATCTGTGTGTACGTACCACATAGCATTTAATTAAAAATTTCCAGTTTATGCAGACCTCATTGTACGGAAGTCCTATACAATGTGAGATTAGCCTAAACCTTATATCTATATTCTATCATTATGTATAGCTTGTATGTGTAACCAAGTGTACAACGAAATGTATTTTCGGGCTGTAGATGTAATTATTTTTTTATTTTATTGCTATACCTATAAAAATAAAACCACACAACCATAATCGTGCGTAAGCATGTAATCTGTGTCTAATAATAACATAAAATCAAAGTACCGGTGTTAATAATAAAGGGCGACAAATCTCAACAATGTCAATTCTTATTGGCAGCACTGGTGGCTCGCACCGCAACGTTCCAAATACTAAAAATAACTACAATTATTTATGCTCTAAATAAATACTCAATTTAATGTTTTTATTAATTTACTGCATTTGAATTCGTTTGTCATTGACAATTTTAGTAACTATTATCCATTTTCAAACCAGCCATACACAAAGATTACTGAACTTCATCATTTAGGTCTATGGTGGACATGTGTGTCTCTCTGGGACGTTTCGAAACAGAAAAATGTTTAGACTTCTTGGCGGGAAAGTGAAGCGTCATGTTCAGCAGTTTGTTTAATTTTACAAAATTTGTGTTTAAATTTTACAAAATTTGTGTTTAGCCGATTAATATGTAATAAATAATGGTGGATTATTAACCATTGTGTTTGTGAACGTGCATATTAGTGTAGGCAAATGAAACAAAACAGTGCAACATCGCTTCAAGTTCTCTCAAGAAGTCCGCGTGAGGTCTCAGTAAAGTGACACATCTTTACTGAAACTCAAGGGGAGCGGGCGAGGATATCATCATCATGCATTTAATATAATTAATTACATCAATATTTAAACAAGTTTTGTAACTAAATAAAGACTTGGCTAAAAGGTCCTAGCAACCAGCCCATTAAAATATTATTAAAAAAAAATGTTTATTTAAATTTGTTTAGTTTCAAAATTAACTGAGCTGTAAAGCTTACTTAAACAAATGAATGTATTATTTAAACAAATGAATGCATAAATTTAGTACATACTATGAATTAGTGTCTCAGTGACAATTATTAGTTTGATAAAATCGTGTCATGCGATTGCGATCGTATTAAGAGTAAGACATAATGACGTTGGCTACATGCCAACGTCATTATGTCTTACTCTTAATACGATTCAGCAGTTTGTTTAATTTTACAAAATTTGTGTTTAAATTTTACAAAATTTGTGTTTAGCCGATTAATATGTAATAAATAATGGTGGATTATTAACCATTGTGTTTGTGAACGTGCATATTAGTGTAGGCAAATGAAACAAAACAGTGCAACATCGCTTCAAGTTCTCTCAAGAAGTCCGCGTGAGGTCTCAGTAAAGTGACACATCTTTACTGAAACTCAAGGGGAGCGGGCGAGGATATCATCATCATGCATTTAATATAATTAATTACATCAATATTTAAACAAGTTTTGTAACTAAATAAAGACTTGGCTAAAAGGTCCTAGCAACCAGCCCATTAAAATATTATTAAAAAAAAATGTTTATTTAAATTTGTTTAGTTTCAAAATTAACTGAGCTGTAAAGCTTACTTAAACAAATGAATGCATTATTTAAACAAATGAATGCATAAATTTAGTACATACTATGAATTAGTGTCTCAGTGACAATTATTAGTTTGATAAAATCGTGTCATGCGATTGCGATCGTATTAAGAGTAAGACATAATGACGTTGGCATGTACCTACTGGTTTTCTAAAATTAATCGAACTAAGTAAATGGATTCCTCAACTCCACAAGTTAGTGATGTTATCATGTAATATGTGAACTAGATGATCTGTCAGAAAGTTAGCTTTACAAAGAACGAATGGTGGTCAGTCAGTTATGCCAAAATAGCACCTAGTAAACTTGGTGTTAATAGTTCTATGGTAAAAGTATAGGCCAGGATTGTCACAGAGTGTGGGTGCCTGAAGACGGCGTCATCACCGAGGCACAAGTTAAGGAAAATTGAAAAAGTATGGGGAGACTGTTGCCCACCAGACATAATTATGTTAACAAAAAGAGAATTGGCACACTTAAGCAAGTGAATTTTTTTAATCTGATATAATCCACCTTTCAGCAAACGGACCTATACGACCCTGCAGTTGCTAAGGCTTAAAGGAACTGAATTACTGAAGACTATAAAAGGACACCGCCTCAACTTGATGTGATCATCAATCGCATCAATCCCGGCTAGTAAGTATTAATTAATTCTCACACTATTTTTGATAAACATCATGTAGCAAATAAATTAGGACATGGACAGGCATGGAGTATGGAATAAAGAAATGTTGCAACTCTTGTAGCTACTCAAAATATGTGAATAATTTTGGCCCATGTGGTTGATTTTAATTGGTTCAGACGCTGACCTTTTATTATATTCTATAGAAGTCATACCGCTATACTTATTGAAAGTACTGCATTCCCTGCAGTAACTATAAATGATTATTATCATCAGTATAGTTACTGCTGGGAATGTAGTACTAAAAAAACATACTCATGAGTGGTGGAATGAAATAGTAATAAATGCTTACCATTATCTTCAGCCGTGGAGGAGGAGAAGAGAGTCCTCAGCGTGAGGACCACACACATCCGACGCCCCCGACATCAAGCAGCAGGCTCAGTAGACAAAATGTATTAGCAAAATTTTTTTTGATGTGATAAAAATTAATAAATGTTATTTTCTTTAATTTATTCATGTACACACATAACAAATACATATAGTAAAATACATAAAGATAAAAGAGCACAAAGGAACTGCTTACATTTATGTAACATGATACAATATGAAATGTATTCCAGCAGACTTGCGACAAGAGAGTTTGATGACAGACAGCAAAACTTAAATTAAGAATAGAGCAACCTAAACATACCTACATGATTCTATCATCTTAATAAATAAACCTATACAATTAATATACCCATTTTAAAAATACATTAATTATAATAATTTAAATTGTAGGTACTATACTAAAGTGACTAGGGTTCCATCTCTCGTTAGAGAGTAGTATATTCCTTGGGTTCCATCGTCAACAAGGAACACTCACCGTGTCAGTCTTGTCTGTCCGCGGCTTAGCTCAGAGATCAGAGAGCACTAGAAAACTGTAATTTGGTATGGGTATGTATGTTTTTTAGGGGCTCTTGCACGTAAAGTGGGGATGATATTTTTTTTCCCGTCTGTCCCATGCAGTGGGGTATCGTTTGAAAAGCCAATAATAATCAGGGTTGCGTTTGCGTAAGCATTAAAGTGCAATTAATTGTTAGTCAAGTGTCCGGCTAAATGGTTGCTATTGGTTATGTGAATAAATTCATGGTTGTAGTAAGTACATTTAACGAAATTAAAGGAAAGCTATCACAGCTAAGTAGGCTTTACAAGTTAACGAGTAATAGTCTACCATCATACATTTTCAGTTGGAGAAATGACCGTGACGTTTTAATTATCATTAAAAGGGTGTTTTTCAACTACAATGTTGTTTGTTCTTGGGATAAATTCATCCCAACAACGGAACCCTTCATTTGCGTGGTCCAACACGCACTTGGCCGGTTTTTTTAATGTACAAATACCGTTGGATTTAGAAGTTGAAATACGTCTAAAAGCATTGAAATAAATTGGTACCATTATTGTCTGAAACTCTGAACGCAAATACGAATAGGCATACGGCCACTGCCGTCAATGATAGAAATTAAAAAAAACTTAATGTGAGACAGCTTGGTGCTTAGTGCGCAGGCGCGGCGTGAGCACTTCACCTGATGCGATTCCCGTTACCATGACTACACCACTTCCAAGAATTGTATGCCTGAAGTTTTTTTTTTTCCGGCCAAAGTGAAGGCTATAGTCTTTCGACTATACCTCCTCGTCTTCCGTGCAGCGGATTTCTTACGTGGCATAAAAAAATGATTTTCGTTTGTAGAAGAATTTTCGGGAACGTGAAGTGCACCAAGGGCGCGCGCTGTCTGTTGGAATGTTGAATTTTGTAATAGTACCTATTGATGACGATGATTTGATGAATATTCTTTTGTTAATGGGAACGACTAGTTGGGTACTTATGTATCTATCTATATTTGTACATAATGGACGTGTGTATTGCATTTTCATAATGTTCTTAGCGCTCATACGTGATGCGTTACAGGTTAAATAAATAATATCGTATAGGTAGGTACTGAGTTTTTAAATGTACAAAGACGGTTGGATTTAGACATTAAAATACGTCTAAAAGCATTGAAATAAATAGGTACTAATTATTGTCTGAACACAAATACGAATAAGCGTATGGCCATTACCGTCAATGATGGAAATTAAAAAAAACTTAATGCGATCTATGTGACCTAGCGCCGAACGCGCGTGACGCGCGATGTGGTCACTTTCACTCCACCCGATTCTCGTAGTCATGGCAACGCCACTTCGTCTGGGTGAAGTGAACCTAGCCGCAGCCGGTGCGCGTGCTGCGCTAGTGTCAGTTGAGGTGTTGTATTTTGTATAGCATCGAAGACGATGATTTGATTAATATTCATTCCGCACGTATTTTTATTTAAATGACATACCTATGTATGTACACACACATCGTTTAGGTAGGTTCCCACTTAATTGTGTGGGGATAAGTTCTATGGTCCATCAACCAGACACTTTTAGCACTCGATCACTTGCGGTTATCTCTTCATAGTGAATACGTTGTCGCACAGTCTTTACTCGACTCGATCCACTATCGCTTCTTCAAAACACATCGCGATTGGGTCATGCATTTTCTGTAGTAGCTAAGCTCCATTCGAAATAAGATCAGACATTTAAATAAACCTTTTTTACAGTCCATTCAACTGATTTTGACTTCTATGGCGTTGGTGGCATGAAAAATGGCAGCTGTAATAAACAGTTGGTATTGTAACCACGTTTTTGCCTTTAATGCCACTCTTATGCCTACGGAATAGAAGTAAAAATCGGTTGAACGGACCATTAAAAAGTTTATTTAAATTTCTAATCTTATTTCAAATGGAGTATTGCAACGTAAGTATGTTTTATTTTATTTATTGTACCTACGTGACGCTCGCGTTTCAGGCTATTTAAGGAATAGTCTAGGAAAAAAATGCAACAAAACAAAATTGAGTTTATGACAGAATTTACGTTTAGCTTTGATTTCTTTAAAACCCCTAAATAGACACTTACACTTAGATACTAGCTTTGAAATAATATAAAATGATCAATAGAATTAGCATAAAAATATTATTTGAATCTCGATTATGATTGTAAATGTAATCCTTGGTCAATCCCTAGCATCTGTGGAATGACACTGACAGCTCACTCCACGCATTAATTCACGGTGAGATTTTTACAGAATCGACATACAGATCACTCAGTCTGTGTCAGTGGAACAGAAAGTGTACGAGGCGACATTAAATTCGGAGTTCCAACCGGTTCAGTATTTATGGCCCATTAGGATACATAATGCACGTCAATAGTATGTCTAATGTATTAAATAAATGTAAGGCATTTATGTACGCTGATGATACTTGCCTGGTTTATAGCCATAAGAATATCGACCTCATACAGCAAGCTATGCAAAACGATTTTGATAATGTGGTTCAGTGGGCACATGATAATGGCATTATAATAAATATAAGTAAAACTAAGTGCATGCCTGCTTATTCATTCGCCGTATCATAAAAATAGAAGTAGTTTGTTAGTGCAAGTAAAAGGTCATTCGTACGAATGTCTGCATAGCAACAAGCAATTCTGTCGGTGTTTATGTTTAGAAACAGTTACCTCTTTCTTATAAGTACCTAGGACTAGTAATAGATAACACATTCACATGGAATCTGCATGTTAATAACGTTTGTAATAAGCTGCGCTCCATTTTGGGTAAACTGAAAAATCTTAAATATGTTGTCAGCAGGAAAGTACTTTATGCCTTGTATTACGCACTGGCTGACTCAATTATTAGCTATGGCTTGGGTGAATATGGACTTACATTCCCTACACACTTAAGTAAAATTAACATCTTACAGATAAGGCTACTAAAACTACTTATAGATAAAAAAACGAAGAAAACATTAAATAAAAATTATGAAGAACTGTTCAAAATTTGTAAAGTACTCCCGGTCCATCTTAAAAGTAAATTAAATATCTTGACTGAACAATTTAATAATCATGACCACAAAGTGGAACGTAACCTAACCCAACTCGTTTATCTAAGAAGAAGACACTTGCTGTTCCAAAAGTAACTAACTTCTTCGGTAAGCGCACAAGAAAGTACTTAGTACCAACGTTAGCGAATGAGCTACCCCCCAAACTTATATCGCATGTCAAGTCTAAGGCGCAACTTAAAAGAGTTCTGCAAAAACATTATCTCTCATTGTGTCCATAGAAAATATTTGTGTTTTTTTCGTTTGTTGTAAAATGTGAGATTTTTTATTCTAACTGTAGTTATTTATTTTATAATTTACTTAGCACAATTAAGTTATAGCATATTAATTTTCAAAATTTGTAATCTAATTGGTAGACGAGAACTACTGCCGACAAACTGTTTTGCAGTTTGGCAGACTTTATGTATGTTATTGTTAATACAGATTTTGAATAAATAAATATAAAAATATAAACTGCAGATACGAACTAGAGACGTCGGGTAATTTAAATAAATAGCACTTAAGTGCTCAGGGCCTAAATAAATATGAACAATGTCAATATTTTGAATAAAGAATTATTTTCATTAGTGCAAACTGAGTTCAATAATTATTTTAAGAAGAAAACTAAAACTATTTGCCCCAAGTTTTTATTCAGTGACTGGGCAACTAAAGGTATCAGGAATAGCGGGGAAAGATTATTTGAACTGTATGACCTTAAGCCATACATAAACACGGGAAATTTAATAAGTATGCTGCTACAAGTTTCATACATTAGCAGTTATGTTAAATCAGCTGATAATAAAATAAAGACAGTTTAGAAAATTATGAATAATGAAACAGGAACAAAAGACATAATACTGATTATACACTGGAAATTTCCCCCGGTCTTGTTAGCGATAACACCAATGTTGCTCGGGAATTTGCAACTTTCTTTACAAATATTCCAATTAAAACTACAGAAACTTTAAATTCCTCGCCCTCGCTTGCTATTGATGTATTAAAAGCGAATGTTTCAGCCTGTCCTGTGGAATTTAAACATAATATAATTATAAACCCTGTGGTCGTTGTAAAGGCTTATAAGCAACTTAAGATCAAAATTACCGAAGATCTGTGGGCATACAATGTCTACTAAAGTTTCTCGATCCATTATTGAGACAATTTCACCCTATCTAGCTTTTATATTTAATTTGTCTGTAGATCAAGGGGTATTCCCAGATTCAATGAAGTACAGTAAAGTTATTCCACTTTTCAAATCCGGGGACCGGGTCAACTTCAGTGAATACACTTTGTTTCCTTCAACCTTGACATTGGCAGAATCATCGGTAAAACGATGGAGCCATTATTTTAAAATTGGAATTGGAAGACACTAATAATATAATATACCCGTATCGGTTTTGCCGGTTTTCAGTAAGATGTTAGAATAGGTAATAATGATTCTTTCCTTTTGCTAGTCAAATTATATTAATCTTATAAATATATTGCAAACTATAGTAACTTTCTGACAAACTGACCGACTCTGACAATTCAAAAGTGCCTGTTTGTGTGTGTGTTTTAATTGAAATAAATTTATTTGAGTTTGAGATAAAAGTTAACTATTGAAAAGTTTGCCTTTATATAGTTAACATTATTCATAGCTTACATACGCTTTCACTACAGGTATAGCAGCACTACCTTCAGGGGAACGCCTGTCTCCACTGGACACATTCCTGGACTTGTTGACAGCTAAGGCCAGCCTCAACGAATTGGATTTCAACCTCATCATTGAAGCCACATTGGCCTCAGTACAGCAAGACTCTGCTACTTAAATTATTTCTTTAGTAAATGTAATGTTTTGTAGTCGAATTTTAGTGTAAGCATCTACCAAAGAGCAGAAGGTATTTACCAAAAAGTTACTATAGGATAAACAACTGCCTTAAGTTTAGATAAATTCTCTCACATTTTTGTCTTTTTTTAAATATAAAAAAAATCCACTGCTTCAGTCAGCACTTTATATTATTTAGTCATTTATTTATTACTAATAAAGATAGCATTTTAAAGGTATCGAATTTTGTTTCAGCTTATCACATTATCCATTAGTGACTGGATACAACCAAATAAATACCAAACAATAAAGTTGTAGTGAAATTTTTCGGTGTTTTGTAGTGATATTTTGACATTCCACTATTTATTAATTTATTTAGTTGTAAGTTCATGTAACCAAAAAGCACAAAGATTTCAATTGTAAAAAAAATCACCTAAAATAGTCTTGATGTGCAATTTTCTAGTGCAATATTTATTGACGATTCGTATTGAAATAAAAGTATAAAAACATGATGATGTATTTTATTTGCTAAACAATTAAATCTTAGGAAGAAATGCCTTTGCACACTACGATGATTTCACTTTAAGAATGTGCTTCAAAAACATACCTAACGTGAGCAATGTTGCGACTGTATCGCAATCGCAGCTCGTGTAAAAGTCGTCGTGTGCAGGCTCTAAATAACATTAATTGTAGAATGGGTTGTAAGTCACCCAGTGAGCTCTCTTTTGGTCTTTATCGGTTTTATGTGATGTGAACAGTGATTTGTATACTTCACTAGTCTGAGGGTCCTTGGCAACACTGTAATCTTTCTTAGTTTTCTTGTAAGATGGGTCCTGAGCCAGTTCTGTGGGGTGGACGCGCTTCGACGACCCGAAATGTCCTCTCGCCTGCTTGTTGGGATTGTATTTAGGTAAAGACAGTGGTATTGTCTCAATTTCTTTCTTCACTGCATTACTTGTGCTTGGGCCAGCCTCTGGTTCCTCTTTTACTCCATTCTCTGCGGTTCCTTCGTCTGTTTCTGTTACAACTTCAGAAGACGTGGATGGTACTGGAGTGGATGGCTCTACTTTCACTTCAACTTTTTCAGTTTTTTCTGCCTTTGATTTTTTGCCACTTTTTCTGCTAGCAGTACGGACAGCTATATTTTCTCTTAATTTCTCAATGTCCTCATCAGTTCCATTCAGAACAACAACATCGTTATCTATGAATGGTTGCTGGCACTGAGGGCAAAAGTTATAATTAATAAATCACATCAAATTGACTTAAATTACAATCAGTTGATATATGATCTATATGATTAAATGGGAACAAGTTTATCATTGGTGGCATGGTAGCCTATTCCTCAGTAGATTTTGACCTGTTTCGCCACAAACGTCATGACATTAGACACTAATAAATCATTAATATATTTATTTTTGAATTCAAATACAATTTTTTTTTTATTTGTAGAACATAGGTAAAAACGAAAGTACAGATGTCAATATTAATAATGAACGCTATGTCCTGCCGTCAACGGCGTACAAATATTCTAATTATAATTGCATGTTATTAAATGTTAAAAATAGTCAAACATTCAAAATTAATATAACAATTAAAAACTATAAAATAAAATAAAAGAAATAATAATAATATTGTCCAACTCATAATTAAAATAACAATAAATTAACTAAACAGCAAAAAACATTGAAATATTAAAATGCAACTAAGTTTAAATCATACAATAAAATAAAATTACATAATAAATGAAAAATAAAGCATTCAGTGATTCAATGTCATAATCTATATATATAAAATTCAAAGTCCTGACTGACTGACTGACTGAGATATCAACGCACAGCCTAAACCGCTGGTCCTAGAGACATGAAATTTGGAGAATGTGTTCTTTGTAAAGAGTAGGTATCCACTAAGAAAGGGTTTTTCGAAATTCCACCCCTAAGAGGGTGAAATAGGGGATGGAAGTTTATATGAAAGTCCGTCAGTTTTGAAGTTACGATCTTCAAAATTTGGTGTATAGGCTGACAATTAAAAATTAATTTATACGTGTGTCAGCGTTTTTGATAATTCTACCCCCGAAGGGTTAAAAAGGAGGATGAAGTTGTGTATCAAAGTCCTTAATTTTCACAGTAAAAATCACTAAATATATTATCTAGGCTTATGGTTAGAAGCTAATGCAACGGTGTTCATAGAATTTCAACCCTTAAGGGATAAAAAACGGGATAAAATGTTATTTTTAATGAAAGTTCTTTTTAAGTTAAAATCACTAATATTTCGGCTTATGGTTGGAAACTATAGCATCCGCTAAAAAGGGATTTTTTGGAATTCGACCTTTAAGGGGTGAAAAAGGGGGATAAATCTTATTCCTTGAGTTATCAAACCTGAAACTTGGCACGAATACTAACCTAAGTAAATTATAAAGTGTTACATTTTTTGTTTTTAGGGTTCCGTACCAAAATGATAAAAAGGAACCCTTATGGTGAGACTAAGTCTGTCTGTCTGTCACACCTGGATATCTCAAGAACTACTAATGCTATCAACTTGAAATTTAGAATAGTTTTAGATGATGTTTGCCCAACTATTTTGCAAACAAGAAAAAAATTAAAAACAAATATATATTTTTTGAAAAAGGGACTGAAAGGGGGTCTTAAATATTTGAAGTGGGGCTACTAGGGTATGCGGGGTATCGTATGAAAGGACACTATTTGCACATTCTCAGACATTTGATGAAAAATTAAAACAAAAATACCGTCCCCCCCCCCTCTTATCTCCGAAGTTTGCATAGATAAAAATCTGAAATTATTCTATGTGATACAAGTTTATGCATTGATTACAGGAAAAATAAAACGATGTCTCTAAATAGCACAGTTTTTCAGAAATCATCAACATCATGTATATTACGTACGGAACCCTCAGTGCGGCCGACTCGCTCATGAACGGTTTTTTTTTAAACTACTCTTTAAGGTGGAGATTTCTAAAAATGGTCAAAAATGTGGTTTTAAAGCAGTGTATCTCTTAATCTTAAACCGTAAATATTTTTTCTAAAACAAAAACAGTATGATATTTTCAAGTCTTTTGTGCATAAGGTGATGGAACTCAAAACATAATTAAACATAATTTAATACTTCAAAAAAATCTTCAAAGACAACTCTTAATTATTTTGAAAGCCTTTTTTATTCCAGTTTATACCTTCGTTAACAGTTATAATTTTATGTATACCATAAAATTGCAAATGCCCAACTGTATCCGGTGATGGATTTATTTTTATTGATTAGTTAATCTAATAAATTCTAAGTTAATTTAATAACATTTGTGACACATGAGTTCTACGCTGAGTTCTTTTCACTATTAAACACGCAATTTAATGACCCTTTACCACTGAAGACTAAAAGTATTTACTCAAAGTTCGTATTTTTAGTGATTGGGCGACTCCAGGTATTCGTAAAAGCAGAGAAAATCTTTTTGAACTTTATGGCCTAAAGCAACATATGAATAATACAAGCTATCATCAATATGTTGCAAAATATTCTAAAACTTTTAAAAGTGTGTGCAAAATAGCTAAACCTCTTTATATTAGGAATAAAATAAAATCAGCTGATGATAAAATAAAAACTACCTGGCAAATAATAAATAATGAATTAGGTAAGAAAAAAACAGCGTAATACTGAATTTAATTTAGAGACTGCACATGGGCCCATCACTTCAGAGGTAGAAATAGCTCAGGAATTTGAAAACTTTTTTTGCTAATATTCCCCTTAAAACTACCGAAACTTTAAGTTCCTCACCCGCGCTTTCTGCTGCTTTACTTAGAAAGAATGTAAAGGTATGGCCCTTTTTTTTTTTTTGTGGGAAATTATCAAATAACTTCTCCCGCTCTGGGCGGAGCGGGATGGCGTGTCAGACTTTTACTGACTAAAAACCACCCGTATTCCTTCATTTGCCTGTGTGCCAGGGCCACGATATCCCTTTCGGACAAACTCGCAACCCTGGCAGGCATTGGCCCTAACGGACCCCGTCAGTTGCTGCTGACAACTCTTTGAGGCGCGCGTGGAATACAATGCTCCGTCGACCCGGGCCTGGTCCTTATCGGACGGTGAACTACCCATCGCTCACCGTCCGCAAGCCCGCGCCTACGGTGGCCGGAAATCGGCTTGCGACTCCCGACGCCCGGGGCGTCTCCTGCGGTGACTAAGGGCGCTAGGGCGCGAACCTTGCCTCTCCCTCACGCGTTCCGCCTCCTTCGCAAGCATTACTGCTTCGCAGAAGGAGGTGACGGCCTCCCATGCACTCTCGCTCCGAACCATGGCCCGAACCAGGGCCGGACGCGAGAGATCGCCGCCGCCGATCGCCTCCGTGAGGACACGGCGGTGCTCCACCCAAGCCGGGCAGACCTCCACCGTATGCTCCACCGTGTCCTCCGGGCGATCCACACAGTGGTGACACCCGAGCGAAAGGTATGCCCCTTGGAGTTAAGGTTTCAGCATACAAACCCCCAGGCTGTTATACAAACTTTCAAAGCTTTATTTAATCAACAGAAGATCTATGGGGCATGTCTGTAAACGTCTGTAGATCTGTCATCGAAACCATTGCGCCCTATTTAGCTTTCATATTTAACACCAGTGTGGACCAAGGAGTTTTTCCGGATCTCATGAAACACACTAAAGTAGTTCCTTTCTTCAAATCCTGAGATATTAAAGAACCCAACAATATTATAGGCCCGTGTCAATTCTGCCAGTTCTCAGTAAGGTGTTTGAAAAGTTGATGCTCAATCAAATGTTACGTCACTTCAATAAAAATTCCATCTTTCATGAACAACAGTACGGTTTCACTAAAGGCCACTGACGCCGGTGTCACCCTAATAAAAAACAATTCTAACGCCTGGGAGAAAGCACAATATGCCATTGGAATTTTTTGTGACCTCTCTAAGGCTTTCGTTTGCGTTAACCATGAGACACTTCTGCTGAAACTAGAACACTATGGGATTAGGGATACAGCTCTTAATTTACTAAGATGATATCTGAAAGATATAAAGGTTAGAGTTCAAGTGAACGGCGTGAACTCTTTGGGCTCTGAAAAAGTAATGGGCGTTCCTCAAGGTTCGATATTGGATCCATTCCTCTTTTTAGTTTACATTAACGGTTTACCCCAATTACTTCAAAATCACGACACGTCATTGATCTTTAAAATAGACCGACAGCAACAAAACCTTGACGACGTGAATAATTCTATTTTTCAGGTCCAAGATTGGTTTACGGTAAATAATTTGGTTATAACTTATAAAATAATAAATAAGAAATAATCGGGTAAATAAGTTTTCGGGAGAATTTTACTGCGTACCTTGAATAACTCAAAAGTTGGTATACATCAATTCTTATTTAAGAACAAAAACAGTAGAAAAAATAAACAAATGAAATGGAGGACACGTATATTGAACAAGTATGTACAAAACGAAGTTGGTATTTGTATGCTATCTATATTATTATCCTCCGTAAAGTTGTTAATGAAACTGCACTCCTATCTGCTTACCACGCTTACGTTGGTTCCAACTAAGATATGGTATGTTTTGGGGGAATATATAAAGAAGCTGTTTTTTTTTCGACATCCACGCGGGCGAAGCCGCGGGCGAAAGCTAGTTATGTATAATATTAGGTTGGGGAAAAAGTCTTTTCGCATTATATTATGTATGAACTTGTAATAAAATCTCTGGCTATACTATTTGTATCTGGCTGGTTTTGGTATCATTGAAAGTTAAAATTTTAAAGAACATAATTCCAAATTCAAATTAGGAAAATGTGTGATTCTCATTTGTTTTTCGTACTGTCAAGATGAGTGAATCTAATGAAGAAATTCGATACATTTTAAAATTTTACTACAAAAAAGGTAAAAATGCAACGCAAGCCGCGAAAAAAATGTGCGATGTTTATGGACCTAGTGCAGTGTCTGTGACAGTAGCACAAATTTGGTTTAAGCGTTTTCAATCCGGAAATTTTGATGTCAAAGATGCACGTCGCTCTGGTCGCCCTATTACGGATAAAATGGATACCATTTTTTAAAAAGTGGAGCAAGATCGGCTTATCAGTAGTTACGACGTAGCTGAAGAACTGGGAATTGACCACAAAACGGTTCTGGCACATTTGAAAAAAACTGGGTACACAAAAAAGCTCGATATTTGAGTACCTCACGAGCTCACTGAAAGAAACCAATGAACCGTGTACTCATTTGTGATTCTTTATTACGACGTAATGAAACCGAACCATTTTTGAAGAAGCTGATAACTGGTGATGAAAAGTGGATGATCACGTACGACAAGAACGTGTGAAAAAGGTCGTGGTCAAAGGCAGGTCAGGCTGCACAGACTGTGGCGAAACCCGGGTTAGCTCGCAACAAGGTGATGCTGTGTGTGTGGTGGGATTGGAAGGGCATTATTCATTATGAGCTGTTACCACCAGGCAGGACCATCGATTCTGAACTCTACTGCGAACAACTGATGAGATTAAAGCAAGAAGTTGAGAGAAAGCGGCCGGAATTAATTGCACCTTCAGATTTCCACCTGTTTCGGTCTCTTCAGAATTCTTTACGCAGTGTCAGGTTAACATCACGAGAGGACTGCCAAAACCACTTGTCGAGGTATTTTGATCAGAAGTCCCAAAATTTCTATAGCAATGGGATCATGTCTAGCGTTGCCGGAGGGAAATATTGCGAAGTATTCCCATCGTATTATTCGCGGAAATATACCGAAGTTTTGAGTAATATTCGGAATTATTCGCCGAGAAGAATAATTAAGGCTAGTGCAGACTGGCGCGATATCGTGGGTGCGATGTGACACTAGTAGCACAATTTCTATGTCGCGCCCGCGATATTGCGCGAGTCTGTATGAGCTTTTACAAGGAATATCTAGCTAAGTACATGTTCGGTCACGCATAGAGTAGTCTCGGGGCGGTGTGCCACTGCCAGTTATTTCATTCATAAAACTGAGTACCCTAAGTACCTATATCTAATACCTACGATTTGAAAACTTCCCAATATATCTTTCATCTACTTAGATAAGTACTTACGTAATAAGATTTTGTATGCAGTTTAGGTGTGAAAGATTTATTTTGCGAGAATACCTACTATGTACAGACGCCAGCACATCAAGCTACTACAATCTGTCAGATTTATTTATTAGATTTTCAACTTTATCTCTACAGTATAAGGTTCAAGGTTGATTGGGAAAAATTGACAGTTTCGGGTAGCTTGACTTGCTGGCGTCTCGTCTGTACCTACATATAGAGGTAAATACATAGATAAGTAGTTACTAAGATAAGCTTATATTATTATGTACCGAGGTACCTAATAAAACGGTAACTATTATAGTAAGTATTTCAATTGTTTCCTTTACGTAGGTACTTATGTGTAAGCTTATTGTAACTTTATGGTAAAACTTCGTCGTAATAATGTACATAGCTACTACTACTTACTTACCTACCTAATTACTTGTATTTTTCCGTCGTAAACTGTATCTCTTTAAGGCTTCTACATACCGGGGCGACTTGTCGCGCGACGCGACGCGACACAAAGGCACCGCCGGTCCCGCGACGCGCGGGGCCTTTGTGCCGTGTCGCGTCGCGCGACAAGTCGCTCTGGTATGTAGAAGCCTTTAAAACATCCGCACAAAATCGGCGCTTTTTATACTCAACTCAATCATATAAAAATAAAATAATAAGTACCTATCTAGTCACAAGTAGATAACTAGGTACTTAAGCGGAAATATTCCCGTCCGCATAGTACCTACTAGGCATCGAATAATACTTTTTAGGGTTCCGTAGCCAAATGGCAAAAAACGGAACCCTTCTGGATTCGTTATGTCTGTCTGTCTGTCCGTTCGTATGTCACAGCCACTGTTTTCCGAAACTATAAGAACTATATTGTTGAAACTTGGTAAATAGATGTATTCTGTGAACGGCATTAAGATTTTCACACAAAAATAGAAAAAATATCATTACCATGTAAACTTCCAGCGAAAATTGGTTAGAACGAGATCTAGTAAGTAGTTTTTTTTAATACGTCATAAATCGTAAACCGCAATTTACTTTTCATTCAATCAATTCAAATATAAAAAAAAATAAACCATGTCTCTAAATAGCACAGTTTTTTCAGAAATCATCAACATCATTATGTACGGAACGCTCGGTGCGTCCGACTCGCTCTTGACCGTTTTTTTGTTGATTTTATGAATGAAGGGCAGCGGGCCGATACGTGCAAGCGAGCAGTAGCGACGACTACAGCTTTTACCCGCTAGAGGGCCTAATGCCAGTGACTATATTACTACTACTACACGTTCATTCATAAAACTGAGTATAATACGATTTGAAAACTTCCGAATATTTCTTTTCATCTACTTAGGTATGTACCTACTTAAGTAATAAGTTTTTGTATGTAGTTTAGGTGTGAACGGGATAGAGAGGTAAAAACATATTATGTAGATAATAAGATGAGTTTATAAAATAGTTTAAGTATATTATATTAGGTATCTACCTACCTACTAAAGAGTAGGTAATTCTAATCGTTATAATATTATGTAAAGTGCTTCTATAATATGTACCTACGTAGTTGAACTATTAATTTCGGTTAAACACTATTCTACAAACAAAGTTTTTTTTTTGTAATACGTCCTAGTAAAAAAGTACCCTACCTACTTAGGTAAGTACGTACTTACCTAATTATTTAATTACATTTAGAAGTAAACTAAACTTGTACTTAACATCCGCACAAAATCGACACATTCTATAAACTCAACCAAACAAAAATAAAATAATAAGTAGTCAAATATTAAGTAAATTAGTAGCGCAAATATTCCCGCATAGTAGGTATAGGTACGTAGGCATCGAATAATACTTCGTTGATTTTATCAATGAACGACTGCGGGCCGATACGTTTAGGCGAGCAGTAGCGTCGCCGAGCGTACAGCTATTCGTCGCTAGATGGCGTTAATGTCAATGACTTCATATTACTACGCCTTCATTCATAAAACTGAGTATAATACGATTTGAAAACTTCCGAATATTACTTTTCATCTACTTAAATAAGTACTTACGTAATAAGTTTTTGTAGGCGATTTAGGTGCGAAAACGTTATTTTGCGAGAATACTATGTTCCTACATAGAGAGGTAAATACATAGGAAGGTAAAGGTACTAATATGAGTTATATTAGTTATATTTTATTATTACCAAGGTACTACTGAGGTACCTAATAAAACGGTAACTATTATGTTAAGTATTTCAATTATTTCTGTAGGGATTTATTAGAACATTTAGAACTATTGATTTCGATTGAACACTACCTATTCTACAAACTTTTTGGTAAAACATCGGCCGTAATATTTCCATTTTTTTGTCCATTTGGTAGGTACACGCGGCTACACATCAAGCTATATATTTCCAGTATAAGCTGATGTCGCATTGTATAGGATTTGCGTACAGTGCGAGATCAGCGTAAACTGGACATGTATAGCTTCATGTGTAGCCGTGTGTACATCGAAAGCTAAAACATTTTTACGAAGTAAACTAAGCCAACATCCGCACAAAATCGACACATTCTATAATCAAGGTCCATACAAAAATAAAATAATAAGTACCTAGTCACAAGTAGATAACTACTTATGCGCAAATATTCCCGCATAGTAGGTACGTAGGCATCGAATAATACTTCGTTGATTTATTGAATGAACGTCAGCGAGGCTCGGGGATCACGTGCCATTGCCACGTGCAGGCGAGCGCTGGCGTCACCGAGCGACTAACGAGGGAAGTTCTTCATTTACAGTTCTATACCTTCCCGCCAGATGGCGTTGATTTAAAGCACGGCGTAATATCTGATATTCGGCGAGTGTGGTCAACCTCCCTACGCATACATTCGTAACTGATTTAATAGTGATAAATTATAATAATACGATTTAATACATTCAGATTCATAATTCATTCAGAGAGAAAATCGCTCGTGGGCGCCCCACCTTTACTCTGCATTCTTGCTGGGGTAGCATTCCTTCCAATCGTAGTATTCTTTTGAATATTTCCGAATTATTGCGTATAATTCCGAAGTTTTGCAACGCTACATGTCCCTACCTACAAGATGGAAAAAAGTTATCGAACAAAATGGTACCTACATACTTTAGTTAAATGTAAATAAACTATATTAAAAAATGTTTTGAATTTTCTTAAAAAATGCGAAGAAACTTTTTCCCCAACCTATTAATGTCATTAGTAGATTATAATATCATTAAAATTAGTCAAATTTTTTTTCTGTTTAAAACTCAGGTATATTGTAGTATGTTTTATCTATTAAAAAATTACGCAGTCTACTTTTAAATTGCACCGTATTTAAATCCTTCCAACTTCTTGGTAATTTATTGAAAATAGTTGGGGCCATGCAGTAAACACTCCTGCGCATCAATGTGGTTTGGCATGATACTTGACAGAGTTTGCTTTTGTCACGCCTATTCCTTGGGAATACATCAGCAAGGCGTTCAAAACGGTTTGGATTCTGCTTTACAAACATAGCTACTTCGAAAATATAAATACACGGAAGTGTCAAGACATGCTTAAAATAGAGCCTGCAACTGTCTGTAGTTTTAAGTTTAATTAAAGATCGGAGACATCTTTTTTGGGCCTAAATGCTCTATCAGTTGAGTTCCCCCAAAAAATGATGCCGTAGCGCAGGTGAGATTCAACTATGCCGTAGTAAGCTGTAAGACGGGTTTTGGTATCCACTATGGAGGATAATCTATATTTATAAAACATATGCAGATGAACTTAGTTTTTTACACATCATCTCTATGTGTGCTTTCCAATTTAAGCTGGAATCTATTTGCAATCCCAAAAATTTGGTGTCACCCGCTTCCTTATTATCGTAATTTTTGTAATGAATATGAAGATTAGTTACGCCGGGACTACGCTGTCTAAAGTGCATTATCTTTGTCTTACCTAAATTTATATTTAAATTTTTAATTTTATTAATGTCATTTTCATATGTTATTGGGCTAAAGGGATTACAAGGGATCTAAAAATGTTACAATGTTTTTTTATGTTATAAAATATTTAAAAATGTGAATCATATGTACATATACAAATGAAATAAAGGAATACAAAGAAAGGAAATTGGGATTTAATAAAAGTTTAAGAGTTCAGTTTCCAATAGAAGTAAAAATATTCCTTTTAATCATCTGCTTAGCCTTTTCCAACTAACTTGAGGTCAGCTTCCAGACTAGCTGGATGTAGCTGAGTATAAACCAGTATTTTACATAGAGCAACTGCCTATCTAAATAATTGTGACAAATATAAAGCCATCAAATCCTTACCATATGACAGAGATTCTGTTTAACTTCCTTGAGAGCCCTCTCAGCGAGTACACAACCACAGCTCCACAGGAACACAAAGCGGAACTTGCCAGACATCTCCAATCCGCTGATTGGGCAGATGTAGGGAGCGTTGCCCTCACCTACAGCACCTTCTGTATGGTCAGCAGCAGTGTATGCGGGGTTCTTCACGAGGTTTAAGTCTTTGATGTCCTGTAGATTTTAAATAAGGATTGATTCTTTTGATTTGGAGTGATATTCATTAGGGTAGGCATGGTACTTTTAAAACTGTAGTAGCTTGTATATTAGAACTTAGTAGCTAGACACAGGATGGCGGTAGTAGGTTTCTAAAGTAAAAAATAAACAATTTTTGAGCAAAACAATCTCCCTAAGTATAAAAAAACCTTTTTTACAACACAAAGGCTTGCATCCAGTTGTTGGTGCAATCTTTTAGGTTTGTAACTATAACATGTTAATGTTGTATGTTTCAATCACAGATTTAGAGTACGCTAGATACCACAAGCAGTCTGACCAAGCGTGTAAAAGCACGTCCACTCCTGACGGAGTCTATTAGCTCACAGACGCGCTTAGCAGTTGAAACGATTATGTTTACGTTAAACACATCACTAAATGGCTGGGGTAACGTCATTGTAGGTATAAAAAAGGTGACATGCTCGGTTTTCATACTATCTAATGAACATGCACTTGTACTTGTAGTCTTTTTTATTTCTCATTTGTTAACCTTATTGCATAAGTATTATAAATATATATATAAATTTCCTCCGGGAGAGGGCACTGGCTCTAGTAACACAGGTTAACCACCTAGCACAAGTGTCAGGGACTTCACAAAATTTGTAACCACTTTCTTATGTAATAAAGAAGATACAGTATCTAGCCTACTCTAATTCTGTGGTTTCAATACTGAACTTCTGATAATATATGACCACTAGTTAACGAGGATGTAGACATTCTTACGGTTAAGTTAATTATGTTCTCCTATCTCGTTTTCTGACAGCGCTCCCATACAAAAGAAAATGTGTAAAGTGAGAAAAACTGGAAGTTATACATCCTTGTGTCCACTGTCTGCCAGTACTCTGTTTACTTCATCATATAGTTATAAATGCTTAAAAGAATACTACAAGCATTTACCTTCAGATTTTTGATGTGATTGATGGACTCTGGCTTGGTTTCTTTGTCAAGCAAAGACTCAAGGACGGAGCTTTTGGTATACAGCCTGCCGAGGCCACAGGCCACCACGGGCGCCTGAAGCGGTTGTTGGGATAAAGCGCAGTTGCGCCACTTGAATGATCGTTCAGCATCTTTATCTTTCTACAAGAAAATAACAAAATTAACACACTGAAAATGAAATGTTTACATTTAATTTATTAAAAATATAAGTATTTGAAGACATTTACCTGTTCTGGCTTCTTTTTCATACGCACAAGTTCATCTCGACGTGGGATAGTACCACCATCGCAACCCATACTGGAATATTGAGAATTAAACTGATTTAAAAACAAAATTATTTATGTTTTTGTAAAATGCTGTTGCTTTGCTAGTGAGATGACGTATCGGCATCGCATCGGAAATATTTTCCCGTAATGACAGATGACAGTAATCTAACATAATAACAAAACAAAAGCTCTATTTCCGGTTGTTGTCTCTATGAACCATTGAGGTAGGTTTATAGGTCAATGCTATGAACAAAAGTAGCGTTCTAACTGGATCAGAAATTCGTCGGATGGATGTGTATATATGTGTTTCCACTAGAACTTTGACTAATTATCCAATTCATAGTACGAATAATTATACAAAAAGTCGAAGAAAATACGATCCCACGATTTCTAGACTTTTTCTTTTATATCCCATCACCAAAGTTTGAAATATTGTCTGCATCTGACGCGTTCTGTGCTTTGGTTCCGTGAGCTTTTTTTTTTTTTGGTTGGGTAATTAACAAATAACTTCTTCCGCTCTGGGCGGAGCGGGAGGGCGTGTCAGACTTTTACTGACTAAAACCCACCGTGTTCCTTCAAATGCCTGTGTGCCAGGGCCACGATATTCCTTTCGGACAGACTCGTAACCTATAACCCTCTTCACAATCCGTCTGAGCAATTCCGACGATTTCCGACCCTACGAGCAGCTGTCAATCGGCTGACTCGGCTCGTACAAGGCTGCATTCCGTATTAGACCATAATCACTGACAGTGCGCTCACATCAATAATTAATTGCGTACCGATATAGGTATTACGATTATGACAGCTGAGAGCTGTCAACAATTCGAACGCTCGTGAACCCGCTCACGATTGGATTACAGTATTTCTTTGTGTATACACCACACACAGACATTTGTACACACACTACACACAGACATTGTACACTTCTTCTTCCTTGGTTAGATGGCGACAGTAGCCAGAAGCACAATTTCGAAAATGCCACACTAATTAGATACGATGCGACTCAAAACAAAACAACGCAAGGGTCATTTTTGACAGCGCTCACGTTGATAATAATTTAGGGCTTGTTCGGCGTTAACGCAAGATTTTCTACGGAAGACAAGGCGGTATGGTCGAAAAACTATAGGCTGCCCGTCGAGCGAAAAAAAAAATGGCAAGATGGCGCATATTAATATCATGACGTTTCACGCGAGTCACGCGACATCGTATTCACGCTGACGAAAAGGAAGGAAACGCGCTCAAATCGATTATAGCACTACTTACGGAACGCACCGCAAGTCGTTGGCAGCATTCCGATTTTTTTTTTTTAAACGTTGCCTACACTAGAAATTTCTCCTGTATTGGGGGTGCGTTTACAAACATTAAATTCACATACACAAACAGCCAAATTAAGACCATAATCGCTGTAATCGATTTTAGCGCGCTCAAACGCGTTCCCTATTACCGTTTAGCGCGCTAAAATCGATTACAGTGATTATGGTCTCAATTCGGAATGCGGCCGCTGTCGACTGTCAGCTTCTGTCACTGTCAAGTATCAGTCCACAGATTAAGTAGTACTTGTCAGTCTCACATGCTCATGGTCATATTTTTCATTTTCATCAGTATAAAATAATTGAAAGAAACACATTTTGTGACTGATTTTAATACAATGCCTGATAATGAAATGGACAGAGTGCCGGAAAATGGCTCGGATTGCGAAGTTAGCTCACAGAACGCGTCAGATGCAGACAATATTTCAAACTCTGGTGATGGGATAAAAAAGAAAAAGTCTAGAAAGCGTGGGATCGTATTTTTGTCGACTATTCCTCCTTACATGAATGTGGCTAAGATACGTGAAATATTCAGCGAACTCGGTGAAGTTGGGAGAATATATTTGCAGTCGAGTGCCAGTAAGTTTTCGAGGTTATGTTTTTGTTATTGTCCAAAATAATCTCGTCTTATTTATTTGGTATTTACGTTCTGTAGTCCTTACAATATATAGTAGGCCCGTATTACAGAATGTCACTCAACACTCGATGCGGAAGGCGGAGAACAGGGTGTTGTGGCGCAGCCTGGGAGAGGCCTATGTCCAGCAGTGGACTGCTATAGGCTGAGTTGATTGATTGACTCAATACTCAAGCATTATTTTAAACTAGATTCAACCCATTTGATTGGTTGAAACCAGGGACCGTACAACCCCGGTTAAGAGTTAAGCCTTTCGAAAGGGTAACCCATTCAATGGGTTACCTTTATCATGATGTAACCCATTGAAAGGGTTTTATACTAGAAACCCAGTGAAAGAGTTACATGATAACCCATTCAATCGGTTCTACACCTACTTGAAACCCAGTAACATGAAAAAATCATAATATTATGATATTTCAATATCTGCCCAGCACGCGTAGCATGACCAATTCTATCACTATTCTACACAGGGACGATTTTGGTTACCATTTTAGTTACCAAAAACCCTTTCCATTGAAAGGGTTTTCGATAGGGTTTTTCTAAGCAGTTACTCAAAAACCCATACAGTGTGGGTAATTTTGAATGGGTAAAATTAAGCCGTTCAAAAGGGTTACCCACACTGTATGGGTTTTTATCGAAAACCCTTTCAACGGGTTACCAAAACTTAATTTAAGCCATTCAAAAGGGTTACCCATATTGTATGGGTTTTTGTTTAACCGCTCATAAAAACCCTATTGAAAACCCTTTCAATGGGTAACCAAAATAGTGCCTGGTTGAAACTAGTTTTATGTAATGTTTATTCCAGTAGTAGAACTAATTATTATTCATTATTATTCATTATGAAACAAGTAAACATAGTTTTCAACTATTGATATTATGTCACATTCTATTGGTACTTTTTGGTTAATCAACTGTACTTTAAAAATTGTCTTTCACAGAGCCTGGCGAAAAACGCAAGCGGGTACCAAATCAATTTACAGAAGGTTGGGTAGAATTCCAGAAGAAAAAAGTGGCCAAGATGGTTGCAACCAAACTAAACAATACAAAGATTGGCACTAGAAAGAAATCACGCTATTATGATATGATATGGAATGTCAAATACATCCCGAGGTTCAAGTGGATCCATTTGAGTGAAAGACTGGCATATGAAAGGGCTGCTCTCAAACAGAGGTTGAGGGCTGAGATTTCACAGGCTAAAAAGGAGGCCCACTATCTACAAACTAATGTTGAAAAAAGCAAAAAAATGAAGAAGAAGAAAGCAATGGAATCAGTTGAATAAAATTACTATTTTAAGTTGGTTTTGGAGTTTTTATTTTTTCTTAACAGAAAACCCCAATTGGCATCTCCTTATGTTAATGTTAGTCTCATCTATCAGTTTGTTAAGAAATATTCCCTTTAGTACCGCCAGCATTTTACATGTGTAGCGGCATCAACATCGCCACTGACGTCACGCAAAATCCTGCATCGCGCAAGCAGAGTTTACCGCACAACTAGCATAAATATACAACAACCCGACATCAACCGTCGGGCAGTTCCCCACCAGACACGACAACCGTCTGGGCGGCGCCTCCCTTTTCTATGGAGGATAAGTGAACTTTACATCCTGTTCCTCATGCCTCTAAAACTGGTGACCCCGACGTCTACACATGTAATTTATTTACCCGAGATGATAAGTTTAGATTATTAATTTATTAGTCAGAAACTCAGGATGCGGACGTACTTGACTAGGTACTAGATTGTAGTTTGTATGTACTTAATTAAATAAAATAAATCATTCATGTACCTCTATCGTATACAACCTTACCAGAAAATAAATACCCATTTACTGTACAACCTTATTTTATTTACAACAGTCATTTTGACACAGATACATTATTGACCAAACAGGAAACCGCTGGTTCAAGTTGGTTTTAGTTACCAAAGCAACGATGCCTTAGCGCAATAAATAATAAATTGATGTTCCTACGCCTTTAGAATAAGAATCGTTAACAATGAATCAATCCGAAGATAAGAATATACCTCCAACGAAGGAGAAAAGGAGATGTGTTCCCTTGTACCCTGGGTTCCCAGAGTTGGCGCGATCTGATGTCAGCATACACCCTGCTTACTCTAAATTGGCATTGGCATAGTAAGTATAAATTAAAACTAAAACAGATATTGCAGTTCAATTAATGTTAATGATGGTCCCAGAAACTCAGTGTGCTGTTTGAAAATTATGAAATGAGCTATAGTAATAAATTAATTACAGCAGAGTAGTTTGCCGCCACCGCTATCACTACGCCAAAGCAGCCCAACGAAAACAATTTATGATGGAACTGCATAGTTTCGAGAGACTACAGTCAAATGCCCTAGACGGAGTGAGAGTACATCGAGAATTCTCACAAGGAATCCTGTCGCACACTATACCGCCACGACGGTACATGCAGAAGCTGACGCCAGATCCTCTTAACTCAAAGCAAAGAATGCGGGTAGAAGAAATAATCAGTGGAAGAGTGAACTTTAGTCAAAAATAACGTAACCATTATTAGGCTTCAGTCAGCGCGAGCACCAGATAGTTTACAATTAGAAAAAATAAAAACTCCAAAACCAACTTAAAATAGTAATTTTATTCAACTGATTCCATTGCTTTCTTCTTCTTCATTTTTTTGCTTTTTTCAACATTAGTTTGTAGATAGTGGGCCTCCTTTTTAGCCTGTGAAATCTCAGCCCTCAACCTCTGTTTGAGAGCAGCCCTTTCATATGCCAGTCTTTCACTCAAATGGATCCACTTGAACCTCGGGATGTATTTGACATTCCATATCATATCATAATAGCGTGATTTCTTTCTAGTGCCAATCTTTGTATTGTTTAGTTTGGTTGCAACCATCTTGGCCACTTTTTTCTTCTGGAATTCTACCCAACCTTCTGTAAATTGATTTGGTACCCGCTTGCGTTTTTCGCCAGGCTCTGTGAAAGACAATTTTTAAAGTACAGTTGATTAACCAAAAAGTACCAATAGAATGTGACATAATATCAATAGTTGAAAACTATGTTTACTTGTTTCATAATGAATAATAATGAATAATAATTAGTTCTACTACTGGAATAAACATTACATAAAACTAGTTTCAACCAGGCACTATTTTGGTTACCCATTGAAAGGGTTTTCAATAGGGTTTTTATGAGCGGTTAAACAAAAACCCATACAGTGTGGGTAATTTTGAATGGGTAAAATTAAGCCGTTCAAAAGGGTTACCCACACTGTATGGGTTTTTATCGAAAACCCTTTCAACGGGTTACCAAAACTTAATTTAAGCCATTCAAAAGGGTTACCCATATTGTATGGGTTTTTGTTTAACCGCTCATAAAAACCCTATTGAAAACCCTTTCAATGGGTAACCAAAATAGTGCCTGGTTGAAACTAGTTTTATGTAATGTTTATTCCAGTAGTAGAACTAATTATTATTCATTATTATTCATTATGAAACAAGTAAACATAGTTTTCAACTATTGATATTATGTCACATTCTATTGGTACTTTTTGGTTAATCAACTGTACTTTAAAAATTGTCTTTCACAGAGCCTGGCGAAAAACGCAAGCGGGTACCAAATCAATTTACAGAAGGTTGGGTAGAATTCCAGAAGAAAAAAGTGGCCAAGATGGTTGCAACCAAACTAAACAATACAAAGATTGGCACTAGAAAGAAATCACGCTATTATGATATGATATGGAATGTCAAATACATCCCGAGGTTCAAGTGGATCCATTTGAGTGAAAGACTGGCATATGAAAGGGCTGCTCTCAAACAGAGGTTGAGGGCTGAGATTTCACAGGCTAAAAAGGAGGCCCACTATCTACAAACTAATGTTGAAAAAAGCAAAAAAATGAAGAAGAAGAAAGCAATGGAATCAGTTGAATAAAATTACTATTTTAAGTTGGTTTTGGAGTTTTTATTTTTTCTAATTGTAAACTATCTGGTGCTCGCGCTGACTGAAGCCTAATAATGGTTACGTTATTTTTGACTAAAGTTCACTCTTCCACTGATTATTTCTTCTACCCGCATTCTTTGCTTTGAGTTAAGAGGATCTGGCGTCAGCTTCTGCATGTACCGTCGTGGCGGTATAGTGTGCGACAGGATTCCTTGTGAGAATTCTCGATGTACTCTCACTCCGTCTAGGGCATTTGACTGTAGTCTCTCGAAACTATGCAGTTCCATCATAAATTGTTTTCGTTGGGCTGCTTTGGCGTAGTGATAGCGGTGGCGGCAAACTACTCTGCTGTAATTAATTTATTACTATAGCTCATTTCATAATTTTCAAACAGCACACTGAGTTTCTGGGACCATCATTAACATTAATTGAACTGCAATATCTGTTTTAGTTTTAATTTATACTTACTATGCCAATGCCAATTTAGAGTAAGCAGGGTGTATGCTGACATCAGATCGCGCCAACTCTGGGAACCCAGGGTACAAGGGAACACATCTCCTTTTCTCCTTCGTTGGAGGTATATTCTTATCTTCGGATTGATTCATTGTTAACGATTCTTATTCTAAAGGCGTAGGAACATCAATTTATTATTTATTGCGCTAAGGCATCGTTGCTTTGGTAACTAAAACCAACTTGAACCAGCGGTTTCCTGTTTGGTCAATAATGTATCTGTGTCAAAATGACTGTTGTAAATAAAATAAGGTTGTACAGTAAATGGGTATTTATTTTCTGGTAAGGTTGTATACGATAGAGGTACATGAATGATTTATTTTATTTAATTAAGTACATACAAACTACAATCTAGTACCTAGTCAAGTACGTCCGCATCCTGAGTTTCTGACTAATAAATTAATAATCTAAACTTATCATCTCGGGTAAATAAATTACATGTGTAGACGTCGGGGTCACCAGTTTTAGAGGCATGAGGAACAGGATGTAAAGTTCACTTATCCTCCATAGAAAAGGGAGGCGCCGCCCAGACGGTTGTCGTGTCTGGTGGGGAACTGCCCGACGGTTGATGTCGGGTTGTTGTATATTTATGCTAGTTGTGCGGTAAACTCTGCTTGCGCGATGCAGGATTTTGCGTGACGTCAGTGGCGATGTTGATGCCGCTACACATGTAAAATGCTGGCGGTACTAAAGGGAATATTTCTTAACAAACTGATAGATGAGACTAACATTAACATAAGGAGATGCCAATTGGGGTTTTCTGTTAGTAGGTACACGCAAAATTACTGAAGTAATCAACAAAAAGGGCACTCGGTACAGTAGCTGTGTAAAGTAAAACAGTGAAGAATGTATTTCAAACGAAACAACCAAATTATTCCCAAAAGCATTTGAATTTTGATTGGGTTTAACTTAAAGACAAATTAGCAATAAAGGTCTTTTTTTTTTTTTGGGTGGGAAATTATCAAATAACTTCTCCCGCTCCGAATTACCTACTAAAAAGGCGAAATAAATCACATAATATAAATTAATAACAGTTTATTGATACAGCATTTATATTAAATCTACTCCGCGGCCGAATGCAACCTCTGAGGTCAGTATTGCTTGGTGACAACGTGAACATTTTCTATAACGATTATTTACACAATTCTGGTTGTTAAGATGAGGCCGCAACGGCTGCTACCCTGCTCTTACACACACAGTCATTGAATTCATTCACTAACACTGAACACAGGAGAGATTTGTTCGGATTTGAATTGTAGCACTGGAGGACCTGAAATTTGAAATAAAATTATAAGTAGGTACTTACATACCATGATTTCAGAGAACATTATTCACAGTACGGTAGGCCGCGTCAGTGGTAAATTCTATTGAAATAATCATCAACTGTAGGTACCAATAGAAGTCAAAATCGATTGAACGAACTGTAAACAAGTTTATTTAAATGTCTAATCTTATTTCACCTATACTCCATAGTTGTTATTACTGAATGTAATGTTACTTTTGCAACCTCAGTACAGAGGCGTAGCGTGGACTAATATAGACGTGGGCGAAGTCGCATCAGAGAGGCGCCTTTTCTTTCGATCGATCTACCCAATACCTCATGATAGTGAAAAAATATAAATGCGCGGTGGGAGAATATTGAAAAGTATATAGATTTGAAAAAAAGTTTTGGTTTCGATCCTTTGCACTTTTCCTAACTTAAATTTGTGATGTTCTTTTTCTAGCGTAAATGTGTCTATGGTAAAGTCTGGGGGCATCGCATTTAAAGGGGTCTCGTGAGGCCCCTTTATGTGCGAGGCCGTGGGCGGGGGGCCCACTTCGCCCACGCCTAGCTACGCCACTGTCAGTAAGTTCATTAATAGCTCTGTTGAGAAGGTACTTTATGTTTAAATGAATACAACTGGGCAGTAATTATAATGCATACAGAAAAGAATAGAATAAGAAAAAGATAGGTATGAACATGAAATTAATAATACAATCAATTCAATAATTAACTGGTTAAATAACAATAATTTAAAAATCAATCTTGCTAAAACAAAAATTATGTTCTTCAGTCAACGTTTCGAAGCACCAAATATTAATGTTCAACATAAATTAACTGTTATAAAAAAGGTAGATACAGCTAAATTTTTAGGTTTAACCGTTGACAAACGTCTGAACTGGAAAGCGCACACAGAAGATTTAAATAAAAAAGTTTGTTCTTCTGCCTATGCCCTATACAAACTAAAACCTGTTATAAGTACCAATGCGCTTTTAACTGCCTACCATGGTATTGTCGGCTCGATATTGAGGTTTGGAGTTATATTTTGGGGAAACTCTACTAATAAAGAAATAATTTTTAGGTCACAAAAAAGGTGTGTTAGGCTTAGGGCTATGTTTGGTTTGGAAAAAACTGATAGTTGCAAACAGTATTTTATTAAATACAACATTTTAATTCTGCCCTCCTTATTTATTTATTTATGAAATAGCTAATTTTGTACAAACCAATCCTAACCTATTTAAGAAATTATCAGACGTCTGTATTCGTAATCGGCAGGATAATAATAAATTATGCGTACCAAGATCAACCACGGCATTGATGCGTAAAAGTGTTTTTTGTTTAGCACCAATCATTTTTAATAAAATCCCAAAATCTATTATACAAATGCCTACTGCTCTGTTTAAAATACATTTAAAAAAATATCTCATAGCCAAATGCTATTATACCCTATCAGAATTTTTAAATGACCGCAATTAATTTAAATAGATTCCTATAATTACGACATTTTTGCAATTTTCACATTTTAACCTTTGAATTTGCAAAACCAATACCTACTTTTTTTACTTAAGTTAATAGATCTAATAGTTATTTTTTATTTTACTCAAATCTTATAAGGTTTATTCTAAACCAAAAATATTTTATTTTGTACGCCAGAAATGGCAAAACATGTAGATCATCATGTAGACATCTACCTGCTATTTTAAGACTTTGCACATATTATTTGATGTATACTCATGTTTTACAATAAATAAATATTTTATTCTCAGATTATAGAAAAGAAGCAGATAGACCGCGCGGAACAATAAAGTGAGGCCCGTTTGTAGACGTGTGTGCGTTACAGCCACGTGACAGCACTATAAGAACAGGTGCCTCTATGTGTGTGTACGGTTGCCAGGAGAATGAAAAAATTAGCCATAATATTTCATTACATGAAAAAAAAAGTTTTTTTTTTTCTTAAATCAGTTGTTTTTATTAACAGTATACGTCAAATTAACAATACCCATATAAACGATACATTTGCGATATATTTTTATTTTGAGACACCAACATTTTATTGTTTTTGGTAGCTATTTAATGAAATGAAAAAACCCATGATATAGCAAATCGACTGATGTAATAAGTATTATAAAATCCATTAACTAGTTACACTTACGAAGACACATACATACTTATTTGTTTATAAACATACTAACCAGAAAAGGCGATAAATAAGACACTATTATCGACATAAATATTTTTGTAAATCGATACTCCTGTATCCTATACTTATTTCCTAACTTAGGGGTAAATGTTTCAATATAAACTAGCAACACCGAATGATTTTTGTTAAGGTTTTGTGTTTCAAGATGTCACTAACAATAAACACGTAAAATAAATCCAAATAGACAAATAATCAATATTTTACTTCTGAAAGATACTCCATCTTATTTCTTTTGTTTTTGGGAACAGTTTTTACAATGTTTAAAAATACAAGGCGGCATCATTCTGAAATTATCTGTTAGAGCCCGTGACGTACTAACGATGCGACGCTTCGTGCTGTACTGAATCGAGAGTGTATTCGCTTTTGAATTTGTATTTGCTTTGTTGGCCGCACTCTCGGTGTTCCGCGCGGTCTATCTGCTTCTTTTCTATAATCTGAGATTCTATTCTATTTTAATAGAATGCATTTATTTGTCAGAATATCGTACATAGTCGTTAGACTTAATTTATTACTTGTCTGATTATGAAATCGCCTTCAAACATTTTGTATTTACCACCAGTAATTTAATTGGGTTGTAGACTCCAAAGTAGGGTACCTAACTAAAATGTGCATTTTAATAAAATGTTCAATAAGATTTCCTTGCCTAGGTCTTTTTTTTTTTGGTTGGGAAATTATCAAATAACTTCTCTCTAATAAGGGCGTATCAGACTTTTACTGACTAAAACCCACCCATGTTCCTTCTGTTGCCTGTGTGCCAGGGCCACAATATCCCTTTCGGACAAACTTTCAGCATATTACATTCAGGGCCCATTTTGGTTACCCAATGAAAGGGTTTTCTAAGCGGTAAATCAAAAACCCATACGATATGGGTAACCCTTTTGAATGGCTTAAATTAAATTTTGGTAACCCATTGAAAGGGCATTACACTACATATGTGTGCCAGGGCCACAATATGCCTTTCGGACAAACTTTCAGCATATTACATTCAGGGCCCATTTTGTTTACCCATTGAAAGGGTTTTTCTAAGCGGTAATTCAAAAACCCATACAATATGGGTAACCCTTTTGAATGGCTTAAATTAAATTTTGGTATCCCATTGAAAGGGCATTACACTACATATGTGTGCCAGGGCCACAATATGCCTTTCGGACAAACTTTCAGCATATTACATTCAGGGCCCATTTTGTTTACCCATTGAAAGGGTTTTTCTAAGCGGTAATTCAAAAACCCATACAATATGGGTAACCCTTTTGAATGGCTTAAATTAAATTTTGGTATCCCATTGAAAGGGCATTACACTACATGTGTGACATTACATTTAAATGTTAGAGAATTTTCATTCAAAAGCTGATCTTATCATAAATGGTTATTATTAAGAGTATTGTGTATTTGTATTGTACCTTTGCTTTCTCCTCTTGGCATGGTGACACCTTCGAAGCAACTTTGTCTTCCTGAACCATATTAAATAACTCATTTGCTTCTTTCAGTGTCTTCTGGTATTCCATATGCATTCCACTGTTTATCTTGTCATGTGCCCTCTTCAGGCTTTCAATGCGGTGTGCCCAGTAGGCCTCCTCGGCTGCATATTCGTGCTGGCGTCTGTGTTCGTATGCCGGTGGTGTGTACTGTTGCACAGGCTGAGGTCTCGATTCAGCTTGCTGAAATAGTGTTGATGAGAAATATTAATTAAAAAGTTTTATTATGTACCACCGCAAAAGTTCCCGGTCAACCACTTTTCAAACTTATTACTATGGGCATAAGGGCGAAGTGGTCGACCGGGAATGTTTGCGGTGGTACCTGTAATCAGCTTTTCGGCTATAAGCAAATGTGCTGTTTGTATTTTTAAGTATTTTTCTATTTAGAAACAGTAAAATGAAATTTAGATTACTAAAAGTTCAAGAAATATCAATACTACAAAGTATTTAATGTAGGTGGTTTTTTATTGATTGATTTACTGGAGAAAGAGACAATATTTGTGAAGAAAATTGATTCAAGATTGCTAAGTTAACGCCACTATGCTTGTTCTCTGACAAGTTAACCAAGAACTAACCTATAAAAGTTACCTTAAGTAATGAACTCGCTATGCTCGTGAATTAGACTATGAAGTCGAAAATTCACATAACATTAATTTAAAGATTTTTAGAACAACAACACCCTTTTATTATCTCCTAACAAGCAATGACATTGATCAAAATTATGTAATGTAACATCATATTTACTTTTGAGGTGAGCTGAGCTTGTATCCGGTCTAAAGCCTCTTGGGATACTTGGATGGCATTTTCATTATCCACAGTTACTTTTCGAGTGCTTTGAGAACCTCCCATATTTATAAAAGAGAACTATCCAAATAATTTGATCGGCATATCACGTCAAAAAGACATTTTTTGACAGATCAGACATATTACCAACCAAAGACTAGAGAAAACAGCTCAAGACGAATCAGTTGTCATTTCATTGATCCATTGTTTATGGTTAAAGAATTTAGAGTAGTCCACGTCCTACAGTCCGAATCTAATTGTATAGAAAAAGAAAAATAATCTGAACTATTATAATTATTCAGTATTTACAACGGTCTATGAGTAAAACTATCGTGGATGCATACCGTATGATGAATAGATGATACATAAAATTACATAATATTGATATACTGTATCGTAACAAATAAATAAACTTCCTTGGTTAATAAAATGACATAACAACAGATGGCGCTACTTGTGTCATGTAAGATAAAATCACAATAAAAAGTTATAAATCGGTGTTATGCCTTGATGTACCGTACCGAGGAGTCGAGGACATTGGCCAGACAATGCCAAGACAGAGAACCTGTGGTTGTAGGTGCACTCGGTCGAGTATATTGTTTCTAAGCGCTTGTGGCACTGTCTCGCTGCTGAACTTACCTAGTTACGTGTAATCAATCAGGGCACTGTTTATCAATTAGTGGTAGATAGCACTGGTAAAGGTACTTTTAAATTACCTTATAAGGACCTACCTATAGTAGTCGTTCGCTGATCCGCCCATTCTTTTCAACCCATAATGTCAAGTGGATATCTCAAGGGGCACACCTACTTCAATGCCTAATGAACATCGGTCCATGTCTAACTATCTACAGCTATTTATCTATCAGGGGTAAACTGATGAAGCTGGACCACGGCATTTTATTTTTGCATATTCTATAAAGTATTGTATCCATTTCTTGTTCTCTAAGTTAAAATTGTCTACGGTTGCTACGAAGGCTATCAGTAGTTCAGAATACTTATTCATCTGGAGTACTGGAGTAATCGTTGAGCTACTTAAGTTCTGAGTGGAGCTGCAGATGACTCACAAATGCGTGCAATGACTGGATAGGTCCACTCAACTCTGTGTGGTTCTTTCCTCAAAATACCATTTCAGACACCAATCTACATGGTCCTCATATGATCTGACCAAAAATATGTCCGCATTTTTATATAGGTACCTACTAATAATTGTCATTGATGCATTTTCTATAAAAAATGACATGAATATTTACTTTGTAAACTCAGATTATAGAAAGAAGTTTGTAAAGTAATAGATTATTTTAAATAAAGTAAATGTGAAGACTATGTGTGTGACTACTCATTTAGTTTTTATCGTGTTCTGGCAATTTGAGCAGGTAATATATGCGGCATAACCAAATATCTTTTCTTTGGTATTGTTCGTCGAATCGTTTAGCTCCATATGTTCAGAGCTGAGCTGCACGTTTACCTACTGACAAATGCGTGCACTGACTGGACAGGTCCACTCAATCTGTGTGGTTCTTTCATCAAAAGCCCATCTCAGACACCAATCTACATGGTCTTCACATGATCTGACCAAGATTATATCTGGACTTTAAAAGAGACAGTACCTACCTACTACTTAATCTGTGAAAGAGACTGATCTCTGAGTTTGTTTCGGCCATTCTTCTCAGAGTAGTCAGATAGGAAACGCCGACTTCATCTGGTTACATGCTTTTATTTAAAATATGATTGACGTGTAAAAGTGTTTGTACAAATCTATTTACAGAAATAAAATCATTTATCATTTAGATACGAAGGTTCTAGTTTTGCAATAATTAATTAATTAAAAAACAAAACACATATTCTGCATGCTCGGGGTTTCCTTTTATTCGACAATGGCAAAGCCAAACGAGGGTTATGATTTTAACAGGTTATGTATTTACAAACTTCAGTTGTCCCTCTTGTCCTGTTGCGGACCATGCTCAGTGCTATTATAAAACAATATTAGTGTCATGAAATTGAAATAAAGCAATTAAATTGATTGACCACAAAGGATCGAGAACATTTTG
Organism: Tiliacea aurago; assembly: GCA_948098905.1. Classification (NCBI taxonomy): domain Eukaryota; kingdom Metazoa; phylum Arthropoda; class Insecta; order Lepidoptera; family Noctuidae; genus Tiliacea; species Tiliacea aurago. Next base: position 27,772,931 of record OX402577.1, on the reverse strand, counting down.
GCGAAGGAAACGCGCGGGTCGAACGGGGGAGGGGTGCGACACAAAAACTGACCACAATGGGGGACCGGTTGGGCCGGTTGCAGCCTCCGACGCTATCATACCGCCTCCGACGTACTTTCTTCTGTCTGATCGAAACGCGATACGGCTTGCCACGTTCCTATGCTTTTTTATTTTAAAATTAAAAGATGACGTTCTGTAATAAAAGCCCGTATGACATTTTGTATGTCCGCGATTTTCTCGAAACTTACTGTAACATTATTTTGATGATTTTTAATGATTTGATTTTCACTCTGTTATTTGAGTATCTATTTAGGTATAGAAGGATATCATAACTACAAAAAGTAAATGATCGTTTCCTTACCTTAACGACGTTTCTAATTAGTTAATCTATCGCTGTTTAATATTACACTGTTACAACCAATGATATTATGTATGTATAAGTAAAGAGGTAGATAGGTTGTACACGCTCCGCTGCTCCACTGTGGCACGTCCAAACTTGGCTAATTAGCCTAGTTACGTATCTTCATGTCTCTTTTTCGCTCCCGATAACTACGACATGCCGTCCTACTTCCACATGTCATCTAATAGTATGGACATTGTGTCGTTTGTGAAGATCGAAAGTTGGGTAGGTAACCTATTTACCTCTTTTACTTATAATACAACCTAATTGTTAAGGCATACTTGCATGTTTATTTGCTTGCTTGTGTAGTGCCATGCAGCTGACGACAGAGAAGAATTCAACTTTTCAGTCAAATAAAAGCCCTTACCTTGTAGAATCATTGTTAATTAAGTATTATCGTTTCGACTAGAAGCCGACCCCTACATAATTGGAAAAAGGCTTCTGACACTTTGCTTAGTTACTTTAAAGTTTTCAATCGACGTTTCAGTATGGATGTGGTTTAAACCCTGATCTTGAAAATTAATATATATTTTCGGAAATCGAACCACCTGCAAGCATATGACCCAACCCTGGCATTTTCATAATTTAAGGTGTCATAGACAGCGTGTTACGAAAAGGGTATATACATAACAAAGGCACGGGTTCTTTTGGTGATAACAAACTACATGGCAATATTTTTTAAATAATACCTACATAAATAGAAAATTAGGAAACATTTCACTGATAAAAATCAAATGTTTTTAATTGAATTCTACACATCACTAGACCAAGTCAGCTGATCGGTACATGCGTTTGATCCCGCCGCCAATCGTGCCAGCCACGCCGCCGCGTGTCGGTGCGGCGCCGTGTCGCAGAGTTGTGGCAGGTGTGTGTGTGTACTACTAGGCGCACATATCACAGATAATGGATAATGACCCTCGTAGTGCGGTGACACGTTTGTTATGATTTACATTTAATAAACTATAGAAATTAAAAAAAAAAAAAAACATTTTAAAGTTATTCTTTTTGAGGTGAAATTTTTTACAGAGATTCTGAACCAGATGCACTCTTCACCCTCTTTGTATGGATACACCCTTTCCATAACATTCTGTATATAGGAGGAAGGCCACAGAGGAGATGAATGGATTGAGTAAGGATTGATATGAAAGAGAAGGGAGTGAATGATAGAGTGATGGTTGACAGGGATGAAGGGGAAAAAACGTGTTGCGTCGACCCCAAGTAACATGGGACATGGGCAGTAAGATATATTTAAGTCTTTGACATAACTCGGGACCCTTGGGTCGAGGACCTTTGGAAGACGTACGAGGGGCCAACTCGCAAAGGCCGCGTAGATAATTTTAAGTGTTGAGGCACCAAAAGACGATTATCCCTATTTGCACTTTGCAAGTGCACCCAACGACAACGCCCGGTTGGTGCGGATAAAATGGCATGGGGTGACTTGCACACTCAATAATGTGCCCCCGAAAACGGATGCTAGCACATAGGACTTATTATTATAATTGTTACTTGATGTGTGATTGATTGAACATATTATGTAATTGTACAGTAATAGAAAAAAAATATCTCTTTCCTTTTATCCTCAACATTTATTAAAAGTCTTTCTTATCAACAGCAAGCCTGATCGCGTATGTCAGCCGTCGCTCGCGCCGCCCGGTCCTACAGCGTCGCCCGCGCCGTTTATCCGGACCATAAACACCGCGTTCTATAAATCAGTGTAACGTAAACAACTGTCACACATGGACGATTAATTACGAACAATGTCTATGGAAATGCCCACGCTCTGTACGGGGGCGTATATACAGAACTTTTATGCCTAAGATACTTCTGATGGATTGCTAGCTTGCTATTACAAACATTCCTCCTATCCTGTTGCTATGTGCTCATTGATTGATTATTCGAACTTGTTTTAAAAACTAGGTTCGTTTATCTGATTTCTGTGTCCCATTTAAGAAAATCTTACGTACGACCAATAGTTGAAAACATATTCCAGTTTGGTTTAGGTTTAAAAAACAACAAGTCTCGAGTAGAACTTAGTTCTAGAAGTGTTCGTTTATTCAGACGTATGAGTAAGAAGTGTCATTTTACTGCAGCTAATTAAAAGCCGTTAGTTTACTGGCTCTTTACCTGACAGCAAAGACAGGGTTATATTTTTTAAATTAAATGTTTCAAGCTAAAGCCACCAGGCTTATCTTCCGATCTAGACGTCCTGTCATGTTGCAGAAATACACTCATCTCTGTACGGGCGTAACTCTTAACATGGCGCAGGCGCCTACCAATCGTGTTCATATCAAACATTTCATACCTACATCCGGACTAGTACCCACTACTTCCAGTCCTGGTATCTTATCTCATTTGCCTGCAGTCCTTAATTCATAATTAAGTTTATAATAAAGCCGAGTGTACCTCTAGGGGCAGGTGAGCCGTCGTTCAGAGCGACAAGCTGACATACAGCTTAATTGCAATTTATGTGCTGGAGGATCCATGTGATAGGTACCTCCCAGGCTTTGACTAAAGTGCAGGCTATGGAAAACATGTAAGCTTTGATTAACTTTGAATACCTATGTTACCAGTTCAGTATAAGAATCATGATTTTCATTTTGGAAAAGCTTGAACACCCAACAAACAAAATGCAATGTGGAAACTGGGTAGATTTGCAAGAAAAACATAGGTAAAAGTAGACAAGGTACTAAACTAAAGGCACGCAAAGACGACTAAGCCCGCTATCGCCATCCCGATGGTTTCTATTCTCGCGATTTTATATAAGGCCATCTTTAACGACATTAGCCTCAAAAACCGTTGCAAAGTCATTGTAATCCTGAGCAGAGTTTTCAGCCACACACGATTATTTTTTTCAAAAATAGGTATCGTTATCATAGTTTAGCTTTTAAATAATAACGAAAGTTTAAAAAAAAATCTAAACATCTGCACATTATACCAAAAGTTAAGTTGATAACGCTAATTTGACGTGGAATTCTTTGTGGCCGTTCGATCACATTATTCTGTTCACAATCGATTCTTTACAATATATTTATGTTATTATGAGGAGCCCTGACGTCTAATAACAATCGATTTTCTACCTGCACGACTTTGCCCTGTCAGTGGTCGCATCTTCTCACCCCGCGTTTAGAATAGATTAACCAAAAACACCACTACCTTTGCTGCATTTTTAACCTAATAGTTGTTGGAATAAAGTCTAAGTTAGGTTCGCCTAAAATTCTATTTGTACAAAAATAACCAGTCATTGAAATCATCGAAGGGTCCGCTTTTAGACACAGGTGCTTGTCGGATAAAAAAGGCAAAAATCTTTTGAAAAAGAGGTCCCAATTAATGGATTACGTATAAAATGAGACGCGTAAATGGGACCATAAAGATTGTAACGTCTTTCGCACCAGGGGTTGAAAACTTTTGTGTGTTTTATTTATTTTATAGGTATTTTTTCTTGGAAGAAGAAAGAGTTTAATGTAGTAGTATGTGAACAGACAATTTAGAGCTCTTGGTGTTAACTTTCCAGAAGTTGATTGAATTAATTCGTCGCTTAAGTTCTACAGAGCAACAAAACCGTTTCTTTTTGCACCAAACAACTGTTTAGAGTTAGGTTTATTCAATACCTATACGAATAAAAATATATTTTTGTTGCTCTCCTGAAAAGTTGCGTATTTTGACATCCGCGGTGTTAGAACTTAAGCGACGAATTGCAAATTTTGTATTTTTTTAACAAAAGAACCGTATATATTTATTTGCAAACATGGATAATTGGTACATAGATGTTTTTGTTTATAATAAAGTCCTCCATGTTCTACCGTCAGTAACTTATGATGTCAAAGAACGTTTATCAAGTTTATAAATGCACCAAGTACCTACTACTCAGCGGCAACCTTCGAAAGGATTCCAATAGTTGTAATAATTATCATATATCTTCAAATACATACATAAGTCTTAGTATCTAAGCAGAACCATAAATAAAGTTTGTTGACACTTCTTAAAGCCAAAGTCACCATAACTCACCCTGAAGATCTTTTAACATAAACTTGCCAATGCATGTCATCGTAAAATTGCAATATTAAAGAAAACATGTACTCTTCTAAAGATCAGGTAGATATCCGCATTATTAAAAGGGATTTTGTACGTCTTAAGTGGGTTTAAATCATGTCATTTATTGGTTACCCCTGACTTTAAGATGCGTAAACGTTGACCGGGGGACTAATGAACGTAGGGACTTGTCCGGGAGTATATCTATAGAATTTGAAGAAGGGTTGTTGGTATATAGGCATGTTTGATATTTATGGTAAACATGATTGGAGTTTACATAAATTGTGGTTAGATTATATTATTTTTATTTAGTGAACAGAGGTCTTGAGAGTTAAAGGTAGGTCGGTCATTGTCACACAAGTT